>JAWNGG020000125.1:0-739609 GCA_036937485.2 Tetragonisca angustula | reverse complement strand
TAGAGCTTAAAAGTGAGAAATAAATGCATAATTGTGTTTTACGGAGGATTTACGACTTATGTATACATATAGGTATTTCAAGTCTTAAATGTTGTACGAATTACTTGTGTCCAAAAACAGTAGATCCCATTCTCAGAATGGGTAGCTTTGCTTTTTATATAATAAATGAGAGAACAGACAATAAAAAGTATTAAGAAACAAAGTATATATATCTAATGTATAGTGCAGGGGTGACTGACTGGGCACGATGTCACCCCTTTTATATCAATTTTTTCACGTCGACATTTATTTCTTGCTCTTCACTTGCAAAAGTAAACGTTGCAAAACAAAGAGGAAACGTAAACTTTCTAGAGGATTATAAAAGTGAGGACCAAAAAAAAAGTAGTTTTTAACCATCCTCCCCCTTTCCAAGTGACGCCACTGACTTAATGACCCACGAGCTAGTACCGAAAAAAATAATGAACAAAATTTCATCGACTTCTCAAAAACTTGACCTACTTCGCCGTCACTGGTATATACTATATTATAATACAGTAATACAGCATAATAGTAACTATATCACTTTGCGCCCACGGATTCTCCATAAATAAATAAATGGATGGGGATTTTCGGCGAATTACCATTTTCGTCAAAGGAATATCATCAACTTTTCGAGGGACAGTGAAATTTTTCAGCTTCACTCTGAAGATACTCCGCCACTTTTGCAACCGGCGATCTTCCAAGATTCGAGGACTCGCCAAGTTGAATTCCGGTGAAGTTTCTCGAACAACTCGAGCCCATCGCTACCGATCCTTTCTCATCCGCGTTCACGACAGAAATTTTTCCTCTCTGCCTACTGGAGGAAGGGGAGAATCCGTGCATTCGTTCGTTCATTGTTCAACTTTCCGCGTTCCGGCGCGCTCCTGTTAACTCCGCGAGTACTTCCCCTCTTTTTTACTTTCGTTCTCTCCCGGACGCGGTACAGGGAAATTCTCCCCCGCAAGTGGAGGAATTGGGAACGAAGGATTATTATTATTATTATTATTATTATTTCTCCAATCTCCCCTTTCCTCTCAATTTCATTAATTTTAAATTAAATTGACGTTCAAACAGGTGAAACCGACCGACTGTGTACGTGAAATTGAAATCTCCCTCGAAACGTTGACCGCCAAATTTCTGCCGTTTCTCTTCTTTTCTCATCGTTGGTTGATAGTGATTTCTAGTCCATCCCCCGTGGTTGAAACGTCGGACATCCCTTCCTCTCGGACAAGACGGAGGAACGCGACACGCGCGATTGTTATCCGAGGTGGGTTCGTAATTAATTGAAGAGCAGGTGCGGCGTACGCAAAGTCCCCCGGACGTTTAGATTGCGGCTGGTGGCCGAAGCGCGAGAGAAATTATTTAGCGGCGTCAGACGACGCTGATTAGCGATTCTCTTGCTACCGCTTTGCCACTGATGCGCCACCGTGTAATCTTAGTGGCGCCAAGTAAATGCTCCGCCCGTTCTCGGCTGAGAGAATACGCGCGATGCACTTCAGGGAAGGGGAACGTTCCCGTGGAGTTACAGCCTGACCGAGACCGAAACCGGCGGAACCGAAACGACGACTGTTAAGCCCTCTTGCGCCGGTAGCTATGGTTCGCGGACCGTAACGAGTGACCAAACAATCGTACACGATGATTCTCTTTTGTCGAATTCATCGGTACGTCACTAAGACGCAATAAATTTATTACCTGTTTCGCTTGAATTCGCTTTCACTCTGTCGAAATTTTGCCTGTAACTCTGTCGAAATGTTGGACGAATGGCGAATCGTGGAAATTTGGATGTTTCACGCGAGGATTCTTAGAAATAATCTGAATAATTGGAGTGGAGAATCAATTGTGGTTGACAGCGGTGGCTGTCCTCTTGTTTCAACGATCAATTTGTCAAGATTTTTGTAAATAATTTGGTAAAAGTAAACAAAAATCTGTACATCAAAGGATATATATAAATTCTATAAATATATGTAACTCTGTACATCAAAACAATGTACATTTTGTTTATTGAATTGGATTGAACGGACTTTTACGAAGTTTCTCAAGTTTGCCATTGCTGAAATTAATACTGCTCGTAGCTCGATGTACATGTATATAACGCAAATGTAAATACCGTTTTCTGTTACAACGTTGCATGATAATTCTAGCTTCCGACTGCTAAACAATTTCATAAATATTCAACAAAATTACGCAAATTTACGCCGCTCGAAAAAGTGATGCATTTTGCATTAGCAATCTTCGTGTTTCCTAATGTAAAAAGAAACGAGAGAGAGAGAGAGAGAGAGAGGAAAGAGAGAATGAATATTCCTCGCCTAAATGTTAAACCGAAAGGAAGGAACCGCGTTTAGTTGAATTTCCGTGCATTGACTTGGAATGATAATCTCGGACGCGACAACAAGATTTCGAAATTTTTTTTAAAAATCCCCAGACCTTCGACTCGTAGCTCGAACACGCGGAAATTGAAATGGTTGGAAACTGAATTCCAAGAGTCAGTCGAGCTGACAATTTTTCGATTGCTATTGCAACCAACAGCCGAGAACAAGAGCGAGAAAAGGGGAGGAATTTCCACCTCCGGAGGAAATTGAGAAAGGGGAGAGAGACAGCAGCGACAAGAGCCTAGGTAATTAATTGCGAAGCCGCAAACGCGCCGGGGAAATAAAGTATCATAGTTTTCTATGACGTGAGCGGCGGAGGAGAGAAGAGGACGGGAGGAAATGAGGGTGAAGAGGGAGCGGAGGATGGATTTATGAGCGGAGAAACACTTCGCGCCGGGCAATCGGAAACGAGAAGCTACAGAGAAGAAAGAAAAAGGTGAAGAAGAAGAAGAAGAAGAAGAAGAAGCAGCAAATGGACTCTCGGTGCGTTTCCAACAACGTTGCACTTACGAATAGTTCCGAGACGCCACCGCCAGAGGCGCCACAGTCTCGCCATTTCGCGAAACTTCCTCGTGTAACTTTCATTACGGCCAGCTTCTCTCTGTTCGTACTAATGTCTGCCGCTGGCGAGCAGGAGGTTTGCACTCGATGACGGTGAATATTTATGAGAACGGGGAGAAATCGGCGAACGCCAGTGCAAATTTCCACTCGTCCTCGAAAAAGGAATCGAAAAGACAGAAACGTGACTCCGATTAACCGACTGCTCGAGCAGAGACGTAACTAATAATCGACCATCAGGAGGAGGGCACGTTGATCTTCGTTGTTCGAACGAACGAAGGATAGACTCTGGCGTAAAGTTGTACCTACCTGCGATAATTTATCGAAACCGGGAAATCGATTCTGCTTGATCAATTTAAATGAACGAATGGTATTTGAAGGCACGATTTATATTACGATTCGTTCTGTAAGAAACACACAAGGATAATGGATTACAAAATTTCGAACAGCAGGCAAAGGAAGGTTTCACCAGTCGACTTTGATTGCCCTCGACTCTGTACTATTTTTCGCTGTTCTAGGTGTTTTTAATAATTTATCTCTTCCTTTCCATTACTCGAGCGGTGCATTACTCTCCCGGAAAAGGGGGTGAACAGAGTCACTCTGTTTCCCTTATGGAAGATAAAGGGCAGTTCGGTGGAAAGTTCCACGACGGGGAAGGCTGGGACTTTCTTAAAAACTACGATGGTTTATGATACGGTAATTCACCAACGGGACAGGTGAAAAGTAGAACTGCGCGAAATTGCGCGAGAGCTGCCTAAAATTGTCGTCGAGTCGAGCGCGCCTCGTGCAGAGCGACAGCCGATGAAAATGGAATTTCTAAATTCCAAAGTGTCGCGAGTGTCAGGTCTTGATGGTAATTTCGAATAATTTCTAATTCGGCGTGAAGTTTGAGGAAATTGCCCGCTATAAATGAAAATGCGTGATAACGACAATTCAAAGTGAGATCGTGTTCGAATTCTAAGAAATTCGACGACAATTTAACAAATAATTTTTAACGAGCGACAGTTGGATCGAATCAGTCCGCCACTCGCGGAAAGACACGGAACGAAGTTACGTCGCATTGTACGACGTGTCGAGCGAATCGAGACGAGGAAGAGGGCGGCAATTGAATGCAGAGTGAAAGAACGACGGAGGAGAGAGCACGGAGAGAGGGACAAAGAGACTCGGGCTGCTCTCTTCTGGCCCGGTCCTCGAAGCTAAGGAAAATTTTACAGGGTGGCGATAATTAAAAATACGCTCGAGCTGACAAGCGAGACAGCCGTTAAACTGCTTCCCCTTCCGCCGAGCGCGCTCATTGCCAGCGATGAAAATTAAAGATCGTGGAAACGACACCGACTCACCCGCCGAACAATGGCCACCGACCACCGGCGACCGAAAGAACGGCAATGGCACTCGCTTTGCATTCGCGGCGAAAGGAAATTTCAGCTGGCACGCGTGTCCGTCCCGGTGCCATCCGCGGATATCCTCCGCGTCGCAGTTAATTACGTCTACTTTCAATTCGGATGGAAACAAGATTACGCGCGCGTGCGATTTTTATTCGCGTCGCCCTTTAATTTCGGCACGGTCGAAAAATTTCATGCGGCGCGCGTCATATTTAAATTTGAAGGGATCTTTTGTTCGACGCTGCACGCTTCTTTTAATCTCGTTCAAATGAACGTTCGACGCGACTCTTTTATTCAGAACGGTGCCGTTTTCATTTAGAAAGTAATTTTCATGTTGCTTCGACGTTAACAGCCGCGTTGCATTTTCAGAGAACGAAACGAACGAGGACAGTTTATTGTTGCTGGATTTTAACCTCGTTAGGGGATGAAGTCGTGATTCTCTCTCTCTCTCTCTCTCTCTCTCTTGGTTATCGCGATTTCCGAACTTGCGTTTCGCCTCAACGGAGAGGAACTCTCTCGAGTATTTGCCCAAGGCCGGAATTTAATTGAAGACCCTCCGCGTAATAGACGTTCTGTCACGCGGGGAATAATAATCGAGATCCGTCAGGCGGCGTCGACGTTCGCCATCTGTTTTAAATCTAATTTTCCGATGGCAGTGCGACAATGCCGGGGCCCGGAGATCGTTGAACAACGACGCTCCGCAATGCCACGACCGGCAATTTCCAAATGCTATAGTCGTCGACAGAAATTTCCTCGGAATCTATCCGTCGACATTTTTTCCCATGAATTCTTGCGGCCACGATCCACGGAGAAATTTGTACTGGAAGAAAATAGAATCTCCTTGCATACCGAGGTGACCACATCGAAGTGTTTGCTCGAGTTTGATGAAATTTGGTTCCTCGTGAGACCAGAGCTTTCGAAAAAAAATATTTGACACGTATTTTTCTTTTTATCGGCAATTGTCGACGTTGACGGGATGAAAAACTCCCCCAAATCTAAATTGTTGGGAATTCTGTGTAAATTGATGAAATTAGTATTTTTTAATGAGGTCTATTTTATGTATAGTCAATGATTAAACTTAATATTCTTATTTATACGTTAAATTCTGTTAATTTTGTATTAATCGTATAAGAAAAGAACATTACGATTCATTTATAGCTATTAAATATTTCGTGTTTTTCATGTTACGAATTTTCTCTTATTTTTCGTTGTGACTAAGAATGAGACATAAAAACATTTTATGCATGTATTTTTTAATGACAAATTTAATTTAAGTGCGCTTTTTGGTTTAAATTTGGTAAATTTTTTGGTTTAAACAATGTGTTTATGAAAACCACGTACTCAAGCACAAGTCTTGATTTTTCCATCAGAAAAGAATTTTGAGTTTCGAAATTGGAAAGCAGAGTGTACACTAGAATTATTCTCTGCTGGTTAAATATATTTCGTTTCTGAAATTTGATCATTATTGTTTAGTACCTGCTGAATGAAAACCTGACCTAATCTTGAGCATTTCGCGAAGGTACGTTCTTAAAACTGAATATCGCGGAACAACGTACAATCGTGTGTTTCTTTTGCCCGCCTTGAGGGTGAGTTCCGCGTTCGCTGATCAAACTTTCAGTATTTTACTTCCAACTTCGCTCCTGCCCCTCCCTTTTTATTATTCGCGTACAATCGCGGATCGCGCAACGCGAGAATAATATTCAAACAGAACGTCGGCCTTTCGCGCCTATTTTCCAATCTTCGCCTCCGCTACGCGCGAGGGAATAATTTGCATTCAGCGAGTGAACAACGATCGAGCGGACACGTCCTCAGGAAGCGCAAGAAGCAAACGTTCTCCATAACTACGAAATGAAATTACAATCGAACGAATCGGCGAGTCTCATTCGCAAATAACAAACGATGCGATCGTTTCATTTGTAAGCGGCATTAAAACGAAATTAAATGGAACGGTGTTGAAGCGACTTTAGAAATGAATGCGAGCTCTCTTCGAGTGAAACTCATCAAGCAAACTTCATGGAGGAGAGCCGAGTTCAAGCGAAGATATAAATTACCTGGCGCGGAGAGAAGGAGAAGGAATTTTCTAAACGTGTCTAAATTATAAATAAATCACTATTTAAAAAAACAGATTATTATTATTAATCCAAAGTGACAATCGCGGTACAGTTTCGGAGGACAGCTCATTCTACTCGGGCCACTTCATTGAAATCTCGTTCTCCAGGAAACGGAGAGAGCTTCCACGGAAAAAGAGAGAGAGAGAGAGAGATTTCGAGCTTCGCATGGCGACGGGTACAAAAGCTCCGCGCGCGCAAGTTTGCAAATCCAATAGACTTTGGCGTTGGCGTGTCGTTAACCAAGGCAGCTACTCGCTCCCCGCTGTTGTCTTTTTCCCTCCACCAGCCCCCATTTTGTTCACTTCGTTGTTCACTCCCTGTACTTTAACCGAGCTTCTTCCACCCGTCTATCCACATACTGTCGTACCTACGCGCGCTCGCCCTTATATTTGCCCGTTCGGAAAATTCATGGCGAAAGTTTCGACTGGGACGAAGGCTCCAGCTCCAACAAGTCTGCGTATTAGCAATACGAAGTTACGAAATTTGGCGACGAAGCCTTTCGATCCGGAGTGTTTAAACATCCCTCTCGAAATTTTATATTTATATCCCTTTGAGATTTTATATTTGAAAAATTTCAGTGTTTGTCTTTTTTAAATACATACACGTTCAATCGAAAAATCTTTACAACAGCATTTTATAACAGCGCATTTAATGCACAATTTGTCGAAAATTATTCAGTTAGTAAATAATTTTGCTGCCTTGAAAGGCAAATCTAAAATTATTCTAAATCTTAATCTAAAAGTATTAATTTGTCCATATTCTCGACTTAGGTTAACACGAATTCACACCGATTCCGAGGTATGTCAGTCGCGACGAGCAACGACGCGGTCTCGATGATCACCGAATGCAAAACGCAACACTCGCCAACGTTTTTCTCTCGATTTTCTTTCGGGGGAGAATTCTTTACAGTCCGACCTTTACTCGCCGTATTGTCTCGACTCCGAGAGAGTATTATATATATTATTCAACCGGTGACAGGTATTTTCAACACTTCATACGAATTTCAAACGTCGCGGCTGACCAGCGGCGAAATCACCTCTTCGTACATTCTCGAGCAATTACCCGCTAGCTCGTTCGGTCGCTAAATCAAACCAGCCAAGTCCCCGGTTTCAATTACTCATTCAACAGCCTCGCGAGATTACGATCGGCCGATATATACGAATGGCGATGGAAGAAAGAAAACTCGATTAATCCTGGACACCGGAAGTGTCCCGTTTTCGGCAGTAGGTGGGAGGGGGGGGGCGAGAAAACGAGGGAAGCCCCGATGGGCGGTTTCTTACGGCGCTGTTAAATTAAATTACATGCAGTCGCCACGCAGTCACGAGGGCACACTTGGCACCGAGTCACGGAGTCACCCCCATGCATAATGCATACGGTATTTTGCTACAGTAGACGCGCCACTCCAACCTACGTACTCCTCCTTCTCCTCCTCCTCCCCTTTCCGCGAATTCGGGAGAGACGTGAGTCCTCCGGATACTCTTCTACTCGAGGTACAGTTGGTCGAGGCTGCGAAGAAGTTTGCTCCTTCGACGAAGGGTCTCGTGTGTTACCCTCGTTTCGAACGTCTGAGACAGGTTGCTTTAGATACGAAATCGCTTTCGAGGTTTCACTTGGTTGATCAAACTGGATTCGTTTAAAAATTCCTCGTTCTTTCCGCGTTCGTCTGACTCTTGGCAAATGAAAGAAATCTAACTTTCTTTCTGTTATTATCTCTGTTCGAATTGACAATCACCTTTCGTGAAAAGACCGATCACAGGAATAGGATAGGTATGCAAAGTGCGTGGTACGTTTAGGCTAGGTTCAATGTTAGATTTGTAGGTTAGGTTTAGCGTTAAACGAAAAGCTCGAGAAGCATCGCTTAATATAATATAAAGTACTTTTTGACAAATGAAAGAAATCTAACTTTCTTTCTGTTATTATCTCGTCTGTTCGAATTGACAATCACCTTTCGTGAAAAGACCGATCACAGGAATAGGATAGGTATGCAAAGTGCGTGGTACGTTTAGGCTAGGTTCAGTGTTAGATTTGTAGGTTAGGTTTAGCGTTAAACGAAAAGCTCGAGAAGCACCGCTTAATATAATATAAAGTACTTTTTGACAAATGAAAGAAATCTAACTTTCTTTCTGTTATTATCTCGTCTGTTCGAATTGACAATCACCTTTCGTGAAAAGACCGATCACAGGAATAGGATAGGTATGCAAAGTGCGTGGTACGTTTAGGCTAGGTTCAGTGTTAGATTTAGCGTTAAACGAAAAGCTCGAGAAGCACCGCTTAATATAATATAAAGTACTTTTTGACAAATGAAAGAAATCTAACTTTCTTTCTGTTATTATCTCGTCTGTTCGAATTGACAATCACCTTTCGTGAAAAGACCGATCACAGGAATAGGATAGGTATGGAAAGTGCGTGGTACGTTTAGGCTAGGTTCAGTGTTAAATTTAGCGTTAAACGAAAAGCTCGAGAAGCATCGCTTAATATAATATAAAGTACTTTTTGACAAATGAAAGAAATCTAACTTTCTTTCTGTTATTATCTCGTCTGTTCGAATTAACAATCGCCTTTCGTGAAAAGACCGATCACAGGAATAGGATAGGTATGCAAAGTGCGTGGTACGTTTAGGCTAGGTTCAGTGTTAGATTTGTAGGTTAGGTTTAGCGTTAAACGAAAAGCTCGAGAAGCACCGCTTAATAAGTACTTTTTCGTACATCACGTTCGAACTGGAAACAATTGGCAGTAAAATCCGATCCGAGTTAAACGTTCCCGAGATGAAATCCTGACAATTCTCTCCGGACGAAGAGCGTCGACGTGAAACTCCCTACAATCGTCGTGATGGAATTCTCTGCGCGAGGAAACGCGACCCGAAAAACACGTTGGCCTATGGAGAGCCGGAGTCAAACGTGGCCAAACGTAACCAAACCTGGCCGTGGACACGGAAATATAATCGTGCCGTTGCACGTTACGCGATATTGTAACGCAGCCGCGTTACCAGGCGATGTAATTGCGAATTCCGCTCGATTACGAGAGGCCGATGCGGCTGCGAGCACCTACGTGCCTGAATTTGCGATCGGATCAGAGGGGATTTGCTTTTATTCGGGGGAGGAGGAGGGGAGGGTGGGGGAGGGGGTGCTTCGCCGTTGTGTATCTTTCGGATACGACCCCCCCCTCTCTCTCTCCAGCCCCCGATGCACGGGATAATCGCGTCGCCTTTCGACAAAGGCTAGAGCTCGCGGAGAAACGTGCGGAGGAAACCAATCGCCGCCACGGCGGCGAACCCCCACGCGCGACTGATCGTTTTGACGATGTGTCGCGACTCGCGTTCTCCTCGACGAATAAATTCCTCGTCCCGGTCTGGTCGTTTTCTTTTTCTTTTTTTTTTTTTTTTTCTTTCGATTTTCTGTCTAAACGCTTCGATTGATCTGTTACGTCTACGAATTCACGCGAGGCAAGGAAGGAATTCCATTGTTTGGAACAATTGGCCTGTTGGCCAATTGTCGCCTGTTTGACACGATTGTCGCAGCGAAAGAAAGAGCAAACTCGTTTGGACTGTTTGTCTGGCCGACCTGGTCTCGAAACGTAAAATACGAAATGCGGTATTGTGAGTGACGATAAGATTTTCTTTCAGAGAGTATCGAATCGCGACACACAGCGTGCAGATTTCGAAAGAACTTGATATTCCTTTGCCATCGACTTATAATATTCGGGCTTATTCAGTTTAATACCTAAACGTTGTCAAACATTGCTAAACCACTGGTAGTTGCTACAGTTATTCAGTTTCGATACCTCAAACCTTGCTAAACTACTGCAAACCACCGTGGTTCAATTTCGTTTCTTTCGCCCCGCACATCAAAAACCCACGAAATCTCACACTTCTCAAAGACGAGACATAACGACAATGTGTCACGCGAGTGAGACGAGTTTTCTATTTTTCTTGAGGGAGGGGAGGGGGAGGGGGAGAGAAAATAAATGGACGAAATTTCGCTCTACAGCTGTTAGCGCCTCGATTTGTGTAATGGAAACGGATCGCGATGTATTCTCGAGAATCAGAAAGCAATCGCGTTTAACCCGCGTTTGTGTGGCGCTCGAACGAGTCATCGCTCAAAGTCAAAGATCCCAAGAGGAAGCGAGAGATAGAAAGAGAGAGAGAGAGAGAGAGCGAGCTTTAGTCCCCTCCGGTTGGCTCGATCCGAGGCCGTTAAACTCGTTTCGCCCCGAGGGAGACATCGCCGGGACGATAAGCAAGATCACGCTGATCGACTGCGAATGATCGCGTTTCGGCCAAGTTTCGCCGGCGTGTAATGGAATTACCAGTTGGTGGACCCGGCCGGGCCTTGTTCCTGCCGGCGGGAACGCGAAACAGCTCGGACAAGAATCGAAATCGGATAAAAAGGGCGTTCGTTCGTTCGAGAGAGAAATAAAACAGCTCGCGACTCGCGTAAACTTCCTCTCTCTCTCTCTCTCTCTCTCCCTCTGTCTTTCGTCGGCGACTGTAGCTCGATGGCCCTCAGGCTCGAAGAACGTTGGAGAAATCCCTGGAAACTGGAAGTAAGTTTCGCGTAAACTCGATTTTCACGAGGCGAGGCGAGGCGGGGCGAGGCGGGGCGGGGCACAGCGCCGGTCGAACGATGTACAGCAGCTCTGTCAGGGTATCCCGGGAACCGCGAACGCACGCTGTTCGTGACCGGAATCGTTCCGCTCGCTCGGTTTAGCATAATTCCGGACAGCCACGCCACTTTATCTTCCTTAAATCGCATCACTCGACCCCGGCGAGTCGCGCTTTCAATCGGCCTCCTCGCTCCCGTTCCGTCTTCTTCTTCTCCACCCTTGGCCGAACGCAGCTCGTACATCACGCTTATCTTCGTCCTGGTGATTCCGCTCGCGGGCAGCAGCATCTTTGGCAATTACTTGTTGACGAGAATTTCGTTTCGTTTTAACGAGAACGCGAAGAAATTTAATTTGATCGTTCAACGAAACAGATCTTCACTCAGCTGTCGTTTCTTTAGGCTGCTGTGCAAACGCATCTGTTGCAACGTTTGTCTAGCTTGTAATTTCTTGATCATCCTGGCGAAAGTACGAGCTTCCATGAAACAACAAGTGTCCTGGTTTTTTCCTTTTAATACATTTTCCACAACTGAGTGCAAAAATACGCAGAAACACGTATAATCTACAAAATTTGTTTACTCGGGTGCCATTTCTTTAGGCTACGATATCCTCGCGAGTTTCTATAAAATTGTTCTGACGTTGCTTTTTTTTTTTATTTTTTTACTCTTTCATCCACGACGACTGCAAAAATACACAAGAATTCATAGAGCACAATTTAATTACTCAACGAGGCAGATCTCTACTCAGGTACCATTTCTTTAAGCCACGGTTTAAGCGCGAGTTTTCACAAAAATCAATTTGTCGTTTCTTTTCTTTTCGACGACGATTGCAGAAACGATACACAAGAATGCATAGAATTCAGTTCAGTTGCTTTAGGCTGTAACAAATGGATATAAATGCATCAAGTCGCAACGACCGTCCGGCATTCTACGTTTCTTTCGTTATCTTCTCTCGCGCAGTTTCATAAAAATCCCGCGCAGTCCAGAGAGAGATAAACAGTCGCGCGGTTTTCATTTACATTTGCAGCGTGTATCTGATTCTTTTGCACACACGCGGAGACGCACGAGCAAATACACGGCAAGTAGTGATGGCAAGCTTTGGTTGGTCGCTGCTTTCCTGGTTGGCGGAGTGTCCGCGCGCACGAGACACTTTCCACTGTAAGTAGTAAAAGCATTCTTGGATCCGACAGCGATAGCCGACCGCGCGCTATAAAGCGCTTTTCAGTGTACCGCTGCGCCGACGTATTAAATTCTAGCGGGGTTCGAGCGTGTTTAAAACCGTGTCTCGTTTCGACCACCGCGATGGTCGTTTATGGTCTTCGATCGCCACCAATTAATGATTTGCTTGAAGAGAAAGGTTCAGGGGAATTTAGGAGAGACAGTTAATTGAAACACACGAGTCAAATGAAATTCGATATTACCAAAAGATGACATTTACTTTTCATTTTAACATTTGTGTAAACTAGTCTGACCTCAACTAAATTGACCTAGCCTAAACCTAACAAATAATTTCTATACTCTTGTGTATATATATATATATATATATATATATATATATATATATATATATATATATATATATATATATATATATATATATATACTACAAAACGTCACAGACGCGATACTTGGAAATAAAATTAATAAGGAACGACGAAAAGAACAAATTAGTAATTCAATATTCAGTTAGGAAACGGGCTGACACATAAACTGACCTAATCTCAATATAAGTTGATCTAACCTAGACTTAACAAATAATTTCTATACTCTTGTATTTATACTACAAAACGTCACAGACGCGATACTTGGAAATAAAATTAATAAGGAACGACGAAAGAAACAAATTAGTAATTCAATACTCATTTAGGAAACGGGCTGACACACAAACTGACCTAACCTCAACATAAGTTGATCTAACCTAACAAATAATTTCTATATTCTTGTATTTATATTACAAAACGTTACAGACGCGATACTTGGAAATAAAATTAATGAGAAATGACGAAAGAAACAAATTAATAATTCGATACTTAGTTAGGAAACGGGCTGACACACAAACTGACCTAACCTCAACATAAGTTGATCTAACCTAACAAATAATTTCTATATTCTTGTATTTATATTACAAAACGTTACAGACGCGATACTTGGAAATAAAATTAATGAGAAATGACGAAAGAAACAAATTAATAATTCGATACTTAGTTAGGAAATGGGCTGACACACAAACTGACCTAACCTCAACATAAGTTGATCTAACCTAACAAATAATTTCTATATTCTTGTATTTATATTACAAAACGTTACAGACGCGATACTTGGAAATAAAATTAATGAGAAATGACGAAAGAAACAAATTAATAATTCGATACTTAGTTAGGAAACGGGCTGACACACAAACTGACCTAACCTCAACATAAGTTGATCTAACCTAACAAATAATTTCTATATTCTTGTATTTATATTACAAAACGTCACAGACGCGATACTTGGAAATAAAATTAATAAAAAAATTAACAATCAAGGGGTGAAATTAAAAAAACAAAAACACGAGTTTTAAATTTCTCCCTCATCTCGCGAAATTTCTATCTTTCTAAACGAAACCAGTGAGGAAATTTGCGGGTCGCAGCTGGGCTCCTTCGTTGCTAATTACGAATATTTGAACGCGTTCCGTGGAAGACATCGCGCTCGTCTAAATTCCCCGGCCCCGTTTTTAACACCATTTACGCCCGTACAATCTTTCCGAGTATAAGGCAGAAATATATATATATACATTTCGCTTGCTTTTGAGCAAGCATCTCAAGTCGTAGATTACACAAGGAGAGTAACATTTCGCCAGAGACGGAGATGCAGTCGCTGTTGCAACAGCGGACGCGTGTTCCGCTTTCGAGATACACAGCGAAAGAAAAACTCTCGCCAGCTGAGAAATTTCACTCTTGAAACTTTAAGCTCGATATAATCGATCTGAAATGTATCGAGAATATTTCAAGCATTAAACTACCAAAAAATTAAGCATCTTGGCGTGTTTCTATTCAAATGAATTCAACATACTTTAAAATAGTTGATCGAGTGAAATGAGCAGGTATAATAAAATCTGAAAACAATTTGCAGAAGTGGAAAGAACGAGACAACGCGTGTAGCATGTTTGATGGTCGAAAATCGAGACTTTTGGGGCGAAATTTCAATACAATCTTGCCTGTTATCAACCAGCTAGGCCAACTTGGAGGGAATTCGGGAAATGATCCTATCAGCGTTGTAAAATTTATATAGCTCCCGTGTAGAAAATTCGTCCCCTTGTTGTGCCTGTGTATACCTACACGTACGTGTACACGTATTCATACACGAGAGCGCGAGTACATATTGCTCGAAGGTATATAAACACAGCCAAAAGAGAAGATTAAATTCGTGACTATACCGGCAAGCTTTCCATGGCACCCTACATAAAGCTAGCTTATACGACATAAAGTGTAAGGATTTGTCAAGCTGGCTTGTGAAAGCGAATCTAGTCTCTCTCGCAGCCCGGACAAAAAGAATTGCCCCTAAGTTCATTTAGGCTACTGAATTATTTGAGGGAATAATTCAGGGAAAGTGTTCAGTATCCTCTGCTCAACATTAAATATCGAGGATATTTTTGCAAAGTTAAACTCAGACAAATCGTCGGTGAGTCTCGAAAGAAATTCCTTAATTTTTTCATTCGCCTTTGGGAACCATTATGAAATTATTATTATTACTGCTGTTGTCGTTACGGACATTTGCAGAGCCTCGTGTCGACAGAACTATGATATTCATTGCCAATTCGTTACAATTGCGTTTTGTACCTTCGACAGCCGAGTTTCGTGTTTACACGTGCACCGTCTGGCAGAAAATATTACTTTCTTCAGAAAGATCACAGATCGTCACAGCTTCCTACACACGGCTCGAGAGCACGAGCCACTCTTGCATATTTACATATTGCTCGAAGGCGCGCAAACACAGTTGAGAAAGAAGATTAAAGTCGTGGCCGTGCAACTTCCTCCCCCCCTTCTCTCTCTCTCTCTCTCTCTCTGTAATCGATTTTACATACCTTCGACTACGATTCGCTGCAAAAATCTCTGTACGCGCTGTCCAGGTGAGACATACTTTCGATTTATTTCAATTTGAACTCGTCGTCTCAAGAGCGCTCGAGTTATCGAGAAGACGACTCGAACGAGACTCTCGCGTTCGCCTCTCTTGTTTTTTGTTTTCTCTAAAAGAGAGAGGGGCGCGAGAGGATCTGCCTTTATTCTAACAAATCGTTCATTTTCCTTTCATCCTTTTTATTCCGCTTGCTTTCGCGCTTCCTGCTCGTTATTGCCTTCGTTTTAAGCCACCCTCTCCCCGAACCACCCCACCCCCCCACTCCACCTCCACCTCCTTCTCCACGTCGTTTCATTTTCATTCTCGTTTGTCCCCGATTCATCCTTCGTTTTCCCCGTTTCACTTTTTCCTTTTTGCCCGAGTCGCTAATTAACCGCTTCGTTTAATTTTCTCTTAGCATTCGCGCTTAATTTCCTGTTTCTTCTTCTTACGCGCTAGTAACTCTATTCTTCTTCATTCCCCATCGACTTTATTAGAGCTGTTCTTTTTCCTTTATTCATGCCTTCTTCTTCTCCCTCTTTCTCTCTCTCTCTCTCTCTCTCTCTCTCTTTTATTACGGCAAAGATTTACTCGTAAATTCGTAGATATTTTTCGCGCGGAAATATCAAGGAAAAAGTTTGTCGGGGATTTATAGCGTCGAGGTTCGGGGGAAAAGTGAACTTCCTCCGGAACAAGAGGAGTTCAACCTCGAACAACGTTACGTCTGCGAGCGGTCTGTTTATCCCTTTGGTGTAAAAATTGCGTGGAAGCTGGTGGTTCAGAAGAAAAGTGTCGAAGGAAGATCGAGATTATCGCGCGGATTAAAATTTTGTCGATGCGAAGATTTTCAACTTCAAGAAGATCACCTTCAGCTAAAAAGGTTCACGAATTGGCTAACATTGGCGCCATTATGTTTCAATCCGGTTGCAAATCGAGATTCCTCGTGTTTATCGATCATTGCATCTTTTATTTCTGTTTATAATAATATTGTTATTTACACACACACACACACACACACACACGTATGTTAGTTTGACGCGAGCGTGGGATTGTGTGGCGCGGTGCACTATCTACGCGTGCAATTTAATATGAATCTAGGACTGCACAATATACTGTAATACTGCTGCGTGTGTCCATAATTTAATACCACCCGAGGTATCCTCCACTGTTTATACACGCTGATATAACATCTACGTTAATGACTAATGCACGACGAAATTTAATGCAATTTGCTAATGGAATTTAAGAATTGTTGCAGAGTGTCTTGAGACGACATAAATTTTCGCCAACCATTGAAACTTGTTGTTGCAAGAGTATACCATACGTACGTACGTGGTTTTAAATTGCGTTTAACGCAAATGACTTTGTTTCGATAATGCGTCAGCAGTCCACGCGAGGAACTACCAAGTATTACTCTCGAAAGATGGAACTAGAACGCTTTTGCCGGGATAATTGTGGAATTTTTCGAAACGAGAAAAGCAATATTTTCTATCTGAAGAGCATATCTTCCACAGGTTTTTCCATTTTTATTATAAAAGTGATGGCGGAAGGTATACGGTTTTGTTGGAATTTTTTTAGAACAATTGTAAAATTTTTCGAAACGAAAGGAACAATATTTTTCCACTCTTTTTTTTTCTCATTTGAGCAGTCACTCTCTTTAGTTTTTTTTTTTTTATTTTTACTGTAAAAAATGATGGTGGAAAGTATACGTTTTCGTTGGAATTTTTCAGAATAATTGTAGAATTTTTCGAAAACGAGAGGAACAATATATTTTCTATTCTCTCTTTGGTCTTCCCATTTTTATTATAAAAATAACAGTAAAAGGTACAGAGTTTTGTCAGAACAATTCTTTAGAATAATCATAGAATTTTTCGAAACGACATACTTTCCACTCTTTCGATTCGAGGAGTCTCTTGGTCTTCCTATTTTTACCATAAAAGTGACGACGAAAAGTATACGATTTTGCTAGAATTCTGCAAAATAATTATAGAACGTTGTAGAATAGTCATAGATATACAACATAATTTAAATATATAACGTTATAGAATTTAAGTACAGAGAGGAACAATATACTTCCCCCCTCCCCTCCACCCAAGAATTAAAATCCCACCCACAACCTTGCTCAATTTATCGCGCGAAACAAGTATCCCTCCGCTCGGAGAAAAAAAAGAAAAAAAAAGAAAAAGCATTCGCGCCGATTGTTACGCACGTAGCGATTCGAAGAAATAACCACCACCCCCCTCTTCCTCCTCTTCTTCGCTCTCCGACGTTTTAATTAATGTCGCGACACTCTCGAAAGGTCGTCTCGTGGAAACTCCGCGAAAAACTCCGCGGCCTCCGAGGAGCTCGATGGAGGGAAACACATACACGCACAGGGCTGCCACAGGGCAAATAGGCGACGCGTTTAACGAAGTGTCGCGGCGCGAAGAAGCGAGCGGGGAAAACGGTGGTGGTTGACGCGGTGGCCTCGCGACGAGGCTTGAAGCGAGGGCCGAAAAGCGAGTCTAAGCGCGGCTCGTTATCGCGAGAAACCGGCCGTGCCCTCGTCCGTCGAGATCAACCGACATCTTGGCAGCCGAGAGCGTTGGAAAAAGGAAAGAGGAAAAAAAAAAGAAAAAGAAAAAGAAAGAACGAAAAATGGGGAAAATGTACACTCTCGTTCGTAAATCATGCCCGGGGCACTTGACGATATTAACACGCGGTTGCGACTGAACGAGTTGAAGCCTCGTATCGTAACTGTAGACTCAAAAGTTATGGATTAAAATTTTGTCTCTACAATATAGATTACAATTAGTTTGGTTGATTTTGTCATGTAATTTCAATATTGTATTAGTAGATAATATATTTGTAAATATATGTAAATATATATATGTGTATGTATAAATAAAAGAATGGATCAAAATTAATTTTTACAGCATAGATTACAATTAGCTTGACTGATTTTGTTGTAATTTTAGTACTGTATTAGTAGATAATATATTTGTAAATATATATATAAATAAATATAAATATAAATATATATATATGTATGTATAAATAAAAGAATGGATTAAAATTTATTTTTGCAGCATAGATTACAATTAGTTTGGCTGATTTTGTTGTAATTTTAATACTGTATTAGTAGATAATATATTTGTAAATATATATATATATATATAAATAAATATAAATATATATATATACATATAAATAAAAGAATGGATTAAAATTTATTTTTTCAGCATAAGTTATAATTAGTTTGGTTGATTTTGTTATAATTTTAATATTGTATTAGTAGATAATATATTTGTAAATATATGTAAATATATATATGTGTATGTATAAATAAAAGAATGGATCAAAATTAATTTTTACAGCATAGATTACAATTAGCTTGACTGATTTTGTTGTAATTTTAATACTGTATTAGTAGATAATATATTTGTAAATATATATATAAATAAATATAAATATAAATATATATATATGTATGTATAAATAAAAGAATGGATTAAAATTTATTTTTGCAGCATAGATTACAATTAGTTTGGCTGATTTTGTTGTAATTTTAATACTGTATTAGTAGATAATATATTTGTAAATATATATATATATATAAATAAATATAAATATATATATATACATATAAATAAAAGAATGGATTAAAATTTATTTTTTCAGCATAAGTTATAATTAGTTTGGTTGATTTTGTTATAATTTTAATATTGTATTAGTAGATAATATATCTGTAAATTTATATATATATATATATGTATATGTATATGTATATGTACGTATAAATAAAAGAATGGATTAAAATTTATTTTTACAGCGTAGATTACAATTAGCTTGGTTAATTTTGTTGCAATTTTAATATTGTATTGATACACTTGTATATCTGTACGTATAAATAAAAGAATGGATTAAAATTTATTTCCACAGTACAGATAACAATTAATTTGATTGATTTTGTTGTAATGTTCCCTTCAAAGTCTTTCGAATAATTTCTACGGATTTTCCGATTTCAGATCTAATCTCTCGATAGAGAACGATCAAAGTTGATACCTCCCCAGGAAACTTTTGGAAAATTTCCTTTCTTCCTCTCTAGCGGATCCTCCGCTAAATCCTAAAGATCTAAGTCTCTCCCTGGTGCGAATTTTTCTCGCCTTTGCTTCGAACTTGAGTCGATCTAAAATTTCAGAAATCCAATGTTCCAATCAATGACGATTATCAAGGTTCGACAAAGTGGCGGAAAAGAACAAAAAAAAAAAAAAAAAAATCACACGACAGTTTTTAAGGGAGACAAGATAATGGGAAAACTTTCGCCTCCAAGATCCGGCGGTGGTCTGGCAGTCGTGGGAAAAAACATTTTTCAACCAGGAGAGTGCACGGCCGTAACGAGCAAGTTGCAACAATGAACTTGCGCGCGCGGCATACGAAGTCGAAGAACACAGCGGGCCAGAGAAAGTTCTCGCGAAAGAATTTAATTGTTCCACGCTTGACGGAACAGCTGTTTTTGTTTCTCTCTCTGTTTCTTTTTCTCTTCGCGTGAAACGCGGGACGGAAAGTTCACGGATTGCGGCTGTTGTCTCGCCGCCGCTGCGAACAGACGCTTCTGAATGCAGTTACATGATAACGTTACCGGCTCTCCTTTTCGCCGAGACGTGTTTGTCGCGCACGCGGAAGGTGTAAGAGATTCCTCTGCGCGTTTTTTTTTTTTTTGTCCTCTCGGCGCGCGAACGAGGCTTTGGTTTTCAAAAGGGAGAAGCGTTGAAATTTCAACTTCTCGCCGGGAGAAGCTCTCGATCTTCGACTGTTAGACGTTCTTTGAATATTGGATTAAATGTCGCATGTCTGCTTTCCCATTTGTCTTTTTTTTCTGATCTCACTCTCAGATTTTTACTGGACCAACATCTCTCTTACGTTCCGAGCGAATTTTCCAGCGTCGATGGTTAAAAATTTAAATAACGCGCGTGTTTAATTTGCTCGTTTCTGGTCGCGTCACAATTGTACGGGACAGTGATACGGGATATGGGACAGGTTTAAAAGTCAATCGCACGCGAGCGAAAACCGCCTCGTGAATTTCGAAGGGATCGGGCAAACATCGTCCCGAAACAATCCGACGACACCGACCCCGGCCCGCTTAATATTCAATTGCAATTTCACGACCAAATTCGTCGAAAAAGAACAACATTGAACAGCGACGCTTGAAATTATTAACACTTTCCCGACGCATTCGAACGACAAATATTATTTTATTTGGCCGCGACGCTCGCCGCGGCCCCGCTGCCCAAAAGTGACTCTGTACACTCTCGCGGGCAAACAATTAGCAATTTCAAATGTTTGCCACCGCAGTTTTTTCCGTCGCCCGCCAATCGGACGACTTGCAATTGTTTTTGCAAATATTGGCCGCTCAGGCAGAGCCACGTGCTCGCTCGCTTTCGTTTGAAAAGTTTTCGCTTCCCCGCCCCTCTCTCTCTCCCTCTCTCTTTGTCTCTCTGTCTCTTTGTTCCTGTCCCTGTCACGCAGATTGAATTTTGAAGGGAGATAAAACGATGAAACGCGGTGCTTGCGAGTTAATGGCGATGAATTATTTTCGGATCGTTGGGACCGAGCCGTCAAAGAGAACTCAGAGGGACAGTGGACAGTTTTATTTTGTCCCAGTTTCGGCGAGGAGGATTGAACGGCGAATTTTGGGGAGAATTGTGATTTTAATAACGTGTTAATAACAGGGAACATTGATCGAATGGTGTAATAGCGAGCGGAGTGCAGCGTGCAAATCTCTTACATAAAGCGGTCAATTTGAAAAATTCATTTACTCTGATGAGGAGGATATACAGGGTGTTCCTAAAATCGTGGGTGTGAAAATGAGAGACAGAGAATAAAATTTTTTCACGCGGCACTACGACTTTGTTGGAAATCGAGCGTGAAACCCTGTCGAGTGTTTGTGAAGTTAACCAATTCACTTTAGAGAATAATTAACAACAAGTTGTGCAAAATGTAGAATAAAATTCTTTCTCTGTTTAAGTTTCAGTTCTAAGAAAATAGACTGTATATGTTTTGTCAAAAGTTGCCCGTGGTACACGCGTATATATCAGGGATACCTATGACGTAGGTATTTTTCAAATTTAATAAACATACCCATCTAGTGACGATGATTTAACTTGTTATAACACAACCTATATTCCAGTTAAATATATCGACATTCAATGTGCTACAGTGTATTTAAATTACAATATAGATTAAAACTGTTTTGACTCCTGAATGAAATAAAATTTTGTACAGTACCAAACAACGGGTACTTACAGAATGAATTCCCAAACTCGAGAACAAAGCATTCTAAATTCACACGAAAAAAAAAAAATTCATCCTACATTCTTTACTTTACTTACTCTGACCTCCTGTCGCGTCTCGCGAATTATCTAAGTTCAAACTATACTTGACAAATTTTTTCCCCCCTTTTCTTCGGAAACGCGAAAGCTACAAAAAAAAAAAAAAAAATAGAAACAGAGTCACAAAGTTTAAAAGAAAGGGAACGAGAAAATAAGAATTTGCATAAACAATCAGCCACGGGTCTGTGCTTTGTCACAAAGCCCGGGCCCCAAACCAACCGTAAACCGTTCCACCGCGCTGTATTCATTAGAAGCGCGTAAAATCACGCGGCAAAACGCCGTTTCAACGAATCGCCGGGCAATTAGTTTTCAACACGGCGCTCGTCAAACGAGCAGAACCGAGACAGGGGACAGGCACTGGACGCGGGAACGAGACGCAATAAATGATCCGACGCGCGATAATGGCGATCGTAATTAGCGCGGCGAATACAATTCCGCGGAGCAAATTTCGACTGCGTGCGGAGTCCCGAGGGAGAGAGAGAGAGAGACAAAAAAAAAGAAAAAAACTGAATTAGCCAGAGTTGTTCCAACGCTGTGTGTTTGCTCTGCCATGGCCGCTTTCGGGGGGATGTCCGACCGCGATTAATCTCTCTCTCTTTATTCGCCGCGCGTCCTCCCTCTTTGTTCGCGGGAAAAAATATATCGCGCGCGCGATGCGCGCCACTCATCTCCCATTCTTTCTCAGCTTTATTTATTTATTTATATACCGCCTAATATCTCGTTCGGCAAACAGCAGGCTACGAGCCGAGATAAATTCTCACCGGTTTTAGGTTAGGCGGACACTTAACCTGAATCTGACCCGCGTTCAAGCGAAATTTAACCTATGCTCGTTTGAACCTGAACTTGATCCAAGTCGAGATTTAACTTGAATTGAAGCTAAATCGAAACTCGACTTAACTTGAATCTAGCCTACGTTCAAGCGAAATTTCATTTGAACCTGAATTTTGATTCAAACCTAACCTGAATTTAAAACGAAACCTAATCTGAATCTAGCTTATGTTTGAGCGAAATTTAATATACACTCGTTTGAACTTGAACTTGATCCAAGTCGAGATTTAACTTGAATTGAAGCTAAATCGAAACTCGACTTAACTTGAATCTAGCCTACGTTCAAGCAAAATTTCATTTGAACCTGAATTTTGATTCAAACCTAACCTGAATTTAAAACGAAACCTAATCTGAATCTAGCTTATGTTTGAGCGAAATTTAATATACACTCGTTTGAACTTGAACTTGATCCAAGTCGAGATTTAACCTGAATTGAAGCTAAATCGAAACTTGATCTCGACTTAACTTGAATCTAGCCTACGTTCAAGCGAAATTTAATATATACTCGTTTGAACCTGAACATGATCCAAGTGGAGATTTAACCTGAATTAAAGCTAAATCGAAACTTGATCTCGACTTAACTTGAATCTAGCCTACGTTCAAGCGAAATTTCATTTGAAACTAAATTCTGATCCAAATATAACCTGAATTTAAGACGAAACTTAACTTGAATTTAACTTACGTTTGAGCGAAATTTAATATATACTCGTTTGAACCTGAATTTGATCCAAGTGGAGATTTAACCTGAATTTAAGCTAAATCGAAACTTGATCTCGACTTAATTTAGCCCACGTTCAAGCGAAATTTCATTTGAACCTGAATTTTGATCCAAATACAACCTGAATTTAAGACGAAACCTAACCTGAATTTAACTTACGTTTGAGCGAAATTTAATATATACTCGTTTGAACCTGAACTTGATCCAAATTGAGATTTAACCTGAATTTAAGCTAAATCGAAACTTGATCTCGACTTAATTTAGCCCACGTTCAAGCGAAATTTCATTTGAACCTGAATTTTGATCCAAATACAACCTGAATTTAAGACGAAACCTAACCTGAATCTAACTTACGTTTAAGCAAAATTTAACTTAAATTTCGTTGTATACCTGAACTTGATCTAAATCTAACTTTAATGTAAGCGAAATTTAAGCTAAACCTAACCTAAATCTAACCTACAAGCAAAGTATACTTAAATATACTTTTTTATATCTACCACCATTGTCATTGCCCAATTATGAACTCCGTTGAGTTCATAGTTTCTTCTTACTAAATTAAATTCTGTATAAGAAATGATCCTTCGGACCATGAAGATTTAGCGGACGTTGTTAATCAAAAAAATCGTTAAACTAAATGAAATATTTTACGTCATTTTCAATTTCATGCCATTCTACGTAATTTCAATGTTCAAGTATCATTGCACAAAATTTTTCCTTACGTCTTTATCTTCGTTATCTTCACGAAAAAAACAAATTCGTGAGGAAACTTGAACTTTACACCCTTACGAGAAATACTTTACACCCTAGATTTTGCTATACCAGCGTGTACACACAAAGTGTATCGATCTCTTTGAGTTGGCGATCGATCAAGATTATACGCCGCTCCAGCGATAAAATAATATTTGATCAGTCGTGTGATTCACTCGTTCGCGTCTTTGATTCCCGAGATTCGGTTTCAATCGCTGCAGAGTGAGAGAGCCTGGTATTCCTGGCTGACAAACGAAAATCGACGAACGCGTTTCGCCAGCTACCAGGAGAACTTTCACTACGTATCACGCCGGTGCTCGTGAATTCCAGCGAAAATTGCCAAGTTCTTCGAGACGAGACGAGACGAGACGAGACCCGAACGAACGTCGGATAGAAAGGGGAACGAAAACAGTTCGGATCCCGCGAGGACAGTTGAGAAATTCTTCCGCAACTATGCGACAACCGTCGTCGTCCGAGACAGTCCCTGACGCGTTCTGGCACGGCCAGAGATCGAGGAATCGCTCTATTCGACACGAACGGATCGTGTTCTCGGACGCGACTCGAGATTCCGTCATCTGCCACCCCCTCTCGCTAAATCAAACCAGACCTCGTTTCGTACTCTATTCACACTTTTTCTTACTCGTTGATTCGGTCGTTATTTTTATTAGCAATTCTACTTCTTTCTTTTTTTTTTTTTTTTTTTGGTTTAAACCTCCGTAGAAATAAATTAGCACGTTCAACAAAAATTTTCTGGCAGATCTCCCCAATCTCAACGACAATAGGAATGTCTTAATTAATAAACTATGTGAAATGGGTTATTTCCCTCCCCACACAATGGACTTCTTTTTTAAGCAAACCATATACTACTCCTCTGTTGATCATTCACAAATTTCTCAAATGCCATGGTTGGCATCTGTAACGGATTTGTGTCGAGTGCTTAGCTGTGTTCCTCAGTGACTTAACAGTTAGTTGTAAGCTCTAGTTATAAGTACGTAAGTAGGAAACATGTGTCTTAGTTGTATATTGTATATTGTTAGTGTATAAATTGTTTCTGTACTGTTAGTATGCACAGCAATGTGCATGCTGCTAATAACCCTGTAGAGGGTTTCCATAGCGTAAATAAAAAAAAAAAAAGCTCTGACACTGATACTTAGGTCTCGCGAGGTGAAACATCATCAATAGATGCTTGATAAATCATTCATTTTACACACACACTGCAATCAGCATTTGCACAAAGTGTTTGTTTCATTGGGGATGGAGAACGAAAGGACGAAGAAAGTTCCGACGTGCTTGAGAACGGAAGATTCCAATTCAGCGTAAGGACAACCGAGATTGTAGCTGCTGGTGTAGTTCGGGGGGGAGGGAAGATCGGCGAGCAGCGTTAATTGAGATTAACGAGAGTTAATTTGGATTAATCAGGACGATTGCTGGCAATTAACAGCTTCGTCTGTAATCTGTTCGAGAGGAGCTGCAGACTTCCACCAGAATTTCACTGAGACTGGTTAATTTCACCACTGAAACACATTGATCAACACACGCAAGAGAACATTGCAAAGTCTCAAAATTTTTTACTCTGAGATACTTTTCGGTAAATACTCGTTTAGGAAATTAGTTTATTTGCCTCCAAGAGAAATATAAGCGCAACGATTTGTCCTTCTTTCTTGTTTTTTAATTCCGTCGGATGACGAAATTTAGGGATCTCGAGTTCGGTAAAATATTCGGGTTCGAGGTTCGATGTTCGAGAAAGAAGGAGTGAACCAATTAATAATTAATCGAGAAGTTTTTTTTTTTTCATGGTTCCATCCTTCTCCAAGGAAGAGAGGAAATTGCGTTTCCCATAGAAACGAAAAGAAACGTCTATCCTTCCTTCGTTTGACGCCAGTTTTCTGGCCAATGACATCGCCATTATTCATTCGGCAGACGAAAAGAGAGAGAGAGAGAGAGAGAGCGTAAAGAAAGATTCTCGTATTATCTTTTAATCCGTTTCAACCTAATTAGGTAACTCCGCTAACTGGATTCCGTCGGGCGTATTCACATCACTCCCAAAATACGGCGAGAGCTGCGCCGGGAAAATGAAAAACGAGGAGGCAAAGAGGGCGGGGAGGGGGGGGGGGAAGAAAGAAAGAAAGAAAGAAAGGATCCGAGGCCGAGGCTCGTTTTAAAACGTGAACCATGAAATTACCGGTCGAACTTTTTAAATTACTACGCTTCGAAACGCTTCCCCGCTGTTCGAGCGTATAATATCCGATAATAGATAATTTCGTTGCCGGAAAAGTGAGGAGGGAAAAAGACGATTCGCTTCCTTTCTTCCTTTCTCTTTTTTTTTTTTTTTTTTTTTTTTTTTGGTCAATGTGTCTGTGCGCCAGCGAGGGCGAGAGAAAAGTCGCGAGGAAAGTAGAAATCGAAGTTTTAAATTTCATTTCAACGGCGATGTATAAATCGCGGGGAATCGACTGGAATCGAAATGGACTTTCTTTTTTTTCGATCAGTGTGTTCTTTCTTCTTTCCTTCCTTTCTCTTTTTTTTCTTTCGTTTTCTGCGACGAGCGATAGTTGAAGAGAGACGAAACCGGAGATGGATTTAAAGATATTGAGACTTGCGAATTTTGAAACTGAGGAACATTGAAAGTTCACAGTTCACAGAGGAACAGAGGAGCCTGAGATATTTAACGCTCCTGGGATCCTGAGATTCCGAAATTCTCTTAAAGTCTCAGAGTGCCGATATTCAGGGTGAAATTTCTTTCGTAAACCCGTTGGAAAATTCCAAGACTGCTAAGCCTGAGATTCCACGAATCTCCCAACGAATTTGGAATTCTGAGCCTCGAGGAATGTTTAAAAATCCCCAGATTTCTCGAAACTTGAGATTTCACGGATCATCAATGCTTCGAAATGCCAACAATCTGAGAGAAAACTCTCGGCGAATCCAAAATCTCGAGACTCATCCCCAAATTTCAAACACCTGAGACAAGCCGCGACATTGAAATCTCGAAACTTCAATGTTTCGAGATTCGAACATTTGAAAATCTCAAGTTTCGAGGCCTGAGATTTCACGATCTTTAAACCGCGTGATTCCGCTAATTTTCTTGGCACATTCGATACTCGAGTATTCGATGAAAATATAAATTAAAATAATTATTAAAAATCAAAAAAAAAAAAATACAAATATAATTGAAGATAAAGATGAAATAGAATAATATAAAATTCTAATTATTTTCGTAGAATTTTTTATAATATTTAATATTCTAATTATTAAAATTATTGAAAATTCACAAATAATTCATTTTATTATATAATTAAAAATAATAAAACTATACAAAAATTAAATTTAAAAAAAATTAAATTTTATTATTTTATTTATTTTTTTATAAATAATACATATATATATATATAAATATTAACTTTTAAAATTAATATATACTAAATAAATTTTAATAATATTTTAATTTAAATTCATTTCATTAATTTATTATTAATAGTAATAATATAAATAAATTATATATAAATATTTTATCAAAATATATCTTTTCGAAATTATTTATTCACTTTCGATGAAACACTTTCAGATTTCACGCGCGTGGTTCGGTTTCACTCGAGAACGAGGAAACCTTGCGGCTCGTTGTCAGTCAAGGATTCGCGGTTTTTTAACAGCTTGAGCACCATCTGGCGAAGGACGAATTTTCTGTTTCATCGTAACGCAGCCAGCCATCGGGTGGGTAACTTCTCCCCCGATACCACGGCGAAGACATATCGTTGCTGTTTGCTCTCGAGCAATTTTCCAAGGCTATTTTCGCGTATGTAAATCGAAGCCGAACGTCGTTCTCGCAAACGACGTTGTACCCACCCGACGGGGGCCGGGTCGATACTCGCGCGAAACGAGCGAGGAGGATCGAAAGAAAATCCCACGGCACGATAAAAAACGAGCAAACATTGGCCCTCGATCTTTGAGATTTGCAAGCTTATCTCGATACCATGGCAAATTTATCGAGCGTAATTAGTCGTTACTTTGCGATCGGTCGGATTTTTATGCATTTGCGGACAAGCGATCGAACACAGGGATATCGGTGTAAGAAAAAGCGTTTTGCATAGAAATTTGTCGGAGAGCGTACAGAATTTCCATCAGAGACGTTAAAATAGAACAAACAGAATATATGTTACAATATGTTACGTAATTATATGTTATAATACAACGGGCGGCGCAAGCTTTTATTTAGGTATCTCTTGCGAAGAATCATTCGTATTGTTATTATAATCAAGTGTTTAGGGTCGCATATTGTAATATTGTATACAATATTTGTTATTATCTATTATAGATATATATATATAATATTATTGTTATATATATATACAAAATATGTTATTATTTAAATATGATGTCATAAATGTGATTATATCGTACATTATCACGACTCACTGTGTGTGAAATAAAATAAAAATATACATACAGATAATAATATTTATTTCAAAGTTGTGAAAATTGATAATAGTTCTTTACGCTTCAGAGCTGGAACAAAACAGAAATTGTGTTTTAAATGTAGAGTTCAGAAAAACTCCATCACTGTCAATCACCCTAATTTCACTACTTTCCGACAACTAGGCTACGAATTTTTATTTATTTGCCAGAAATGCACACAGCGTGTAACACGAAAAAAAAAAAAAAATACGTAAAATACGCGCATGTATTATGATGAATATTATTCGTTGGTCGATGGGAAATTCCCATTTCTTTAATTAATGTTCCGTAAAAATCCGACAGATCACAGCGATCTCTGTACGTGTCGGCGCTCGAGACTTCGCCGAAGAAAGTCAATCAAACGAATTATTTCGCGTTCCAGCGATTCGGCGGTCGGGACGTCAGCTCGTTTCCTCCGCTAATTTGCAATTTATATGTCGCGCGATTTGATATTCGCGCGGTGGAGAAGAGGGGGGGGGAGGGGTGGGAGGGTAATTATGTAACTTATATTCCGTTCCGCATGAAACCGTGCCCCAAAGTCCATGAAATAAATGGTTCTTAATTGCGTCGGCGAGCAAACGCCGCGCGGAATATTCAGCGTCTGCGTGCCGGCGTTCTCGCAAATGTCGGCGTTTCACGAAATTTCGATTTCGCATGATAATTTATTCCACCGCGCGCTCTGCTCCCGGTTCGTCGACGAATGGACCGCGCGGATTTTTCTACGAATTTACACGATCTACGGAATCTACACGCGAAATTGTGTATGAAACACTCGAGCGAATTTCTATTGAAATTTCCACCACTTTGGCTCTGGCGTGAAAGTCCGTCAGAGTATATTGCGCGAACAATTGTGTTTCTTCGTCATCGATCGTGATCGTAGATCACTCACTCTGTACCAACGAGCGATTCTACTCTTTGCCACAAACGAATCGCCTTTGCCAGATAACTAACTACAAGGGAAGTTAATTTCAGTTGCAGCTGGGCTTGCTCAAACGATAACTGCGCTGATTATCTGCGTCTGACGGTCGCGCGAATCGACAGTTTCGAGGCTTGATTGATTCGGATAGTATCGGCATCGAATTATCCTGGCCTAGATTCGGGACGGTCCGATAATCAGAGACAGATCGACGTCTTTCACCACCGAAAGTGAAAACCTCGACGGACAAGCTTGCGACAGGCGATCAACAAGCTTTCGACCACTGACTAATTGATCGGCCATGATCTGCCACGTTCAAGGTAAACGAAGATTCTCTTGAAAATTTTCTAAATTAATTCACCACACTGACGAGTATTTTTTTTTTTTTTTTCTTTGCACAGACTTTCCACGAGAGAACCTCTTGTCCGATTGGACAAAACGACCGCAAACTGAATGATAAAATTTCGGAATAAAATTCCGAGAGATGCTCGACGAGAAAAATTTCTCTCCCTACAATTAGCGGAACACCTTGTATACATTTAGGCACACAATGGAAAAGAGCGGGCGCGTCGAGGCTCGTTACATCCTCGAGCACAACCCATTCTTCTCGATTCGTAATTTTTCCTAACCCTCCCACCCCCCCATAGAGAAATACCATGGCTCGCGATCCCTCATCGCCAACGAAACCCTCTCCGACGACTCGAAGCTCCATCGACTTTTCCATCCATTCAGCCGTCCGCTCGTCGCGACATTCGTTTGTTCTTTCGATCAGCCCGACAAGCTGATAATTACGCGCCGCGAGCTAGTCACTCTGGCGTTCGAAAGCTAACCGACGAAATCTCATTTTCATCTGGCGCGCCACAGCAGGCTTTTTCCCTGCAAGCCCACCGAGAACAACCTTCTTTCTTTGCACCTTCCACTGGCGCGCGCGTACACTGCGAGGAAAATTGAGTCGACGACCTTCGAAGCTGGTGACACGGTGTAAAGATCAAGTTCAACTGAGAGCAGATTTGAGATTCTAGTCTCTCGAGCCATAGAAGCTGGTGGGCCAAGATTCCAACAACATTGATAAGGCGGGAGTTTCGAAAAGATTTGAGTGGAAATTTTTTTTAGGGGGGGGGGGGAGAAGAAAGGGAATTTTAGGACAGAACGTAGAGTGTTGGAATGTACGGAAATTGAAAAATGTGAGAGTGTGGGAGGAGATTTGGAAAATTGAGAATCTGAGGAATTTGGGATTTGGAGGTTTGAGAATTTGAGAATTTAGGAATCTAGAGATTTAGAAATTTTAAATAGTAAGAATCTAGGAATTTAGAAATCTGAGAATTTAGATATCTAGAAATTTAAGAATCGAAGAATTTCGGATCCAGAAATTTAGGAATTTAGGAACCTACGAGTTCAAGAATCTAAAAATTTAAGAATCTGAGAATTTAGATATTTAGAAATTTAAGAATCTGAGAATCTCGAATTTAGAAATTTAGAAATCTGAGAACCCACGAATTTAGGAACCTACGAATTCAAAATTCTAAAAATTTTGAAATCTGAGAATTTAGATATCTAAAAATTTAAGAATCTGAGAATCTCGAATCCAGAAATTTAGGAATTTGGGAACTAACAAATTTAGGAACCTACGAGTTCAAAGATCTAAGAACTCAGGGATCTGAGAACTTAGAAACCTATCTAGAAATCTAGGAAATCCGCTAGGAATTTTAATCGAAATTTTCCAACTTTCCAACTTCCGTGCCCTCGTAGTTCCAAACTCTCGAATTTTTAAAATCCCCGAGACTTCAACATTTCGCGAGCTTGCGAACTGTCAAACTTGCAAAAAATTTCCATGTTTTTTTTATAAACTTGCAAATTTCGAACGCCGTCGAAAGCCTTCGCTCGTTTGCAAACACGAGGGCAGACAAATCCGCGAAAAGGGGGGGGGGGAATGACGAGATCGCGACAATGTCGCGCGGCGGGAGCGTGGACCGGAAACGCGCCGAGTTTCAAGCTGGAACAGCGTGGAGAAAAGTAGGGTGGGAGAGGAAACGACTGGGTACGAATTAAAGAGGACTTCGTTAGGCCTCGACAATAATTGGTACGCGGCCTCGAAAAAATTGCTTGTGCTCTGTATTATGCTCTGAGAAGAGCAGAGGCGGGGGACGTTTCGTTACCAGAGGTAAAGAGGACCGCGTTAACAGCAGCGAGAGCCAGCCTGCCGCAAGATTTTCATTGTGCGCGGCGAGGAGGTGCAGGAAGCCTCGTCGCGGTGAAACGCCAGTTATATCTCCATTTGGAAGTCTAACCAACTCTAACCAAGTATTATTATGTACTGTGTTCCGTGGTAGAATCGAACGAAGCTGCAACTACCGAAGCCTTGATACTTCGAGTATCCGACGCTGCCAGTTTGAGAATTCCCTCACTCGAAGAATTATCATAGAATTTTCCGTATAGAGTTCGAGCATTCTACGTAATAGAAGAGAAAATTATTGATTTACTTTGGCAGGGGAGCGACTTTTGGCCCCCGAAAAACTTGCTCGAATAGAATTTTTATTCCCCGTACATGCTCTCGTCCAACTCGCGATTCCCGAATTTTCAATTGAAATTAAATTCCCCCCCCCCCCAAAAAAAGAAAGGAAAAGAAAAAACGTTTCATCACTCGATAAAATTAAACTCTCAGTTTCGGAGCGCGGTTAAATTCAAACCGAGGTCGAATTAAATCCCGAAAGTTTCCGAGCTTTCGTTTCCAAATTTTTAATCAAGTCGAGATCGAATCGAGTCGCGAGACGATTAGTTTCGAAGGAAATATTGGCAACTGGCGGGGGAGGGGGGAGGGAGCGGGTGAAAATCGATGAGAATTTTGAAAGTGAGCGATACGGGAAGATGGTAGCGAGTTTCAGTTTCGTTCGAAACGAGGCAGGTGGCGAACGTTCGACTTGCGGTCGGCGGGAAATTAGCGGTGCTCGCGGCCGCGGAAAATTGCTGTTGCCCAAAGTGTTTGCTGAAAAATTAGCGCTCGCCGCGGTCGCGGGCCAATTAGTCGTACTTATGGTTGCGGAAGGATTAGCGCTGACTGCGGTGTCGCCGGCGAATGAAATTTACAAGCGAGCAACGCCTTAACCCTTTGACCGCGGCATGGGACCATCAATGTACATTCACTATTATTCACGTTTCTTCTAGCCAAATATTTTTTTAGAAATTATACTGTTTACTATATGTTGTTATTACAATATTATAATATTATTATACTATCATTACAATATTATTATATTATCATTGCAATATTATAATATTATTATATTGTCATTGCAATATTATAATATTATTGTACTATCATTACAATATTATAATATTATTGTACTATCATTACAATATTATAATATTATTATACAATCATTACAATATTATAACATTATTATACTATTATTACAATATTATAACATTATTATACTATCATTACAATATTATAATATTATCATTGCAATATCATAATATTACTATATTTTCATTACAATATTATAATATTATTATATTATCATTACAATATTATAATATTATTATACTGTCATTACAATATTATTATATTATCATTGCAATATTATAATATTATTATATTATCATTACAATATTATAACATTATTATACTATCATTACAATATTATAATATTATTATACTATCATTACAATATTATAACATTATTGTACTATCATTACAATATTATAATATTATTCTACTATCATTACAATATTATAATATTATTGTTTTATACTATTATATTATTTCATTATACGTTATTTAGAAAAATAACTAAAAGCGAATAAAATTATAAAATTGGTCACAGTTTCGCTATATATTATTTAGAAAAATAACCAACAGTCAATAAAATTGCAAAATTACAAAATCACAAAATCACAAAATTGAAACAAATAGATATTTACCGGTACTCGGCGCAGGAACAAGTTTACACGATTCAATTATTACATTACATCGAGATCATACGAGGAGATTATACGAATATCGAAGCAATTTAGTCGATATTGCAGTTGCTGCAGGAGACGATAAATTCTACATCGTGTTGAATTATTTTAATAAAACAGTGACTGTAAGTTATGGTAAGAAAAAGGATGGTACATGACACGCCTTTCACGCGGTGAAAAAGTTAAATCTCATCCGCGCGTGCAATTCGGTATCGAAATGAACGTCATTTCGGACGAGGATTTCGGAGGGATTCAGGCGAGTTTTATTTTCGAGTTTCATAAACTTTCGGCGCGCACTACCGCCGCCAACAAACGAAATGACGTGCCTCGAAATATTTCGTAACACGGGCGAAAATTTTTCAATTTATGAATGCTTCGTGGAACGTGGAATTTACACGGGGGAGGCTTATCTTTTCTCGTATATTTCGTTTTTTTTTTTCATTACGTTTCATCGACGAACTTTGTTCCGGGCAACGTAGCTTCAACGAAAGATGTTGAAAGATCGCCGTAGTTAATTATCCTGGATAGCACGCGCCTAACTAATTCTCCTCTTTGGCCCTTCTAATCGGCTAATTTTCATAAATATTTAATCAATTAATACCGCGATGACACGCGTGCGTTATTCCTAAGATCTGATCTCCCGCCTCGATCTTTCTGATATCGTGTAACCATGCAAACTATCGTCCTACCATTCTGTCAACATTGTAACAATGAAACTGCATATTTTCCAACTTTTTTTTCTTTTCGAAACTTCGAGCATCACCGACGCTCGTTTCTTCATTTGTTGGAAAATTTTCTTCTTTTTTTCACTGCTAGATCCATCGCAAGGGATCTCAAAGATCGAAGTTTCCTATTTTTGCAACGGGCCCTTAAAACTTGTTCGTTTTAAGTTTGAGCGTTAGCCGCCGAGAAATCCTAACGTTTCGTCGTTCGTCACCTAATATTCAAAGTTCGATAAAGAGCGGCCGTAGGGAAGATGGCAAGTTTTAAGGGCTGCTCGTCGCGAACGGGGTAACTTCGATCTTCGGGCGGATTCAGATCCCTCCGAGAGGGGAATTTTTTCATGTTTTTACGAACGTTCGAAATTTGCTCTTCTCGGAGTAAGCTGGCAGTGTCTCTGCTTCTTAAATTCAAAACTCTAGTCTTGTAGAATTAAAATACACTTGGCGACAGTGTAGTCGCGGAGAATTTCAATTTTAACTAACGCGATACAATGTTATTATTCGTTTATTTGCTTTCAAACGTTATGGTCAAGGGACACGCGCAACAATTATGAAATTAACACGACAAGTTTCTATTACCTCTTAATAATTTCCATCCAGTGATATCACACCGACGAGTTCAAGAAGAAAACGAAAGACGACGAATTGTCGCGTACGGTAACGGTCACTCGTTATGGTCCGCAATCGGTCGCCAGCGCGCAACGGGTTAAATACCACGGCGATCAAGCTCTCTCGGTTCTTCTGCCAGGAGCATTGGAAACTCGAGGCTCGGCCCGATCGTCGGACGAAAGATGGAGATTCTCGAAAACGTGGGCGAGAGTTTCGCGGAACGTCGAGTCGGTGAAAATTTACGAAGACGCCGAGTGGCGTCTCGAAAGTTGGAGGCAAGCTTAAACAACGCGGATTTTCGGCAGCGCGCGACGAAAATTTGCATACGACGAGCGAGTTCGGATGGCGGGCGATAGCGAAATGGCGCGTTACGCGTGCGAGTAAGACGATAAGCCGGCGTCTCGCTTTTGCTCTCCCCCTCTTTCACTTTGATTTGCGCTCGTTGTGTACGAGGAGATTTTTGCTTCTCTCGTTCCCCTGTTTCCGGTGGTTGTGCCACACACGCGCGCACAGTAGGAAATTTCTTATCTCGAGAAAGTGAGCGGGTATAGTTTCAGACACAAACGAGAGAGAAGGAAATGGAGCCTTGCTAGGAGATTGTTTTACCTATCAAATATTATTACAGAAAGCGGCGTGTTTTGGTGATTTTACGTATCTTTGCAAAACCTTCCAGCGCTTCGAAATATCAGCTTGGCAAAAAAGTAGCTTTGCGATTTTCCTTTTCGACGCGTGCATGTGTGTTTCTTTATCGAATTTTTGATATTCAGTCAATTCGGATCCTCTTCGAAGAGTATCAGAATTTTTACATCCTTGCGGGAAATTTGATAAATATCGTCTGCGAGGTGAACCTTTATTCGCGAGAGAATTTCCCCGGCAGGATGTTCAAAGGGTGGAAGAAATTACCGTTCAGACCTCGGAGCTAACAAAATACATAATTCAGTAACGAGATACGTAGTATCTCGCTTCCCTCCGGCGAGAAGTTTTTGATCAGACGCGAGTGTTTGAGAGTATTCGAAAACATCGAGATCGTTCGCGTTCGCGAACCTCGTCGAAACCGGCGATTTCACTTTCCTGCGTATTTTAAACAAACGCAATAGCCAACCAGTATCGAGGTACGACGTTCTTTGATATCAGATTGGCCAAAAAGTAACTGCGTTCTTTCTTTCTCGCGTGTGTGTGTGTGTGTGTTCGTGCAAATGAAAGGCGAGTCTATCGCGAGAATCAAAAGCTTTATCGACACGCCGATCGTTTTGTTCGATTACCTTTCGCCGTCTCTCATCCTCGGGCAGTTTTGGCGATTCCGCGTTCGAAAAAAGTTTCGTCCTTTCTCGACGAAAAACAGGAACGACTCGACGTCCTTCGTCGAAGTGGTGAAATTTGGCAAACGAATTCCGACACTGTCGTAGCTTGATGCCTTTTCTCGCCATTACGTGTTGGATGATTTTCCACGAGCTTGCAACCGCGTTTCCCTTTGAGAAGTATTCTCCAACGACAGACTATGATACATTTCTAAGACAAGCTCCAACGATCTGGTAACAGATTACGCAATGAATAGAATGCAAAATGAAAAAAAAAAAACGCAATTACTTTTTGGCTGACGCGATGAAAAAAATCCAAAAATAACACGTGGACAGAAATTGACATGTTCGAATGACTCGACGATTAGCCTCCTTTGAAAACGATTAATACCTACGCCAATATTTGCCGAGTAACGTCAACGTTCACGGTCAGACGAATCTGAGTCGAGGCGGAAACATGAAGAGGCGAAGCGAGCCGACTCAGCTCAGATAAGAAGAACAAGTTGGCAAGAGGGCGTGCAAACACTCGGGATCGAAATGAAATCGAGCTCGCGCCGGCCAGTTCGATTCGTTTTGGACTCGATTTCGTCGAGTCGACTTGTTTTAATTTCGCTCGAACGCGTCGGGCTTTCGAACGAGACTCACCGATTTCTTCTTTCGCGCGACTTTGACTTTTGACACACAAGCGAAAAGCGAAACTTTCGCTCGCTCACCTTCGTAACTTCGATCATTGGGACATTGTTCATCGTATATTCTCCGGGTCAGTGACTTAAAACTGACTAAGAAGACGAAGAAACGAACGTCAACGTTCACGAGTTCCAAAGATGGGAATCTAAATTCAGATCGGATTTAGATTAGAAGAGGTTTGAAACGTAACGAAATGCAAAGAGATTCCACGCTCGAGAGCAGTCGCCGAGCGTTTTTCAAGCTCGTAAGAATAAAAACAGCGACAGAGAGACAGAGAGAGAGAGAGAGAGACAGACGGAGAGATATTAAGATGTTCACGCGATGAATTACGAAATCTCCGCCGCGACGGTCGAGGTTCAAGGTTAGGTTTCGAGCCGAGTCCTCGCTGAGGCGCGAAACAACGAGACGACACGCCAGGTGAAGGTGAAGCTGGCCAGCCGAGGTCGAGAAGAGAACGCTCGTTAGACACGATCGATACTCGAATCAGTCGGCGACAAGATCGACGACCAGCTCCGTCTGGCAATAACCCTTTCCCTCGCTCGATGGAACACACAAATCGTCAGGTAACAACGTCCTCGCGTTTCGCAGCTATACCAAAAAGAGAGATCAAGAGAGCTCGAGAGCTCGAGAGAGAGAGAGAGAGAGGGAGGGAGAGAAGAAGAAGCAGAGAGACCTGCTGAGGTCCTCGGAGAGCCAGACTACGTGTACGGAAGTCCAGGCACGAAGTGCACTTCCTTGTAGAACGCTCGTTGATGAACGGGAAGGAAAAAGAGAGGAGGAAGACGCGGGGAGGGTTTTCGAGGGTAATCACGGGTCAGGTGTCAGGTGAGGCGCGACGATATTTGGAAATAAGGGAGCCGAGTGTTTCCCAAGGCAAAGATGGCTGCCGAGAGCTTTCGTTATCCCTCCTACTCTTTCCCATCGAGAGAATACGAGCGTTTCGTGCATCTCGTTCGGGATTACTCTCGACGATCCTCGCCGTCGAGTTTCAGATTTATTTTATTAAAAAAAAACAGCGCGGCGAGAAAATACAGAAACGTTTCGGCCGTTTCCCTTTTTTCGCGAATGCAAAATCCCGCGGAGCGCGGTGAAATATTAACATTTAACAGAATGTCTAGTGTAAATATAAAATATTCGACACTGTTTTAAAAGAGTCTCTATCTCTGGTTTCTCGGCTGTTCGAACTTGAATTTGAATTTGAACATTCCTCTCAACAATTGAAAAGCTTCTTCGGCAAGGTATCTGCGTGTTCGAAGTTCTTTTCCAATAATTGGCAAAAATGTGAGAAAAAAAAGGAAAGAAATATCAACGTCTAACAAAATATCTATTGGTTAGATAAAGGATTCGCAGAGTACAATCAGATTTTATTCCAGAAAGTGTTACGCACGTGTGTAAACAGTCTCGCGGTCGAAAAGAAAGTGAAAGAAGATTCTTGATTTGCAGATTATTATGACTGTATCTAGAGGGAGACACTTATCGATTATCGATCTAAGCGGGAGATTCGAATTGCAATAACGTCGAATATTCGATATCAACATAAAAGATGTCCAAGATACAGAGTAATTCTTGTCTAGAAATTCCATTTCCTTTTCTTAAAATTACTCGAATCTCAATTTGAGACACTTTTTAAGAATTCTTTCTTGATGATAATTTGATGGTGCTTGTTGATAATTGAAAAGCTCCTCCGGCAAAGTGTTTGTATCAACGCAGCTTCCAAGCGTTCTCTCTCTCTCTCTGTCAAACAAAAGAAGTTCAAAGCTACCGGAAACATTTATTGCCAGTTATTTTCCATCCATTCCGTGTTTTCTACCGATCCACCGAAATTCACCGGCGGTTTCTCACTTTGTCGGCTAAATAGAACGGTAATCCTCCCGACTCTCTCTCTCTCTCTCTCTCTCTCTCTCCCACCGGTGACAGAAATAACCTCTTGAAAGGATCGCTCTTTTCATTCGACCGCGTGAAACGAAACACGAAATTGCTTCTCCCGATTGAAACCCAGTTCAAACAAGAAGCCGCCGCAAGTAGCTACATAAAAATAAAACCCGTGACATGGATACTCGCGGCGGGAAGGGGTACAGGGTGAGGGATATCCTGTCAAAGGCAAACGCGAAACGAATGATCGCGGCCTGTGTGTGAAACGTGTCGTTGAAAGCGCCGCTTTCGAAAAGGGATTCGCGTTGGATTCGTTCGATCGTCATTATTCGGTTTATCCTCGGTTAACGGCGACGATTCCGCAGAGACTGTCACACTCTCATTGAGAGAACTTGGAATTTAGAAGGCGAAAAGAATTCTTCTTGCTCGTGTTTCTTGCACTCTCGTGTGTGACGTCACTTACGTAACCATTACGGTGGCACGCGTTATGTTCGTTGGTCGTTGGAACGTACCTGTAACAAACGAGAGCAACGTTTTAGCACATTTGAGCGTCTGAAATGTTATTATTTAATTAACAATGTAACGATATAATAATAATACAATAATTTTCACAGAACCTACTCTATTAATTTACTAATAATATAATAATGTAATAATAATTTTAATAATATAATAATAATAGAATAATTTTAACAAAATCTACTCTACTAATTTACTAATAATTAATTTTAATCTTAATAATATAATAATAATAGAATAATTTTAACAAAACCTACTCTATTAATTTACTAATAATACAATAATGTAATAATAATTTTAACAAAACCTACTCTATTAATTTTTCTCATTATATTTCTTAGTAATCACTATCATTACTTATGCTACTAATCATCGTTATGCTACTAATCGCTTTTTATTTCTATCTATTTCCTACCGTATTTCATAACGTTTGTCAATACATCCCGGACTTTTATGCAAATTTACAAAAGGAGAAACCAGACAGAACTACTTTCATTTCTTTTTTTCTCTCTCTTTTTCGCAGACGCAATTCCTCATCAGGTGGTTCTCTCATCGATAAAAAAGAAGTTCTAGACACGGCTACGCGGCTAACTACGAAGGCACACCATTAACAGAACCCAGTGGATAATAATGTCGGAAGCCCCCGTGGTGGCAGAAAATTATTAGAAGTTATTGCAGAACAATGCCGCCCCCTCGGGGAGCCACGGCCATCTCCTCACTCGTTCGAGAATTAATTTCCTGCATACCGTCGAGAATTCAACACTCGGAGAGTTTTGTAATTTAATCGGCCCCCGACAGCTTGCCGCGCTCTCTATGGGAAATCGATGCGTTACGCCGACGCGATTACTTTCGCGAGAAGACGCGAAAGATTCGTAAACTTTCGTGGTTTCGTGTTCGAGCAATCTCGAGGGGGAAGAGACGGGAGAGAATTTTCTCGGAGAGTTGCGCGTAAAACAGGCTGTTCAACCTAGAACTTAAGCACGTTGAGCCTAAATAAAGTTGAGGTTAGTATGTAGTACATACTTCCGGGACGAGACGAGACGGCGGACAAAAACGCGTGTAGCTGCGTGGCAACGTTTTCCTGGAATTTGATGGCACATTCTCTCGAATTTCACATCGAGGAAACATCGTGCACTATCGAAAATCCGAAATGAAAATTGGAGGTTCGAAGAGATCAATTATCCACATTCGCGTGATTAATGATAATGAATATATCTTGACGAGACAATGATGAACTAATTTACTAATGTACAAAATGTACAGTAAATACATAGACAATAATAATGAACTGTATAATACAAATATAACAATAATATACTAACAGTGTAAATATATTTATTATATAATAATATGCTAATAATTATATAATACATAATAATAATATAGAATAGATATAATATAATATAAGAAGATAAAATAACAATATACTATACACTAAATAGATACAAATCTACATTTGCAAGATCAATAATAATAAATATATCCCGACAAGACCTCAATAATAATAAATACATCATTATCGAGGGATTCTGAAAGATTCAGCAGATTCGAGCGAGATAACTCTGGTTCACCAGCGGAAACACCGGTCGCGCGATGTAAAAATCGAGCCTGGAAATGTGTTGCCGCGATCGTAATAACCGTATTTACGATTTTTTCGATTTTCCGCATTCCACCCTCCCCCCGGGGTGGCCCTATCTCTATGCAAATTTATTTAATCCCACGATCTGGCGTTCGAATTTCTCCCTTCTCGTTTCTCTCTCCCTCTCTTCCTCTTTTTTTCCTTTCGCTTCTTTTTTCGCCGAACGTCAGGCGTATATTCGGCTTATCCGTTCGAGCGTCGCTCGTGGAAATCCCATTGCACGGCTGGTTAACGCTCGAGACCGCTTAATAAGGAGCCAATTATGTTAACGACAAGTACGCCACCGGGTTGATTTTACCCGCGATTACGCAATGGTGTCTCCGTTTTCAACCGGACGTCGGCAATGAGAGCAACGAGAGAACCAACCGAGAGAGTCTCTCGTCTTTTGTCACCCCCTCCCTCCTCACCACTTTCGAAAAAAGAAACGTGGACCATGGGTGAGAAAACGGGAAATTAAACAGCCTTGAACGTTTCGGAATGATCCGAGGGAGTTTCTCAGATTGTTCTCAAACTTTTACTTTCTCGATCTTGACGATGACAATAATACCTCGAGCTTCAATTCCGATGATGTTTCCAACAGTAAAATTCAAGTGATTGATTTTGGAACGATGAACTTTTAAATTTTCCCACCGTAGGAATCTGAATGATTTCTTCTTGACTCTAACGTCATATCTCGATCTCTAATTCGAACATCAACAGTGCTAAAAGTTCTTGTTTCGATCTGGAATCAATTGAATCTGTTGGATAGAAATGTTTGAAACAGACGCGTCGATGTAAAATTCCTGCCATTTTTAAAGAGACATCGATATTCAAAGCGCAAATACGTGGGAACTATCAGATTATTGCGATGATTTAAGTAAGCTGACATTGATACAGCAGACACTGATCAAAGCAAACGCGCAATATGCGCCGCAACGCGTCAGCTGTCGATTTAATAAATGTCGGTCGTAATAAACCTAGCAGCCTGTCGCAATAAAAATCATTCGCCAGCGCGGAAGTACGCAGACGTCGAACGAACAATGCAAACTCTGAAGAGATATTGACAATGATTCTATCAGACGCAATGTGAAAAAATTGCTCGAAACTAAACAAAATTAATTTCTCTGAATGAACGTCGAAAGCATGCTTCATTGGCGCGTGTGTTCTATTTGATCGCAAGAGATTTCAAGAACCATTGCCAAAGAAAAGTCCCAACAAGCTGGATGCTCGACGATGGATCACCAGCGTCTGGAGATCCATCGACGAACGAACGAGATAAAGCCGTTTCGAAGCGGACTGCGACAGAAGTGCAGCGAAACGGTCGGTTCATAGCTCCGTGCAGCTTCGATCGTCACGCGAGATTCTATAAAGGTGTTCGTCGACGGAATGATAAGCCCGAAACCGACGTACCCGGCGCTCTCCTCCCGTAAATTAACTGCCAGTCAGCACGGGACGTTCGTTCCCGCGGACATATAATTTTAACGACACCGGGTCTTTGCATACGTCAAGGTGCGAAGTTCCACGCTTATCTGCGAGAGAGAGAGAGAGAGAGGATGACTCGATAACGTAACGAGCGAACGAGTAACCACCGAGAGACGCCGAAAACGAACAGAATTTCTCGCGAATTCGAAATTCTTCCACACACCCGTAATTGATACCAGGTTCGGGTTTATAGAGAAATTGCGTGAAATTCTGGACATTTAAATCACTGTTGTAATTTTGTGAATCTCTTTCAAGATGTTGCAATTGTGTAAAAACGTTGAAAATCTTTGTTTCGCGGCTGAATCTGCTCTGATGAGATTGAAGGATCGAAACAACTCTCTTTTTTGCAATCGTACGCATCGTGGAATAAAATGATGCAAAGGAGAAGCTTTGAGCAGAACTCAAAGTGAAATAATATCGAGGCCATTTCACCGCGTTGTTCCTTGAATTAAATGGAAAAACGTTTCAAACTAGGAAACAAATAATATAATATTAAAATGATCTCTATAATATATATATATATATATGATATATTAAATAATAAATATTAATAATACATATGTACATGACAATATAAATATAATTTGAGAAACTTCTTCACAGAAAAAAGTCAGAAACTGAAATTGCTGATCGCGATCTGCAGTTATCGGTAACCAACTGAAACTGACGAAACAATCGGCGATGAAAAGGGCGCTCGAAAGCTCCTCCCGGGCGGAATTATGAAAATTAATTTCACTTTAGAAGGAGGCCTTGGCGGCGGCCAGAAACGTTTAGCAAAAAAATTTCCGATACGAAAGAATCCCTCTTCCATCCACGTGCTCGGGTTAGTTACCGGTGGAAATTGAACTTGCGCAACTTCATATTAAAAAGACTTAATTTTCCATGGAACCTTTAAAAGCAGCTGCTTTAACGAGTCGATAATGAAAGGGCGATACCTCTCCTCCTTTCTCCCCCCCCCCTCCCCCCGCGTCGTGTTTTAATGATAACGAATGCAGAATTTAAAAGACTGCAATCCGACCGATGAAAGGAGAGGCGAGAGTGGGCAGTGGGAATTTTGTTTATTAGCGAAACGATCGGAAAGGGAGTCTTAAAAAGTCGTAACAAAAACGTAACGAGATCGTTGAATTTGTCTTTTGTTCGTATTGATCTGGCATGAAACTTTTCGCCCTCGAAATTCGATGCGTGGCGAGACGTGTAGAAGTTGCAATTTTACAGTTGATGCACGGAAATAAAAATACTACTTTGACGTTAATAAATTATTAATAATTACGATTGAATAATGTATCAATACGTGCAATGTTTTATGCTACTTGCAGATCTAGATCTTCAGATTTTCAACTATTGTAGTTTTTAGTATTGTAGTATAGTCAATTTATTTAAATTACAACTTTCCTGCACGACTATATTTTCTACCAGACAATGAAATTTCTTTCTGAAACATTTCGAAATACTTTTAGATACAGAATTGCACAAATGTAACAAAATAAATCACGATAAATGAAGATGGAAACCTCACGTTTATGCAATTATCGTTATTAAATTATGGCTCGGCCCTTGACGAACCAGAAATTCAAACGACCACGCTGCAACTGCATTTCAATGCAATCGCTCGCGATCAGTTGCGAAACCGTTCAACGAAACAGTGTCGTGAGAGAGGTTCGCGTTTCCCGTTCCGTCTCCGAATGAATCGGGCCATTGTTGTCATTGTTACTTCGATAATACCAAAAAACCAACTCTCGAGCACGTAGTTTCACACACTTGCCAGCGAGACAGATCTGACGAGAGTGAGAGAGAAGGCGGAGGAGCAGGACAATTACTCTCGGGACGTAAGAAAATTCGGAGGTGTGACAAATTTTTGTTAGAGCGCGGCTAGTTGCGACGCCAGCGCCACTAGCCGTTTTTGCGGCCATTTGTGGTAGCTGCGTGGATCCACTATAACATAAATCTCATCGGGAGATTCTGTTCTCCTCTCGAGGTGTCTCCATTCAAAGTCGTACGCAGCTACTCGATCTGGAAGATTTCGGAAATTCGAAACGCGAGATGCTCTCGATGAGAGCGAGAACGAGGAAACAAAAACGAGAGAGCGAAAGAGCTTCCGTTTCTTTTATTTTCAGGAACGGCGCAAAGGCGCAACTGAGGCTAAACATATCCCTCGTTGGAGAAGGCTCGCCTTTCTTTCCGCTGTTCCTGGCAAAAGGGACGAACAATTTTCCCAGGAATTCTTTTCACGGGAACGTAATAACGCCAATTAGACACTTAGCCTTTAACGCGCCAATTACGACGGCGGAAAGAACAGTTTACTTCAGCTACGAAACGACTCGCTGAGAAATTGTATATAAATTCCTCGCAGTTCGTTCTCCCCCTGCCCTGCTCCGGCTGAATTTAAGAAATTACCCCGCTCCTTTCAATAATCCGCCGCAACGCTATTTTTGCAACTTTTCCAATTACCAGCCGCGAGCGTTTGATCCCATCTTGAAAATTCAGACTCGATTTCTCCGTCGCGGCGGCGAATATTTCGCAATATATGCGGAAAACAAAGTAACAAAACTCCAAGTCAAAAATGTACAAATTCTGCAGCTTCGAGAGTCAGTCAGTGTCGGATTGGAAAAGCGGAAAATTCCGAGCGATCTCGATTCAACAGCCACTGGCGCTGTCTATTAAATGGCCAAATAAAATACAGGTATTTACACGCGATTGATAGTTGCCCTTTGATCAATTCGGAAGCTGTCTGCATATGTGTGTACAGGCTGGTACGTACGTACATATCTGTCCCGATGCACACAGATACAGAGAGCGTCTGTACACACACACACACACACACACACACACTCTCTCTCTCTCTCTCTCTCTCTCTCTCTCCTTGTATAAATTTACCTGGCCCGAACGTCACGCTCAAACGAGGGATCATAACGAGCGAGCAACATTGATATATACTCGAACACACGATCGATTGATCGACGTTAATCTTATCTCGAAGACTGACTGGCACAGACACCGATGTACAAGGACGGACCGTAATGGATTCCCCGGATTAACAGACCGGTTTCCTTTAATTAGGTTCCTTTGCCACGATATTACACCGTGTACACAGATCGCCAGGTTCCATCGCGAGGGAGAAACACGACAGAGGCTCGGATCATGCTAGCCAGCCGAAAGCTGCTCAAAGGTCTTAAATGTCCGTGCTTTCGACTATTCTTGGCTCTGTTACGGGCTTGTCTCTCTTCGCCGCTTCAATTCCATTTGAACGCGTCTATCTAACTCCGTCCGTTTTGATTCGGTTAGTCATTAAGACATTTGGAACTCAAAAGGGAGTTGAGCAATTCGGGAATATGAGAATTCAACAAATTCAGGAATTTAGGAACATTCGTTCGTCAGAAATTAATAATGGAAACTCGGGAACTTCGGGGGCTCAAGAGTGTGGAAATTTTGGGATTTTAGAATCTAAGAATTGAGAGACTAAAGTTTAAAAAATTTCTAGTTTAGATATTTAGGAACCTACAAACTTGGGAACTCACGAATTTAGGAATTTTAGAATTTTACTGTAGAATCCCAGTCGTCAGGAATTTAGGAATTCAAGAATTCGAGAATTTTGGAATCTAGGAATTCAAGAATTCGGAAACTGAAGAATTTAGGAACCTACGAACATAGGAACTTACGAATTTTGGGATTGCAGAATTTTACTGTAGAATCCCAGTCGTCAGGAATTTAAGAATTCAAGAATTCGAGAATTTGGGAATCTAGAAATCCAATAATTCAGGAACTGGAGAATTTAGGAACATACGAACTTAGGAACTCACGAATTTAGTAATTTTAGAATTTCACTATAGAATCTCAGTCGTCAGGAATTTAGGAATTCAAGAATTCGTGAATTTGGGAATCCAAGAATTCGGAAACTTAAGAATTTAGAAACCTACGAACTTGGGAACTCACGAATTTAGGAATTTTAGAATTTTACTATAGAATCCCAGTCGTCAGGAATTTAGGAATTCAAGAATTCGTTAATTTGGGAATCTGGGAATCCAAAAATTCGGAAACTTAAGAATTTAGAAACCTACGAACTTGGGAACTCACGAATTTAGGAATTTTAGAATTTTACTGTAGAATCCCAGTTGTCAGGAATTTAGGAATTCAAGAATTCGTGAATTTGGGAATCTAGGAATCCAAGAATCCGGAAACTTAAGAATTTCGAAACCTACGAACTTAGGAACTCACGAATTTAGTAATTTCAGAATTTTACTATAGAATCCCAGTCGTCAGGAATTTAGGAATTCAAGAATTCGTGAATTTGGGAATCTGGGAATCCAAGAATTCGGAAACTTAAGAATTTAAAAACCTACGAACTTAGGAATTCACGAATTTAGGAATTTCAGAATTTTACTGTAGAATCCCAGTCGTCAGGAATTTAGGAATCGAACGAGTCTGACCTGTCGCGGATCGTTTCACTTGCCTCCGATCAAACACTTGCTCCATCCCTGCTTTCACTTTGCAAATCAATTTTTATCTCACAAATTTTCATCTCATTTTCATCTTTACAATCTCCAGGAATTTTCTACATTTTCTAATCCCTCGAATCCTGGCGATACGAAGACACGGAGTAGGAAAATACAAAAAAAATTAGGAGTATCCGCGAGGGGTGAAAAATGGGGGGACTGAATCCGCGGACGCGGTGCCGCTAATTTGCCTTTCAACGAACGGACATTTATTTGGCACGCGACACGGGAACCATTATCGTTCGGTCGCTTCATTGTTTAAAATTAATTTCCACCCTCGTATCGAATAAATTAAACTGCGTGTTGCTCCGACGACGAGCGGTCAGACGAAATTATGAGTCGGCGCGTGCATTCGATATAAAATATCGTCTGGACGAAATGAAAGAGCATCAGGCGTCGGAACACTCGATCGTTGATACGACGATCGACCAATCAGTCGCGAATTTTTATTCGCCACACTATATTTGAACCTCCAAGAATCTCAATTATCGTTTCGACGAATTAGAGTCTCAATTGTTACTCCGCCATAACTTCGAATTCCCCGATCGAATTTCCTTGGGACTTTTGATTTCGAGTCGTTGATATTTCGAAATTCTGGTATGCCCAGGAATTCATAAAATTCGCAACAGCCCCAAAATTTCCAAGCTTCACGATTTCGTTAACGGGAATAACGACAAGACTCAATTCTGAGATTGAAAGTTGATCAATGAAATTTCTTATCGCGTCAAAAATATAAAAATTAGGGGAAAAATTAGGGCTGGCGTGGCGTGTTCAAGCTAGGTTTCGTGTAAACGTATTCAAATTATCGACAGATTTGCAGATCAACAAGGCCATGCAGCGAGTTTAATCGAGATGATCGCGCGAGGAACGACGACAAGTTTTTCCTACGGGGAAGGCGAGCCAAGCCTGCAATGAAGTTGCAAATCGAAGAAGAAGAGAAAGAAGAAGAAGAAGAAGAAGAAGAAGAAGCGGCGGGACAGAGGAAGCGAGCCTCGGGCAGTTTGCTCGGCTCGGGGATCGGCTAAAAAGTTTCCACCGCGCCGTGCAAGTTTCTACTTTGCATAGACCATCCACCGGAACGTCTTCCTCGCGTCTTCGTAATTTCGGCGTGTTCGTGAGAAAGCCGAAACCCGAACAGGTCCGTTTCTCAAAGATCCGACGATAAATATGCATGCACGTGGCTCCCTTGTTCGAGAAGGTTTGAATTTCGAAAATTTCGAATCCACGAATTCGCAAGTGCGTGTGTATCGAGAGTACGGTAATTTGGAAATGTAGAAATATCTGGAAGTTTGGGCATCGATTTTTCGCGAGTCAGCGAATTCAGAAGTGCAGAGTCTCAGGGATTTAGTAATTTGGAAATTTGGGAATTTAGGAGTTTGTGAATCTACGAATTCCAGAAGACCAGGTATTCGGGAACTCGGTAATTTGAAAACTTGGAAATTTGGGAACTTGGGAATCTAGGTACCTGGAGATGCAAGAATTTGAGAGTTTAGGAATCCACGAATTTAGAAACGTAGGAATTAAGGAATAAAGAAACTTACAAATTTAGCAATGTAAGAATCTAAGAATTTAGGAATCCACAAATTTGGGGATTCAGAGACACAGCGATTCAGGAATTCGGGAATTTAGAAATTTTGGAATTTGGAGACTTACGAACGTGGAAATTGAAAAATTTAGATATTCTTAGATGTTTAGAAATTTAGAAATTCAGAAATTCGGCACTTCGAAATTTCTCAGTTTCCAGAATTCAATTCCCCGTGGTGTCGCAATATACTCCTACTTTTAAAATGCTTTTCAAAATATTTCCACTTGATCCATCGCTGAATTTCTTCTCATTTCACTGCGAGACACGATTCGAGAAATAATGGCGCGGTATTAGCGGTTCAATTTCAGCGTGTTCCGTCTGTATCGGGTTGCCAGAAATGTGTCGCGCTCCCGAGAGCGCAGATTTCAGCCAGACTTCCCGTGATCCCATAGATTTCGATAACGTTTCAAATCTATTTGAAATCTGACTGAAGTTTATTGGAGATATAGTCAACAGTATTGTGTTTCCTATTGTTCCACGTCCCCACCCACGGTTATTTGTCGCTGCTGACGAAACTGCTACTGCTTTTCGATTCCCGGAGATCTTTAAACTCCGCCGATCCCCCGTTTTTCTCTCTCGGAAATATCCAACAAACGACAACCAGCAGAATAATTTTCGACGTCGACACGCCGACTGAAAAATCCTATTTATTGTTCGAAGATCTGTCGAGGCTCGATCGTGATTTGTTTCGTCGAGTATTGTACAAATTTATAATTTCCAGCGGGAATAGAAAAGAAAGGAGACATCTTCGAACGACTGAAAATATATGAACAATTGCGTTTGAATCTCCGTACAAGAAGTACAAAGTGGAAAGGAAATTTTCTTTCTTTCTACGTTTTTCAATGAAATACGTTAAAATGGAAGGAAGAATTAATTTCGTCAACTTTAAATTAATATTCGAACAAGTGACATTTCCCATTACGTTTGAAAAGTTATTTTCTTTAATTTAAACAAAAATATATATATATATATATATATATAACAAAATAATTATTGTTTTATATTATGTATAATAATACAATATAAAATATATAATATTCTATATTATTATATTTTTATAATATTATTATATTATATACTATATTCTATATCATTACAATATTCTATAATATTATAATATTTTTATATTATATATTATATTCTATATTATTACAATATTCTATAATATTATAATATTTTTATATTATATATTATATTCTATAATATTATTAATTTATATACTATATTCTATATTATTATAACATTATTATATTATTGTATTATTCTATAATATTTTATAATATTATAATATTACTATATTATTCCATAATATTTTATAATATTATTATATTATCCTATAATACAATTATATTATTATCACGTATCCTAGAATTATTATTTCAAGATACACGATAAAAGAATGATCACGGATTTATTTCAGTAGGAAGTGGCTCTCGTCCCACCCTGTATAATCGCGCGTTGCGAACACAGCAGTCGCACACCACTCCTTCCCGAGAGAAGTGAAAGGAGTCCCCGGACATTCTCCTCCTCCGGAGGATATTTCTATCGATGGCTGGATAGGAACGGCGGTTATATTATTTCCGGGGCACGGATTATCGGTCCAGCCTCATTTCCCTCTCCCGGCTCGCGCGCGCGACTTTCTCCGCTCCGGCGAACGCGCCGAACCCCCCCGCCATTTTCGCCGCGGGATTATTTCAATCTCCATTATTTGCCGGACGCCGGTTCTCTATGAATTCAGCGATTTCCCGCGGATCATCGCGACGGGATCGACGAGATCGTTTTCATTGTCCCGCTGGGGAGGGAGGAAAGGAGAAGAAGAAAAAAAAAAAATGCGGATAATAATAGTTGGAAAATGGCGGAGGGGAGTTTATTACGATCATATCCCCTCGTTCGATCTGCGCGTATACCAATTCGACGAGGGAATTACGTATTTCGCGAGAGAGAGATTTCACGTGTGAATGATATTTCTGGCTTTCTGTCTCTCCAAAGGGAAATTATCTTGCGATTTGAAAAAAAAATTGATGGACTCGAACGGAGATGATCCAGACGGAGGCCCAAATTTTCTAAAGATTTTCAGTCCGATGGTGATCCTATGGTTTTTAAACTTCTAACAATCCTAGAGCTCGCAGAAAGTTTCCAAAGTTTGGAAATTTGAAAAGTAATGATAAATTGACGTTTAATCAAGTTAGCAACGGAAGAAGGTAAAAAGGTAATCTCTTCTTTTTTTTTCGAGGAAAAGCTCTGACAGAGAAATTTATTCTTTCCCTAATATATGTTGATTCGAATTTGAAAACGATACGCGCTGAACTATATATATAAATATATATATATATATATATATGTATATCGCAAGTTTCCAAGACACATAGGGCAAACTATGGAATAAACTTCGAAATGTTGTGTACATCGATTGTAATGCATCCAGATAGAAAGTAGATTAGCCCTCCGGGCTGTCTTAGATCTTGCGGTTACTGCGAGTGAATGTTACATGATAATCTCGCAACGACGGAATATCGAATTAACTTCTGCCAACCGGAGAGCAAACATTGCAACTTAATCATTAACTATCCTGTTACCTTGAGGATTTCTTCGTTGTAATCGAGTTATGTGGGACAGTATTTAACGCGCGGCTGATACTACGAGCCTGAGAACAATTTGGTATATTTGCGGCGGAATACGAGGATCCAAAGATTTGGAGATCCAGCGATTCTGGAAAATTCAAATGTTCAAAGATTCGGAGAGTCAAACGTTCAAGGATTCGAAGATTCGAAAATTTATTGATTCAAAGATTCGAAGATTCGGAGATTCGAGGTTCAGAGGATTTAAAGATTCAAAAATTCGAAGATCCAGAGATCCATAAGTTCAAAAATTCAAAGATTCAAAGATTTGAGGATTCAAAAGCTCCAAAGACCCAAAGATGCATAAATTCAACGATTCAAAGATTTGAACATTCAGAAACTCAAAAGCGCAAAGATTTAAAAATCTGAAAATTCGAATATTCGAATAGTTCGAAGATTTGAAAGTTTCGAAACTCAAATATTACACTCAAGGACTATATTCAAAGATACAAAAATCAAGAAACTCGCATGTCCAAACATTTAAACGTTGAATAGTTTGAAAAAGTTCGAAAGTTCGAGGATTCAAAGATGCAGAAATTCAAAGATTTGAACATTCAGAAACTCAAAAGCGCAAAGATTTAAAAATCTGAAAATTCGAATAGTTCGAAGATTTGAAAGTTTCGAAACTCAAATATTATACTCAAGGACCATATTCAAAGATACAAAAATCAAGAAACTCGCGTGTCCAAACATTTAAACGTTGAATAGTTTGAAAAAGTTCGAAAGTCCGAGGATTCAAAGATGCAGAGATTCGAAGAAGTTCTGAAGGTTCTAAAAATCCAAAGCCACCGCCGAGATCTCCTCAAACTCCAATATCTTGATATTTCAAACTTTCGATAGTTTCCAAAGTCTCGAAACCTCCCTAACTCCATCGTGTCTCGCTCTTATTCGAATAACTCACGCTATTAATCGAACTCTGCTCCCTCAGGACCTTGGACATCGAGTATGTCTCGCGTGCCACCGTGACACGCATCGAGCTCGAACCCATCGCTACTCGTGCTGAGAGTAACCTGTCGAAAGGAGGGAGACGAATGGCGTCTCGTTCGCCAACTTTAACAGAATCACTCGTTCGTAAGAGGGCACGGTGGACGAGCATTATGGGGAATTTGCGTGTGCCACGGCGGGCGATGGGTATTCGAGCTGTCAGGAACGGGGAATTCCTGGCGAAAGCTGGATTTGGTTCTTTACTTTTCCACCACCGCGAGAGCCGTGGATTGACCCTAGAGTGGATTGTTCGAACGACGAAATGTTTCAATACTGCATAAATACTTTAATACGCATGCGTATGATCATTATGTCAAAAGTGTAGAGTCGCAGAGGGAACTCTGTTCGATATTTCGACATTTTGGCTCCGGATAGTGATAGTATTGGCGCTTATTAGCACAGGCGTGTGTATGCCGATAAAAGATCTTAATGAAAGGTTCGTGTTTGTGCAATTTGTTTGATTAAACGGACGAACACTTGGCACAAGTGGCAGAAACGCGCGAAACGATTCGAAAAACGCGGCGGGAAACAAAAAGTATCGTGTGCACAATAATTCATCGATCCGAAATGAAACGGATAGCTGGTCGATTTAATATCTGTAATGGCATCGATCATCCTCAAACACACCTATCTGTTCAACTTCAATTATTGACTCGACAGCCGTTACCTAATTACAGCCTAATCTTCACCGACCATCGAGCAAGCAGTTCAGAGAGGCAAACGCGTTCGTGCGATAGAAACAGGAGGAGAAATGTTCCGTTGAAATATCGTTGAAAATAATCGTGCGACTTTCAGTTGTAAATTCGAGTAGAGAGGATCTTTGAAATTTCTCTTTGACGACTCGACGATCGAACACGCGCGCGGTCGTCGGACAGGTTCTCCTTCGATTCTAGCTGGATTTCAGCTGGATTCGAAATCAGGCACGGCCAAACGCGTCGTCGCGATCGAACGCGACGCGACAAGGTCGGGCAGAGATTGCGAGCGTTCGCCTAATTGGCAATTAACCGGAAAACGCGTGAACGGGTTGAATGGAGCGAGCAATCTGGGTCAAGAAAAACAAGCACGAGAACGAGCGAGCTCGTAATGTGTCACCTGCGGGGCGACATTAACAAACGTCGCGATAGCCATAGCCGATACTCGAACGATCAGTCGACGACGATGCGAGTTTTAATTTGGACCTCTGCGAAGCAAATGTTGGCGCTGTTTTCCTGACGAGACAAATGACCACTATCCATGGAGTAATGTCACCTTTTCTTCCAGATTTAACAAACGCTGCCATCTAGTGACGATAATTTAACTTACTGTAACATAACCTATATTCTATTCTCTTCTAGTCAAACATTAATGTAACATAACCTATATTATGTTACGATAGATTACAGTATAACCTAAATTCTAGTGAAATATATTTAGTGTTCTTATTGTTAAATAAAACTGATTGAAACAAATGACCACTATCTATGGAGTAATGTTGCCTTTTCTTCCAGATTTAACAAACGCTGCCATCTAGTGACGATAATTTAACTTACTGTAACATAACCTATATTCTATTCTCTTCTAGTCAAACATTAATGTAACATAACCTATATTATGTTACGATAGATTACAGTATAACCTAAATTCTAGTGAAATATATTTAGTGTTCTTATTGTTAAATAAAACTGATTGAAACAAATGACCACTATCTATGGAGTAATGTTGCCTTTTCTTCCAGATTTAACAAACGCTGCCATCTAGTGACGATAATTTAACTTACTGTAACATAACCTATATTCTATTCTCTTCTAGTCAAACATTAATGTAACATAACCTATATTATGTTACGATAGATTACAGTATAACCTAAATTCTAGTGAAATATATTTAGTGTTCTTATTGTTAAATAAAACTGATTGAAACTTGTATAAAATATTATTACTTGTATTAATATATTAAAAAAATATTAATAGTTTATTAATAGTATACTGTATATACATCAATAGTATATTAATATAATAATACATTAATAATATATTAAAATAATATCAAATATTGTATTCAGACATAAAACGATAAAATTTTGTACAGTATCAAAAACCGACGTTACTTGCGTTACTTATAGCAATTAGGTATAGGACCAATATGGCTTGATATACTTTCTTTACTTGGAATTCTCGACCTGTAATGAAACAAAAGTATATGGTCAAATTAAAAAAAAAATAATAATAAAGATGACCTCGGAAATTTCGAAACCCACAAAAAATAAATTTCGCGCCAGCGAAACTGAAAAAAGAATGGGACCGATCGGTTCAGCTTCCGAGCGAGAGAAAGAGAGAGAGAGAGAGGGGGGGGGGGTTAAATAACGTCACGTCAGCCGGTGGTAATCAGCAGCTGGCCTAAAATTAGTTGGAAGATACGTATCTGGCTCTCGGTGTCACGTAGTTGAGGCGCAAGTTTTTGTCACGCGGAATTAGAACGTACGTTGATGACAGAACGGACGCGATAATGAAAGGCGAATTGTTTCCCGTTGTAAATGCATAGATTCGAGGGGAAAAACAGATCCAAGGGGAGGGTAATTAGAAGCCAGTCGACTTAAGAAACGGATCGAGCGTGATTAAACGAACCGAGCCTGGAAATTAGCGAGCGCGAAGCGCGTGAACTGCGTTTCGAGGCACTTGGAGGATTTGTCAGTTTCGTCGCCTCCCGGCGAATGTTCAACGTGCAGTTTATACGTTCCCTCGATTAATTTACCTCGCGTGTTAATTTATCGATCGCTCACAAAATGCAATCAAGTCGACTGTCAAATGAAGCGTTCGGTCGGCTCTCAAGAACGAACACTCGTCACTTGTAAATTAGCGACAGATCTCGCGAGTGTCAGTAGCACGGCCATTCTGCAACGCCAACTTCTCGCCAAGTTTCGACTGCAAGACAGATTATTTGAAAAGTTTCGACGCAATGATTTAATTAATTAACTAACGTTAGAGGCACGCCAGAGTCACTGAATTCTTCAAAATGGCCAATTTATAATTTATAAAGTAGAATCCTGCAGGTGTAACCAACAGCGTATCGTGTTTCCAGCGATTCGAGATAAAATTTCTAAAACACACGAATGAAAGCTCGCGTTACAAGGCACAAAGTGCCATTTATTTTGCACTTTAATTCCCTCGACGCGATCTTTCTGCTCTGGTCGTCGGTTTGTCGTCGAACGTCATGGATCAGTTTCAGCGGCATTTAGGATTGTCTAGGGTCGTGTCGATCGGCGGATCTTGGACCTCGCGAGCGAATCGAAGGACGTTAGTAACCCAGGAAACGGAAACCGGATGGTCGCTGGCTGTTCGAGCGTACGCCGAGAGTTAATGGACTCTTCCCGCTCTTTTAACCCCGACTTTCCTCTCCAAGCGTTAAATCATATATTCGAAAATCGCATTTATCAACCGGGGAGGGGTGGTGTTTTGCGGTCCGGCCGATTCCATGCCATCTGGCACTGGCCAGGGTCATCCTCTGTCTGACAAACCGACCGGCCACGCGAGGCTATTCCTCTTCGTTAATTCTCCGCCGTATCGAGAGAAAAAGCTCGTTGTTACCACTGTGTCTCTGCCATTAATTCGCGCCGGTCGATGCCGATTCGTTTCTTTAGTTTTAGGAATCAAGGGGGCTCGCGTCGATTTTCTTACTGGGTTTGCCCACTACGCGAATCAACCCCTCCCGCGTAAATCGTATTCACCTTCTTGCCAATAATAATATAATTCGTCGATCGAATTTGATTCTTGAAAAGCGTACTCTCCAACGATGATCTCCATTAGAGTTGAACAAGTTGCTTCAAGAATTAAACTCTGCGTTCATAAAAACTATGAACAGAGTTGTACTCTGCTGCAATTATCGCTCCTACAGATTGTCACAACCATTGTACGTTCTTCTCGAGAAGAAAATTAACACCCCCCTCCCAAGATAAAGCAAAGTTAAAATTTAAAGTTAGCAATGAACAAATTTGTTAATTAAAGTTAATTTACTATTTACTAGTTAAAGTTTACCTATCGTTCAAAGTCAACGATTAAACTTCAAATTAATTAAGAAAAAGAAAAAAAACAGAAAAAATAGTGATTTAATTTACCCAAGTAGTTCGTCCCTTTATCTCTCGCGCGGAGAAGCTTTTGCAAAAGACTGGAATGGCCGAGTCGACGAATGAAACGCCCAAGTAAACCCAAACATCCTCTCTCGTTCGTTCGAGCAGGTATTTTTTAGGCTTTGTCGATCCTTGCGTCGATTTTTCCTAAAAACCGAACTGTCAGTGGCCTGCGAATGTTTTATCACACGGGTTTCGAAAACCGTCGACAGAATCGCGACCAATGTAAATCCATCACGGGATACGCATACGCGCGCACACGCTTCGCTAACGTGCAATAACTTTTGCAAACTCGAATCACGATCTGTGGCGTTGATCGTACGACTGGCGATAATCCCCCTCGATTACTGTCATTTCGGACGCGTTCGTTATCCTTCGTGTTCTTTTTTCTATTTTTTTCTTTTCCTCTTCTCGTTCGCCGAGCAACCTTGCTTCACAAATTCGTGTAATTTTAATTGATCGAAAGTCAGAAAGCAGACGGATGAATATTTTCAGGCGTCGCGCGATACGTACACTAATTACAATAAATTGCAATAATCTGCGGCGATTTGCGTTCGAAAGTGCCGGCAACGAAACGAAACGAAACGTTCGCGGAACGAACGAATAAATATCAACAAATTATTCAATTACTCGGTCAACAATGAATATTCGCAGACTCGACGAAGAATTAATTTCCCCCAAATATCACGATGATTTGCACGCGCGTGTACACGCGCGCCGCAATTATCTCGTTACTTTCGCTCTCCGCGAACGAAGTTTGAGTGGAACCAATAACACGAGCCACTTTTCTCTCTTCGTCTGCCTCGGTATCCTTCGACTTCTCTACGGTTTTTATCTACCAGCAGGATTCTTCTCTGATTTCACGCTCACTACCCACGCTCGTCGAGCTTATATCTTCTTATCTTCCCCACCTCGGAACGCTGGCAGACATTACAAGCGCTTCCGGCCGCGTGTCTATCGCATTCTAAGCGCGTACGCTCGTTCACGATCGCGCTCGAACACTTTTTTTTATTATCGCCGTGAAAAAATTGTTTCTATTGGTTTTCAAACTCAAGTGACATTCATCTCATCAAAATTATTAACATCGCTAAGTTCGAATAATATCAAATATTAATCCTAAACGCATACCAACGTGTGTGTAAAACGAATTAACTTAATATCTATTATTAAATTAGTCCTTTGTTATAACATATAAAAAAGTAGATGTGAACAATTGTAAATTTAAACCTAGAAACATACTGTTTTACACAACAGTAAAGGGTGATTTACTTGTAACTTGCACACCTGAGACAACTATTAAATTACGCGTCTAATGACTGTCGACGTTTAATTTATCAAATTTTCGAAGGTATATCAACGCGTCGAGTACGAACGAGACGTTTGTAAATCAAGTTCAAAATTAATTCGATGCATTTTCGGCGCAAGTGTTCGAGCCTCGCACGAAAATCTGTACTTTTCCAAGAAAATGTGAAGATTCGCTGCGCGCACGTTTCATTGAAACGATGATTTACACGACAGATTTATTACGTTTGCCAAATCAGAGACGTAACAATTAATTGTGATGTTGTCGTGTTTAATTGTATTTGCTTACGGTAAAACTTGTTGATTTATTGTTTAATATTGCATTGTTGCCTGTTTATTTACTTTATTGGCAATCCCGTCGAATACAGGTAAATGTCTATATTTGTTGCCAGAAATTTATTAACAGAAACACGAAATCGTATTTGCAAAGTGATACACACACACACACACACATATATATATACATATATGAATTTCCTGCCGGTTGTGCGAATTATTTAATAATCGTATAATCTTCGTATAAAATCGCGCGCCGAATCGAAGTCATCTAAAATAAATGCAAATAACGTATCGACGATTAACAGTTGGTAATGAGAAAATTATGCTTAACAAGAGATTGTTGCATCGATTCGCCCGCTAAATATTACACAATCCTTGCAACTCGATCTCTGAAGATACAATGCCAGCGCTAGAACTGCCGAGAAAGCGTAGAATTTTCAAAGTGAGAAGATGGAAAAACTGTAAAAACAGAATGCACAAGCTTTTATTTTCATAAATATGAGCTTTTATGAAACAAAATTGTTTATGAATTTAAAGGAGTCTGGAAACATATTGTTTCACTTGCACACCTGAAATAACTTTTAAATTACGCTATCTAATGGTAAATTGTTTGACAGAAAAGTTGCAAAATATGGCCTGTGTCAATTTTTTGTTTGTTCGAAATTCCCACGATCATCTTCGTTTTTTTAATTAGACCATGCATGCGAATTAAATTCTAAATAGAAAAACAAAAAAGTATCAAATCACGTTAAAACACCTAAATCTAGACCAATAACTTGCCTCCCTAACAGAAATGAACGAATCAGTCGCACTTCGTAGTTCTACCGAGTTGGAAAAACTGTTGGATGACCAATCCAGACAATATTGGATCTATGCAAATACTGACAACGAGCTAGCAACAGTCCACATAAAAGTGGACTGTGAATAGTCATAAAGGCAAGCTCCAATACTTGGTCATCCATGCTCCTTCACCTTCCACTTGACGATGATAACCAAATATATATAAGGACATGTTTTACAGTAGAGAGACAGACTAGAATACTACAAAATACTACAGAATGGCATAACTGAACTTAGCATAAAACATTCTATATCATTCTATATCATCCTACATCATACACGACCACGAACAAGGAATAAACTCTTCAAAATTATAAGCGTGTTGACTCCACTACACGGAATCCAACAAAACAAAACCATTTCATCGTTTACATTCTGTAAATTTTCTCCCAAGAAAATGTTGGATGACCAACCCAAACAATATTGGATCTATGCAAATAATGACAACGAGCTAGCAACAGTCCACATAAAAGTGGACTGTGAATAGTTAGTCATAAGGGCAAGATCCAGTACTTGGTCATCTATGCTCCTTCCCCTTTCACTTGAGGATGATAACCAAATATATATATATATATATATATATATATATATATAGAGAGAGAGAGAGAGAGAGAGAGAGAGAGACTAGAATACTATAGAATATCACAGAATAGCATAGTATAGCTAAGCTTAGTATAAAACATTCTATATCATTCTATATCATCCTACATCATACACGACCACGAACAAAGAATAAACTCTTCAAAATTATGCGCGTGTTGACTCTACTACATGGAATCCAACAAAACAAAATCATTTCATCGTTTACATTCTGTAAATTTTCTCCCAAGAAAATGTTGGATGACCAACCCAAACAATATTGGATCTATGCAAATAATGACAACGAGCTAGCAACAGTCCATATAAAAGTGGACTGTGAATAGTTAGTCATAAGGACAAGATCCAATACTTGGTCATCTATGCTCCTTCACCTTCCACTTGACGATGATAACCAAATATATATAAGGACATGTTTTACAGTAGAGAGTTAGAATACTACAGTAAAGTTAGACAGACGAGAATACTACAGTAAAGTTAGACAAAATAGAATACTACAGTAGAGAGAGAGAGAGAGAGAGACGGACTAGAAGATCACAGAACATTCTATATCATTCTATATCATCCTACATCATACACGACCACGAACAAGGAATAAACACTTCAAAATTATGAGCGTGTTGACTCCGTTACACGGAATCCAACAAAAATCAGCCGGCAAAATCAATCTCGACTCGGCTCTGTTCGAAGTGGCGATCGTCGATAGAACGAAAGCGAAGCGAAATAAGAAGAAAAGAATTCCCCTCCGTGGATCCTCCTCGCGCATACTCCTCGAGATAACGAAGTTAAGTCGGCGATATCTCGCGAAGGCTCTTACGCCTACGGTTTAGCTGGCGCTAAAGCGTCCCTCTCTCCCGAATAATCCGGATTACAATGGCTGCAACTTTCTTTCCTCTTCCTTCCTGGCCGCTTTCTTGGGAACCGGAGTCGGCGAACTCGCGTTTTGGCAAAGCCTTTCCTGGTCGGACCATTGGACGCTGGAGTGGCTGCGTCGCGTACAGAGGCACACGACCAACCGATTCTGGCCGGGATCCATCGCGACCATGAAGAAGCTTCTTTCCTCTTGCTTCGTCGGCTCTGGCTCGGCGCTCGAGGGCCTCGAATAGCACACGTAACACTTTCGTGAACGAGCGTAACGAGTTTTCTCAGTTGTTCGTTCGAGTCTGTGTATATTCGAGATATCGGTGTGTTTGGTTCATTCTGGCAATCTTTGTTCATAATCGCGTGGGATGGACAAATTCTGGGAAAGGGCCCGGAACTTTCTACAGTGCCCAACAATTGCAGATGTCTCGAGTGGTGTACCGTAAACTGGTGGAGAAAGTTAGGCCTGGGACTTGGGACTGTTTGTGGCTAGCCCTTCAGGCCTAGCGTTTAAGATGTTAAGAGTATGGATACGTTTGTGTGTGTGTGTGTGTGTATGAATTTTGTGCAGATGAGGAAAAAGGCAGTGAGTTTCGAGAAGTCAGAGAGAACAGAGTGAGTGTCAAGAAGTCAGAGAGAAGACAGTGAGTTGAGAATTGCAAGAGAAAGAGAGAGAGAAGAGAGTGAGTTGCGAGTCTAGCGAGTCTAGCAATTAAGAGAAAATAGTGTAGAACGTCAATTTATAATCATTGTTAAACGAATTTTCTTTATTTAACTTTGAACAAACAACCATCTTTCATCAAAATTCCTACAAACTGAGGTCTCAAGCTGGGATTCCTACAATTGTACTTTTACTTTGCCCTAGGGAACGTTTTTCCATTTGTCATCTACCAGGAATGTATCACTTCGAACAAAATGACGTAGCACTGGAAATCATTATCTTTTCTAAATGGTATTTGAGCGTGAAATTTTGAGAGTTGATTACATTTCTCTGATACATGACTTTGTTTAAAGTAATCGAAAGTGCAGCATGCACGATGATCCGTAATTTCAATTTTCTGAAATATTTCCTCCATCGTTTTACAAACTTTCGTGAGAAGTTTAGTTTACATTTTCAACATAAATATAAAATATTTCCAACTTTCATCGTAGTGATCAAGTTTGACAAAAATTTTCGTTGATTACATTTCTCTGGTACGTGACTTTGTTTAAAATAATCTAAACCAAGTGTAGCATGCACGATGATCCGTAATTTCAATTTTCTGAAATATTTCCTCCATCGTTTTTACAAACTTTCGTGAGAAGTTTAGTTTACATTATCGACATAAATATAAAATATTTCCAACTTTCATCGTAGTGATCAAGTTTGACAAAAATTTTCGTTGATTACATTTCTCTGGTACGTGACTTTGTTTAAAATAATCTAAACCAAGTGTAGCATGCACGATGATCCGTAATTTCAATTTTCTGAAATATTTCCTCCATCGTTTTACAAACTTTCGTGAGAAGTTTAGTTTACATTATCGACATAAATGTGAAATATTTTCAACTTCCATCGGTACCACGTAGTGATCAAGTTTGAAAAAAGAAAAAGAAAAAAGAAACGAGCAAACGTTTCTTCTTCGACTGTTCGTCGACAGAGACAGCACTCTCGAGCTCTCAAACGATCCTTGATCCACTTTGTCCCGCTTAACAGTTCTCGATTCAACTAGCCGTCCGACATTTAAATCGGCGCCCCGATCGGTCAGAGTTACGCAAGAAACCGAAAATCCCCTCTCAAGTTGTTCAACAATGTCGATCGAACGCGAGAAATTCACCCTCCTCGAGTCGTCGAGCGAATTCCCGCTGATAAATTGTTCGTGCGTTTCCCTCGACTCGATGCTCGTTTGTCAATAGAATTCGTTAAATTACCATTGATTTAATTAAAACCCACGCTCTCGCTCTTTTCCTCTCGCTATTCTTTCCCGTTTCTCCGATCCGTCTCGTTTTTACGCCCACCCTCCCTCAATAATTACCATTCTCTGATTTTTCTGATTTTACACGTAGATCGAGCCTATAAATTCGTAAAGAGTGAACGAGTAATAATAATCATGGATTGATTAATTCGTAAAAATAATTTCAGTTCGCGTAAAACCACGTTCGAATAGTTTCACTCTCGAAAGCGTGAACGTGCTTAAATCTCGTTACAAAGGGAAAAATAATTGCGACAAGCGAACGAACAAAATCATCGCAGCGTTTGAACGCGCGCTTAATTTCCAAGTCGACGAACCAAATCGATTGTCACGAAGCTGGCACGTTGTAATTCTAACAAAATATCCCGCTATTTTTTCAGCGTCGTGGCTCGATTGGCTCGAATTTCAATTGAAAGTCGAAAAAGAATAAATTTCCATCTGCAATACCATCGACGATGACCAAGCAGAGTGACTTATGCAATTATTGCACGTATTTTTATATAATTATTATTCTGCATGACGTACGTTATTGTACATAATTATTCGATTCAAACTAAATAAATTTAAATTACTCGTCGCCATTGAGATGATCGTTCGTGAAATTTCAACCAAATTTCAAGCATTGAACTATTTTTTAATTTTCCAAAATGGGTAAGAATCGACGTTGAAATTTGGTTTGCGCCAATTTATCGTAACAGATAATTAAACTTCGCGCGATATTTAAATCTCGTTGAACTCGACGGACTCGCAGAGACTGCTTATTATCGAATAAATCAACGACAGAGCCAGATGCTAACGCGCGCGCACGTAAATCGGCGAAATCAATTTCATCGTTCGGATCTTATCAGTCGCAATTGCTAACGATAAGAACCTATTGGCGTGCACTCGCGATTTACGACTGCAACACGAACGATGAATCAGTTGATCTACGTTGGTGCACGTTTGTGCTCCGCATGCGAAGGCTCGCGAGTCGTTCGCAAATAGCTCGAAATTCTACCGAAGCAGAAGTAGCGGTTGTAGTGGCCTCGATCGTTGTCGCGATTTCGCACATTTCCAGAAGATTTTCAATAATTTTCACACGCGATCCGACGTTCTAAACGTTCTCGAAGAACATAGGTTAAAGAACTGGCGAGCACGATTACTATCCTAAAATCGAGATCAAATCGAGATCACCCGTCCTAACTTTAAGAGTGTAACTCCAGAGTTTCAAGCATCCTCGAAAAATTTGGCAATCACGAGCTACATTATTATGTAGAAATTCAAATTATCCTAAAATTGAGATTCTTATCTGAAATTCGAGACTGTTATCTTGAGAAACTTCTAGAACACCAGATTGCTATCCTAGAAATTTAAATTATCCTAGAATTAAAATTAAAATCGAAATTATTGCTCTAAACTTGGGACTGTAATCTTAAAAAATTTCTAGAAAAAACCGACAACTTTCACACGCGAGCAAATGACGCGGTTTCCGGCGTTTTCTCGAGAAATTGCAAAACTGCGAGCACAAAACCCCAAAGATCATTGTCCCATAAAACTGAGAGTAAATCGAGATTGTAGTCCTAAATTTCAGACTGAATTATTTTAAAAATCGAGAATTCCAACTTGCGTTTTCTGACGGGAGCGCCACTTTCGCCGGAATATTTCCACGCATAGCAATTCCAGCGGGTTCGCGTGTCTCGCGTCGAAGAGCCAAAAAGAGCGAGAGCCTCGTTCGTTTCCTGGACGAAGCTCTGGCTTCAGACTCACCTGAAACAGAAAGATAACGCCGGGATTAATTATACAGTCTGCGGCCAGGGCGGACACGAGGTCGGTCCGGTTGTTATCGCCGGATTACCAAATTATTCGCTATCAATTACAGAGCAGCGATGCAATTTATCGTGCATCGCGATCAAATATTAATCCGGCGACGGTGGGTGGCTTGTAATTTAACTTTTCGTTCTTCGTTGTTCCGCGCGAATAATTAGCCATTAACCAGTCGCGAGCTATCGAATTTAAACACCGATTCCTCGACCGATTTTCCGATCGGTGGCCGTTAATCTCAGATGATCGTTTCGAATAAACGAAACGTTTGTTTCACGTTGAAACGCTGGACATTTTCCCGATTACTCTGTTTCGAGATTCCTCTCTCGCGGATTTATTCGAAAACCACGCGATAACTGGCTGTGAGAAAGAAATTTGCGCGACGAACGTTAACGATGCCTTGTTTCGCCAAAGAAATGGGAAAATAGCTTTGAAAATTCTTGAAAGTCAGATTTCGATTGCCAAACGTTGTGAAACTGTGATGTGAAATGTTGACAGAAACGCGAGAAAAATTGAAGATCTCCGTTCAAAAAAAAAAAAAACGTATCTCCCTTCCGCGGTATTTTCTTTTTTCTTCCCTCTAGCTTTCTTCAACTTGCTGCAGCTGCTGTCGAATGCGAAATTTGGCTTTGCAGAAAGTGCAAAATAATGAAAATGGCCGAAACACAGCCGAGTTTTACGCCGCTGGCAACTGGCAAACGAAACAAATCGCGCGTAGCTTATCCACGGTCTAATGGCGATCGTTTCGCGTTGAATTCGAATCGAGGGGCGGTAATAATCCTCGAATTTGTCCGTCGAATTACAAGCGCGCGTGGAACCTCTATCGAGGTACGTCGAAATTATTCGAGAGGGAGATAGCGCGTCTAGGATAGGATCGATGGCCTTGTGTGGTAGCCTGTAATTTCAAAACTGCCCCGATGCATAAAGTATCCCGTGTGTATATGGCTACAACTCCTCTGCCCCTTATTAATTCCGTCTGTGCGCGATCTTTACGTGATTGATTAAATACGTCGTGATAGATGAGAAACGCAGCGCACCTGAAAAGGGATCCTCCGCCGGGCGATTGCGGCGAATGCGAAATTATTATTACACAGGGGATCCTGTAAACTGAGGATCGTGCGTCAACGTTCCGCCCGTTTACGAATATTTCCAATTAAATTCGGCTCGAGTGATTATCGTTGTCCCCTCGTTAATTCGTGCTTTTACTCTCTATACTGTGAAATACGTCAGTGTTAGTGGAAAACCCTGGTTGGTTCCAATAATTTTGAAAAAATTCGACAATTTTAGGTGACGTCGATCCGAATAGTGTGACATACAGCGACGAGCAACACTGAACATACATTCTAAAATTTTCAAAACTGTCAACTTTCTTTCCAATATACAACATTGTGTTTCAACGTTATATAGATGTGAATAATGTCTGCACTGTCTCTCAAGGCTTTGCATATGTTTAATTGTACGAAATTATACTTTTCACGACAGTGATATCGCAATTGGTACATTCTTTCTATATATATATATTTAATAAAAGTAAAAGTGAGAAAATATTAACACAAGAATAATCTTTGTGACAATGACTGTTTAGAGGTTTGCAATCAACTGGATACCGAAGCGGTGCAAAAGCAACTTGCGTTTCACCAAGAGACAAATAACGTAAATAAACATAGCGAAGCTTTGAGAGACAGTGTACTTTGTCGACTTCTGTATAGCATTGCATTGGTTGAATATAATTTAATTTATATATTGTATATTCGAAAGAATGTTAACAGTTTTTGGAAAATTTTGGAAAGTGCGTTCAATTTTCCTCATCACTAGCAGTCGTATACTTGTGAAACGTGTTATTTGTAAAATTTCACCGGCGACGTCGGTCCAGTTCGCTTCAGGTACAAATAATCAGATTTCTGAACGTCTGCGGAAAGCCCACCGCCACTTGACGAACACATTCTGTAACAGGCGGAGAGACAACGGTATTACGGTATGCGAGACAGGACGGAACTGTTCGCGAACAATGTGCGTCCCTGTGCTAGGTACACAACTTCAAGGACCGACCACAGATTGTCTACGGATACCTCGCAGGCAGCTGCCTCTGGGGACGCGATCCATTATCAATTTGAAAGATTGCAGACGACGTCGCACAGTACTGAAATATAACCTTCGGGTGTCGAGTGTGTACCTCGAATGAATTTCGTAGTAACAATCAAAGCCAACGTTTGACCGAAGTCGATTTGCTGACTTGCTGTGTCACACACGTGTAACTTTGAAGTCGCACAACCAACACACGGATATTTTATTAAATAATTTAACTTTTTTCTCCACAGAGTGGGCAAGGTACACATCTTGTACATACAACGTCTTCTTACGTTTAACCAGTGACATTCTCAAGTTCAGTTCTAACTTGAAATAAATTTGTAAGTTCGTACTTGAACGCTGAACGATCTAATTACCTTTAGCGATTTTTGTTTCACAATTGCACAGCTGCACAGTCAAGGGGTCAAGAACGAATGCCAACCGAAAAGACACACGAATATACGCACATATGCAATAGTTGCACTCGCTGTAATTGCAGAGAAAAATTCTTGAAGAAGCAAAAGACAGAGAGACGATTTCAGCGCCAATTGCTTGGTCGTTCGAACAATTTCTACGGTATACTTCGAACAATAATTTCCGGTTTGTTGCGAGGGGACATTAAACAACCTTCTGATGCAAACATCGGTCGGATAATCGTTCCTGGCAAATATCCGCGGCATTTAATGACGTCGAATAAATTGTTATTCGTTGGCCAACAGGTTTGGGGCCAACTCTCGCCGAAATTTTCCGAATTACGATTATTGAACGTGACGTGGCAGCCAAAAGCTTCGGTTCCCACGATGGAGGTCGAACGACCAGCTTCGAAACTTCCTTTCGGAACGGAGGAATTTGAGGCACGAAGCATTTTCTGATCAGCAATTATGACGATTTCACGAGCGAAATAATCGTGCAAGAAGGTGATGAAACTCTTTCTTTCTGATTTTAATAACGCACTCGGCGCTGATTAGACAAAGGCACGTCTTTTGCGAAACAACAGGTTCCTCTTCGTAAGGGCTTAATCGTACTGGGTGGTTAATAGTTTTTAATTTTCTCTCGTATTAAAGTGTGAAACATAATCTTTTAATACGCCGATTCAGTATTTAAATTGCAACGAACGCTACTAATAAAAATTTAAGAAAAAGGCATTAATCGTTAATGGTACCTTGACACGTTTCAAAAGAAATTTCAAATCCAACGCATCGAGTGTAACAGTAGTTTCTTCAATGCGCAGTGTCACAAATAAAAACATAGAAATTATCACCGAATGTTGTCGCAATAACGTGTCTATTTTGTAAAAGACACGCATTACAAGTAAAAACGTAAAAATTATCACGTGTCTATGTATGCGTAATAGACATTTTCGACTTTAAAATCGTAAATGTCCGAAATTCCCACGCGAGTGAAAGTTTTGTAACAGAGTAACATCGTACGGCTCGGAATTTCAACTACGCGCGTCCCTAATAAAATTTCTCTTTGTTCTCCTTTTGCTCTAGTAACTGAACATTTTCCTCGGCGATTCGGCGAAGAAGCTGTACCGATCGAGGGAAAGTCGATCGGTCTCGCGGCCGCAAGAAGTCGTACGTGCTTTCGAGACCGCAATCAGAACGCGAGCGCGTACAACGGGGCACAAAGTCATCTCCATCGGAAATCCAGTGAAAATCGACGACGGATGGATCTCTTCGTCGTTGTCGTCCTCCTCCTCTTCCTTCTCGTGTCGCGACCCGGATTCCGCTTGATTACATTCGGCCCTGTCCACACGCACACGTGTACACGCGATCAAAGCGGTCCTTTCCTGCAAACGAGTTTTTGGTCAAATAGATCGCTCCACGAAGGACAGCTAGCCGTCCGTTGAGAAATTAGAGGGGCCAAGATGCGTTCTGCCGATACCGAGCCGTTTTTTTTTTTTAGTTTGACAGACGAGAGATTGAATTGACCAGATTTTCCATGCATTTAGGATTTAATCTGCAACCGGAGATTTTCGCAAGTTTGTAGCTGTGGTTCTTAGATTCTTTAGAGAATTTAAAGATTCCTAATATCCGTATTATCTTATAATTAAATGTCGATTTGTAAATTAAATGTTGAAATTTCGTTTCCCTCGGTCTGGAGAATTAAAAATTGAAAAGTGTCGCTCACTTCGTCTGTTTCGAACGCTCGGGGTCGGAGGAACCGAGATTTGGTGAGCTTGAAAATAACATTAGAAAATATTAGTAACATTGTAAAGTTTTAAAACAATATCCTACTGTCAAAAATTTTTATTCTCAGCTTGATTGCGAGTTGAAACCGAAATTGAAATTCAGTTTTCCCCGGTTGAAGACTATCGGGAAATTCTAACCAATTAACTAACTAACTAACTGACTGACTGACAAAATTCATCGAAACGACGAATTCGCAAGGTTCCGCGGAAATTCTCCAGCTAGAAAACAACGAAGGAAACTTCAACTCGATTTCGTAAGTCCAGCGTTAACGCAATTAAGAATGCGATTCGTTCTGTCCTAGTTTCCCTCCAGAGAGAAGAAAAAAAAAAAAACCAACGATATCTATCGGACGAAGACGTTCGACCGACCATCGAAACGAGGGCACGCGTTTTTCTGCAAATAATCGAACCGCGAGGAGCGTGGGAAACGGGGTCTCCCGGCTGAGGAAAGAAAAAAGGAAGAAAAAAAAAAGAAAAAAGGAAAAAAGGGAGAGACGAAAGGAGCAAGGCCGGAGAAAAACGATGACGTAAAGACTCGGTGCATTAAGGTTAACGAATCGGAAGCACGCACCGGGGAATAGCAGAAACCGACGGAGATAAGAAGCCCTGGATGCGCATAGTTTATGACACTTCCGGTTTGAAGCCAGACAGTCTCACTGTCTAATGTCCTACGCCATTGCACGCGATATCGCTTTTTCCCTCCTATCCCCCTTTTTCTCTCGTTCTCTCTCTCTCTCTCTCTTTCTTCTCTTTCTTTACGCTCGTGTAAACTTGCGTTGCCAACGTGTAATTACGAATATATTCAAACTGGCGGTGAATTTACGATCGTTTTATCATCCGCGAGGACACGCAAGAGATTTACGTTTCGATAGATTTTCGATAGATGGATCTTCCGCGTCTCACGTCGTTGTACTATGTGCTCGATGACTTCGAAGGTAGAGTGTTATTGAATTTCGTTTAAAATTATATTACGTTATAATTTAAATTATATAACATACTGAATTACAAATGTAAGTTATATAACATATTATATTAAATTATGTAAAATTATTATTATTGAAATACGTCGAAATACTAATTCACCGATTATTTTTTTCAATTACTAAACTCTAGTTTTCAATTCAACTAATATTTCTATGAACGTTTATATAAAAAGAGAGAATATTTTATATACTGAATATTAATACCTCAAACACCTTTGACTAGAAGAATGTTACACTATTATATTAAAAGAATATTATATACTTGCTACACTTGAGAATATTAAGCTATTAAATGTTGATAGTTCTCTGATTTCGCTGAATAACTCGTATTTTCACGAACGATAAGAAAGAGAATAATTCGTACATTAAATATTAATTTTATTATTAACTATAAAAGAGAATTGAACGAAACATCCTCGAGAGTTAAGGAGTTCAGTAAAAATTTGTTTCGTTCGCCAAAATTTTTAGTCGAGGTATTTCTTCCATCTTTAAATTTCGCACGAACGTACAGAACATCTCTCGTACTCTCAGACTTCGTATTTTTTTACTATCAACTCATCGACAAGTAGTTAGCAGTCGCTAAAGCAGACGCGAAAAGGAAACGGCTCTCCTATCGAGACGCTTATCCGGCGATTTCGTTGTTGGAGTTCGCGGTAACCGAAGAGAGCAGCTTGCAAAACGAGCAAACGGACGTCTGGACACCCTGGAACCTCTGGATCCCCTAAACTCTCTGTAATCTTTGGATCCCCTGGACTCCCTGGAGTCCCTAGAAACCCTGGATCCCTTAAATTTCCTGGATTCCCTGGACACCCTGGAGTCGCATCGACGCATCGATGAATAACACGTTGGAAAATAACTGTCAACCGCAAGAAGTCATCGTCCAAACATGGATCAGTCATTCAACAATCGCGCGAAAAAAAAAAAAACGTATCGAAACTGAAAGATCCAAATGCTCGACAGCGTTTCAATTCGTAAACTCTTCAATCGTCGGATATCGTGTTCGATATTTGACAAAAACCGACCGTTTCCCATTCAACTTTTTTGGCAATTTCTTTGCATCATTTTTTTTTTCTTCCTCCGAGTATTTTAGCATCTTAAACAGTTGTTAGTGAAACATACTTGGTTTGCCAAACTTTTGTTAAAAAGTTGAAACTTTACGCTGCTCGATCTCGGAATGTTTCACTCAATGTAATATTACAAGATTCGAGTAAAAGAACATTATAATTCTAAATGTTTCATAGCTCTCTAGATCCCGCCGTGTAAACGTTTGCAGTTCCCCGATCCCCAGATTCGTCCTCGCTTTCGGCTAAAAATGATACGCTCTGGCACAACGGGAATTTAATTATTCAGCATTAACTCGTCAGCGGCAGTGCAGCAGTTTACAAAGGGGATCGTGCAATTGATATTCGAGTAATTCCAGCTTTTACGATTTTTCACGTCAAACGAAGAGAGAAACGAAAGAAAAAAGGAAGAAAGGAACGTAGAATTCGTAAAAAAGAGAGAGCCACGTAGTACAGCGGGAAATTAATTGAGAATGAAATTCGACAGTCTTTTTTTTTCTTCTTTTTTCTTCTTTTTTTTTTTTTTTTTTTATCAGATTTCATCAAACCTGTTTCAGAAACCTCGTTACGTTAAAATCTCAACGAGACCGCGGGGTACACAATCCCGCAGCGTGAAAGCGTAACCTATATTGTTATAACGTTTCGCTCGTAATCTATATTGTTAATTCTGAAACGAGCCAAATCGTCGGGTAATACCACTTTATGATATTAATGAAATGTTGGCGAGTAATCTCTTCTCTCGTCGCTCTTCCCCCGGAAGCCTTTGCGTTACTCGCCAAGCTGTTGAAATTTCAGCTTACGATTGACGCTGTTAACGAACGTTTGACGCGAATTTCAACGCGACGAGGAAACGGAGCAGCATCGAATGTGCCTCGAAGAAATCTAAGAGGGAAGCTTCGCAGAATCTATGACAGACACTACGACAGAATCTGGGAGATTTATAATTTCGAGAGATCGATCTGAAAAATCACGTTGAGGAATATCTGGAAGAACAGCTCGTGGAATTTTGGAGAGTTTGCGATCGTCAGGTTGTTAAACGTTGGTAAACAAAAATTCGAAAATTCAGACTCCTGTTACTGGAAATGTAAATTTACGGAGCACCGGCCGATCTCTGTTTTCTGATACTCCGCTCGACGTAATGCCGTCTTACTTCCCAGTCACTCGAGTGCCGAGCGTTCAACCGCCGATTCAATTTATTTCCCCCTCGAATAAATAAAAATCACCGGCGCGTGCACGCTCGACCGGTTAAATACCGATAACCGATATAAATTCGCATAACCGTATAAATATTTGAGTATCCACGATCCCGATTGCGATTTCATCGTCCCCAGTGGCCCGCGGGATTTTTGCAAAAGTTTCGCGAAAGAAAAAATTACATCCAGAGAAAGAGAGAGAGAGAGAGAGAGAGAGATTTATCAAAGAGCCAAATATTCGACGCTTACGGCGAATTCTCCGTATTAATTACAAACGTTAAATTTCATTACGAAACCCGGCGAAATTTCATCTGGCCGCAAATGACAGCGGTTAATGAAATTTAGCCTCAATCGGCGAACGTTCGCGCATTACTCTATAATAAATCCCGCGCGACGGCGAATTACTCGCGAGGGGATGATCGAAGCGACGAAAGGAGCATTTTGATTTTTCATCGTGGATGTTTAATTAAACACGCTGGAGAAGGAACACGCCGTGCAATAATAACAACTGCTCCGACGTGTTTAATATATTCCAATGAATATTTTCAACGTTAATTCTCGTATTAAATTTTTAAAGTTCTAGTATTTCGGTTGGTCTCCTTTTTTTTCTTTTTTCTTATCTCGTTCCTCTGTCCCACGCGCTACTAATCGATATATTTTCGATACGCCCGGCGAGAGGGAAAAAAGGGGGGAGGGGGAGGGAATTTCGCACGCACAAAGGAGCAGGCGGAACGGAGTAATTTTCAAAGCGCGGCGAAACTTTCAGCGGAGCCGGGAAGCTCGAAGGAGTTTCCAAAGTTTCCCAGTGGATACTTCGCGGTGGATCCTCCAGCTCCTCGAATGTATACAATATATACATATATATCCGCCACGTTCTCTCGTTATTTCGAATTTACCGATTCCTCGGAAATAATCCACCGCGTAAGGCGCGACGATTTCGAGATCTTCATGTACACCGGGGTGTCCTATTTTGATCTATAAACTGGATACAATTGTACGTAATTCTCCGAAATTGTTCGTCATTTAAAAAATGTCTCAAATTCATTTCCTTTTTGTTTTGTTTTAAGAAGTAAGAACTAATTTGGTACGTTCAGTTTTGTCTCTACGCTACAATTTCTTTTTTTTAACTAGATACAATTATGCAATTTTTTTTTTTTTACGTCAGTCATTTTCTATAAAAAAAGTATGTCAGTTTAGGGAAAATAAAGAAGTATCTCCAAACTAATTTTTGACGTAGTCTTGGACCTAGAGGTAGGTTAATATCTCTCTGTAGAGAACGATCCGCTGCATCGATCGACGCAGAAAAAGGAAAATTATTGTTGGAGAAATAGTAGCGACCTACGTATTTTCTACAGGCGTATATTTATCTAGGGATAAACTAAACGTTACCCAACTAAATTACTACCAACCAATACTATAACGCCTAACCAAATTACTACTCTCTCAAAGCAGAAAGAAGAATACATTTGATATTTTCCAAATGACTGTAAATAATATCGGCGATGATTTATAGATTGAAATGCGACACCTCGTATGTATACATCTTCGACGTACAAATAGAATCTCTGCGAGTATTTGAATATTTGAAAGCGGTGAAATCTCTCACGTTCACGGATTCAATCTCGAAAATTCCCAAACTTCATCCCCTCAAATTTGATCTCGAGCTCACACTTCCAACACCTTCGATATTTTTTGACGATGTTCATTGAAAGCAGCTGGATATATTATACGATCGTACAATATAAAATAAAATAAATAAATTATAATAATAAATAATATAAATATAAATACAATTATAATAATAAATAATATAAATATAAATATAATTATAATAATAAATAATATAAATATAAATATAATTATAATAATAAATAATATAAATATAATGTAATACAATATAATATAAATATAAATATAATTATAATAATAAATAATATAAATATAATATAATATAAAATAAAATAAAGGAAAAAAAGAAAAAAGTGCAGCAAATAAGTTAAATACCGTCGAGAGAAGAAGCGTGCGTTAATTCCGAAAGATCGGCGAAACTCGCGCCCATTGCCGGATGAATCTTTTGTGGTCGACCCTCGCCGATCGTCCGGTGAAACTATTCCCTCGTCCCGCGGGCACCTTTGAGACGAAAGAAGCCTTTCGGAAGTGGCTGCAGTCCACTCCGAATTCTTCCAGTTATCTCTTTCATCTCAAGAACTAAGCAGGATCGCTCGCGTCTTTCCAACAGAATTCCGAATTACGAACTCGCCCCGTTCGATGGCGAATCGCCTTTCTCATCGAGTCCTTCCTTTTTCTTTTTCCTTCCCTCTTTTGTTTTCTTTTCAGATGAAGATTCATCGCGAGTTGTGACCAAATTTTGGCTCTTTCAACGAGACAGTTCCTCTGTGTTCTATTCTAACTAACTAACTTTTAATAATTTAATTTTACTATAATTTAATGTGCTTTCAAGGGTGACTGTGTGAGGAGATACAACGAGATACAAGTTGTTCGATCAACGCGGAATACACAAGAGGGGGGGGGGGGGGGAATTTCTCGAAACGAGAAAATTTATTTCGTGACTTTGTACTGTACAATACTTTTACTGTGCGTCGAAAGTGAATGTGAAACTCGAAAAAATTTTAATTCGCCAGTGACGGAAGAGTAGCTCAAAATTTGCTAAAAATTGACGTTTCCCTCTTAAATTTTCTGAAAATTCACTCCCTCGTGAAACGGACGAAATATTGCGGAAATCGCGGAGAATAAAGCGAAATTTGTTGAACAGCGACGAGAAACTGTATCTCGGAAGATTATCTCGTCGTTCGGCGGCAACGACTTGAAAACTGAATTAATCGTCGCGCCAAAAATCGCGTCTTGATATCGGCCAGGCTGGCGTAAATGAAATTTTACCAGATATTTATTTAACAAATGCAGCCACGCTGCTGCGAACTCGGACCGTACCGCGAATTAACGAACCGAGATTGCTGGGACACGCGCGGGACAGCGCGGCACGTAAATTCAACGCAAACATGGAATCACGATACCGCGTAATTCATGGCCAGTCGTCATCTTGGCGACAGAGGCAACGTCCGGTGCTGATGCTTATCGAGGATAGTGATAAAATCGTCCGTATATCTCGCCCTCGAAACATATTATATGGATATGTGCCCGTGATTCCATTTTCGATATATAATAATTAAGTAAATAAACTATAATTACGTAATTATAATTTAGATACAAAATGTAATTTAGAATACCGAGATAATTATAATTATATTATAGAAATAAAATACAATTTATAAATAAAATTAAGGAAATCTTATAATTTAGAAGTAAAATATAATTATGCAATTATAATTTAGAGTCTTTTGTTGCAATTTGGTCTCTCGTATCGCTGAAACTACGAGTCGAACCAAGTCAAACCAAGTCAAACCGTTGGAGTTACAAGTCAAACCAAGTCAAATCGCTGGAACTACAAGTCAAACTAAGTCAAACTGCTGGTGTTGCGAGTCAGACCGGTGAAACTACGAGTCAAACCAAGCCAAACCGCTGGGACTACAAGTCAAACCAAGTCAAATCGCTGAAACTACAAGTCAAACTAAGTCAAACTGCGAGTCAGATCGGTAAAACTACGAGTCAAACCAAGCCAAACCGTTGAGCCTACGAGTCGAACCAAGTCAAACCGCTGAAACCAGCAAGTCAACCAAATTACCAGATACCACGTTACCATCCTACGTTGCCCATTTAAAATCTGTTTCTACAAATCCAAGAGTAAACGACTGGCAAAACGAAAGCATGAAGTTTCGCGAGTCGACGAGTAAATTTCGCGAAACGAAATTATTTGCCGAACACGTCACGGCCTTGATCAACCATATTTCGCAATAAATTTGCACGCGCATAAATTTTTGTACGTCGAGAATTGCTCGAGCGTGTCGTGGACGTGTACGGTGCCGGTGTGATCGCAGCATCCGCCGCGGAGGCTTATTAAAACGATAATAATCGTACGCCGACACCGCCTCTCTCGGATCCGACACACACGCCGTGTGCTCGCTCACTTTAATTAGCTCGGCGCATTGGAACGCACGTGTCGCCGCGATCTGCTCGGTTTAAAATTCACGTTATTAACCTCCCCCGCAAACAGGCATCATTAATCCACGATTACACGACATCGACGATAGAGGGAGGAAGAGAGAGAGAGAAAGAGAGGGAGGGAGCTATTCATCGCGAAAGTTACACGAATTCCAGTGTCGATGTCGGCGCACGAGTCTCGCCTGTACCTTATTAATCGGTCTAGCCTCCTCTGCTCGCGCGATTCCGCGCTGTTTGCTGTCGGAACCGCGAAAATATCGACGCCATAGCTTGACTCGACCCGATTCTGTATGAATTTTTCCACCATAATGGCTAATGACCATAGGATTCTCGACTACTCGAAATTCAGGCTCCTTCAATAGAACGACTAGAAAAAAAAAAAGAACGAGTCGCAGAGCAAGTGTACAAAGAAGACTCTAGTCTTCAAGACGACGATGAGTTTCATCACGTTGACGGGAATTTTCCAACTCGATTCGAGAGACGAGTTACGAATTATTTAATAAATTCCAACATGTTAATTTCCCTCGAACTCAACGAGTTCGTATCTAATCTTCACGCAGCGAGCTGGAAGAAGAAATGGGAAAAATCGACGGGACAATGGCGCAAGTGCAGAAGGTCGGCGGAAGCGAAAAGAGGCAGGATGTTTCCTCGGAATAAACAATAGCTTCTCGAGACTGTTACATCGATTCGGCAGTATCGATTTCCTCCTGTTTAAACTGTGCAACTCGGTGAATAGTTCGGCGGAGGCAACTTTCTCTCTCTCTCTCTCTCACTCTCTCGAGTTGGCGAACAACTTTCTTCGCCGTATCGAATCGTGGCCGCACCGAATACCTCATCGTTTCTATCCTTTCGCCGATTCGTTCTGATCGGTTAGTTACGAGCCACACGGATCTTCGAGAACTGGCAGCCGGCGTCCATCAACCTCTCGATCCTCTCCAACGATCGAGAGACTCGCTGCTGACGCGTCAACGAAATCCTCGCCATTTCCAAACTCCATTTCGCTCTGCCGTTTTCAAAACTCTCCGCGAGCTTCTCTTTAACGACTCTGACACCTCGCGAGTTTTACATCTCGCGTTCCTATAAACTTCACGTGGAGAAGTTGCCATAATTTCGCGGAGAAAAAAAGATGTAATGGTGGAATCAAAGCACGAAGCCTCTGCTCGCAAAGAAAATTTGTTACGTCCCCCTTCGATAACAGGGGGAATGATACAATTCCGCAACGTTCGAACGTCTGTTACGAGTATGGAAAAATTCTTTCCCGCGAGGATCAAAGTCTTGCCTTAAAATTTATCTTAACTCTTAATGTCTTCTTTCGCAACGTCAATTTTTTCACAGAGGACCCGCCAATGTCTGCTTCTATGATTTTAGAATTAAAATTATTTTCTGATCGAAAGCAGAGCAGAAACACTGAACTTTCTCCAAATTCGACAATCCAATACCCTCCTCCAAGCGTTCCAAATGTGTTTTCCCAGTTAAAAAATTAAAAAAAGAAAGAAAAATGACAAACAAAGGATTGTTTGGACAGCGTGCTCGTCAAATTGATTCGACTGATTTCCACTGACAATGAGTTTCACGCTCCATCGAGATGGCACATCTCTGCCAAAGTCAAATGTTCGGCAACGTCAGCCGCTCGTTGATAATCGATATTTTGACTCGACTCGGCGGGGGGAAATTTTGTTGTGCTTGCGCTGACAGATCCCCTTTATTTGCAGGCAGCTGATTGTGTCAAATATTTGGCGGTGAGAGACGACAGAGTCTTCCCTGTCCTCTCTCTACATTTTTCCCATCCCTGCCCTCGACCTCGCCTCTCGATAAATTCGTTTAATGCGACAGAGAAGAAGACACCCGTCTGACCCGCAGACACAATCTACTTCCGCCTGCTTCGTTTCTTCACATATTCCTCGAATCGTTTAACTTTCGCTCCCGTTCGTTCGCCCGTCAAGGGATTTTTTTAGAAGATTCGCGAAAATCGACGAGTTAATTTGGCCGAGGCAGACGCGTAAATGCCGCTCTAACCGGTTAACTGCGGTAAACGTATTTCGTCGATTTTCGACGGGGGGTCGAAAATTTTCGGGACGAACAAACGAGCTTAATTAACCTGATTGAATCGCGCCTGGTAAACTGAGTTCCCAAACTCGGCTCGTATTTAATAAAATTTAGCTCGCGCGCGTCGTTCAGAGACAGACCGTGGGCTTTTTCCAGAAATACTTTGACCGAAGCTTTAAAGCACACCGCGTTGTCACGTTGCCACTGTTCCAAATTTAAAAGCAGAAAACGTTTCCAGTAGAATTAATAGTTTATCCATTGATAGACCAAAGATAGAATAAGATTGTGACCAACTGTCTAACGAAATTACATATTTAATGTCTTTCTCCGAAACTTCCGCTTTCACAGGCTGACGAGAAGTGATTGCCCGGTGCGACGAGGCGCGGTTCGTAAAATCATTTGCGCCACGATTTCGTCAACGAGGTTCGAAACTAAATTGGCGATTTCGCGACGTTTCCCCCTCTTCTTTTTTTTTTTTTTTTCGTTTTTGTTTTACGTATTTCGACGTTGAAGGAAGTTGCACAGCAGGAAACTGGCGGCGAAAAAGAAACTCCGGCTGTCGAAGGGAGGGACGATCGAATGAATTTAGATTAAACTTTCCATCTCGCGCTTCGCTCCTCCTCCTCCTCCTCCTCCTCCTCCTCCTCTTCTTTTTTCTTCTCTCCCCCCCCCATCCCACCTTTCGTTCCATTCTCCTCTCTTCCGTTTTGTTTCGTCTCGTTCAGCCTCGCGTTGCTCGTTCAATTCGCCGGTAAGTGGATCCATTGAAACGATATAAACGATCGATTTATTACCTCGTTTTCGGGGATTCGAAGTTTATTAATAAACGCGGCGGAGGTTGCTCGGCGGAGGGATTGATTTTCTGCGCGGCGTACGAGTGAAATTGCGTGTTGTTCGCCGATTGATTCTCACGTGATGCGCGACGTGAAACGCGGCTGAAATTCGGCTGGCTGCTGTGTCCTTAATGAGACGCGATAAATAAAGCTTCTCGCATAAACGGAAATTTATGCGCGTCGCGGTGAATGAATTTGCGGTTATTGACGCCGGTTTGTCAGATGAACATTATAAGTAACTGGAAAATTTAGTTCGGACATTTTGCACAACGCTTCGCGCTCCGTGTTTCGTATTCCGTGTACAGTGTTATGCGTCTTGCGTGCAACATTTTATACTTCTTCATTATATATATTTTATACTTCTATATTGTATGCTTTTGTATTGTTATAAATACAATTATATTCTATCATCTTATACATTGTGAATAAATACAAATGTCACAAGATATAATTACATTTCCATACCTCTGTAATTTTTTTTCACTCTTCTACAGTTTATTCTAAATTTATTTCACACTTTTATCAAAAGGTAAATTTCTTAATTCGCCTTGTACTTTGTATCCCACATTTTACAAAAAGAACCCACATTTTTCTAAAATTTTCACTCTACAAAATATCCCTAGATTTCCTACATTTCCTAAAGATTGAATTGAATTTTTACCGACGGCGGTAAATTCAATGGGCGAGAGATATAATTCGCGACATGAAATATACATATAAATTCGCGCGTTAACGCTTTTCGCTGGTTCAGCGCGCGAACGTTAATGACAAATGATCATTAAATCCAACACAGATCGGAATATATCGGATGTAGAGAAAGAACTGCCCTTTGCTCGGTAAGCTTGCTCCCGTTTGCTTTACGGAAAATACATTTTACAGAGATTTTACGCTGCCCTCCACGTTTCGTTTCAATTCCAGCGCAGGTGAATCAACTATGTAATTACGCGCGAAAACTACCTCGTTAATTCAAACGAACGGCAAAAGTATATATCATTCTACGCGGAAATATCGATGGATCGCTGTTGTGTGTTTCTTCATTAACGGGTAGAATCGGGATGAAAATAAAATGATTCACAACCGGATGCTTCTCTTTTTCGACGTGTTCTCAATAATTATGGGGATAACGGCAATTAATCGAATTGTAGAGTTCTTTTAACTCTGTAAATCTCGTTCCCACGCCACTGTAACTATAGACGAATAAAGTGTAATATATTGGACGGTTCGTCCATTGCAAGCAAACTTTCAATCAAATTTTAGCGTTTCAGTATTTGAATACAACAGCGGTAAATAATTAATAATTTAATTATCAAAATATCAATACTCGATACTCTCGGAAATATTCAAGTTTCGAATTTTTATGCGAGTAAAACGTTCACGTCGAAGTGTCATTGAGAGAAACGCTTCAAGCCCAGTTTCACTGTCGTATCATATAATTCTTCTGCGCGAAGTCGCGACGATTTCAAGCGTTCGACAACCGCATTTGTCAACTGGCGCGAGTAGTATGCATTTCGCAAGATATCGATATCCGTTTGATTAGCACGTTTGCAACAATAGTTAACGCGGGATAAAGTATGAAAGAAAGTGGATCAGTGGCGCAGGGACTGGCGTTACTTCGCTGAAAGCTGCCCGCCCCACCCCCGTATAAATAGAACAGTCGCCAGTTCCGCCAAGTCGCGGCGGATGTTAAACCTAAATACGTCAATGGTGGCTAAGTATACAATCGCGACACAGGTGTGACATGTATGCTGTCGGAGAGTCTGTTCTTCGTTTCCAACGTTCACGCATCCTCCTTCGCCACGGTGTGTCACGAATCGGAGGCATAAATCGCGAAACGAGACTATCCATACGCGTCCTCGCGGCCCCACGAGGGTACAACGCGCGTAACTTTGTCGCTTAAAAGAGACCGCCATTTCGCTTCGTTGGGTCACGCTATAAATCTCTTTAAGGTCAACGGATAGAATTTGATAGATAATGCCAACTGAAAGCTTCTGGCCTTCTTTGCCAAGTTGCTCGTTTCTTTGAGACATTTAATCGTGCGTGTGAAATCTCAATATTATGTAAATATAATATTACATAAATTTTTATTATATAATTTATATTTATATGAATATAATAAAATATAAATATATATAAATGTAAATATACATATAAATATAATGTGTAAATTAGAGGATATTTCAAAATGAATATGAAGCGATAAAAAAAGAGGAGCATTCGATTTTTCCTTTTTTATTAAACAAGAACATTGGAAATAAAAACGAAAAGTCAAAGGAAATTGGCATTCATATTGAAATATTCCTCAATTTTTGTGAGCAGTGTGTCATGGAGGATAATCGCGTGTTGCAAAGTGTACATCTCTTTCTTTTTTCTTCTTCCACCGAACGAGAAGATTGTTAGATCAGTATCAGATAAAATCGCGAACGAAAGAGGAATGAAATGTAATAACAATTTGAAAAATTTCCACGAATCGGGGCGCACGGCATTTTTCCCGGGCGGAAACGTTGATAATTTTAATATCCGCCGCGCATTCCTTCGGGTTATCCTTCGGGGCCGGTGAAAATTTCACGTGCGGCGGCCAGCCGCGCCGATTGAATTTTTCCCCATTTTCGTTTCCCCTAAATTCGCCACGACGGACCGGCCTCGAGATTACCCTCGCGCGGACGCGCGACATATCCCTCTAATCTCCTCCGTGCGAAACATCGACATGCATGCCAGCAACGACACGACCGAAAGAGAGAGAGAGAGAGAGAGAGAGAGAGAGAGAGAGAGATAGGTTAGCAAGAGAATACAGCGTGGGACGCGAAATTGCGGCCAGAGGAAACGACGAACAAGCGTAAAACAGCCTTACGCAAAATGCGTTCGTTAGCGTGCAAATGGATCGGCTGGAAATGGCCAGACCGTAAAATAATCTCGTTGAAACAGCAGCAGCAGCGGTGGCAGTAGCAGTAGCATGGGTTGTAGCCTGACGCTCCCCGATGCGTTCGTTAACCGTTCGTGAGCCGCAGGAATGGACGCAATTACCAAGGACAAAATCGAAGCGTTTCCTCTGACCGACCGTACGGCCCCAGCATCTCCAATCGTTTTGATTTGTGCCTCTGTCCCGCGATTCCGGCGACCGTCGAATTCCCGAATCATTTCGAGCCGGCTGCGAGTGCTTTACCCCGCGTGTTTCGCCTCTGGCAACAGCCTCAAAAAAAGAGAGAGAAAGAAAGAAAAAAGCGAAATTGCCGATCCGACGCGGAAGTCTGTTTCGAAAGTGTTATGTAATTTTAGGAGATATTAATCGTTTAAGACGATCCTGATTTATATTTAGTTGGAATCCCGCGTCGTTTCGTTTAGTCGTGCTATTTTTGGATTTTTGCGAACTTTGTCTCTCTTTTTAGACCGCTGATTCCATTGTGCAATCTGTTACTGGATCGTTGGAGCCTGTCTTAGAAAAGTGTCATAGTTTGTCGTAGCAACATACTTGCCAAAGGGAAACGCGGTTGCAAGCTCGTGGAAAATCATCCAACACGTAATGGCGAGAAAAGGCATCAAGCTAAGACAGTGTCGGAATTCGTTTGCCAAATTTCACCACTTCGACGAAGGACGTCGAGTCGTTCCTGTTTTTCGTCGAGAAAGGACAAAACTTTTTTCGAACGCGGAATCGCCAAAACTGCCCGAGGATGAGAGACGGCGAAAGGTAATCGAACAAAACGATCGGCGTGTCGATAAAGCTTTTGATTCTCGCGATAGACTCGCCTTTCATTTGCACGAACACACACACACACACACACGCGAGAAAGAAAGAACGCAGTTACTTTTTGGCCAATCTGATATCAAAGAACGTCGTTCCTCGATACTGGTTGGCTATTGCGTTTGTTTAAAATACGCGGGAAAGTGAAATCGCCGGTTTCGACGAGGTTTCGGCGAACGCGAACGATCTCGATGTTTTCGAATACTCTCAAACACTCGCGTCTGATCAAAAAACTTCTCGCCGGAGGGGAACTAGATACTATGTATCTCGTTACTGAATTATGTATTTTGTTAGCTCCGAGGTCTGAACGGTAATTTCTTCCATCCTCTGAACATCCTGCCGTGGAATATTCTCTCGCAAGTAAAGGCTCTCCCCGCAGACGATATTTATCAAATTTCCCGCAATGATGTAGCAATTCTGATACTCTCCGAAGAGGATCCGGAATGGATTGAATATCAAGAATTCAGTCGAAAAAAAAAAAAAAGAAAGGAGGCCGTTCTTTCCTTGACATTTCGGTTCTCGTCGTCTTTTCCTTTCGTTGTTGTTCCTCCTTTCCTGTTGCGTGAATTTAAGTCAAAACGTAGCAGAGATGGAAAGAACTACGGCGAGAATTGGGTCGATGCAATTTCGTTATTCCCTTCTTTTTCTTTTTTTTTTCTTTCTTTCTTTCTTTCTTTCTTTCTTTCTTTTCTTCTTCTTCTCTCGCTGCCTCTTTCTGTACCGGGAGTGAAAATAAGCATGGTGCCGGGTTGAGAAATTGTTTTTGACCCACTTCGGCTGTGCACACGGTATTTCCGTGTTCTCAGCTGCCGAGAAAGTTGTGCAAACTCTCCTGCGAGCGAGAGAAGTCCGCGCGCGCGTTTCCTTCCAGATTCCCTTACCCTACGACAGTAGTTCCGCGAGCTGTAAAAAAAAGACACGCGCGCGGGCTCTTTCGAATTGCGCGACGCACTCTCCTCGCTCGACTATCCCCGTTAATAATTCAAATTTCGAAGGGAGCCTCGCGTCTCCGCCGAGGAACTCGCAGAGTAAACTCGTCTCGATGAATTGCGGAATACTACTCTATTCGCTACTCCTTCTTTCTTCTTTTTTTTTTTTTTTTTTTTTCGACGAAATCTTGTTATTCGCGTAGAACTGCTGATTTCTATACGAATTTCCCATTCTCGGACGAGTCTGAGTTATGTCAAATCTTTCACGGTGACGAATAATGATAGAAATTTGAAAGGACTTTGGTAGAAGATTTAAGCATAAAAATCCACAGTTATAAATTACGAACTTCACTTCACTTACGATCTCTTGGTTAATGTTTAGGTTAATGTTTTTTCAAATTTGAAACGAATACTGCAGCTCCAATAGATATTAAATGTTCCCATGATACTTGAGCCTCGCGTGGCGAAATTTAAATTTCCAATCGCTGGGACATTAGGCTGACATCACTCACGCGAACCTACGGGCTTCGCAACGTACCTGTAACAAATGGAAAAAGAATTTTTGATCAGATGGGACACAATAAGAAACACCTTGAGCCAATAGTTTTCAACAGCAAATTAATTATTCAAACAATGATGTAGATTGCAAAACTTTTCACGACGAAGAATCACGAGAAAACTCGAGCAATTTTGCACAATTAATTCCGTCAGATTATTTATGATCAACAATTTCACGTCGTCTGGAATGCAGGTGTCTTTGCACGAATTAATACGTCGATTTTCACGCGTCGGTGGCCAGGATTTCAGCCTTCAGCTTGCACGATTGCACGTGCCGATCGTCGTCGTGCAGCCCGTCGGTAACAACGTTGCGAATTGTTTCGATTCTCGCCGAATGGCAGCTGCGTGCGGAATGAGTTCGACGCTGTCTCGCCGGTGAAGCCGGAGGTGCAAATCAAGACAAAGTTCGGGTTTGCGCAGCGAATCGAGTTAGCCGCCCTTTGCTCTTCGCTCCCGTGTAACGTCGTTACTCCGGCTCCGTTAAAGTGTCACGTAAAAGGCGATGAGAACGAAAGGGGACGGCGCCAGTTCGATTCCACGCCATTTCGTTGCACCCTCACCCCCTCTGTCCCGAGTTTTAGCCACCTTTTCGTTTTCTTTCCTCTCTTCATCTCTCTCTCTCTCTCTCTCTGTCGGGAAAATTTTTTCTCCTTTTCAACTCCAAATTCCAGGGACACGCAACGAAACGAAAAACGTGAAAAACAAAGGCGAGCGTTTGCAATTTCGTAACCTCAGCATCGAAGAGATTGCAACGATACGAGCATTGTGATTTGTAATGACGACACGTTGACAATGTCGAGATGCGTGAACATGAAACGCCAGTTATGATGTCGATAATTAGAACAGGGAGGACGTTTCCGATTGTGGAAGAAAAGTGTCGGAGAAAATCGATCGCGGCCCGGGTCGAGATTTCATAGATCAACGCGCGTGCATTTCAATTTCATTCGTACGGGATTCTGTCTGTTTTCGCGCGTGAACACGACACGAGAAAATCTATCTAACAAAGAACGCGTAACACAGAAATTAAACGGAACAGAATTGAAATGGAGATCGAAGATATTCTTTGGAAATATTCTCCTGTATTTAACCAGGTTTGCGCTGGCAAACTGATTGCGGACCATAACGAGTGACCGAACCCGTAAACAAATAATTCGTCGCTCTCTTTTCGAACTCGTTTCGGCACGACGTCGCTCGACAGAAATCATTGAGAAGTGATTAAGTTCATTATTTGTCCTGCCTCGGTTGTATACTCAAAATATAACTGAGAAAATTTTTCCAATTCTGCGGACAAAAAATTCTCACTCCGGCGAAGGAGGTGAAATAAATCCAACCTTCCAAGAAAGGTATCGATTCTTACAAATATAAAATTCGGTTGTAAACGTCGTAGCTGTCAGTTATAACGAAAATTCGCCAGTAAAACATTTCGCGAAACTCTTCTGTCAAAAGAAAAAAAAAAGGAAAGAAAAGAGGCAGAAGAAAAGTCGAAAACGAAATTTCGCGATGGCAACGAAGAGCCATAAAGGCAACCAAAAGATTCTTTGCCAGGCGGGCAAATTTTCGGTATTAGGAATCGCGGCCCGCGAATTTTTTTCATCCTTTTAAACAGAGCTTTGGCTGGTGGACACGGGAAATTGCAAGTGTCCCCGGGTGGCACGCGGGGCAATTTGCGTTAGCCAAAAGAGAGAGAGAGAGAGAGAGCCCCGGTTGACACGATCGGGGCCAGAAATGCGCGACAGAGAGACACGCGGCACGGCTTTTTTGGAAATCCGTTCTCTGATCCGATACCGAATGCACACGCCGCCGGCCACCGCGGTTATAAAATCGTCTGGAATTTGTTCGCGCCTACGAGACCGTGAGAAATTCAAACATCCCGTGTACATGCTACAATGGCACCGGCCTTTCGTTCTCGACAGGCTTGCCCTCGTGCGTCGGTGTGTCGGGGCCGATTTTTACGAATCGTTGGGGCAGGGGAGGGGAAACGACAACAGACCTGCCACAGAGAAAGAGAGAGGGTAGTTTTCACACGAACGACACTAGATATTTTCACTAGATATTTTTGTTTTTCCATGTTCTTTTTTTTTCGTTTTTTTTTTTGTTTTGTTGAAAGAAGTCAGTACGACTCAGGATTTCAGAGTTTGCACGATTGCAGTAATCTGTCTTATCACAAATCACTTTTTGCTACACTGTATCAATTTTACATTCAATTTACTTAGTTTTTGTTATACTGTTCGCTGTGCATACACAGTAAAATCCAACGGGAAGATCGAAACAATTCAATAATTGGAGAAAATTCCAAGGACCAATCAACTTAACCCTAGATTGTACCAGCTCGATGCTTTATCAATTTTCACCGAACCTATTGTTACAGAATGATCAAAATTTACAGTCTGATGTAACTTCGGCGTCAGGCCAAGTCGAGTCGTAATTTGTAAATATTTTGCGAAGTCGAATTTCTCCCAAATTCTGCCAAATGTTTCGTCGAAAGTATCAGCGTTAACAGCCGGGCGTCGAGCGGAACGCGCCATCGAGACAAACAGACTCGGAGGCGTGTAACGAGCTCGTGCGAAATCCACAATCGTGTCCAGGTGCCGAGTATTTGCGCGGAGTCGACGGCCTGTGGAAAAGGATAATGAGGCAGCCGCCAGCAAAGGGAGAGTAGAGATCGCCCACCCTCTTCGAATCCGTTCGAGTCCATTTGCGAGTCGTTGAATTTCCCTTCAGCCTACACCCTCCTCCACCGCCTGTCTGTTTTATCTTCTAATCGACGACCAGTTTGGTCGATCAAAACGATAGTGGCAAAGGAAACACAGGGGGAGAGAGAGAGAGAGAGAGAGAGAGAGAGAGAGAGCAGTGTTTGAATTTCCACGGAATTATAATTCAATACAATTACAGTAGAATCACACCGATAATATTAACGCTATAACGTAATTGATAAGGGTACGTTCACTAGGAAATTCTATCGTCAGAATTTTGTTTGTTCTATCCCTTAGAACTTTATTTTTATTTATAAAAGAAACAGATCGTAGCTGTGAAACAATACCCTGCGAGTCATTTCAATTTGATTATTTTATAATGTAGAATATACAGATACAGGTATAGAATATACATGTAATAGGAGTACACGTACAGTTACACGCTTGGAATGTAGAATTAAAATGACAAAACATTGGAATTTGTGGGAAGTTTAAGATTGACAAATGGAAAAGTTTAAATTAAAATGTATAATGTAATCTCTCAAATTAATAAATTTAAGATTATGAAATTTAAATTTAACTGAGACTCACGAGGCTCAATATGTCGAATTGATTGATACTGTACATTTTATAATACGAAGAATATACAAAATGTACGCGTTAAGGGTTCACACGCTTGAAGAGATCAATCAAAACGAAAAACATTGGAATTTGTGGAAAAATTTAAAATCGTAAAATTCGATACGAAAGAATTTTCTCACTTCTGCGTCGCGCGCCTTTCGCTCATGTAAGAATATGTATATCTCGAGCGATGCAGAGGGTCGAGAACGAGCGGTGTAAAAGGAAAATTAACGTCTCCGCTGGTGAATTCACTACGTCCAGGTCAAATTGACCCTTACTTAAACCGCTCGAAGCGGTCGAACCGGCCGAATTATCAGTCGTTAGCCCGACGGGCACGTTTTCACGGTCCTGTTAATTCACTTGTCACGGCCGGAACTTGAGAAATTCGGCCCGGAGCAAGACCACGAATTCAACACTAGCACTCGGCCATTAATCAAAATTTCAACGTGCGAAAAGTTCGATAAGGTGGTTTCCCCTCGCAGAGAAGCCTTTCGACACGACAGTTTCATCGGCGAATAACAAATATCAGTCCCCGAGAGAGAGAGAGATAAACTCATTTCCCAAAAATGGATATCAGCCTAAAATTCTCGACGCTCTTCAGCCGTCTCTGCGCTTTTCAAACGGGAAAAGCTGAGATGCAATAACTCGCAGTATTTTATCCTTTACCAGACGAGCCTGATCTTCCTGAACGCTCCCTCAACCGGAATATTACAACTTTTTCTATAAATTCAGCGCCTAGGTGCAGAAAGAAGAGAGAGAGAGAGAGAGAGAAAGAGAGCGTGCAGCTTTCCTACGGAACGCGTTATTGCTATCACGACGGTATGCACTTTATTTGTTGTAAGTTTCCCTCGCAGTAATTTTATCCAAGATCGCGAGCGAATCTTATCAAGGGATCCACTTTGTCTGCTTTTGATGAAGAACTCATTTTTATGAGGAATTATTTCCACGGCCTAACATCAACTACGCTTCGCCCCCCCCCCTCCTCCCCACCCGGAGCAAGGAAAGACGCGATATTAAGCGTTGAAAGGGATTCAAGGCATTCAATGTTTCGATTTTGTTATCTCATCATCTCTTATCTGAAATTAGGTTTCAATTTCCTGTTTCGAAGAGTCTTCCAGAGTACGTAGTATACTCACGTACGATTGTTAGAATGCAAGTATTAAAATGTTGCATCAGAACGTTTAGAACAATTCTTCGTGTCATAATTATTTAATATTACACAAATTATTGTCAAACTCGATGGCCCGTTGCTTTGGATATCTTTTGAAAGTAATTTTAAGTAACTTAGAGACAATTTGAAGAAACTTCACAGATACACAATTGTCAAAATGCAAGCGTAAATGCGTTGCATCAATGTTTGGAACAGAGATGGCTAACTGGCGGTCCCCCACTTTCCGCTAGCGCTACCCCCTCCACTGCATCGATCTCCCCACTACATCGAAATTTCCTCACCGTGGAGCATGAGCTCCAGTCCCTTAGTGGTTCTCTACTGCTGTGGAGAACGGAATAATTCAACATTTAGATAATTTTTTAATATGCAAAAATTATTAATGAACTTGGTATCTCCTACTTTCAATATTTTTCACAGGTAATATTAATTAAACACGCAGAAATTTTCAGATCTGCATTCTACTCTGTTCAACTCTTCAAGAAGTTTCTCGAAATTGTTAACATGCAAATGTGAAAACGCTACAATATTTAGACAAATTATTATTTTTGTCGAACCGAACGCTCTGCCACATTCGATATCTTTCCAAAAGTAATTTTAATTAAAGACACGGGGATTTCACTCTCTTGGACGCGCCTGAACGATCTTTGGTAAAACGCTGGCAACGGGGAGCGAAATTTCGAGCGTTTCATGAAAAAATTAAAAGGTGGGCCGCGAGGGGGGGTGTTCGTGAAAATTTCAAGCGCGGAGAACCGAGGGTTTAAGATCCCTCAGATTCTCTGCCTTGGGAGGTTTGAATAGTTCCGAAGTTCAAGAGTGCGATAATTCAGAAAGTTTGGCTCGCCGGGAATTTAAAACGCATCGAGGCTTAAAAGCTGATCTATTACCTATTCCTAGGTTCGGATTTTTCCGCGGAGCTGAAACTTCGCCGTTGGCGAACAGTCTTAAAAAACATTTCTCGCCCTCGGTCACTTGTTTCTCGCTGCCTGTTCCAAAATTAATCCCTCCGCAAACTGAAACTACGGGCCAGAAATTTGTAAAAAAATTCCCCGCTGCCGCGAACGCGAGAATTTAAAAGCGGAATTTAGGCGGAAGATTGCTTTATCCGTTAAATATTACACGACCAAAATTATCACGTTGCTACCTGCGTTTTCGCATTTTTACATTCCCCGAGAAATGCGTGGAAATCCGCGCGCTGTTGAAATACACATACATATATAGAATCTTGTGCTTTAAATTCCTCAAATAAATTTGCACGTTCTATTTATTTCTCGCGCAATCATTAACATCGTTCGAAATATTTATCGAGCCGAAAGACATTTCCCTCTCGGCGATGCTTTTCAAAATCTTCCCCCTTAACAAACGTCCCGTCTCTTTTTTTTTTTTTTTTTTTTTTTTACCACACAATGAAGAACCTGACTGGCCGAAATGTTGTAATAATTTCAAATAAAATTCGTCCGAGGCAACCAGCCTTTTCAATCGGGCGCGACCCCTTCATTTACAAAGCACTCGGAACGGACATAATTAAGCTATTTAAAGAAATGTCCTTTCGGGGGCGAAAAACAGAGAAAAAACACGGCTGTTCTACGGTTTGAAATTTTAGTTGGTAGCGCACAACGACGAGAGAGAGAGAGAGAGAGAGAGAGGGGGAGAAAGAACAACGGAGAACAAGGAGGAGAAGAAAGGAAAGTGACGACAAGACGATCGTGTCGCGCATTCGCTCGCTAGCTCGCGTCGAGCTGCAGCGAGCGCGGTTTGCACCCGGCCAACGAACAATGCATTAGCCGCCCTCATTACCGAATGCAACATGCCAATTAGGGGAAACGTGCAACTCGCGCTTCCTCCTTTGCTTCCCTTGTCCCAACGTTTCTCGCCTATCTTCCGTGCTCGCGTGATGAAAAAAATACAACTAACGCGGGGAGAAAGAGAGAGAGAGAGAGATGGGTTGCAGTAAAAAAAGCATCGAGAAATTGTTCGATTCCAATGAATATTATATTAAAAATACGTGCTACTACAAATTATTTTCGTTTCGATTTTAGGACAAGTTTATCTTAGTCATTCAATTATGTTTGTGCATTTAAATGGAGACGTTTTCTTGGAAGAATTTAGCGCTAACGTTACTTGAAGCAACGTTACTAAGTAAACTACACACTGCAGACTAGATGATTGTATTGTAATTGTTTAATTGTATTTAATTAAATGGAGGTAAGATTCGTATTTTCAACAAGTATATTAGAAATATTGTTTCACTTAGATTCAATCTCAGAATAGGTTCGTTTTTATCACATTGTGTTTTTATCAAATTGTTGAATTATATTTATTCCAAATATAGAGAGAATTCTTTCGATTCAAATTTGTATTTTCACAAGCATTACTGCACAGTAGTCTGCATTTCAACCTCAAGACAGGTTCATTTTGCATTATATAGAATTTTTTGTACTTGCTCATCCAAATTTGTAGTTTCACAAACGAATCACGTACTTACAAACTATTTTCATACGACGGCAAACTACTTTATACAGATTCAATTTGTCGTCGATGAAACTTCGTTTTGTATCAGCATTATGATCGTTCGATTGTATCTGATTTAGAATCCGGAGGAGTATCGCTTTATTCCTTAACCCTCGCGGTAAGTCGACACCGGGTCACCGTTGACCCAGAACTTGATACTTTATATATGTATAGGCAATGATAATAAAAATATGGTACCAAATGTTTACGATTTATATAATATTTACATAAAGAGCACGCGACAAAACACAGTGCATATAAATAAAAAATATGCTCGTAAAATTTTACATTTTTTAAACAAACGCCTCTCCTTCCCACGTTACAAGCATTATTGGATAACATCCTGTGTCAAGAAGCTAGGTGCAAAGCGAGTATAGTAAAAATTCAGCTATGGGTCGAAAGTGACCCCGCGTCGCTCATTTACGTCGGCCATTCGAGGGTTAAATGTTATTTCGTGACGCGTCCTCGCTGCAGAATTCACGTTTCCACAGCCTCTGTAGGTGGAAATCTGATATATATACTGCGAAATTTCCGGATGACGGCGCTCGAGGTTAGTCCGCACGACTCTCTGCCACTCGGTACCGCGCGATACTCAGGTCACCGAGTTCGGTGTCACGTTGCTTCAAGGTCCCCTCGAGCAGCGCTCGCTGCCCCCCTCCCTGTCACGAGCTTTGACATCTTACGATTCCGCGATTGCCACAAGTCCAATTAACGCGACGCACCGTGAAAATCCTCGTTGAGTAAAACGTTTATCGAGAAAATTCGACGATCCCAAAAACACTGACACTCGACGATCGATATCTCTCGCGAGAACGTTGCCGCACGGCGGAATTTCGAGGCGGATCTCGTAATTTACAGGTTAGACGAGATTTTCCACCTCGCGGTGGTGTGAAAGTGAAAACGCGCGAGAGTTTTGAACGAGAGTTATCAGCGGAGCGATACTGTGATTGAGCGAGCGTGAAGTGCTCGTTGCGTGGCGTTTGCCCGCAGTTTTATTCGGCACGCGATATTACTATTAGCCACTTCGCCACGGCCGCACGAGAATCGCTCGCGTTGCGCGAAACGATCTCTCTGTCCCGGGGCATGTGTGCATGTACGTACACGAAACCATTCTGATAATTTATTGCTCGGGCTCGTTTAAATGCTAATTTACCGAGGAAACGGCTCTTTCAACGAGTCTTCGTTCTCTTCGCTCTTTGTCGATCGTTTTCTTTCCCTTTTTCCAAATTAAATAAATTCCAAAGTTTTCAACTGGAAACTGTACTGGAAACTGTGTCGTAGATGAATTCTTCACCTTTCGATTTGACGCAAAATGTAAAGAATACTTGCAGCAAAATTGACTTTGACCTTGAACTTCAAAATTTCTCTTTTTTTTTTTTTGGCATCGTATTCTACTTGTCACGAGGATGAAACTTTTCTGAAAGAGACCATAGATCGTAAATCTGTTGGTTCTCTTGGAGGAATGGCGAAAAAGGTTTCTTAATCGTTTGACACTGCGTGCGTCCTAACAGCGACTTTACGATCCCGAACGCTTTCGAACCTTTATTTCGTATAATTTTCGTATTAGGTTTCACCGACATTCGATTTATCATCAAGCCAGTCTAAATAATCAACTGACAAAACCATTAACATTATTCGAAATTGAATCATTACGTAATATAGACATCCACGCGTCTAGAGGCATAAAGTCGCTGTTAGAACGCAGCGTTAAACTACTCTGCCATTTTTCGAAGGAACCACCGCGTTTTCCTTGGGAAAGTTTCAGCTTCGCGACGAGTAGAGCGCGATGCAAAAAGAATAAAAATAAATTTTGGAAACTTTCTTTACACGTATGTCCATCCTTTAATACTCAATTCTAGCTGTCAAAACCTCAAATCTTCTCTCGCTGTACCTCTGAATCTTTTTTTTTTTTTTTTTTTTGCAAAAAGACTACGAGATCTTTAGCGACACCTCTGAATTAATTATTGCTCTTACGGGGTGCCGTGCTAATTGCCACGCATCGCGACACACCAGCAGACAGAGAGAGAGGAGTATCCAAGAACGGGGACACAAAGTGGCGATGACGACTCGGTAAATTACGCCGCGGCGTAAATTCGATTCTTCGTATCTGGCGGGCAAACTACGAGCAAACAGACGCCCCGCGGAGAGGGGGCAAACTTTATTACCCCGCTTGCTTTCCGTAACGCGCGAAACCAGGTGAACAGGTAATTACGGCGCGAGTGGGAGGTGGGCGAGGGCCACGATAACATTCTAATGCTTAAGGAATTCGTTGGCGTTCCGGGGACGTGGTGTAAAAAAGCTGAATTAGCTCGCGCTTGAAATGCAGATGAGCGTGGAGCGTACGGAATCGGATCCGGGTCGTCCTCGTTTCACGAATTTTAATCCCGGCGCACTTCGATGGACCGGCGATAACCGCGGGACACGATTTTCTTTCCTTTTCCTTTTTTTTTCTTCTTTTTTTTAATGTTTTAGATAGCGCAGATAGGTTGCCCGTGAGATTCAGAGAAAATGATTGGTAAAATTGATGAGCTCGTACAGGATATCGATCGACGGCTCATTATCGAGCCCTTTCGAACCATCCGCTGCCTTCCAATTGGCAATTAAACGCTGAGCTTAACGTTGATAAGCTTTGTCAATCATCGACAAGCTCGAGCCGGCTCGCTCTCTATTTGATTGTAAAGCGGAGAGTTAATCGACTCTTGCGCCCTTCTTTCTCAGAGTTCTCTCTCTTTCACTCTCGCTCGGAGGGAACTCTTGGCCAAATGCGCGCGAATGGATCGAAGTATAATCGCGATATCGAACAGGTGCTTGGAGATGTCTCAATTTCTAAGCAAACAATTGAAAACTTGAAATCTCAAAATTGAAACTTTCGAAATGCAGGCTAAATTTCGAACTTGGGAATCTCTGATGCTGGCGACGGCAGTTCGAAGTTCTCAGATCCTCGAGTTACCGGAATTTCGAATTTTTTAAGAAACTCTGAATTACTCTTACGTCGAAGCGAAGACTGAAACTCTTGAATTTCGTATTCGAGATATCAGAGGTTTGACCTTCGATCCTCGAGTTACCAGAAGTTTTCGATTTTTTAATTCTGACGAAGATGGATAAAGGAACTCTCTCGAATCTCGAATTTCAGAAGCTCGGTGTAACGTGAACCACGTAGTTTTCAAATTCCTCGAATTGCCAGACGAATCTCGAGACGAATCGTCAGAATTTCGAATTTTAAAATCTTCCAAACGTCGAACTTTCCGACAAGTGTTCTAAAAATTTGGGAGGTAAGTTTCTGACAAAAAAAAAAAAAAAAAAAAAAACACGAAAGAAAGAACTTTCGAACATGCACACCGATCGCTCGTTTCCTCGGCTAAGCGATCGCTAGTTAAAGCAGAAGAAAAGAAAAGAAACGAATCGAATGATTCTCGTTTGGTTGGCCGAGCGTGCGATGTACCGGAGTTCCGCGAGGGTGGGAAAATTGGCTTGGCCGGATATCGAAAAAGCCCCGGCTCGGTGGTGATCGTTCACCGATTCGAGGCGTCCTGTCGTCCTGTTCGTCGTGTAATTCTTAGAATCCCCAGTTTCAAACCCGGTTTCGAAGGGACGCGAAATCAAAGGGGATTTCAGTTTGCACGTCCGTCGTGCGGAACCGATTTTTCATCGGTTCGTTGACCAATGTTTCCGACAGGCTGTTTGCTATCTAATACCTCTGGAATCTGCGATTTTGAGGCCTCCGCTATCTCTCGATTCTTTTTTTCTTTTTTTTGTTTTGTTTTCAGCCAGAGCAAAGAGCGGGAGAAATTAGTCTGTCGAAAAAATCGGACGTCCACCGAGAATTTTCATCGTTCAAACACGCTCAAACCTCGCAAACCTCTCTGATTCTTCACTGATCGATTTAAATTCAGGAGTTTCGCAATCCTTTTTATTCTTAAATGGATCCTAAGCTGTCGATTGTTAAAAAGAACCGTGCAGATACACAGTGTGTCCGATTTTGAAAATTTATTTCACATTGAAAAGCTTCTCACAACTGAGAGATCAAACAGAAACTTTGCTGCTCGAGAGTTTCAGGGAAAAGAAGGGGCTTTGTTCCGCCATTACGCGTGCAAAGCGCGCGCGCGTGTGTGTGTTTTTTTTTTTTTTTTGGATCGAAATCGAACGATATCGCGATACTAGTCGCATCATTATATGCATACGTTGAGCAAAGTTCAACCGCCGGTTTTTATTAGCGTTACGTTTCACCTGGCCTGTAATAAATGGGAAAAGTTTTAATTGCTATGGGGATTTGCCAGCTTATTGCACGCAGCCTCGGCTATAAAATATTCTAATTCCTCGGGAATGAAAAAGAATTTTCTTCGACGAAATTTCGCCACGAATATTACTTGGTTGCTTTTCTTCATAAAAATTCTTCAGAAAATTGTCTGCGAAAACGTCGGAAGATTGAAGATTGAAGTCTGTTTCAGAACTCGCTGTACGAGTTCTTTCTTCCCTGTTCTCGAACATTAGGGTCGAACGAAGAAAAAAATCTCCAAATTTCGTCGCACGAAGAATATCTCTGAAGAATGTACTGTACCTCTCGAAGACTGAAGCTTCTTCTCTGCGACAACCCCTTAAAACTCGTCGCACGATCTTTTTCAAAGGGTCAAACGACAGAAACTCGAAAAGAAGTTCCCGAAATTTTATCAACGTTCAAAGTTCGATACTTACGAAGAAAAGACTTCATTGTCTTCGAGACAATGTTGGATCTAACAGTCTGAAAAAAATGTTTTCACGTTTCCAGAAACATGTTTGAATTTAGACAATTTTCAAGAACAAAAGTATCCGCTACACTAATTCTAAAGCTTTAAAAATCTATCTTACAAAAAAAAAAAAAAAAAAAAAAAAAGGAACGTCGTGAAACTGGAGGCTTGAATCCTTCAAAATGAAGCCAGTTAGATTGTCTCGCGAAAGTTGCAACAATTCCAAGCGTGTCGACAATTTTCCATCGTCAGTGTTTCAGCGCCAAGTTGAAACTAAAAAAAATGCGAACGAAATAAATGGTAAATCGATTACTCGATCACAGCGCGTGGCGTAGCACGTGGATAGCCGAATGTGCGTACCTGAGCCTCGCGTTGATCGTTAATCGGGCTACGTAATTGCCGATCGCCGGGGGCGAACGTTGTAAAACGTGGAAATCGCCGGCGTTACTTAAATTGTAAAACGTAATGGCGCGCGGAAACAAAGGAAACGGTATCCATCACTGTCAACCTCGTTCCCGGGGTCCCCTCGCCAGCGAAAACTGCGAGCGAAATTTTCGCACAATCGACCGACACCGCCGCTGAAAAGAATTGCGCGTTTGTTGCCCGCGCGTAGTTTCCGATGTGGAACTCGATTTCCTTTTTTGTTTTTCGTTTCTTTTTTTTTCCATTTATTCTTCGTCCCTTCTTTTTTTTTCCTTCTTTCTTCTTCCTCTCCCCGTTCATTTCTTTCTTTCTGACGTTTACGACGTAGGAGGAAAAAAAAAAAAAAAAAAGAAAAAGGAACGAAATTTAATTTACGCGACGTGAATTGCGAAACCGAAAAGCGAAAAATAGTGAAACTGTACGCTCGAAAAGTGAAGTTGATACGATCGTTGGAAAGTATTTGCTTTTATTCTCGAACGACTGTTATTTAATTAATCGCACCACACACTTGGAGATTATTTCTATTTTTCACTTTGCGTATGACGAGTGTCTAAGAGTTCGAATATTAGAACATGCAGAACGAAATTACAAAAATTGCGCGATGCAGCAGAAAGTATGTGCGCGTGTGTGTGTGTAGTCGTTGAACATCTTTCAAGCTTTTCAAACCTGTTACGCTCGTTTTCAGCTGCACGCGTACCAATGCATAACGCGTGTCATTGTTCCATTTCAAACGTCGAGTGTTTTCGCTAACTGCTCCTTGCACCTCGTTTCTTACAATTCAAGATAAAACGGCGCTCCCACTGTGCTCTCTGAATTAAACATACTCGTCATTCCTCCAACGAGTAATTTCACTCTCTCTCTCTCTCTCTTTCTTTTAAGTTATTTCTTTCCGCTTGCCTCGAAGCCACGCGCGCGGCGGATTAAGAAACGTTTAAGGGAAAATTGAGGGAAATTATAAATGGAAGAAACGCGGACGAAGGGGGATAAAGTTACGGAATTATGGCAGAGGCGAGCGAAACCGGGGTTTCGCGGGTAGCAAAGAGCTTCTCCGAAACACGAAAGTTGCAACTGAATGTAACAAAAATGTAAGAAGGTAAATAATCGAAAATTACGAATGCCAAAATTACACAATGTCGCAAAGTTACGAAAACGTTATAAAATTACCAAATATTACAGAATTACAAAGGTTCTTCAATTAAGGAACTTCAATTAAGAATGAAACAATTGAAAGATTAAATCAATTAAAAACCTTTTACAACAGAATGAGAAATTTTGTAGTGAAAATGGAAAATTTCCCGCCGCTGAGAGAGAATGTAAGCAAAGAGATTCTCTGAAATACGAAAGTTGCAACGGAGGATGTAACACAATCGACTTTGACAATCTTCAGCGACATTCGCTGCAAAAAAGCAATTCAAAAATTACGAACGCTAGAAAATGTCCTGAAATTGCAAAATGTTATAGAATTACAAATGTTGCAAAATTCCGGAAACAACAAGAATTGTGAAACGTTGTGAAATTGCAAAGAGTTGAAATTTCAATTAAAAGTCAAAACAATTGGCTGAGATATTAAATCAACAATCTTCTGCTCAATTTCATTCGCCGCCAGAGTGAGAAGTTTTCCAACGGAAAATGAAAAACTGTTCGCTTCTGAGACAGAGAGAGAGAGAGAGATAGAGAGAGAAGTTTCCAGGTAGATTCGTTAATTTCAAAGGGAAGAAGGTGAAACGGTGCTAAGTCAGTGGAAACGCCTACGACAAATGCGCCAACGCCCACACACGTGTGTGTAAGCTTACACGACGGGCCAATTAAGGGTGATTCAAGCTCCGAAGAAAGTGCAACCGCTTCGGAATCGTCGCGCTCTTCAATTTCCGCCTAACGATCCGCGAATAATGGTCAAGCGTGGCTGGCTCTTCTCGCAATTAACGATCGCGACTCCGAGCCGGCGAATTCGTCGAAAAGATCGTCCGAAGGGATCCCATCTTCTCCCTTTCTCGTTCATTCGAACATTGTAAATAAGAGACTAGAACGATTCGGGGACGATTGGCTCAAATTTTTACTAATATAACAGGAAATAAGATGGAATGAAAAATAATCAATAAATAATTTTTCTAGACAATCGTAGCACTCTATTATTTTCCAAGGATGTGTACACGAGTGCACAACCCCTTTCGATATTTATCCAGAGGATATTCGTCACGAATATATTCACCCTTTTTAACGACGAGGTGAAAATAATTTACACATGCTGTTTAACCGAAATTTAGGAAATTTTTGCAAAAACGCTATTCGTAATTTTGACACGTTCCGGAATATTTTGGGGCAAAAGAGAAAGAAGAAAGAATTGTCATCGATGGTACATAATTATACATAATTCTTTACGAAGAACGATACAATGAAATTTAACGATTTGAAAAAGATGGAGAAACAAATGCATTTGCGCACTGTAATTCATCGCAGGTTGAGAAATAACTGAGCATGCAAAAGTGCAGGTCCTCGAATACTCAAAAAAAAAAAAAAGAGAGAGACTGATCAGTCAACTTATTGACGTAACTTCGATACGAGGTCACGCCGCGACGAAAAGCTAATGGGATGTAATATTTTGCCCACAGGGCAGAGGTATTTCCTCTGGTGAAAGCTGCGACATCTGAACTCGAGCAGTGTAACGAGCAAAGGCTTTTTTGCCAGCTTTAGCAAAATTCTGGTCGACAAAGTCGAGAGAGTAGGAGAGTTACGTCGCGAATTCGATCCTTACCAGCTCGCGCCGAAACTTTCAATGCGCGGTGTTTTACGTCACGTCCTTTTCCCGATGCAAAGCACAAGTATTTGTCGGTGGCTTCTCGCAGCTGACCCTTCAACTTCGTAAATTTCGCATCGCGAAACGAGCGTAAGAAAGAGCAGAATGATACCGACAGGGCTCGATAGCGGCAGCAGAGGGAAAATTATTTTTCCGAAGCGAGTTTTTCCTTTCTTCTTTTTTTCTTTTTTTTTTTTTTTTTTTTTTTACGAACTCGCTCGGAGGAATTTTACGCTCCGGCTGTCCCAGCCCATAAAACGCGCGATAAACGCGAGAGCACCGTCCCCGACGACGCGATCGACTTTGTGAAATACGTGCTTAAAACCCGCTTTAAAATTAATGACTTTGTTTTGTACGACGCTGCTGCGCACACCGGCGGACCTTCCCTTGACAATTTGCCCCGGCTTCTTTATTCATTTACTGTGCGCGCGTAGTTCATTCATATCGATAAATACTCGAATACTCGCAGTTTCATTCAAGTTACAACTCAAGTGTCTTAAAATGCTACGAACTTATCTGACGTTCAAGCGATAAGTTCTGCTAAGATTTCAGAAAATTTCACCGCGACCTTCTTCCCCCTGCGAACGAGGTGACCGTAAATTTGTAGAAGGCAGAAATACTAAACGCCCGAATGAAGGAACGTTTAATTGATGTTTAATTGGCGTTTCGCTAACTCGAGAATTTTACCAGATTACCAGCGTCGGGAATTTTTTCTTATCACGTCGCTGAAGCATCGCCCGATCGTTAATTCGAACATCAAGCGCCTCCCTTTGATCCATCAATTTTCGAATTTCGTAATTTCTCAATTTCGAGCGCTGGCGAGAGTTTCGAATAACGAGACGAAAGAATCCGGTCCCGATTCCGCAAATTGAAACACTTGAAATTGGTAAACACTTTCGTGAAAACGAACGAACAGGGGGGTGAGCTTGAAACGCGAAGGACGAAAGCGCAGGCATTTTCGCCATTTTTCTTTTTGCCCGGGCAAAAAAGAATTCGCCGCTGTAATATAAAAGTTGGCCGTTTTCTAAGGTGTTACAAAGGAAGCCGGTGAATTTCATAAAAGCAATTTAGCAACTTCCCTTTAATGAAATCCTTGTTACAGGGGACTTCATTAAACGTGCTTCTGATCAAGAGCAATCCAGCGTAATAACACTGGGCTGCATTTCTTTCTTTCTTTTTTTTTTTTTTTTTTCTTTTCTCGCGATATTAACACGTATAGAGAAGAATTCTTTTGCACTCGTTGCATCAGCAACGAGACAATATCGTCGATCTCAAAGTGTTCGCTCTCACAATGTTAAAAACGAACGTGGTAATAAATTTTTATCAACGCAGCGACCTCTTCCAGCAACGCACTTGCCTTTTCAATTTTTTTGATAAATCGAACACCCAGCAGAACATCCGTTCCTATCGATAAAAATTTCGAACGTACTTCCCTGTTCTATATTTTCGATTTTATACCATGTTGCTTTCTCCTCTTGGCTTTGATTCATCAAATATTCATTTGATTCCCAATTGCCGAGAGTGGCTCAAAGTTTACTCGCATAACTATCGGTGACAAATTTTTATTAATCTTCGAGTAAGAAACTGCTCAGAATGAACGATCATTTGCACCTGTCGTCTTCGTATTTTCATTTACTAACAAATCAATCGAACATTCAGTCACCGCGGTCTACGTTTCCATTAACAAAAATTTGGCGAATTCGAGCGAAATGAATCCATAATTATTTTATCATGTAACTTTTTTAAATCGTTTTCTTTTCGTAGATTTTTAAAACACAATAGAAACAAATCACGTTTGAACTTAAATTTGATTTAAAATTCATAAAATTAGTTTTCCTTTATCCAAAAAAAAAAAAAAACAAATTTTTTCCTTTGCACTATTTTTCGTCCTCTTTCTCACCTTTGACTCGACCGATCAAATATTTATTTAACTCGCCGAATCATTACTGGCCACGAGCAACAGCGCAGATCTTATCCCATCGAGTTTCATCGTTCGCCAAACTTCTCGATCCGAGGTGCACGTCTCAACACAACGCGTAAATCTTTTTCAGAATGACAGATCCACTCTCCCACCACCAGTCCCATCACTGTACTTTGGTCGTTGGAAGTTGGCCGGCCGTAAACTGCAACCGAATGAAATTAGTTTCTCCGCGGGGGCAACTACGCGAACGAGAACGAGAGAGATCCTAGAGAAACCATAACGAGTTATAGAGAACTAAATTCACCGGTTCCCATTCGATGTCGGGCACGACGGCGTTCCGGATATATCGCCGTTTTATCGCGGTTTCGCTTTACGCCGCGATATCACCTACAGATTTCGCGAATCGTCAGAGTTCCAGAGATAATAGGACAGATATGGCCCATATCGGGGATCGATGTCTCACCCCTCCTGGTTCACTCCGAAATTCCTTCCAGTTCCGTGGAACGCACGGCTAACAACGAGAGGCTGGCCTGTCGTTTTTAATGGATCGAACGGGTTTCCTACGGGCCATTTAAGCTAGCTTACCAGCGCCAGTTTCAAGTTACCCGGCAGGTTCAGGGTAACTGAGTCGAACGACAGAAATTCTTCACTTCAAAGCGTTGAGATAATCCTTTTTTCTTTTTTTCATTTTTGAAGTCTCTCCTTAAAACTTGCTCTACGATTTCTTCCCCCGTCATTTCATCGAACTTTTATAGTTCATTCGTGAAATATTTCATTCGAAATTATCAAAAAATTTTCGTGTGGCTAGATCCATCGTTGTGTTAAAAACCGAAGTCTCCCCCCAAATCTTCCTGTACAATTTGTTTTTTTTTTTTTCTGTTATATCATCGAACTTTGAATATTGGAAATGAAATATTTTATTTGCGAAAGTTATCAAATTTCAGACCTCTCTGTAAACATGAAAAAATTTTTTCTGTGGCTAGATCCATCATAATATCGAAACACGATCTAACGAAAATTTTTTAAAATCTCTATCTACTATCCAAAGTTCGAGAAAATGGGGGAGGGAAAAAAATCGTGCAGCAAATTTTAATGGGTCGCTGTAAAGAGAAGGCTTTGGTCTTCAAGATTATAATAAATCCATCTCAAAAGAAAATTTTTCAAAGTTGACAATTTTTGACAATTTTCAAGAAGGCACTCTTATTTTCCCCACTCACGCGCCCACAATTTTAAGCGATGAAGGAACATCTTTGGCAAGAGAAACAAAACGAGCTCGCGATTGTAAAAGCAGAAGCTTCGTGCTTTGAAACGAGACCGATCCGATTGTTATGGGATTTTCTCTTACAAAGTTATAACAGCTTGAAGTATCGGCGATTTCTCATCGTTAATGGTACAGTTATGATCTTTACTATACGCGCGATGTATCATTGACGATCTGGCGAGAGTCTCTTCGGCGGTGATCTTTGTCATTCAAACTTTAAAAATGATTACTTCGGTTTCGGGCAAGTTGGCTGAACGGAGTCTTGGTGGAGTGGTGGCAGTAGCGAAGTTTAGAAAGGGGCGTTTTATTGTCGGAGAACGTAGAACGTTCGGGGGGATGTTGGAAGTAAGACACGAACGCTCGTATCTTCGAGGCTAATAATCGTACAGCGATAAATAACGTAACACGCTCAGTCGAATTTACAATATAATGTAATTTAGTACATAGTTTCTTTTTTTTCGCTTATAAGCGCAGCAATTCCGAGACATTTTTAATTTTAAATCAAAAAATGTGACAGTCAAACTCACTTGAGTTTTACTTTAAAAAAATATGCCAATGATATTACGAGTACATTCGTTTAATTAAAATAATTCGTTTATAACGCGACGAGTAAAACCTGGAATTTAAATTTTGAGGTACATGCTTGTAGGAACACTCTCCCGTATGCATCCTCGGCTTGTCTGGGCAATGTTTTCTGTCTTCCAGAATATAGTACAGTACAGTATCCAGAATACAGTACAGTACTCTAGTACAAAATATAGTTTCTAATATAACACAGTATAGTACATATCATACACGTGGTGCTATAGTACACTAGCACACAATATAATTTCTAATACATCATAGTATAGCACATTTTATACACGTGGTGCTACAGTACACTAGCACACTATGTAATTTCTAATATAACATAGTGTACCACATATTATACACGTGGTGCTATAGTACAGTAGCACACTATATAATTTCTAATATAACATAGTACGGCACATGTTATACACATGGTGCTATAGTAGAGTAGCATACTATATAATTTATAATATAACATAGTACAGCACATATTATACACGTGGTGCTATAGTACACTAGCACACGATATAATTTCTAATATAACATAGTATAGCACATATTATACACGTGGTGCTACAGTACACTAGCACACTATGTAATTTCTAATATAACATGGTGTACCACATATTATACACGTGGTGCTATAGTACAGTAGCACACAATATAATTTCTAATATAACATAGTATAGCACATATTATACACGTGGTGCTACAGTACACTAGCACACTATGTAATTTCTAACATAACATAGTGTACCACATATTATACACGTGGTGCTACAGTACACTAGCACACTATGTAATTTCTAATATAACATAGTACAGCACATATTGTACTCGTGGTGCTATAGTATAGTTCAGTACAGTATACTACACTAGTACACAATATAACTTCTAATACAACAGAATTTCTAATACAGCACATATTGTTCACATAGTGCTACAGTACAGTGTAGTATAGTACACTAGCACACAATATAATTTCTAATGTAACGTAGCGTAACACATATTACACCGTATAGTACTGTGCACTAGTATAATATAGCACTCTATAGCAGAGTGCAGTATAGCACAATATATGTATATTAAATCAAACGAAAATGTCGCCAAAGATTCGAAAGATCTTATGTCGGATATATAAATGAAATGGATTTTCGAAGCCAGAGATCGGTGGCGAGACGAACGGGAACGCGGAGGGCAATGTCGTTAGACTGGCAAATGGCCACGGTCCGAGATCGACCATGACTAATTCGCGCCATTAAGACCGTAAACGGGCAGGCGCCGGTGGCGAATTAGCACGTCACGGGGCACGATCCGTTTCGGTGGTCTCGTTACTGGTAACTAGAGGAAAAAGCAACGAAACGGTGGAAACCGGCGCGGTTTCACGGTGGGGAGAAAGGAAGGAAGGAAAGGTCCACGGTCCGCGGGATGATACGTTAAGTGGGCCGCGCGTATCCTCGTGGTCTCTTTTAATTGCCGCGGAGGGGCGCTGCCGCAGAGGGCTCCCCTCGTTCACTCTTGCTCCACGTTTTTGCCACGCTCGAGGGAAATTAATGACCATGCCTCTGTTTCGGATGCTATTAATCTCGTCCGGCTGTCAGAAACCGGCGGTAAAAATACGCCTAGACGATGCCACCGCTCGCCATCCACCGACTTTCCATACTCTACCCTATAGTCGTCCACGAAGAATTTCAAAAATTCAACCTACTCGTGGTTGAAAATACAGTTTGTTAATTTAGGAGTTGAAGGGAGAAAATTTGCGAATTTTTAATCTTATCTCGTTAGTCTCTCGCGTCTGTTAATGTCATAGCGAAGCTAGTAAACTGGCAAACTGTCGTACAGTCCGGTTGCTCGGCGTCTGACTTTGTCTCATGAATTCGCGCGCAATCAAAGGCTTTAACAGGACTTTGTGAGCCGGCCAAGCATTAGTTTTCGCGAACTGCCGGCGAATTATACTCCGTTCCCGGTTTGTGCACTGACGTACAAAAAGAGAGAGAGAGAGAGAGAGAGAGAGAGAAAATCTGGAAGGTCTTTATCTTTCAACATACGTAATACAGTCAATGAAATTTTTATCGCAACTGTATTCTTTTCTTTTTTTTTTTTTCTTTTCTTTTTTCGCGTATGCAAATGGAAGACAAATTTCTCATGATTTCACGAACACAATTCTGTTGAGCCGGTAATAGTCGGTTTCGCGGACGTTGCGGCACTTTCTCCCAGCGTACGGGGCCTACATACATACCACACGACTAGAAGTGTCCATGTAGAAAGTGAAAACACAGCATGCACGCAACTTGCCTACGAAACATTCGGATCTAGTTTAACATCTCCTATTATACACGCCGACACTTTCGCCAATTACGTAACGTAGCGTAGACTGTCGACAGACGTTCGACGAATGCAAGATCACAACGGTATCTTTCATATTTTGTTATCAAGTTCGACGAGCATTTTTTTTTTTTTTTTTCTTTGAGAAATTTCAAGGTACAGAAATACACGAAATACACGCAACTCGCAGCGCGGAGGGAACAGCTTCCCACTCGAAGTCAAATTTAAAAACTCGACGATTACTTTCATCCCCGAGCTACTGACAAAACTTTGGTGCTCCGTTGAATTTTGTTAAACTGCAGACAAGTGAAATGAATGTCGTTTCAATTTCGTCTGGTAATTGAAGGAAATCGAACGTCGTCGTTGATCCCGATTAACTATCAGAATAATAAACGAAACCGGCATTGCCAATTAGCTTCGAAACGGAGCTAAATCGAAGATTGGCCCTTTAGTGGTTTTTAACGGGGAGCCCCATCGACGGAATATGAGGGTTAAAACTATCAATTCGCCTCGAATCGATTTCTCTTAACGAGCCGGAGATCCTTCGGTTACCGGGAGAGTCTATCGGCTGCGATTTTTATCGAAGACAGAACGCTCGTTTCGTGGAAATTTTCTCAATAAGAGAGCGATTTCTCTCGCGGCGAAAAAATCGAATTTCGTACAACGTGAGATCACGAAATCGACGGAGCGAGAGAACGTTTCGTTTGAGAATTGTTTGAAATGCCATGCGAGCATTAAACAGTTTCGAAATATGGAAAGAACTCAGATTCGCGAATTTTTACGAATTTTTCGGTGGAGATGCGTGTAGAATAACTTGTCGGCAGATTTTACATTTACTAAAAGCACACCGGTTTCGGGCACCGGGCGGATAAAGTTTCTTAAGTGAGAACTTCCCGCGACTCGAGGAAAACTCCGAGGATTGCCTCCGAGGATCCCCCTCCTACTCCTCGACACGACGTGAAAAATTTGTCTCTCTCTCAATAATTCAGATTCGATTAAAACCTGTTGATTTTCCCACCACGCGTGCGTCGGGAAGACAACTCTGGTCCTTCGTGGAAAATTAGATTACGTTCAAACGTGCGATAATATTCCTAGCTTGGCATCGAACGAAATTCTCAGACTGTCGAAATGAAAGTGAAAAGTGCGGCAAGTAGAACTTTGACAGAGCTTTTGACTTACACAGAGCGGAAACAGAATTTCTTTTCAAATCGCTGCACGAGTTACGAGTGTGGCGAGTAAAATTTTACCGAGCTGGAATTCTTTTAAAATATCGACAAGAGTCGAGTGAAAATAAATTACAAATGCGGCAAGTAAAATTTTACCGAGTTGGAATTTTTTTTAAATATCGACAAGAGTCGAGTAAAAATAAATTACAAGTGTGGCAAGTAAAATTTAACCGAGCTGAAATTTTTTTCAAATATCGGCAAGAGTCGAGTAAAAATAAATTACAAGTGTGGCGAGTAAAATTTTACCGAGTTGGAATTTTTTTTAAATATCGACAAGAGTCGAGTGAAAATAAATTACAAGTGTGGCAAATAAAATTTTACCGAGTTGGAATTTTTTTTAAATATCGACAAGAGTCGAGTGAAAATAAATTACAAGTGTGGCAAGTAAAATTTTACCGAGTTGGAATTTTTTTTAAATATCGACAAGAGTCGAATGAAAATAAATTACAAGTGTGGCAAGTAAAATTTTACCGAGTTGGAATTTTTTTTAAATATCGACAAGAGTCGAGTGAAAATAAATTACAAGTGTGGCAAGTAAAATTTTACCGAGTTTGAATTTTTTTCAAATATCGACAAGAGTCAAGTAAAAATAAATTACAAGTGCGGTAAATAAAATTTTACCGAGCTGAAATTTTTTTCAAATATCGGCAAGAGTCGAGTAAAAATAAATTACAAGTGTGGCAAGTAAAATTTTACCGACCTGGAATTTTTTTCAGATATCGGCAAGAATCTCTTTGAGAAAACGAGTTACAAGCAAGGCTCGGTTAGAAAAAGAAAAGAAAAAAAATGGAAGAATTAAGTAGGGCAAATTAAAAAACGCCAGACAGGACATTCGAGGATACGACGAACGACACACACAGAGTATCGATCGTTTCGACAATACGAACAGCATAGGTTGAATGGAATTTCTTAATGCGAGCTCGCGTGAAACTAGCCGAATCCGCAGATCGTGTCCCCGGGAAAATCTCCGGTGGGTATCGAAAAACCGGCGAAAGAAAAGAGATCGGATAACGGATGCTTTCGTTCAGCTTCCGTGACACCAGATATCCCGCGAATCGGCGAGAGTCGAACGAGAATCGTAAAAATCCGATGACTCAGTGGCCGTCCGTGTGTCTCCACCGACAGTGGAGCTGATACTGAAACACGCGCGTCGAATACCAACGTAAATAATATTTCATCGAGTACTCGAGCGTAAAATCCAAACCGAGGAAGTAAAAATGGTGCTTGGTGTTTCGTGGGATGTTTGCAACCAAGAAAATTCTAGTCGCCATTCTCGCAGAGAGAAAGTGTTTTCGCAATTTTGCAATTGATTTGAATGAACATAATAATCGCTACAACTTGAAAAGAAAAGTCTCTCTGTCGGATGACTGCGTTTTCATTTGAAGAAACGTGGAGATTCTATACTGGTTGCTCTAAAATCTTCGTTAATTATTAAACCTGTGCAACAGATTAAGCTTACAAATTTAAATTCAACTAAATTCGCACTCATGCATTAATAGGCCAATTTCTTCAAATCAAAGTGCGCGGAATACAGAAGATACGCGTGTAAAAATCTCCAAAGAGTTGCAAAATTTATAACCAAGAAAATTCTAGTCGCTATTCTCGCAGAGAGAAAGTGTTTTCGCAATTTTGCAATTGATTTGAATGAACATAATAATCGCTACAACTTGAAAAGAAAAGTCTCTCTGTCGGATGACTGCGTTTTCATTTGAAGAAACGTGGAGATTCTATACTGGTGGCTCTAAAATCTTCGTTAATTATTAAACCTGTGCAACAGATTAAACTTACAAATTTAGATTCAACTAAATTCGCACTTATGCATTAATAGACCAATTTCTTCAAATCAAAGTGCGCGGAATACAGAAGATACGCGTGTAAAAATCTCCAAAGAGTTGCAAAGTTTATAACCAAGAAAATTCTAGTCGCTATTCTCGCAGAGAGAAAGTGTTTTCGCAATTTTGCAATTGATTTGAATGAACATAATAATCGCTACAACTTGAAAAGAAAAGTCTCTCTGTCGGATGACTGCGTTTTCATTTGAAGAAACGTGGAGATTCTATACTGGTTGCTCTAAAATCTTCGTTAATTATTAAACCTGTGCAACAGATTAAGCTTACAAATTTAAATTCAACTAAATTCGTATTGCATTAATAGGCCAATTTCTTCAAATCAAAGTGCGCGGAATACAGAAGATACGCGTGTAAAAATCTCCAAAGAGTTGCAAAATTTATAACCAAGAAAATTCTAGTCGCTATTCTCGCAGAGAGAAAGTGTTTTCGCAATTTTGCAATTGATTTGAATGAACATAATAATCGCTACAACTTGAAAAGAAAAGTCTCTCTGTCGGATGACTGCGTTTTCATTTGAAGAAACGTGGAGATTCTATACTGGTGGCTCTAAAATCTTCGTTAATTATTAAATCTGTGCAACAGATTAAACTTACAAATTTAAATTCATCTAAATTCGTATTGCATTAATAGACCAATTTCTTCAAATCAAAGTGCGCGGAATACAGAAGATACGCGTGTAAAAATCTCCAAAGAGTTGCAAAATTGCGAAAAACAAGCGTGCAGAAATTTTTACTCTGCCCGAAAAGCTCTCGAATAATTTCCACGGTTCTCGCAAACGTTTTACAGAAGGCAGAAGCGAACAGTATCACGCGTATTGGGAACGTGCGTTTGCCACGCACTCCGGTAATCGCATAAATCGCGCGTCAATTGATCGGCAACCATTGACAACGAGTCGCACCGTTTGCCCGTTTACATGCAGTCGCATTAATGACGCGCGAAGAATAAATAGCGACGATTATGCATCGGCGTTGAATAACGTGGTGCCACGATCGAGATATTTGATTTCCATTAGCGGCGCGCGATAAAAATAATCCGATAGATTGATGTTCCCACCCGTTGTCGCCTGCGTGTCATCGTTTATAATTAATCGAGCCGATATTTCCTCCCACTGTCCGCGAGATCTTCTCATTACACAGCTCGGGGAATTTATAGCCACGGTGGGAGAAAATTAAGAAAACGTTTAACTAAAATTTGATCGATAATTGAGCTTCTACCTCCTACGCTTCTGTGACTCAAATTTTCTGTACCAGTCCACGTATATACTTGCAAATTCGGTTAATCAGGATCGTTGCTCACTTGGCGAAAGTTAATGGAAAGTTTATCGATCAAATGTTAAAATTGACGAGGTATCGAAAATATTGTATCATATCGGAATTATCTCAGAATCTGAAGGTTCGTTTAGTGAAAGTTGTTGAAGTACATTAATACTTTCCAACTGTCGAAAGTATCTTCAATTTTCTCAGAAACTAAAAGTAAAATTCGGTGAAACCGCCGCGACTTATTAAAAAATTTCCCAAGTATTCGAAAAGTACTTTCAACTGGAATCCCACGTTAGAGTTGTTTGCGCTTTTTCCCGAATCGGTCGGAATTATCGTCGTCAAACCAGGAAGCTAATTTCGCCCGTCTCGTTCTTGAAAAACGAACGTTACAAAGTGCGAGCGTCGACGATTCATCTCTTTTCCCTCCTACTTTTTCTTTTATTTTCATCCACGACTTTCCATTTCGACGAGAGAATTCGACGAAGGAGCCCGAGCCGGAACAGCTTCAGGAAAACACAGTGATTCGATGCTGATCGATCTGCCCCTCGAATTTCACATTCCAACGAGCTATGGAAAATCCTTTTCGCCGCTTCCTCCTCGATTTCCCGTGCGATCGCTCGTCGACCGCTTAAACCCCTTTGCATTCTGTTTTACATCCTTGCTCTCGTCGCGTGAAAGCTTCGGCCACGTTCCGCGTGACTGACACTCGCGCATCGTGCACTCGGATTTTAACAGGATCGCGTCGAAGAGTGTCTGCTTGCAAATTACACAGTTGCTCTTATTTCGAAATTTTTCTGAATCGCGCACTTTGAGAAGAATCGTCGAGATGTTTGAGGAGAAATTCTGACAGATGGTTCGCTGTCGAAGGGAGTCTGCTTGCAAATCCACAACTACATTCTCGTTGGAAATTTTTTAAATTATAAATTTCAGAAGGTCGATCATCGAGGATCTTTGAGGATTCGTCATTTCTCCTACGACTGATTAATCACGAGAGAGACAACAGACAGAATTTTTGTAGAAAATAATCTACGAAACTGTAAAGCACACGAGAGGAAGGTGATGGTTGGCCTTATTGTTAGTTGAAAAGTAAATCTCGGGCGAACGTAGTCGCCATTTGGCAACGAGGCTTGTCTATAGATCTTCAGTATAGGTGGATACACGTCATTGTATCGCTGCATCGTACATTCGAACGTATTCGCGGTGGAAAAGCATCGACGTAGGCGAACAAATGGAACGTCTGCCCGCAAATATAAACTATCATTCCTCTCGTAATCTTTACGTGCCAGGACCACCACATCCCACGACGCATGTAAGTAATATATATTTTAAGAGAAGTTAAAATCTCCCCTAAGTGGATCTCTAAATGAAACGAACATTCTGTTTTAATTCTATTTCAACGTTTCATTCTATCCTGTCATTCTGTTTCATTTTGCTGAATTTTATCCATTCTACATTTTTTTTTCTTTTTTTTTTTCAATAAATCATCTATTTTCATTCTATTCAATTATTGAATTCTACTCATCCGTTTTAATTCTATTTTAATATCTCGTTCTATCCTGTTATCCTGTTTTATTTTTCTGAATTTTATTCCACCCTTATTCTACTTTTTTTTTTTTACAAATCATCTGTTTTCATTCTATTTAATTAATTAATTCTACTTGTCTATTTCAATTCAATTTTTATTTACAATCGAATATTCTGTTTTAACATTTTATGGAAAGACTGTCGAAATCTTCGAATATCGTCGCTCGAGCATCACTCACACCTCGTTGGTAACAATTGAAATTAACACCAATTCCAATAATTGAAATTATTCCGCCTCAATTCCATTTCCACAGAATTTGTAACGTTCTATTTTAATATTCTACACATTTTGCGAGAAAAATTGTCAAAATCTTCGAGAACTCGTGACGATTGAAATTAACTCGCGTGCAGAATCGAAAAGCAGATCTTTGCACGCTGGAGTATCGCTCATGCACGTCGATTTATCGACGGTCGATCGGTCGACTTACGCGCCGAGAGAAAGGACCAAGGTCCCGTCGAATCGCGTTCGACTTCAATTATACGGAGATTGCAAGGGCTAGGGGGAGGGGGGAGTGAGGGAACAGCAGAGTTACACGGCCGGATTAATTAAAATTGAATATCTCTTGGAAATTTAATTGCACGATCAAAGCGAGACAGTTGAAAGAGGGGTGTGTGTGTGTGTGTGTGTGTGTGTGTGTGTGTGTGTGTGGAAGTGAAGGGATGGACGGAGGGATGAAACGAGCGGGCTCCGCGGGTATAATCGACGTGATTGTCGGCGTCAGGCCGGATATGCGCGGTCTCTCGGTCGATTTGTTAGCTTTTAAGCGCTATTGCATCCGTTCGATAATACGCGGAATAATTTGATAACAGCCGGGGGCCGCGGGCCAGCTAGCCAACCCAGCTAGTCAGCCAGCGTGCGTGCACGTCGCACGTCGCTACGTATGACCGGTCGTCGATCGATCGTTTTAACAAAAAAAAAAAAAAAAAAAAAAAACTCCACTTCCGTCTTCCAGCGTCCAGTCTCGATTTTCACTTCAACTTTTGATCTGTCTAACGAACGAGTTAGTTCTTGCCGTGTGAAATGAAACGAGGAAACAACGTTAACTCGACTCGAAAGAAGGAAAGACTACCGAAAATGAAAATGTGCCACCCTTTTCGAGGGAGATCGATATTTTTTTCTTATCGAAGAAAAGAGAGAGAGAGAGAGAGAGAAAGGAATGATAAGAAAAGGAACTCGGCAAAAAGCACAAGAATACAGAGAAAGTTGGGTTCGTACTCTAGTTAGGGGACGTCAGGAGGGATGGGGAGGAAGTTGAGGTCCGCGCTCACGGAAACGACCCGACATTCGCCAGCCGCGTCACGGCTACGCCATCGAGGGCTAAAGATCCCCCATTTTGTTCCACCTGTTAGAAGTTCCACCGCGGCGAAGAGATTCAAAATCGTTAGGAATTTTTCCCTCCCCCCGAACAAACGAGATACTGGCTAGATTTTCCTAGCAATATCGAGATCTCCGCCGAGTTGTCTGTTTCTCTCGTGCAACGTCTCTCGTCTTTTGCTTACAATGCCTGGCTCTGGTTCTGATAAATATTTCGGGAACGACTGTCTCTTCGACTTTCGACACTCGGAACACTCGTTTCGACGATGCGTTCCTAGCTTTCGAGTGAGTTTCGTGAAACACACGGAACTTCTTCATCCAGCGTTATGTATCACGTGCCTGATACGAAACTGAACGCTTCCTCGGAACCACTGTTTTCGATCGCGCAAGAATATTTCGCAAAATAGAAATGCAGAATGAGATATTTTTCGCAGCTTAGTTCCTCCTAGAGCGATGGAAGTCACCGCTTTGCGTGAAAATAATATATTAGAAGACGGAGAAGCACAGAAATACAGAAACGTAAGGACATTAATATCGCGCGACAGTTTCTCGCGCTTCGACGGAGGAACACTTTGGTTCGCGGCGTAGGTTCTGCTACCTAGTCGATCGATGCGCGTGTGATCGCGCACAGAAACCTACTTTTCATTCTTATTCCAGTCCAGTTTCGAATTATAAACCGTCGATACTTCCTCGGCTGCCTGTGCTCTTGGCAAGCGTCTCTCTTTTCACTGTACGTATGTACGCGTGTGTACACACACACACACACACACACACACACACACACACACGCTTCTCGGTCTCTTTGCCCGAACACCGCTACTCCATTTCTCAACCGTGCCTATCTCTCCCCCTCTCCTCTCCTCTCCGCGCCTCTTCGCGCTTATTTCACACGCGGGACGTGTGTACGTACACATGTCCCAGTGATATCAAGAACGTGCTATCCGACCGCCGCTCGCCGGATATCGACTTTTCCCTCCGCTATTCCGCCGAGAGACGAACGACTCTCGGCCGTCGCGATTATATTCTCTCGCCTCGAGTAACGGGCCGCCCGATTGTCTCCGCCATGATCTCGCGCTCGTCCAACGGCGTGGCCAATAAACCAGGCTTCCGCCAACGCGCGTTTTTTTATCCAGTTGTAACCACGACCGAGCACACCGAAATTTGGATATCTCGCGCATTCTTCTGCAGTTTTGTGGCTTGCCGCTTTCGCGGCCAACCGAAACCCCCCCTCCCCCTCCGCGACCATCAACTTTGTTTTTATTTTCAACGAGTTGTTACTTTATTACACGATCGTGATTTGAACACCTCGTGCATCATTCCGTGTATTTTGTATTCTGTGTTTTGTACTTTTAGTTACCATCGGCTTTGTTTTCCAAGACAAGTTTTTATTTTATTAACTTTGTGTAACTTTGAAAATTTCGTGCATGCTGTGTATTTTGTATCTTGCGTTTATATTTTGTGTTTCGTGCTTTGTGCTCTGCGAGTAAACCGTCTGAAATCATCAATTTTATTTTTTAGGACGCGTTTTTATTTCATTAAACGACGAGCACTTTGAAATTTGAATACCTCGTGCATCCCGTGTATTTTATATTTACATTTTGTACTTTGTACACCAATGAATCTTCTGCAACCATCAATTTTATTTCATTTTCACAACGCGTCTCATTACACGACCAGCAAATTATAATTGTAATTTCGACGAGTCCGTTTCAAACATCCAAACGATCGAACCATGTTTCAATAATACCCACGTGCAATAACATCAACAAAATATCTCAACAAAAACTTAAAAGCAGTTTCCAATGTTCCCAAATCTCAGACACTCTGCAACTCTCCGATTGACTGTGATTTCGAAATCTTTTCCCCCTTCTTCGCCTTCTTCGAAACGAATAAAAGTTACACGAACGCTATCCCCGTGAAAAAGACCAAACAAAAAAAAAACGAAAGAAATCCGGGTAAAATCCGCTTAAGCGAGGGGTAAAATAATTCCTCCTCCGTGGCGCGGTGATTAAAACGCGGCCAGATGAAAGAATTTAAGACGCAGCTAGCGGACATTAAGCTTAATGCCGTCCTGATTTCGCTGTAGACTCGCCGGATGGGGCGGGGGGGGGAGGGGGGGGAATGCATTCAGCGAACCATCGGGCCGGGACATTTTGCCTCGCGTTATTGCCTCGCGACATGAGCGTTCTCCGACTTCCGAGAAACCAGAAGCGGCGCGTAATTGCGAGCAACTTCATCCCGGGGGTTGGGAATAATTTCACGTAAATTAGAGCGCCGATTCCCTCCCGCCGATCCGCCGATAGACCGGGCGCCTTCCCGGGGGAAGTTTATCGCGGAAAGTTGAAGAAAGTATTCGGCACTCGGCCAACCGTCGTTTCGTCAATCTCTTCCTCGACAGTTTCTACAGGCTGCAAACTGAGGACAAGATCACCACGATCTCTCGTTGAGTAACATCGCCAACGTTCGGAACGAATAATAGTTAATTTTCTGCGAATTCAATTCGCAATTGCCTGTCGAGAATTTACTTTCACTGGGAGTACCGAAATCGACGATCTCGATTCCAATTGAAACAACGCAACGAAACATATCGTTTCGGCGGCACGAGGATCGTTCGACGTGTAATTGTTTATCCGCGAATCTAGAAGTCGAAAATCTGAACTACAATATCAATTAGAATCGATAGAAAATTGTAGTCGCGCTCTAGCGATCGAAACGAACAACGTGTTCCTTTTATTTCAATATTTGCATGTTATCCGACTTGCGTTCGTTGGAACACTCCAAGCAAGAGAATCGCTGTCGACATTGAAAAGAACCTATTTGTTTCACCGGAAGGTTCTAATCAGTAGTACAAGTCAACGATGATCGATCCAACGCTTTCCTCGACTCGGTTACTCAAACGATCTGTCCGCAACTCGGAGAACCGTTCCATCTAACGCAAAACGGTGAACCACGAGTCACGAAACGAAGCAGGCGCAACAATCGGTACTGTTTCCGCCGATAAAGCCGATTCTGCCTGCACGAAATAACAAATTAAATCCTTTCATGTCGATCGTTTCGCGCGATCCGAGCAACGAGGAGGCGATTAGTCGCGACGTAGCGAGTTTCAGCGACCATGTTTCGAACAACTCGACGTTTGGTGTGTTTGTCAGGGTTCGTCGATCTCGATGCTCGATCGCGCGGGAGACGATCTCGCGGCGAGAACGATTCTCGCTGATCGAGGCCGAACGATACGCACGCAACCGACGAACGGAGCACGAAAGTCACGCTCGCGAATTTGCAGAAGGTTGTCCACTCCGACCAACATTCGAAAACCTTTCGTTCGTCTCGTTTCAATCGCTCTGAAACGTCTGGAATATCTTGTGATATCCAGGATACGTACGGTTCTAAACGTGGGAATTTCGAGAATGAGTTGTTGGCACTGAGTCTTTTTGCATTTTTTTAAAAATGAAAATTTAACTCTTTAATTTTTTTTTTTCTTTTTTTTCTCTTTCGCGAACGTCGTGTTTCCTTGGAAGATTGTTTCTGAATAATATGAATTATGCGTCACGGGGAATCTAGATTCAGTTTCAGACAAATTTCTCTATGTCGGAAACAAATTCAAGAAGAACAAACACGTCGAAATTTTTCAAAGCTTCAGTAGAATATCGATCTAACATGACTAATTGTTAACTGTACGTAATTCTTTTGCCTTCAATTGGATGATCGACCTTTCGAGCAATTTTGGTACACGCACGTATGTATGAAATATGAGATTTGCGTAGAATTTGAATGTATTTAAATCGAATCGCTTAATTTCAGAATCTTCAATTCAGTCCAGCGTGCCATTTTCGGTTTCGTTTCTTCAATTACGTTCGTGAAACCGAGTCGTGACCAGAGTCGATTCATTGTATAAAAATTCGCGTCACCCGTGGAGTGGAGTGACACAACGTGACTCGAGGGGCTGGAAATTACGGCCTCGGAGAAAGAAAGGGGCGAGAAAGAGTACAAGTACGAGAAATAAAAGGAGATCGTCGCGCAATTAAGTTTCGCTCGCGTGGCTTTTATCGCTACCTACCGTTATTTTTATCACGCGAGCCAGAGACGTTCTTACGCGCGTATAAGAAAATAAATCGCTCGATTGCTCGATCCCTCGATTTTCTACGAAGAAAGACACTGATCGTGTTTGACTTTCGCGCTCCCACTTTGTCGAAAACAGCGTGACGTTGCCAGGACTTTTCCACCCTGGAGAAAAATCTCACTCCACCGAGAGGGTCGAACGAGTACGAGACTCTGTTAATCCTCAGCCAGGCTCTGAAGCTGCGATTTTCAGTTTTCGATTCTTCTTCTCGAAAGGACTAGAACTCGTGCCTGCCCTTGGATTAACAATTCAATTACTTCTGACGGCGTAAATCACCGACAAGCTGCGAGTGAAGTGATTTCAGAGATTTAAATTCGATTGCAAGACTGATCTGATCCTTTTAACGAAGAACGAAAATTATGATAACGCACTATAATCCTCGTATAATGTAGTTTATTGTAATACGATAAATTATGTCGTATAATTTAAGAAATTTTTCAACGAAACATTCAACGAAGCGTAAAAATTATTATGACACAATGTAATATAATTCTCACATAATGTAATTTATTGCAGTAAATTTGGAAAATCGTCCAAAGAAACATTTAATGAACAAAAATTATTGTAACACAGTGCAATATAATCCTCGTATAGTGTAACGCATTACAACATAGTGATACAATGAATAATATCGTGTAATTTCGAAAACCTTTCAACCAAACATTTAACGAGCCACAAAAATTATTAAAATATAATACAATATGATCCTCGTGCAATGAAATCCATTATTATAACATAATAGTATAATCATGTTACAAAACTTACAAAACCTCCCAACGAAACGCAAAGTATATTGTAACACAATACAATATAATGTAAGAACACGATAAACTGTATTATACTTGAACTCAAAGCTCAAAGAATCTATCAACGAGTGACTCGATCATATAAAAGAGTAAACCAGACTAAATCTAAAACTCTGAACCGATCGTTAGTCGTCCACCTTCTGTTCCTTCCTCGCGCAATTACATCGGGATTAACCGAATTAACAGGTCAGGGAGGGGGGAGGGGGGGAAGGGAGGGATTGTTGACGCGTGTCGCGAGACAAATAGCCAGCTACGTTTCACCAGCTTTTCGTTTCCCTAATTTTCGAGGGGGAACGTCCGGCGCGGCGCCGCGAAAGCGGCGAACAAACTTTTCGACACGTCGAGAGATCGGGCGGGCGTCGCGACGCGTCTCCGGGCTCCGAGCCGTGTTTTTCGCCGAGGCGTGCCTGCCTCTCTCGCGTTTCACCCTCGCTGGCCTCGTCATTTTTCCCCGACTGGGAAGGGGGCAGACGAGACATTGCAAGAACGCGTCCGAGACAAAGACGAAGTTGTTGTTTTGCTTAATAGAAATAGCTTCCGTGGATACTGCGAAAGTTTCCCTCTTCTCTCCCCCCCCCCCGCGATCGGACACCGGTCTCTTTGCCAGAACTCGCCTTCAGAGCCCTTTTGTCAAATTAAGATCCGGGAGTTGAGTGGACGTGGTATAACGTGTGTATAATTATCAACTTCGAAGTTTGGCTCTTAATTGCAAATCTGATTGTTAATATTAACACGTCGATCGTCCATATCTGGGCCCAATCTTAAAGCAAGAAATAGTGAATGATAGATAGTGAAAAAAATATTTAACATTTAGTAGAAAAATGAGTTTTCAGTAGTAAATCAGTTTTAAATTAAATTCCTGGATCCTAATTAAATAATAATACAGTAATTTTTTGAATTATTTTGAAGTAGTCACCATTACATTATTTACATAAATATTGTAACTGTTATTTATTGGTGCTAACTGGCGGCCCTCTTGCCCTTACTTTCCCAATCACTAGTGCTATCCCCTCCACTGCATTGATCCCCCCACTTGTTTGGTGGGAACCAATCAACAGACTAAGCTCATTTCGATGCAGTGGAGGGGGTAGCGCCAGTTAGCTCCGACTTTCGGGATGCAAAACTTCTAATTTCATTCCTCTCAGAGGGAAAATGGAAACTAGAAAGATTAGAAATTCGAAACTTCTAATTCCGACAAACCAACGCTGAAGCACCTGCGCACGTACAAATAAAAATATTACATTTGAAAACTAATCCTGTTCGAAGGACCTTGAATCTAGTTTCCTCGCTCGACTTGCCTGGCTGAAAAATTCACGCAACGCGCGATAAACTCGCGAGGAACGTCCACGGAGGAAATAAAAAGAAAAATGGTCCCCGACCGTTAAGAATCAAACATCTCTGTCGCTTGAAACGAGCCGTTTCGCTTCGAGCCGGCACGCACTCCCGCTTAACAAACGATAAATCCATCCGTGGGAGACACCGAGGGACAAAAACCATTTTCCATCTGATTTATAAACGTTCGTTGTCGCGTGTGCGCCGGCGATTCATCTGCGGCTTTCGCGAATAAACTTTTTCCATCCCCTCGGCCAGTTGTTTCTGGAACGGGAGGGTTAGTAACTTATTTAACCGTCCATGTAAATCTGCACGAGAGCAGATCAAAAACGGCTGTAAAAAGATTTAGAAGGACTGCTCGGCGTCACTTCGTTCCCGGGGGCGAAACGTATCGCGCCGCTGGCCATTTTTCAAGCTTGTTGTTTCATTGCGAATGCGTTTTGCCGGCATAGAGTCGGCGATACATCACGCGGCTCATTGCTGCGAACATTCATGCGGAGCAACGATTCGTTGATGATTTATTAAAATATCGTGGCAAATTTTTCTGTTAACTTGCCTTTCTGCTAACCACCTTTTCACCATTTCATCAAACGTGACAACTAATGTTCGATAATCGGAGGGAGTGATAATCAAAAATTTGACCTTTCGATCAAAGTTTCAATACAGAAACGATATAATTGTCAATTTCGTCCGAGTTTCCTCCAAGTTCTTCAGCGAAAATTGTTTCACGCTAAACAAAGAGCTATGACGGCACCTGCGGAGAAAAGTTCGCGGTTAATCGACGAACGAACAGAATCCAATGGTGAAGCTAGCGTGCGTTTATCTAATTATCTGGCAGGGAACGCAACAGGTGCGACCAAACGACGTGGAAATTTTTGGAACGCGTATATTTATACAGTCGTCATCGTCTTTCGTCGGCTCGATGGTTAAAATGGGACTCCCTGCGCGACGAGCTGTGCAAGCTCACTCGGTTAGCAAAGCTGAGTATTACGCGTAACGATGTTGATCGATAGAGTACGCTGACTGGGTCGTGATTATCTACCCTTTCATATGTTGACGTAATACCGTGCGAACACTGCTACGTGTAAACGTGTGCGTGCGTGCGTGCGTCCGTGTGTGCAGTACGTGTGCACGAAATCTGCAACTGTTGACGAGCTGACTGATTAAGACAGCGAGTTTTAACCTCTCCTCTGGCGCCGGGAGTTTTCAATTTTTATTTCTGACAACTGGAAGAGTTCGCATCGGTGAAATTAACATCTCAACGTCCACCGAAGAAACGGGATATTTAAGAAGAAAATGGGATATTTAAAATACGGGACACTCGAAATAAAACGGGACAATTGAGAACAGTAGAACACTCGGGAAGTGAAATGTGTCCAAAGGCTTGTCGAGGGAGTGCGCGGCTTTCTAGAAAATTAGAAACTAGATAAAAAGAAACAGAAATAATTCTCCACGCGCCAGTGGGACGATTCGAAAGCGTTTGTTCCTAATTGAACGAGCGATTAATTAACGCAGAGACCGCTCGCACCGAAACAGCGAGAAACGGAAGAAGCCACGGGACAAAGAGAATGGACGAGAGGGTAGCTCGAGGGAGCTGGCGAAAATGGCATAATTTTCCTCGTTCGCGTTTCGAATCTCTCTCTCTCTCTCTCTGTGTGTGTGTGTGTAAATGCGCGCTGTAAACGCGGAACGAGTAAACGTGGCCGACGATAGTCCCTTCCCTTCGTTGTTTAGAAGCGGCCAAACGGAACAAAACGGAACGTGCATATCCTATTCGCGTATATATACATATATATACGCGTGTTACGCTGTACAAACGCGAGCAAATGCGTGGGGTGGGGGAGGGGGCTCTTTGATCTGTTACGATAGGTATAGTCCATCGGCTAATTTCCAGTTATTTGACGGAGCAACGAAAATGTGGGTCTTTGCGCGCGAAACGTGGATCCTTCCGCTTCGCGAGTAATTTATCGACGAACGGACTTTGCGCGCGCAAATAAAGATATTTTAACTACGCGAGGAGAATAAAGGTATCAACACACAGCCATATTACTAATTACCAAGAGCATTGAACGCAAACGAGTCCGTTCCTTTCCAAAAACTTCCTTGAAAAATTGAAACAATTGGCAATCGATCCGTTGAAAAGAAAAGAGGAGAACACCGTGAGAAATTAATTCACGCGTCTTTCAATGGAATATGAGCAGGGCAGAGAAGAATCTAAAATAAATATCCAACCGATGTATACACATGTATAGAAAAAAGACGCAACGGCGAAAGAAAGAAACTGAACGTCTGATCGTATAACCTTCTAAGGACTATTTAAATCCCCCCCTGGCTAGTAGACGAATTTAAATAGCCAGGCAAAGTTTAATTTTACATGTTTTCATGTAAATTATCGTAGTTTCTATATTTTCAAAGTCAATCAAATTAAATAAAGACTACGACGTTATTTTGCAATAATTTGTTATAATTCGTTTGCAATAATACATACTTTCTCAGATATTCCATAGGTGTCGATATATCGGACGTTGGCACTTGGAAGGTTAATCGTCGTGTAACTCGACTCTGAAGCAATTTCGTCGCAATCATCGAACACGCACAGGCCGACCTAATTATTTCCAAAGCCGCAACGACACAGTGGCAACACTGCAGTCGGTTCTAAAAGATGTCGTCCATAATTAAGCGGATTAGAACCCATTGGCTCGTGCGCGACACGTTGGTGTCCCGGTTGGCCCCCATCCCTCCCCCATCCAGGCCACGTCGTTTGATTAAACGTCATCCCTCTCCGGACTCTCTCTCTGTGTGTGTGTGTGTGTGTGTGTGTTTGTACGTACGTGTTTCCGCGCGACAAGACGCAAGAGACGTGCGCGCCGCCATTCACGGCTCGCGAGGTTTATATCGCATGTGCATAATTACTACGGTGATTGACTAAACCTGTTAATAGTCACGGAATCTGACGAGCCGTATTACCGCAAATTTCCACGTGGAAACGTGACCGTCGACAAATGGCCGCCGAGTGCCTTTGACGATGCGCCCTGCTACCGATCAGCCACCGATCCTCCCAACCCTGTCCACTCGAAACACACTAATTAATTAGAATCATATATATAACTTTCAACGAACTCTGCCTTCAGCGAACTGTCTCTGCGTACGCGGATGCAAAAATGTGAAATGTAAAATTTCAGAAATTCACAAATGCCCGGAAGGGACACACTCAAGTTCTCACTTGGGTTTGGGCTAGTTTTCCGTTTGTCTTTGTGAAAAATCATTCGCGATAAAATTTCGAATCTTTTATCTCGCAGAGTCGAAGGGGAAAAAGAGAAACGAAATGCTTCGCATATTAGATAAAATAGATAGAATAAAAGGATCGTCATCCGAGGTGGTAATTGTCTTTTTTTTTTTTCCCAAGACTCGCGATCGCTCTATTAAAACTCCACCGAGTCGTGACCATTTCGTTGTTCCCGTAGTTAAAAAATTCCCCGTTAAGTCGATTACGATGCGGTCCAAGGCTTGGGAAAACTGCGAAAATTCCTACTGGGCGAGCTGAAAGTTCCTCACCGAGCAGCGATCGACGCTTCTGTCGCGCGTCGACTTATCACCTAACGAAGCTTCGTCCCGATTCATTATTAAAGTTATACTTTATCACCACCCGGATCCTAACTACTCTCCGTGAAACTGATTTTTACGCATTCTCGATAATCTGAATCTTAGTAAAACGTCAACTTGCGAAAGTAAACGAGAACTTGACGCGCGATGAAACTGCGATTGTGAGAAAAAAAGAAAGAAAGAGAACGATACTTTCGTCGAGACGAAGTGACGAATCGATAGGAAAAATCCTCGCTAGAAAAAATCCTTTCGTCGATACGACAATCCGAGAACAATCCCAACAATAAACCAGGACTTGCAATAAGATTTCAAATCAAGGTATTAGGAATCGGTACACAGCAAACAATCGGTGAAACGTCGTTAATTTGCGAGAGGATCGGTGGAGACTGGAGCGCGGAAGGTGCTCGTCGAAAGCGCGGGATGCCGTTTGATGCCGGCGGAGTGGAAAACGAAATGTAAACCGCGCCTGGATAAGGAAACATGGTTGCGTTTAAACGGTCCCGCGAATTTCCAATTTCCCCCGCCCCTTTCTGTTTTTATTCGCGGCTTAATCAAAGAAAACGGATTAACGTGGCCGTAATTTGGACGAAACATTGGTTCTTTACATTGGAAAAACATCTCTCTCTCTCTCTCTCTCTCACTCTCTGTTAATTCTCGCTTCGTGCTACTTCGACCGTGTACGCTCGCTCTTGGCAAAACGAAAACAAAGCCGATTTCGCAAATTCGAAAGTTAACGAGCTTCGACCCTCTGAATATCGATCCTGTCGTGTTTTTACCAAACAGTGTCTTTAAATAATCGTGCTCGATTCAACTGTTCGAGAGTGTCACTCGTCTGAACACTATTCTACCTAGACCAAGGAGGCCAAGCTCAGTTCGATCACCATCGGACAGTGACACAAACTTCCTCCGTCTGGACCTCGAATCATCATCGTCGACAAAGCGTCGCATTCATCGCCGGCGATCCGCGGAGGGAGGATGAGCGACAATCGTCAGGCGATGGCATGACGATCGACAACCGACAAGGCGGTTGGTATCACGGTCGTGAACGTGTGACTTCCTCTTAAGTTCGCCTCTCGTGCTTGTCACGTGCGCACACACTCGTTACCTCGGGCTATGGTTGCGGGTGAATGCGTTCCCCGAAGATCAGTCAGTTTACATCGTGTGTAATTCATCTGTATGTAATCGTGTATCACGCGTGCAAAACATTTCTGTGCGAAACATACAGGGTGTTTCGTAACTTGTGGGACCCACTTCGTGAGCTGATTGTACGCCTAAAAATAATGAAAAAAAAAGTCGTATAGATACCTATCTGTCTTCGTTTATGAGATCCGAAGTGGATCCCACAAGTTACGAAACACCATGTATCTACGTGTACTCTGTGCGACAAAGCGTGTGCTAATAGTGTATCTATGTGTATGTACGTGTATCACGTGTAGTCTATGTGGCGCGTGCTATAATTCGATCAATCAGCGTGTCCAATATTCACCACCCATTGATTTTCGTTGGAATTTTTCAGCACACGAGAGAGGTTAAAAATACAAATTAAGACACCAGGTGAACACAATTGGACTTTTGTGGATAAACCGAGCAGGTTTGACTGGATTTAAGAATGTTTGGTCAAACGCGAAGGACAACGTAAAAATCGTCGCGTTCACGCAATAATCGCTAGTACCCCAATAATTTTAGATGTATCGTCGATCTATGCAAAATTCTTTGCGAAAAGAATATTTCCTCTCTTACTAAACACACATGCACATCCGCGTACGTCTCCAAACGCGCGAGTGTTCTTGGAGATTTTCAGACTTGCGGAAATGTAAAAATAATCGATGTCTGTCGAGACATCCGGCGAATATTTATATAGAAACTTTCGCCAAGATATTCTGACGTCTATCGAGACCCTCCGTCTCCTTTCGTCTTCCAAGTTTACATGTTTACGTAACTCGGCCACGCGCGACATGTTCCCTCAGATGCCGCGAACTCTAGACACCGTCGCAGTGTCTAGAAACAGATAGAAGAGCCGTGGGCACTCTCCCGTTGCATATCCAGCCTCGTTACGCGGATAGCTATACGTCGGATGGGTAGATACACGGACGCTATTATTCGCGAGATCGATAACGGTTACCTGCGGGCGCCACCTGAGGGAAAAAGAGGACATCAGAAGCAACGCGCGATGCATATCCGCCACGACCACCGGACGACGTAACCTCGCAGCTCAAGGCTGTTCCTCCATCAACTTCCCTCTCTCTCTTTCTCTCTTTCTCTTCGCTCTGTTCATTTCTTTCTCTCTTTCGTTGCCTCTTCCTTTTGTTCGCTCTCGCGTTCAACGTGTCCTTTTCCCCCGCGTAGATACTCGTAGGGCGAATTTCTCTCCACTTTTCTCTTTCTCTGTTTCTCTCTTTTTCACCCGCGTTTCTTTCCTCTTTCTCTCTCTCTCTCTCTCTCTCTCGCCTCGGAAGAGAATTTCCGAAGAGAACGTCGAACAATATCAACACGGCGGATTTCAGATTTTCCTTCTCTTTGCAATCGCTTGCTCGACAGCAATTTCTTGAAATTATGGCCTACACCGTAATATTTTCATCTTGAAGTGCCAGGGACCGATTCTGTTCTATCGATTCGCCCAATTGCTCGATCAAAGTGACCGGCGGTTGAGAGGGCCGCAAGCAAATTTCACAATATCCAACCGGTACGTATCGACAAGTCCTCCAATCATCCACTCCTTTCAAACGAGACGTAATACAAGGCTCGGCCATGTATTAACAAGACGACTGACAAGGCTCTCTACACTCGAATGGATACAAGCCGGTCTAACGAGCTCGAGAAACGTACGCCAATCCTCGACCAAGTACAAACGACCGTAAAACACGCTCGTCAAATCGGCATCGTCCCGAAAGCCACGGCGATATCGCCGTCTGCATGACGCGCCGCTGTTCCGCGGAAGTCGTTGCAGGAAAAACTCCTCGAGATCATTTGTTCCGCGGGACTCTGATGGGCCCTTCTGGCCAGCGTCCAGTCGAGAAAGAGATAGTACTCGCAGCAGACTGCACCTCTCTGTCTCTCATCAAAGTGAATTTCTGCGAAACCTTAATTAATTAATATTTTTCGTCGTGAAAAATCAAAGATGCGGGCGAATGATTCACGATCGACGATCACGATTAATTCGAAATCGAAATGTCAATTGACAAGGGAAAAGTGAAACGAAGTGGTGATCGAAGGTTACGGCTAATTTGACAATTATGAACAGATTATGAATTTGTAGAAATTACACATTTATTAACAAGTTGCGCTGTTTCCCAAAGAAGTTCAATAGTTCTTAGATACGTTACTGGGATAATCTGTCGTATGGCGTTCGACGAACGTCAAGCCAAAAGTTATTACAAATTGTTATAGGTTATTGCAAATTATGAAGAACGTGGATATTCTCTCTAATCTCGGTCTACCGCTGGATCTGCTACTGGATCAAACTGCAAGCGGTTTCCAGTAATAACATTTAGTTATATTGAATAGTCCAACCCTACGTGATTAACTCGTGCGAACGTGTTATGGGAATACGACGAAACAACATATTACGGGTCGTAATCGCTTAATGATTTAAAAATTGACCGATTAACTGGGCTAGCCAAGGTTAGCCAAGATTACTGACTTATCTCAACGACTAACGATTATTATTGATTACTTCGATTATCGCAGTTACGTTTGGTAGTTGATCAACACTGAGACAATAGATATCAAAATATCCCGCATATAAATCATTACAATTCAATCGATAATAATTAAAGGAAACAGATTTGTGCAAACATGTTCCTATCTAAATGAAAATCGATATTTATTCAAAATAACACAAAAATAGCAGTATCTTTCAAGCAATTGTAAAGAAAGAAAAATCCAGGATCCGTCAGATTGATCGATTTGGTTGTTCCACTTAACGTTAGCAGAAACACAGATCACAAAGTACAAGATCACTGCCCGACTCGGTCAAAGAGAAGATTCTAAAATAAATCTACCCGTTCAATTTCGAAAAAAACGATTCTTCTCGGTACGGTCGAAGTTCCAAGACGAAATTCTATCTCCATCTATGCGTCTCTGTAATGTCCATCTTATTCGATCACCTCGTTGTAGCATCGCGTCCGTTCGAAGTTTCTTCGCTCGGGGAAAATGTCTCGCGAAACGAACCGCAGTTTCGACCCAGACAGATCCACGGGAAAAAGGCCATACGGGCGGAACAGGATGCCACGGCGGCTCCTTCTGTTCCGGTTCTGTAATTGTACAAAGTTGAAGAAACGGATGGCGCGGCGTGAAGTTGCCGAGCCGGGCCGGGCCGCGGCAATTTAAAACGGGCGGCGCAGGAAAATTGCATTTGTTCGCGAGAGGGAGGCAGCGGCCGCGGCGAGAGCCCGGGGGCATTATCGCTTCGAACGACTACATTGTACGCCCGGCGTGGAAGATTTACGGTCCTGATGGCGCGATCGCGACCAGCCTAAATGGGCGAAAAAATTGCGCGGATTTCAGGGCGTTATTAAAGGGCGCGCCCTTAATGCTGTAAAAATGTGTCGTTGAGTGTCGTCGACGGGGACAAATTAACGCTTTGACGCCCAGAGAAACAACGTTCGAGTCGAATGGGGACAAACTGAACGATCCGTACGGGACGAATTCATCCAGCGACCGTGCGTTCTTTTCGTCGGTTTTTTTATCTCCCGCAAATAATTCTGTCGATCGAGTTGAAACAGAGAGCACAATGTAAGAAACAGCTCGAAAGCAATAGAAAATCCGAAGGCTTCCATAAATATGACCATAAAAATTAGTTCCTTCTGCCTAACTACTTTCCCAAACAGAGAACAATATACAATCGACGCGAGTATTGCGACCGCGGCGTTCTCGACAAAGTGGAGGAGGGTCGAAGCAGTGGAGGGGATAGCGCCAGCTACGAAAGTGGGAGTAAGGGCCGCCAGTTAGCCCCCATTCCTCCGCCTATTTCATAACGCATACACGTTGGAAAGTTGTTTCGCCGTTTCCCGTCGAAATTGACATTAAATTTCCAGAAACGAAACGCATTAGAACAATCGGAGTGTCTGTCGTTTAGCCCGTGACGAGTGGAACGCAATTGAAAGGCCTCATCCAGCCGAGATTCTCTGGCAATTACGCAAATCACCGATAAAAACCGATAGCTTCCGCGCTACGTCTTGCGAGCCAATTCATTGGACGAAGCACCACTTCGGGTCGGAAATTTATCGACAACGGCGGCGGAGCGAACGGAGGAGCTGCTCGTTCCTCGCGGCATTAAACGAGCATCCGCCTATCATTATCGTGGCCGCGCTAAGCACGGGCGCTGGCTCGGCCGAGGGGAAATAATTTGCCAAGTTGCATTAACTTTTACGAGCGGGCCGCCGAATAAACGGCAATAAACGGTCGGAAGTTGAACGTAAGTCGCAACCGGGGCAACAATAGGGAGATACGGTGGCGGACGGAAACGCGGACGTCTCGCGAGGCGAACTTCCCCGCGGGATAAGAATCTGAGAGTGGCCGATGGCCTCGGCGCATCGCCACTGCGTTTGGTCGCGAGCATGCTATCGCCGCTTATTATCGCTCAAGTCGTGCTTCACTCGAAACGACTGCGTTATGCGGGCAAACTTCTTCGCGGCCAAGTAACGAAACCAACCGCCCCGAGACGCGAAGAAGGAAAAAGGAAGAAAGAAAAAATAACCACGCTGTCCGAGTTTATTTCGTAAATGAAAGTGACGAAAAAAATTCGAATTAATTTGAAATTAATCGTTAATAATTAACAGGTCGTTCTGACTTGACAAACTGAGAAGTAGGATTGCGTGGTCAATCGTACGTCGAAAGAACAGCGATTCTAAACTCCATCGATATTGATAATCGCAGTTGTAAATCTAGCACGAGAAAAAGAGAAAAAAAAATCGTCCGTGTAAAAAGTTTCCAAAGTTCTCGCAGCGTCGATAAATCAATCCGAGCCGAACAAGCGACAAGCGACTTCAAACGAAATGTTATTATAGTCGAGCAGCGAGGCGCGACGGTTTCAGCTTCTTGCTCGGCGAGACCGGTAACATCGACAATCACTGGGATTTTCATTTCGCTCGAGTGAAACGCGCAACCACCGGCGTTCGGTTCACGCTTGAATACCTTTTCAAATCGATTCGCGAAAGAATGCCGCGTGCAACCACGCTCGTATTGTTTGTAATCGATTTCTTCGCGCGCCGTCTAGACTCATTATTGCCATTGGCTCGCGTTAACGCATTGCTGGCTCGCCGCTTTCTTCTTCTCTTTCATTTTCTTTTAACCGGGTTTTCAATAACTCCCACGGTAAAATGGAACGATTTATCGATAACCTCGACTATACGTGGAAATCATTGTGAATAATTTCGATCGCTTTTCGTTTCAGTCACCCGCGAAGCAATAATGCCTGTTTCTTCTGTTCTTCTCCTTCACGTTTCTCAATGAAAGAAGGATTAACTTTCTTGGAGGAGATTCAACCAAGAATTATTCCGCAACTTTTGCAGTTCATCTTGTCCCAATTGGATAAAAGAATGAATTCAGGAATTTCCAGTGCTTACGTTTTGGAATTAATTCGATGAAAAATGGTGAAAATTATATTGGCAAACAATCTATGGATTTTCTCCTTGAAAAAAAGGATATGTAATATGTTTTTGACATATTTTTTCGTTGTTGTAATAGTGATGCTTGTCTAAGAGCAACTGGTTCAATGTTCTCCCACTTCTTAAATACTCGACACTTTCCGAAAGTTCAATTTCTTATTAGAACTCTCCAAGAATAACCGAATCACCTTGAACCTTCTCGAACTTTCAAGTCTGTTCCAAACACTTGCAAAAAAAGGAAAAGAAAAAGAAAAGGGAGGTATAGTCAACTCAAAAATCTGACTATTATCGCCAATTATCGTCGTGCGTTATTATCGATCTCGATGGCGAAACGAGTCCGCGGCCAGCCAGTTCAGCAACTGTCCAAGCGGAACGCGCAGAGTTGGTGTGTTTCTCAAGACCGAGTCGAGGCCGAGCCGCGAAATTGCATCGAGCAACAAAACCGAATAACCGATACATCCAACCAAGCCCACGCCACCCCCAACGCTGCGGATACCTTGGATTTTCGTCTGGTAATTGGATATGAGTCGCCGCTTTGAGACAAAGCCTCGCTCTCCGCCTCGGTCTCTGATCATTCTGCTTGTTCGACGGTCGTAACCGAAGGGAACTTTGATCGAGGTGGTACAGGGACTTGTGCTCCTTGCGACCAACGATCGAGGAGCCCAGTGAGAAACAGAGAGAGAGAGAGAGAGAGAGAGAGAGAGTGTGTGTGTGTAGAGTGTGCAGGTTAGGTATAGTCGATTGTGTGTGGTTGAACGTGTCTTTCTTGGCCGATTGATTGCATTAGACGACGACGATGATGGAAGGTTTCTTTGTCACGGACGTGTCTGCGACGTGAACCTCGGCGAACGATGCAATTAGCAGCGAAGTGTGTTGAATTTCGAATAATAATTGAAATTTCCAATCTTTATTCCGCTGTTAATTCTCTGTGACGTTTCCCGTACGTTTTTCGCTGAACAATAACAACGCGTTCAAATAGCTTTCCCTCGTTCCCAAATATTGAGATTCTTCCAAATATCGCCGACAAATTGCCTCGCAACATTAGTTCGTGACAACAAACAAGTCTAAAATTAATTCTGCGACGCTCTTTAGACATTTCTTTGTAGAAATAGCCAACGCGACACTAGCGCCACGAGCGCGTTAACTCCGCGCGAGCAGTTAAAGCGCTCGTGGCGCTAGTGTCGCGTTGGATAATTATCAATCGCGGAAAGAGACGCTTCTCGCTTCGATCGTCGCGACTAAAATTCATTACCCGAGAACAGAGTTTCGAAATACCGGCGAAATCGGCAACGCACTGGAAAATTCATGCGGCTGACGGCCGGGCTTGCATATCGATTCGACGCAATAATGAAACGCGTTAGCATTGTCGCTGCGCCGCCGCGACGACGAATGGCCGCGTCGCGGTTGGAATTTTGATAAATGATCCGGCGATCGCGACGGCAATTAGCAATCGAAAACACAAATGCAGTTTCAACGGATAGACTGCGCATCGGTCACGGGAATCACAACGACTCGCGACCGAATATTTTCGAGTCCGTTCAATCGCTGAACTCCCCGGCCGCCGAACATGACAAATCGCGTGGTTTCGTCGCTATTGTACATTTCGTTATTGCTGTTTCGTTCACCAATCTCGTTTGTCACGACCTCTCACCTCTTCATCCCTGGAAGCTGGAATATTCAGCAGAAATTTGCAACCAGCGAGCGACAGTTGGTGAGCTTTGACTCTAAGTGAAAAGTAATCTTTCAGAAGCACAGTCTCTGAAACGAGATTTTCAACGGCGGGGAACAAAAATTGAAACATCAAGTTGAATTATTATAATTGTCTGTTGTCTGTTCTCGTTTCGTAGAATATTTTCACCGTCTATCGATACAAATTGAATAGATATTTGAACGATAGTGATTTACACGCGGAATGCTGCATTCTACTCTACTCGGAGTACCCACGGTTCAAGAAAGTATTATTCTCCCCACCAGGCATACGTTCGACAGATATCTCTTCATTCTGTAGAAATTTCTTTAGATTAAACTCTCCGCGATGATTCTCGTAAAGACGAATGATTTTAACGGTTCATTTTAAGAATCTTTATACACGCTAACGATGATACACTATACCACTGGCTTCTACTAAACGTGGCTAATAACAGCATTATTATTACCATTATCGTCATCGTTGCATTTTATTACCATTATTGCCATTTTCCTGCTATCTTACCGTCATTTATTAAACCAGCTATAGCGTGTCCAAGATTAACCTAACAGCAGCGTCCACTTACTCACATAATCATAATACATATCTTAATAAGCGACTGCATTAACTTGATCGCGTCTTAACACTCTTCTTGCTCCAAGTTCGAAAGCATCAAATTTCCTTTCGATCGTGAGAGTTACACGGAGCAAATTGAAAATTTATGAAACTTTGAAAGGGAACAAAAACTTGTCCTCTTAAATAAATCCAAGGAGGGAGTTGCTCGTTCGCTGCTTGAAAGGATTCGTCGTCGAGAGAAACAAAAAAAAAAAAAAAAGAAAAGAGAGAAGACTCGCGGGAGAGGCGCAATTCTAATTGAGTTTCGCTACGGAAATTTCGGAACAATCGACCGAAAAGAAAAGAAAAATAAAGGAAAAAGAAGAGAGCAGAAGTGGGGGAAAGAAAAGAGGAGAAGAGAGTGGAATTCTCCGCTAATTCTTTTCTTCCTTTTTTTTTTTTTTCGTCCGTACGCAATCGATTCGTTGAACGAGCCACAATTTGATACTACGTGACCCTCTGCAACTGTCGAGATTGATCGCCTCGGCCATTCGTTCGTAATAGATTCACCCGACTTTTCCACATCGACTTTCATCGCGATTGTGCTATACTTTTTCTCTCTCTCTCTCTCTCTCTCTTTCTCTGTCCCCTCTTTACTTTTTCGTTTTATTGTCGCGGTCATCGAGACGCGTTTCAAAGGTGATACGAGATCGTGGTCGGATTTCCCAACGAGAAATCGTCCCCTTTTACTGCTCGTGATCCTGTATTATGTGGACGAGCGTGTGCGCGGCGAAGGATCGGCGAGAGATCGCCCCGCTCCTCGGCTACGTTTTATAGGAAACGGATTATCTGTCGGCCACGGTTATAAAATATAAGACTCGGTCGAATTGGTAACGGGACCTTTGTTTCTTTATTTTCGTTCCAGTCTCGCCGCTTCGATCTCTAACTACCGATTCGATGAAATTGAACGAAATAATAATAATTTGAAATTTTCATTCGCCGACTTGGAGAAATAGAAAGCGAAAATTAATATTTCTCATCGAAGAAACGAGACTCTGTGTTCTTTTCTCTGAATCTACTAATCCTCCTTCAACCATAAATTCAGATTCGAACCCTCAGAATAATGGCACTTGGAGGAAGTAAAATTTTATTTCGAATTAAACGCTATCGAAAATCGAAGGGAATTGCGCATCACACTGGGCGAAATAAAATAATACAGAATTAAGAGGTAATCGGTTAGCTTCGATAATTGAGTTTTATCCGTTCGATTCTTCAAAAGAGACTGGCCGATGCGTAAATTGAATAACACCGTTTATAAACGCCGGTTCGGGCCCAATTGAAGTTAGTTTCGCACGGTGAATACATTACGGTGCGGTCCCGCTTTCGTGTTTCACATCTGCAAGTAGGTTTAATGCCATATCCGGCGGAGCACTCTTGCCGCATAACTCAGAGTAGGCGAAGTTTCGAGGCTGACGTTGCATCCCGCGGACGCGTTCTTAGAGGTGTGAGACGCGTTCGCGCTGTTCATTAGCTGCCCCAAATCTATATTACAGATACACACGCGTGTGGCACGTAAGGATTAAGGATTCGTGCTCTTCGTACAGCCTCCTGGCACTGAGAATGATTTAGAATCTCAAAAACTCGCACCGACGATAATCTGGATCTTCGATTTTTCGTATCGCGAACTAACGAACAGAGATTAACTACCAAAGTGGTCAAAACGACCGATTCATCAGTTTAAAAATTAGAAATTTCGTAGATATAAAACAGTGTATTTTTTGGAGATTTAAATAAAAAGGTGGCTAACTAGCGGCCTGTGGACTCTTCCCTGATCGTTAGCGCCACCCCCTCCACTGCACCGATCCCCCCACTCCGCGCCGTGCATGAGCCCCACTCTCAGTCTGTGACAAGTGGAGGGGGTAGCGGTAGCGGCAGTGCCGCCAGTTAGCCACCTCTGATTTAAATGTACAAATTGAAGTTTGTATATGTTCTATCGACATTAACGTTTTTAATAGAAATTCCAAGATTTAGTCGTATATTTCCAGCGTTAAGGATTCGTGTTCTCGATGACATGTCGTTTTACGTGTCTTTCGGCATACGGTTCAACTAACTCCGAGGAAATACCCGACGATCGATTTTCGAAAGCTCGAAAATTCATCTGTATTTCAGTTTTTGGGTTGTTCGTATGAGTGTACGATAGCAACAGTTGTCGAATAATTTACCAAAACCGAGCGGCTCTCCTCCCGTCAGATTTTAATTCGCGGCCGAGCAAAACCCGCCCCGGACGAAATTGTCCGCGATACGTGCTGGGTACACCGGGAGTCGGGGGACGGCTGTACGAATTATTAAATTCATTATTCCGGTGGCTGTACGAAGGATCGACGACGGCGGGGAGCAGAGGAGGTCGCATCTATACGCCCGTCACGCGTTCGCGTGCGTGTTGGCTTATTATCTCGCTGTAGGCAATCCGTTCTGAAATAAGCGTCTACGTGGGCCAGTGTACGCGCGGGCAAACATCCAACGCCGATGTCAACGTGGGGGGCCTGGGCCAAAGCTGGCCATGATGCACGTGCGCTTAACGTCACCGGTTTACATCGTCGTTCTGATAAATCCCGCTTCGACGCACGGAATTAAAGTGAGTGCGTTGGGGGAGTTCGATCGGAACGTGATCCTGTCGGGGGTGAGAACCGGTTGATCGGCGAATTTCAGGGGCAGAACAAGGCGAACCTTTCGCGAGTTTCGTCGAGAAAGGGTGGAAATTAGAAATTACTCTGGGCGTGCTGTGATTTCTCGTGTATGTTATTTTTCTTTTTCTATTTTTCTTCAAAGAGAGAATTCTTCATTTTACAAAGGGGCAATAGAAAGTTTGTCAGAGCGAAGATCGTCAATAACGATGAGAGATTCTAACTGTATTTGAATGAATTTGTTGAATGAAATGAAATTTTGTACAGTATCAAAAAACAGTATCAATTACTTACAGACCTGTGATTAAACATGGAAATTCAGAAAGTAATTAAGAGAAAGCCATACTGAAATTTTACGCGTTCACGCGGACACTGAAACGTACAGAATGCACGTAACACGCAAAAATGTGTAAAATATGCATCGCCACGCTTGTAAATATAATATTTACACCGCGTAACAGGCAGATTCTCTCTATCAAAATTCCATTCGTAGAGATACGAACATTGCGCGAACGTCAGCCGTCTGCTTACGAATTCATAAATCGCGGAACCGAAAGCCAACGCGTGTGTAATCCACTGGACTTTGTTCGAACAATAACTCTTTCGTTTGAAACGCCGGCCATTTTTACTCGGGTAAGGGTGTTACGAAGCGGCCATCAAGAGTGAGCCAGTATTTTTTTCACTCGAAATTGCAGGCTGCGCAGCATCAATTTTTCGCGCGTTTCACGCACTCGTAACAACCGCGTAAAATGTTCAAACGATTTGCAATCCGTTACGAAACGTTGTTGCAACGAGAGAAGAGAAAAGGCGCGGTAAAGAAAATATAGAAAAGAACGAATTTCATCTATCACGATTAACAGAGACTTATAACTGAGATACGTCGGAAGCTGAAGACAAAGTTTGAGAAGAGTTTCGAATTTGGTGAAGTATCTAGTAAATAGAAACATGAGTTATAGAAATTTGGAGAGAATTCTTTTGAGAATTAAACCCCTTCTCGTGAGGCAGCACCAAGACCCGAAGACTTGAAGAGGAGGGTCGTCCGAATCAGAGGAATATTCTTCGTGAATTGAATTTGTTTGCGAGGCGTTCGAAACGAAGGGGAGAGAAAAGAAAAGAGAAAAAAAAAAGAGGAAGAAACAAACGCTGCGGACACCGAAACAACGTAAACGCGGGGAGAAGCGGTGGGAAGCAGCTTCTACAAAATTCATTCGGCCAGGACATTCCGATACCCGTAGTAGCACGTAGCGAATTAGATCCAGGCCAGGTTGTATCGGCTGGTAAAAATTTGATACGAGCCAGCCAACGGAATCGGCGAAAAACACTATGAAACCGTATAGCTCCCGGTACAAACTCGATTTGCATATATCTGTAAGCGGATGCAACATTGCCGGTTGTAGAATATTTTCTCTCTCTCTCTCTCTTTCTCTGTGTTGTTTCACGGACACACACGCAAATCGAGAGACGTCCGAGGAGAGGGATTCACGATAAACGTTTCGCGTCCCGCGGAGAAATTTACGAGCACCGGAAACCACCAACGAACAGGCTTGTTCGATCGGTCCCATCGATCCGACAGAGTGATTTTTAATCTTTCACGGCGACTTTTCTCTCTCTCTCTCTCTCTCTCTCTCTCGAGGAGTGAAAAAAAATCAGAAAACTACGTCGCGTGAGTGTGAGACTAGGTGGAATTGAACAAGAACGAAAGGTTCGATTCGAACGAAATAGCAACGCGTCTGGAACAAAATATGTTCATATTCGTATGTATATATAACAAATACAGGATGACTCAAAAATCCTACTAAAATAAGGGCAAATTTCCAAACACTCTGGCGGTCAACATTTGAAAGGAATAACGAAAAGGGACTCTTGTTTGAACTTAAATTTAATTTAATATTAATAGAATTAGTTTTTTCTTATGGTTTAATTGAAATCTTCACACATGAGTGTGAAGAAACTTTTGGCACACCCCGTATATATAATTCTCCGGAAACTTTCTTGGGATATTAAATCTTGCTGGAAAACCAACGTTTCGAAAAGCAACGTTTCGAAAAGCAACGTTTCGTGTAAAAGCTCGATAGATTCTGGGCATAAATTTCTTTGTCCACGTGTCGTGGGACAGGCTGACCCGAACGAGGCCGACATCGAAACTTTTACGTTCTCCGCGAGCGAAACCATCCGTGGCTCGGTAGTTTCAAACAGTTTTTAATAGAGAGTTCATCGGCGAGATTCGCGAAACGACGGATCACAGAAAGGGAGAGAAAAAAGAAGATAAAGCAGGCGCGTCGGAACGATTAGGTGGTTGAATCTCGTTTAATCCGCGCGCAGGGAGGGTGCTGCCTCTCTTTGTCCCGTCCGCATCTCCCTTTTGCAAATTTCGCGAACAGTCGGCGATCGCGTTCGCGATAATGCGCGATTTTTTACAAAACGAAACTGTGCATCGCTCGGTCAGCGCGATTATTGCAAACGAACAGCGAAAAGGTAGAAATCTATTCGCACAGCGGTCGTTAATTAATTCAACGTCCGTATTAAATCCGGCTCTTGTGATTTCCTTTCCTCGCGATACTGCAGAAAATAACGGTGGTAATCTTTCGCGCGAATTTTTCTATCGCGATCGTTCCGTATCTGTCTCGACTACTTAGAAACGCTATAGGAGTTGTATGAAATTTTTTTAGACAAAATTTTCGAATTTTATTTAAAGTCGTATCAAAATAATTTAGTATTTTATTTTATTATTATATAATAATATAACTATGGCTAGATTGTTAGTTAAATTAATATTTTATATATAATAAATTTATATTAAGCATAAAAAATATAAATAAATAAAAAATTCTTTATATAATAATTAATGAAAATTAAATTAGGGAATTAAAATTAATAGTTGTAAATTAAAGTGCCAGCAATAGCGGTTGAACTTATATTATAAATTAATAATTAATAAATTTTATTAATATAAAATAATTTATATAAAAATTAATAATTATGGGTGAAATTTAAATTATTAATATATTATAATTTTTTATATTAAGAAATAAAAAAAATTAAATATTAAACTAGGATTAGATACCCTATTATATTAATATAAAAAATAATTTCACCACTAACAAAACTTGGAACTAGGTCTTACAATTTATTACAACAGGTCAGACCGTGTTAGAAAAATGTGTTAGTTTTAAAACCGATTCTTTGTCTTTCTTTAGATTCTCGTCGTCGAGGGAAGAACTTGTATTCAGTTGATGTCTGTTTTATGGTGTCAACGCTGAATTGATCGTTACGCCGAATAAATATTTCTGGACAAAGTAACGTCGTTCCAACAACGTCGGAATACGAACGAAACGTATTTGTTGCACCAATTCGCGACTTCAGCCATCGTCCAACGATCCCAGTCGATTCCCGTGGATTAACATTGATTTTTTATCAACGGAGGTGTTATTATCGGCGTGTATGTATATCTGGCCAGCTCTTTGCCGATTTCGAGGGAATCCATCTTGTCTGGGACGGTGATTGGATCGGATCAACGGGGGAAGCGCAGAGAGGCAGCGTTCCAACAGGCACGCGGACGAGAGAGATCGATATTCCCTCGTTCGGAATGGTCCCCGTACGGCCGATTCCTATTTTATAAAATCGCCCTATTGTTTGCGCGGCGACAATAAAGGTAGAAAACGGCTGGATATCATATTTTTCTGTTTGTTGACAAACAACCGGCCGCCGGTTTGATTTCGCCGCGTGATGATGGATCGATCGATCGATCGATCGAAAACCGGCCGGCGATTGCTAATTCACTTCGGTTTTCGGCAAAGACTCTCTCCATCCAATGAATGGTTTTTCGAGATTTTTTTTTCCTTCCTCTTTTGTCTCTCTTTTTTCCTTTTTTTTTGTTTCTTTTTTTTTCATCTCGATTTCACCGTGTGTATCAAAGTTGTGATTGGATTTATGAAAAATGTTGTCGCTCTCAATCGAGTGAATACGTTTGAATGACGGCCTTTTGCATCGTTTCGACTGTTTTACTTGTTTCCTTTTCCCACTCCCCCCTTTTTTTCTTTTTCGCCTCGCGACCGTTAAAAACTGGCCTGGCAGATCAAAATGTTGTTGCATGAACGAGTGAAACGAATCTTCCAACCTGAATGACATCTCGGCCTGATGTTAAATAATACCGCTGTAATCCGGTTGAAAAGGGGTGGGAATGATGATTAGCCGATAATCGATCGCTCGAGTACGCGGATTTACTTTCGATCTAATCTATTTTATTACTCGAGCCTGGCAACGAACGTTTCACGAGATCGTTTCACCCCCTCCTCCCTGTTCATCCGCGGGGATTTCGGACTTCAGGAAGACGAACGTACGACGACAATGGCCGGGATCAGGTCGACAGCTTAGAAACAGAGTGCTTCCAATCGCCGGGGGATTTTTTTTTCACCGATCGAATCATCCTATCTCGGCCCGCCTAGCGACGTCGTCCTAATGTTTGACTAAAAGTCGAGCGACATATCGGCAGCGTCTCGGCGAGATAGCCTCGAGGTTCGTTTCGGTTGTGTCTCTGCGGATTTATGCGATTCTTACGAGGATAGCGTATAAAATTCAGAGGAGGAAGAGAGAGAAGAAGCGAATACGCCGGGATGGAAACAATCTGCGATTCCTTTACTCCTTGTTTCAGATAACAGACATGTACAAATTTGAAAAGCTTTCACGACAACGAACACAGAGCACGGAAATATTAACTCGCGTTAATGTAAATTAATAATGTTGAGAGACATATGTTAGATTAAACAAACTGGAATATTATATATATATGTATATATATATATATATATATATAAAAACGTGAAACTGTTACATTTCAAATCTCGCGTTGCAAGTGAATATGAAACATTTAAATATTTTTAAAAAAAAATATAAAATAAAATACGAATGATATAAAAATTATAAGATTTACGTAAAAATAATAAAAATGATACAAAAAGAAAATACGTTCGATGTTACATCGATTAACTGCAATAAAGATATAAGACACAATTTTAAACTCCCCCCCCCCCCCACCGGTCACTACCGCCGAACTTCCTCATAAGTTTAATCGAGTTGGCCGGCGCATTTAGATGGCGCGCGATTAAACAACAGAGCGCGGCGGGAAATACGAAAGTCTCGCCCAACCGACCGGCTTGGTAGATAATGCATTACGAGCAATGAGCCGTCGCGACCCTTCGTGAGAACTGTAAATTCTACTCGGCTGAAAGAGGTGCCTCGACTGCTCTCTACTCGTTTCGTGACTCGAGAGAGAGAGAGAGAGAGAGAGAGAGAGAGAGAGGGAGGGAAAGAGGAAAAAGAGTACACAGCGGCGCAGGGAATAGGCCGTAATTTTTCTGGACTAGCTGCTCCGACGTGACACGTGGTGCGCTGGTACTCGTGAGCCAGGTAATTTGCGAACGAACAGACGTTTATTAATGGAACCGCCCGTTATCTGGCACTTTAACTATCGCTGCACCCCTAATTATCGCATTTAGTTCGAAGCGACGAATGCTCGCCGCCTGTTTGCTCTCAGCCCGTTGGCCAAACTCACGAAAGATAAGCCTGTTTTACACGCGTTGATACTTACACGCAATTGGTAACAAGATGCTAGATTCCAACCGCCGATGATGGCTCATCAAAAATTATATATTATATATCAAAAAGAAGAAAAAAGATGTTTGAGATTGAATTACTGGAATTTTTGAGAGTGTACGACGAGAGCGAGGAATTCGGGATTTACAGACACACGACGGACGAAAGTTCGCGTTCATCGGCGTATCAAAAAATTTCCCCTGACACGAATTTTCTGCCCGTGTGCCGGCGTTCAGCCATTAGGAGGCAAGCAGCGGGGTAATGCGTAAAGAATAGCGTAACGTACCGTGTTCTCCATGGTAATTGAATTAATTCACGGCATGGTCACGGCGCAGAATTAACCTTCTGTGAATTTGTGAAGCGGGGCTACGAGTAAATCAAAGGGAGGGAAGTTTGGAAGTTTCAGAGTTTAAAAATAACGCGCTGAACAATCTAAGAAAGAGAGAGAGAGAGAGACAAGAAAATCAAAAAATTACAAAACCGCGATCTCAAGTGAATTGGAAAGAAGATAATTCAAGCTCAATTTGTAACTGCAATTCTCGGAAATTTCAAAGTTTCGTTTCAAGTCCAACACCGACGAGATTTCACTCGAATTCCTCTCGAGCCTCGCCAGAGATTCGCGATTTCGGCTCTCGAGTAGAAGCTCTGCAAGTACGTATTTTTACGATCGATTCTCGCGCCGTGGGAAGAAGAGAGAGATTCACTCAAGTATACACTCGTCGCGCTCTTGCTACTCGTCATCCGATTTGCCGCGAAGGCACGGTGCGCGTGCCACGTTCCCTCGAAATATTTCCAAGCTCGCCGGAAGTTGTTTCTGAAAGCAAGTCCGCTGACGAGTAAAAAGCAAACAACTTTCGTGGTGGTCGGGCGGCAAAGTTACAAAGACCAAAGCCAGTATCAACTTTTATACCTTCGCCTTCAATTACAACTACGGGATGTGTAAGTTATAACAACGCGATAATTAGCCACCCGTTTGCAAAGCACCGGTCGAATATTCCAGCCATTGTTCCGCGACTCGCGGTTTATTGCGTTTATATTTCCGCGTGCCGCGCAACGCTCTCTCCCGTAAATTAACGTTTTATCAGCGCCAGTATTTCCTGCATTTTAAATTCCCTTTCATTACGACCGAACGATCGTTCGTTCGGTAACGTGTGTTAAATATTTGATGATGTTTGATGTCTCTCTCTCTCTCTCTCTCTCTCTCTCTCTCTCTCTCTCTCTCTGTCGATCGATCGATCGAAAGAGGAAAATCCACAGTGGAGTTCGTTCCAACGCGTTGAAAATTACAAAGACCAGTGTCTAACCGAGAGATAATCCGGCGAAACAAGTCCGCAAACAAATGCAAACCAGCCAGCCAAACACCCTCAAACTCGCAGCCGTTTCTCCATTGAGTCTGTCGTTCGTTCGAAGATAACGCGATAATCCGGTCGTTTCGTCTGCCTTTCGGTTCCACGGAATGCTCGATCCGGCGCCGCTCGCTCACTCGCTCGCGAGCGCGAGCGCGCCAACGCTCTCGCGCGGATTCCCCGTACAAAGGGAATTAATAGCGACGACGTCAGACGGCGAATCCGTCTCGCAGCGAGATTTGACGCCTATACAGGCGGGCCCTTTGCGTTTCCTGTTGGCGCGTTTGCACGAAAATTATACGTATACGCGCGCAGCCAACCGAGCCAGACCGACTACCGCGTAAAGAGACAGACAGACAGAGAGAGAGAGAGAGAGAGAGAGAGAGGCAATGGTTGCGGAACCAGCAACGGGCTTGGTTACTGCAGCTGCCAGCAATTAGCACCGCAGAACAGCGTGGCCCGCACTATGCCATTCGTATGCATGCAACAGAAAATCTTCGGTAGTGCTACGTGCCTTGTGTCGAATCGAGAATCCATTTAATCCCCCCCTCTCTCTCTCTCTCGCGTGCTTTCTCTGTTTTTATCTCTCTCTCTCTCTCTCTCTCTCTCTCTCTCTCTTTGTCACGGTAGCTTTTCTGCCGTGGATATAACCGATTGCCTTATTGGCGAGCTCCTTGCTGCAAATGAGAACAGATTTTAGGGGCACGGCTCGCGGGTTTGTACTTGGGCGAATAATTGCGTCCCTTTTGAAATACTTGGCTCGTGAAAATCTACAGCTGAGATGGACGAGGGGATAATTTCGCGTGTAGACTGAACCCCGAATTTGTAAAGTTAATCGACGTTGCCTTCAACCGCTCGCGCTGGCGGCTGATTGCGGACCATAACGAGCGACCAAAACACCGTATGCAATAATCCGTCGCTTTCCTTTCCGGAACTCGTCGGTATGACATCGCTGGATAGAAATTATTGAGAAGCGATAAAATGATTATTTCCTTTGCCTATTTCGTTCTACTTAAATACACTTACAAAACTGAGAAAATATATCTCGAAACTGTCTCGTAGCTAACTTTTATCGTGCTCGAACTCAGAGAAAGACGCACGATCGATAACGTAAAACAAAACACAACAACTGAAACGAGAAACGATAACAAACGACGAATAAAGAAAAACTCGCCTTTTAGATTTTAGGCCAACCTAACCTAAAACACGCGAGACGAACCTAACCTAAAACGGAGTTCGAAGCAACCCAACCCATGAAATACGAGACTCGAACGGAGTTGTTTGAAACAAATTTCCCTCGAATGATTCTCGCTGAGATTTTTCAGGACCGAGAAGAATTGCACAACCATAAGAAAGATTCCGTAAACACACCGGATACGGCGAAGATCCGGTCGTAAACGTACTGGATGAAATATAAAGTTTAATAAATCTGTAGCGCCGTGGAGATTAGTTTACAGGAGTAACGAGCAATTTGTACGAGAAGACCAGGCTGGAAGCGGAAGGAGGAGCAGAAAAGCTTTAAATTCGTTCGCAGGACCGCCCGTGTATCTTCGTTCATCCTTGGAAAATTGATTCAGAGCTTCCACGTATTTATGGCGTTTTTACCATACCGTGAACAATGGCTCGAAAGACGTTCCGTCGAATGAAATTAAGCAAGAAAGAATGACCGAGGATGGACGGAGGCGAGAAATTGCGCGGTCGACTGATGACAATAATAATTCCTCGTGACGGTTCAACGTCGGCTGGGGAAAACAACAATGAAAACGGGATGACTCAGTGGCGAGAATTTAAATAATCTGAAACGACAGGGACGCGGATTTCCTTCGACAGGGAAGTGAGACATTCACCGAGGGAAACGGTAATTTACCCAGAGAGAAATTTCAGCAGACGATACTCGCAAAGTCAGAATTCTGCATCATGTTGCAGCTGATATTCTAGATTTACGAGGGCTCGTAACGAGTCATTTCTCTTGATATCCACTTTAGGTCTCGCTACCGGTCTTGCGTAACGGGGCAATCACGAGGCAACTAAGTGCTTACATCGAAGTTAAAGAAGTTCAATCCAACGTGGCTCTCTCTCTCTCTCTCTCTTTCTCTCCAGTGATAAACACGAATTTATGGCACGCTCTCTTCAAACTGTCAAAGTATATTCTACCACGCAACGTTCACGAATCAATCGAAGAGGAAAGAAGAAAAGAAAAAAACAAAGGTAGCGAGAAACTAAGCTCGGAAAAAAGGAGAAAAGAAAGAAAAACGAGCATAAACGTGGATAAAAACGCGTAACTCGCTGGGCGAGCGCGAGTCGATTTTTATTTACACGATTGACACGCCGCGTCGCATTTCGTCCATTTATTTCAATCGGCACGTCATTTTGCATTTTGTTTGCTCGTTGAACGCGTTGACGCGTCGTTTTGTGTATTTTGTTTGCTCGCACGCTACGAACGGCTACGTGTCCCGCGTGTAGCACGTTTATTTAATCGACGCTCATTTCCGACAATAGGGCAATCCGTAGCTGCTCGTCAGACGCCGTATATATTTTCGAAATTATCGTCGCTCGGGCAACGCCCCCCCCCTCCCCTCCCCCCTATCCCCTGTTACTCTCCCCGCCAAAGTGGATTTTTCATTACCCAGCCAATTATCGTTCCGATGATGATGGGAGCGTTCTCTCCAGCCCTCCACGCAAAAATTTTCCCTCAATTTCGCTCCGAACTCGAAATTTCAAACTTTGCATCCGCGCGTTGTCCGTTCGACTGTATCTAACTGGTACCTTTGGATATTAGATCTAAATACTGTCTTTGAGCATTTTACACATTTAAATACTATACTCTGGTTACATTTAAATGGTAATACTACACTCTGGTACCTAAATACTTTAATATCGTCGTATCCATTTATACCTAAATACTGTCGAATTTTTCGTCAATTTTCTCGCATCAGACTTGATCAAACTGAAAGTCATTGATATCGCAAGTATCATCACTTTGTGTTGCACGTTTAGCTGAATAGACATCCATAGATTTCTACCAAATAGATGCAAATTTATAGTCCACAGACCTGTTGCTGCTTGCGATTTAAAACCTGCAATTGCATCCCCTTTCCACGCGTTTAAATTTCGCGCGAGCTGTCAGAAATCGAACGCGCAAACTGCAAACAAGTGAATGGAGGCAGATCGCCGTAGAAAGGCATACCGATGTCTCGTTCCGATGAAGAAAGGGACTGAACACGAGGAATTCTGTCGGAGGGTGAAACGACCCTCCGTTATCCCGAGTTAAACAGCCAAATGGTGGGATTCAGCGAACGTAACCAGCAGAGAAAGCGTTTACGGCCGTCCAGAGATCGCGGCACCGCGCCGTTTCGGTCACCCGTATTCCAGATACAAACGCCTCGTGTACCAGGTAAATTCGAGGCACGTGGGGTTTAAATCCACGCCGGAGGAATAAACATAACGATACCGAGAACGTTTTGGACGAGGCACGAGGTTAAAATCCGAAACGCCGTTCCGCGCAAACGTCTCGCGACGTGTCATATTATTCGATGGCGTTTGCGAAGATATTCGCAATAGGAGTCTAGCTTTTTAGAAAGCTTGCGTTAAATCAATCTACTGAGAATCAGACTCTTGGAATCTGCAAACAGTTGTCACGTTCTTAAAACTTCAAAATAGAGTTTGGAGACGTTCACAGAGACGAGAAAGTTAAAAAAAATTTTCCAAGCTCCGAAAATTTGAGAATGTCGTCGAACGTGTACCGAAAGTATTAACAACGCGGAAAGTTACCCAATTTTCTACGTTTCGACGCGCGTCCCAGGGAAAATATTCGTCACGAGAAATGTACAAGTCCCTGTCAGAGAACCAGAGAGCCACGAACCGAGAGAAAAATTTACGATTATTCAAACTTTAAATTAAGGAAAAGTGTGAGCGCAAGTTCAGCGTTAAAATGGCGAAAGTTGCCATGCTAGGTTGGCGGACAAACTCGAAAATTCCACGAACTCGGTGTAAGGGAATGTAACTGACAGTAGAGCGCGAGAACGTTGAATTATTCTGGTTAACAGACTGGTTTACAGCGGCGTTTTTCCACCATTTTGTCGCCGCGGCGCGCAAATAAAATGAGGATGTTAAACGCGGTCGATTTTTTATGACGACTTGCGCTTAAAAATTTGTTGATACGACTGCAATTAAGTCTCGCGCAGTTAAAAAAGAAGAAAACAGGAATTATCTGTGCGAAAATGAAAAATGTTCGTCGTTTTATTTTTGAGATTGTTCTTTCTCTTTTTTTCAAGTAATTATCGCGATAATAGAATTTTAACTTCTCTGCGCTAAATTTTTTTGACATCACGCTCTGAATTAATTTTCAGTTCTTCTTTTCTTTTTCTTCGCGCACGTAACCTCAAATGCACGACGAAAGCGAATTTTTAAATTAATTATTGGAACGGAGATTACACACTCGACAGCTTAACAAAGTATTTAAAATGACAATTAATATTTCTACAATAAGTCTTTTGCGGTGTAATTTTTCATAAAAATTTGGAACGCGGTGATTTCGAAATAATTTTAAATTACAAAAGAGAATGAAATGTAAATTTTTAATAACTGAGATTTCTTTCATTTTTAACGCGATGCACGTTTGTTATAAAACACGTTTCAGACACGAAAATTTTCTCAGCGAGTTATAACCGCCAGCATTTTGAATCCCAATTTCGTAACTTGAAAGATTGACAAAATTCTGTCATCTCAGTCGTAAAGTTCATTACACTCGATAGTTTAGTCGCGTTTCTCTTTATCTGCGAGTCTAATTTGAATAATCGATAACTGGTAAATTAGCGCGTATGTATCAAACCGATAATGAGCTGTTTTGCAAGCGTTCCCGTGTAATTGGTGTTTTATCGTATCAATTTTAACGTTGTTAAACGATCGGGGAAATTAAAAGGATTAAACAACGACAAACTTTTCGATCTGTACAATTTAATAATGCCCGCTCCGCGTAACGCGAAACAAACGAGCAATAGTTAATTTTAAAAAACCCGAAAGACAAGTGTCGTTGAAAGTTCTTTCGAATAATTTCGACATCGATCAAGATTCGTTGGAATTTGTACAAGATTTTCGCGAGACCCAGAGACGACAAACATTGTCAAACTCGAGCGTACCGAGAGGCCTGTTCAAAGCCGTGAAAATGGCTGATGTGATAGAAGAAAGAGGCGTTTGGATATCGTTCTTTCGAATAATTTCGACACTGATTAAAATTCGTCAGAATTTGTACAAGATTTTCGCGAGACCCAGAGACGACAAACATTCTCAAACTCGAGCGTACCGAGAGGCCTGTTCAAAGCCGTGAAAATGGCTGATGTGATAGAAGAAAGAGGCGTTTGGATATCGTTCTTTCGAATAATTTCGACATTGATTAAGATTCGTCAGAATTTGTACAAGATTTTCGCGAGACCCAGAGACGACAAACATTCTCAAACTCGAGCGTACCGAGAGGCCTGTTCAAAGCCGTGAAAATGGCTGATGTGATAGAAGAAAGAGGCGTTTGAATATCGTTCTTTCGAATAATTTCGACACTGATTAAAATTCGTCAGAATTTGTACAAGATTTTCGCGAGACCCAGAGACGACAAACATTCTCAAACTCGAGCGTACCGAGAGGCCTGTTCAAAGTCGTGAAAATGGCTGATGTGATAGAAAAAAGAGGCGTTTGGATATCGTTCTTTCGAATAATTTCGACATTGATTAAGATTCGTCAGAATTTGTACAAGATTTTCGCGAGACCCAGAGACGACAAACATTCTCAAACTCGAGCGTACCGAGAGGCCTGTTCAAAGCCGTGAAAATGGCTGATGTGATAGAAGAAAGAGGCGTTTGGATATCGTTCTTTCGAATAATTTCGACATTGATTAAGATTCGTCAGAATTTGTACAAAATTTTCGCGAGACCCAGAGACGACAAACATTCTCAAACTCGAGCGTACCGAGAGGCCTGTTCAAAGGCGTGAAAATGGCTGATGTGATAGAAAAAAGAGACGTTTGGTTATAGAAAGGAAAGCGGCCAACTAGTGAAGCGGTTGTACCTCGAATCTAACAAAGTTAAGAACGAGCTGGGACTCTCTCTGTCTCTCTGTCTCTGTCTCTCTCTCTCTCTCTCTCTCTCTCTCTCTCTCTCTCTCTGAAAGTTTTTTAATAAATAGAAGAATGTGCATCGTCTTCATGAATATGTAGATAGGTCTTGTTAAGATTTCCCGCGACACGCTACGATATTTTCACCCGGCCGTTTTCGACTTTTTCCCCCTTCATTTTCAAAGTTTTTCCTACCAAGAACGCGAGGGGACAACATTATCATTCCCGCGGAATCTTAATTACAATCCCGGCGCGAGGAACATCATCCGGGCAAGGATGTTTTATTCATTGTGCGTTCCATATTTTTCTTATTAAATTTGCCTCGAGGAATATCTCAACAGCTTGATTCAATGAACGATCGTAGAACGCCACGAACTATCCCGGAATACTTTTTATTTAATTTTTACATTTTCTGGAAGCTTGAAACCGCAATAGAGGAATTGGTTCGAGTTTCGACATTTTCGATTTAAAACTGGAAGTAAGAGGAATTTTCGTGACCCTGTCGAGTGAAAATTTCCTTAGCTTTCTAAAAAATTTTCTACAAATGTCTACAGTATCTTCCCAAACTATCCAACTGTCGTCAAAAAAAGAGAGAGAGAAGAAAAAAAGAAAAATTATATCGTCTTCCAGCGAGGAAACAGAATCGAACTTCTTCAATAACCAGGCAAACTCGGTGGAACATTCCTACGTACGAGATCTGCTATCGACGGGGAAACGTACGAGAGAACCGAGTCTGAGCAGCTGGAAAAACCAAGTCTGGAGGAATCCCGGGTCCGCCCGTTGTAAGCAACTTCCCTGCCGAAAAAGTTTGATTGGCACGATGTCCGCGCGGGCGGACAGAGGGAGCGGAGCGGAACTTATCGCGGGGCAGCTCGTCCTATTAGGGGCATCGCTGGCAGAATTCGAAGAAGCAAGCAGCCTATCGAGCACCGCGATTTCGAGAGGGGTCGCGCAGTTTGCGAAACTTGGGAATCTCGATCAAACTTTATGAAGTGTGGCGCCAGCCTCCGCCGCTCTGGTTCGTGCCAGCAGCGTGGCGTTCGATCGTTCGCCAACTCGCGTTTAATTTCACTCTATCCCATCCTCTACACCACCTCCGTTTCTAACGCCATTTTTTCCCCCGAACGATTTCATCTTTCCCTGAAGAGACACCATTACGCCTCCTCTAATTTCACCCACGTTCCAAGTGTCTCGGGACACTTTTCATTTTACAACGTTCGCACGCTGACAATTGCTAGCTTTTCTGCTTCTGGTTACCTGTACTTTTAACGCAAGACTTTAACCACAAAGTTCCCATCGGGAATATTTTTTAAAAGTGAAGAAAAGAAAACTATAAACCACGCAAGCTGTTGTTTTATAGTAGTTCTCGAATCGAAATTTTTAAAGATACACTGTTCCATGTCTGTGAAATCTGAAGAAACAAACATTATATTTGATTGCTCAGAGAGAGAAAATAAATAATTGCAAACGTTTGTACACTTTTTGGAGAATTCGACCACGGTGTAAGTAGCAGAGCTCGACCAAATTGGAAACTTGCGACGGGAAATCCGTTCGATTGAAACGCAACGCACACAATCGGATCTCTCGGCGTAGCGTGTCGTAAAGAGTGCCGGGGAAACGAACGAAAGCACGAAATCGGCGTGGAGTGAAAACAACGGCGCCACGCGTTCGTACGTCGTGCCACACGGATTTGCGCGTGGCGATCGTCGACAAAGCCGTGGGCCATTTGCATTTGCAGCTATTCATCCAAGTTCATCGTACATTACACGCAGAGCGATCCTCATTAGGCAATACGACGACGCACGAGTGTTGGAACGGTGGAACAGTTAACTGCGAATTATCCAATATGGATAGGATGCCCTTGTCGTAATCCCTCTCATAAATGTCACCCTCCAACACGTTGGCGCACAGCTCGGTCCCAAGATCGGCATTTCCTCCGGCTGACTCTCACACACACTCTCTCTCTCTCTCTCTCCATCTGGCTGATCCATGGATCCGTCGATAACAATCGTTCTTAACGCGCGTCAACTGTCGCTAATGTCATTTGCTTACTCTCGCGTGCGATACTCTCTCGTTAAGCTCGTTAGGAGCTGCCTCCGCGCGTCCAAGTGGCCACGTAAATCCACGCCGCCGTGTGGAAATAGGATGACACGCTTGATACTCTGTCCCGTCCGTGCTGTTAAATTATGCGTCGCCAAGTTCTCGTTTCGATCGATTGAATCGTTACTTATGGGATCTGCCGTGTCGTCTCTGGATGTTTGGCCTCACGGAACACCGAAAACACGTCCAATTCAACGCTGAAAGGCACCACGACACAGACCTCCAGCTTCGAAGATATCTCAGCTCGTCGAAGACGTGAAAATTAGTTTCAAATCCAATCTCAAAAATGAGCTTGGCACTTGAAAATGTTTCAATAAACTCGGATCGACAATGATGACTGAGGTGTTACTTGAACTTTTAGATCTAATCCAACACGTGACTCGTTTGATAATTCATTTATTCCTCTTCGTTGAATTTCATTAAGCTACTGTTATCCTTGTTATCGTAGTTGTGGATCATTGATGACGGAGGAGTTATTCGAATTTTAAAAATGTAACCTGAAAGGTGACTCGTTCGACAATTCATTTATTCTCCTTTAGCGACGCGTTGAATTTCATTAAGCTTCTCGCCGCTTAGTCGTCGTTATTATCATAGTTCTGAATCAACGATGACCGGGGGGAGGGGGGAGGGGAGGGGGGGGGGGAGAATTATTCGAATTTTGACATTTAATTTAAAAGACGACTCGTTTGGTCGAACGCGTTGAATTTCACTCGTTACTCGATATATTATATTTCTGGAGAGCTATTACCGTCGTATCTAGAACGAGGAGATTGTTCGAATTTCCACATCTAACCTGAAAGATGACTCGTTTGATAGTTCATTTATTTGTTTCTCTCTCTCTAACAACGCGTTGAATTTCATTCGATACTTCATTCGATGTATTAAGCTCCTGGCGATAGTCGTTATTATCGTAGTTCTATTACGAGTTATTGGACGCGCGTCATTCCAATTTCAATTATATTGGTAACCAACAGAATGCGCGAATTACACGTGGTAATCTACATGCGAATTGCGTCCATTTGATCGACGGATTATGGGTAATGAGGAAGATCAGCCGACTTCTATTATAGGAACGATTCAGGCATGCCAACTATTTTGTCCGGCCTTCGTCTACGAAGTTCCAATTCAGCCTATCATGCCGCCGACGTATCCGCCGCATCGCTAATCGATCACTTTTCTATCAGAAATACCACCCGAGTTATCGACTCGGTCTGCGGATGTTTTATTTCATCCCCGTATTAAATTTATATTTCCTCGTGTGTCGGTGAATATTACAGAAATTTCACTTCTTACAACTCCGCGTTGCGTTTGACGCCGTACGTTTCGCATATTTTCCTCAAAAATTCTGCCCATTTCGCTGCGCGAATTAAAATTACATATCTGTACGCGAACGACGCACAATTAAATAAATAATTTATAAATAAAATAAGATTTCGTACGGTGTAATAATTTCTATTTTCTATCGGTGGCAATTTTCGCCACGTGCCCAAGTCTAATCGTACGACTTTGAGTAACTTTTTGAAGGAACTTACGCCGTAAACCAAATTTCATCCGAGACCTTTCTTTCCACTATGATTTTTGAGTTATTATTAATTAAGCAAAGAGACGAATTGTTGGAAATAGTCGCGCGAAGAGTAATTGGCGTTCCCCAGCCGCATATTGGATATCTGGTTTTAACGTTCGCTCGTAAGAGCGCCGATTTTCCGCGCACGTGCTCCAACCACCGATGAGAATTGGGATATTTCAGTAGCCGTGGTTTTGTTTCGGTCCGACCGTTACACGACGATCACGCCGCCATTTTTACCATTAACCAAAGTCACGCCGTGGAATTCGAAGTGAGAAGATCTGCTTTCAACACTCCTCGAAGCACTTTTTTAAATTTTCTTCTCAAATTGGGAGGAGAATTCCAAAATTCCGAAGGCAACTGAAACGAGCTTCGAAAACACGACGAACTATAAAAGAATCTCTTCCAAAGAAAGAAAGAAAGAAAGAAAAAAAAAGTGGAAGAAAGAAATTGAAGAAAATAGGGAAACGGAAAGAGGGGAGGAAAAGAAGGAGAATAAGTTGGCAAAGCGAAAGAGAGAGAGAGAGAGAGAGAGAGAGAGAGAGAAGGTTGGTAAAAACGTTTCGGCATTCGAAATCGCGGCGAAGCGAACCGAGAGCGAGCCACGAACAGGGGGGAACAATGGTTCAGCGCCGCTCGTTAAAGCATTAAAAGCACTTTTGTCTTCCGTGGCCGGCTAAAAAGCGACTGTGATGGCCTCGAAAAGTCCGCCTCCTCGCAACCCGGCTGAGCATGGGCTCGAAAACTCTGTTCTACTGCTGTTCCAGTTCCTCCTAAGTGTTTCTACAGTTTTTCTACCCTTCGTCCTCAACCTCCAACCTCCCTTCGACATCCACGTCCAGCGATGGGATCAACGTTCGACGAGCAATTGAGAAAACGAAACGAAGGAAGTCAACGGCGGTCTGGCTCCGTCTCAGATCGTGCGATTTCTCGAGGTTTACCGGAGAAATTTGAAACTTTAGAATAGATTTTGAAATACAAAACGAGTGTACACACCTTTAAGTATCTTAAAATACTCCACGAGTGTTTTAAGCTCGAGACTTGGAATTTTTCTTCGAGAGTTCGGGACGAGTTACGAGAGAAAATTTGCAAACTTGGTAATTTTGGGTTAGGTTGGGATTCAGAGTCTTCTAACCCAGCTCGAACCCATCGCTAGCTACACCTTTTTTTCTCGTTCGCTGACAAACGTTCGCTACCCGGGCGGAGACGCGGCAGCGAGTTTCATTTTCTTTCTTCGTGCGGTTTTTTCTTCTCCGAGAACGAGGGGACTGCGCTTCTATCGCTGAGAGGCTATCTGATTTTTGTCCACCGAGGGGAAAAATTTTATTGCTGCGGTCTGGCAGAATATATGTACGCGACCGCGTGTTTCCGCGGGATTGAGCCGTTTCAGGTGACACACACAGGTAGCACATCGCCGAGGGAAACGATCGAGGAGAGACAGGGTCGTGATTATAATATCTCGGGCGAGCGACGAAATTTTAATAGACTCCCGATAAATTGTCCGTGATTTTCGAATTTCGAGCGAAATTTAAAACTGACGACGAGACTAACTTGTCTTGTCATCACAAGTTTATCGCAAAACGTATATATTTGCAAGTGACATACGACTTGAAAATTTGTTCAAATTTAAATTACAAAACGAAATAAATCACTTACGCAGACGCAGTTGTAAAGTGGCTGGTAGTCAACATACCTGCAACAAACAGGGAAAGAAACTCATCAGTACACAATTTTACAATTCGTGAATAATTGCACAATACCACAGACGAGACAAGAGTATAAGAAACGGAGTATATATCCAAAGGATCTGACAAAGTATCGCGACTACGCAGCCTAATCGTGCGATTCATTGGTCAGCGTGGCGCAATTGAGCGAATTAACCCCAACAACAAATTTCACCAGAAGGCGTTATTAAGTTTGTTTCCCTTAGTTGGCGAACAGGTTAACGAGAAAACTAGCAAACTTTAACGCCGTCGTGGTGCTTAACGCCTAGCCGACTGTATCTAAATCCCATCTTTTCCCTCCCTCTCGTCCTCCCATCCCCCACTCCCACTTCTCGATCTCGCCGACCGTTCTCTGCCTGATATCGCTTTAACAAAGGGCCCGCGCCAAGATCGTCTCGGCGTCCTATCATTAAACATCTCGCGCCACTTGCTCAGAGAAAAAAAATATCCATTCCCGCGAAACGCACGTTACGCGTTAGCGAAATTCCATTTCACCAGGAGGTGAAATCAAATGAAAATTAATCCAGGGTCCAGCCAGAGACCTAAATCATAATTTTTAAAATCACGTCTTTTCCAAGAAGAATTTATTCCAATTGAACGAAAGATCGACAAACCTCGAAGAAGATTCTCGTGGAAATTCAAGTGGCATCGGTGAATCTTGTTTGGAAGATCCGAATCATCTCCTCATCCTTGATTGTTATTTAATTATTATTATTTTAATTTAATCCGCGATACTCTTGACGAAGGTGGATCAGTTAATGATTATGAGAAATGATTGTGCAAAAGATTGGAGATGCTCGAGCGTTCAAATTGAACGTAGGGGACAGGTGAATTCGACGAGAAACGCAGGAGGAGGATTGCGTCGTGACGCGTGGAAATACAAATATGTGGGCGTATCGATAAATTCGTAGGAACGGATGAATGAAAACGAGCAATAGCCGTGGACAAAGGGTGCGGCAACCTATCTGCGTGTTCGCGCATCAATGCGCGCCTCCGCGCCTTTATCATTTACCAAGCTTCATTAGCATACAGTTGTGACAATGCAGTGACGCGTCGCGCAGCACGCAACAAAGACTTCCATTAAATTTATATGGTGATATGAATCGAATAATTAATTGCCGCCGGACTATTGGCCAGATCGGCCACGCTACTATCAGCCAATTTCGCGAGTTTCGCAACGGTGCAAAATTTTGGTAGATTAGGAACGGCCATAGTTGCTCCGGGGAAATTTTGGAAATTTCCATTCAGCCAGAGTCTACTCGGAAATTTCGCCAGACTGAGGGAAACGACATTAGGAATTTCGAACCGTTTTAAAAAGTTCGAACTCTGGGAATATTTGCAAAATTTTGCAGGCTCTTAGAATCTGCAACATCGAAATTTTAGCCGAAAGACCGAATTTCTCTGTCCCTTTTTCTAGAAATTTCTTCTAGGAACTTTCGAATTTCAGTAGACTTGAGGATGTTCTATTCAGAATCTTGGAAACTTCGAATCCTTGAAATTTAGGTGTTTTTCGAACGTCTGAAAAAGTGGGATATTAATTGAAAAGAAGGAGAAGATTTAAACGATCGACTCGCAACGAGCGGCGAGATCGGTCAACGTCGTGGACATTCCTCGTCGCCTGGCGCATACGTGAGCTCTAACTGAGAGCAATTTGTCCAGCATTCCACCGCCATTTCTACCTTTCTACAAAACCAGAGAAAAAGAGAGAGAGAGAGAGATAATGTGTATGTGTGTGTGTGTGTGTGTGTGTACGTGTCTAAGAGAGTTGTAGAAATCGTTCGATTTCGCAGGTCTCGGGCAGAAATTCCGGGACGCCGCAGGAACGGTCTTGTTTCGCTTATGAAACAGGCGTCTCGTTTCCAGGAGCAAATAGCTGCGGTGGACGAGGTTCGTGCGGCCACGGAACTGCCGCGACGCCCGTTACACATGCCTAAACTAACCAACCTCGAAACTAACCTAACCGCGCTAAGCCTTCCTCTTCTCTCCACGCGCGCGCATTTGCAGGTGTGCGTGTGCGTGTTTCAGGTGTGCTTGCAGAGAATAGGTGAAAAAGTTGGAAAGTTCAGGGGTTGGATAGCGGCGAGCTAGCCACGTACCTCGCAACTCGACACTTCGAGGGCTGTACGCTCGCGCACAGTTTTCGAAATAGGACGATTCGCGTTTATTAACAATTTTTCCGTAATTTCGAGCGAACCTTTATTATCAACAAATATAACGTAAGCGAGCGTGCAAAACACATTGTACACGGCACGAATTTTTCCATCGTACTCTGTTTCTGTGTTCTACGTTTCGAATAAGCCCTAAACTAAATTGGAATGTTTTCACAGAAATTCGTTGCAGTGACTGGCTACAGAGATAAAAATCTTCACTTTCACTACGAATTAATCCCTCGATACTTATATTGCCTGTCGCTGATATCGGACGATAGAATAAACAACAGATGCACCCTGTGTGTTTCGCCTCAACTTTCTGGAGCACAGCAGTTAGCGAAGACGAGAGAGGAGAGAGAGAGAGAGAGAGAGAGAGAGAGAGCCTTGCCGAAAACACAGAGGAAGTGGACGAAACGGGGAATCAGTAGTATAAGTGAGTATGCAAGCGGACACTGGATACGTCGCGACACTGTTTCAATTTCACTACTGCCGTGTCTGTCTGTCTGTGTGTACGTGTGTGTGTCGTTGCCTTGGACTCACTCCACCTCTTTATTTTCGAGATCGTCCCTGTCATTTGAGAAGTTCTGTGCAAAGGGAGCGTGGTCAGAGAGGGACTCGGTTTATTCGGAGGATCCACGATGTTGACGCAGTGGTGCTATCGACGAGGAGCGAAGAAGAGCGTTTAGAAAACGGCGACCGACCGATTGAGATTCTTTATTCGAGGAATCTTCTCTCTTTAAGATGACGCGTGAGACGTGTCGGACGAACTATAAAAAAAATACTATAAAAATTGATTGAAAAACTCGCTCAATACTTCATCCGGTCGCGAAACGAAGCAATTCAAACGAATTCAAACGAATTCAAACGAATTCAAGCTCAAAGTACGTTGAACGTACGGGCGTTGAAAGCCACGGTGCAACGCGCGCGAGCAATTTGTGGACACAGGTTTCACTTTAGCCCGTCTTAATTATAAAGGAGGAAGCGGGATGCTCGAGATCCTGCGAGGATTACCTTAGGTTCCCAGACGTCTACTGATTCATTAACCCGGTCGCCGCCTGTTTTCCATAATTTAACAGCCAGAACGAGCCGGCTGGTTAAAAGGCTGCTTAAGGCCAAAGGAAACGAACGGAGGAGGGATCTTTCGGAAATTAATTCGGAAATATGCCGAGCATATACTTCTTTGCTCGCAACGTACGCGAGCGCAGAGAGAGAGATAGAGAGACGTTGACGACGGGTGGTTCCAGCATCGTTCAAACACCAGTGCAACTCAAACCGCAAACAGAACCTTCGTCTTGGCGTGGCAAGGAGTGTGACTGTCGAAGAAAAGCAGGCGTGTACAGCACCTACAGCGATGGAGAGGATTGCAGTGCAAAGGTTGATTGCACAGGAGCAGCGTGTCTGGCTGCTGAGTAAATTCACCCTCCGATCGATAACTGGTTTGTTTCTGAACCGTAGCCGAAAATTTAACGTCCCTGGGAACTGGTGTTGGTCGCGACAACGTTCAACGAAATGTTCCGCGTAGAAAGAGAAACTCCACGTACGGTGCGAGACAGACCTGAAACCACCTTATCGACTTGGGTCGTAACCAAGTTGACTTCCTATCTTTCTCGCTGAGACCGAAAGAAAATGTACAAATGCCTCTATTTAATAGAAAAATGAACATTTTCTTTACTGAAAATTGACAAGAATAAAAATTTTTGTATGAAATATAATTATATGAATATATATATATATATATATTAATTTTTAATTTTATACGGATTAAATTTTTATTTCTGCAATTATATTGTGAAATATATATATATATATCGCAGAAATAAAAATTTAATATATACTTCACAATATAATCGCAGAAACAGAAATTTAATCCGTGCAAAATTAAAAATTTAACATCGAGAAATCAATAATTTTGTTTAGTGCAATATCGAAACAATTTTCCACGTGTAATGAGGTTTTAGAAAAACTACACACGCACATTACTGCACACGACATTCTTATCCATAGATAACGCGTTAATTTAAATTACGTGCCATTGCATCAACGATCTTCCTCTCGCAGACTGTCTGAGAAAACCAATCTATTAAGCTTCAGGTACAAGGAAAGCCTAACTTGATCCACAATACTCGTGCTCGTGGCCATCTTTCCATTCCTATATTTTCCTCTCAGAAGCTGGCCGTTCCATCCGAGGGATCCGTTTATTATCGTTCGCGCGAGAAGCAAGGTATCGAGATTGAATCGATCTTGACCGAGGCGCAGAAAGCAATTCCCGAGCTTCCTTTCGATCGCGAAGTTTCGTTCGCTCTTCTGAAAACGAAGCTCCCCTCCTTGCGCTTTTGTACAACCTCGGGCGGGCGAGAGAGCACCCGAAGAAGAAGGCTTTTAACCCGAAAACGAGCATCGAAGCGGCGACGCAACAACGCAGCCTGGCTCTCGATTCCCGTGGGAATCGACGAGTACCAAGCTGGCCCTTGGAAAGCGATACGTGGCCAGGTTAACTCGTTGCTGCCCCTCCGTTTTATGCTCGCGACTGGTTGTAAATGCGTTAAGCCCGACGGAAATCGTTCGCAAGGAGGGAAACCTTTGACCTTTCTCTTGGAAATTTCGTAAATAGTAACAGTCGTCGTTTGGAAAGGGGGAAACCTGTTTGCAATGCAATGAAAAAGATCTTCTTTTCTCTCTTTTTTTCTTGTTAAGGACACTCGCGACTGGTAACAACTGTGTACTCTTGCGTATGTCACTTGTTTCGATGAAATTTGGCACAAATGTAGTTTTCGAAAAAATATTTGACCCGCATTTTTAAAATATTTACTTTTATATATATATATATATATATATATATATATATATATATATATTTTATTAGTAATCATCGATGTTGAAGGTGTGAAAACTCCCTCAAAGTTGGAGACACGGAACATACATATTTTGTCAAATATCTCGAAAATTATTGAAGACACTGTTCTTGTGTTCCTTTCTTTAAACAATATATTAAAAATATTTCCAATTTGTTACAAATCGTATTTGTTGTGAATTTGTTCAAGTAAATGTTAAGTCGCGATTTTCATTACTGTAATTAGATGCACGATTTTACTCAACAATTTACAAATATTAAGTGAGAAACTCAAGAACGAGAATCTAAAAAAATTGACATCAGATACGAGCGACATCGAATTCTAGAAATACTGTCTGCCGAGTCTTGCTGTCAAATATGCAGTTTGCATTCCAATACTGCTTACTATTTACGATTAGAAACAATATTTAATAATGCAGGTTCCAGTAAGAAGAGGATCTTCCAAACGACAACTGAGTAAACTGTCCCTGGAGAAGAAAAGTTTCGAACTGGTTCAGGCTCGACACAAAAGTTTAGAGAGCCGAGGTTTAGACGAAACACGAAGTACACCGGATAGAGATCAACGAACAAACGACTGCGGGTAATGAATATCGAATTTACTTTGCGTTTCGGCGCAACGGGTGGGAGAGTCGGCGAATTCACCGAAAGAGGAAGCGATTCGTACGACTGAAGAGTTCCATTGGAATCCTGTTAACGAATTCTATTGGATTTCACCGGGGCTTATTTATTCCCCCGCGATTTCAGAATGGCTTATGAGAACGTTTATGTAAATTAAATATCCCGTTCCTCGTCGACGTTTCGATTTACGAGATAATTAGACCCGGCGGCACTCGCGTCTCTGATTGTTCGCTGCGGTTCTCGATAAATTAACGCGAAGCAGAGTAGATTTTTAGATGGCCAGCATTGCGAAATTTCTTTTTTTTTTTTCTTTTTAGAAAGAGAAATCGATTCTCCGTATAACGAGAAATATCGACGAGTTCATTTTACGAATAAACTAGTCGATCGATTATAAATTGCTTTAATAGCACAAAGACGACGTCAATATTCAAAAAAAAATACGTAGAGATTTTCAAAGAATAAAAATTCAAAATGCAACGGTTCGGATTGAATTTTATAAAAGAAATATAGAATTTTAAATAAAGTTTTAATCAAATATTTTGGCCTTTCGATATTCATTTAGATCTGTTATTAATCATTTTTATCGTTTAATTTTCGTATATTCCGCGTTTGTTGTGCAATATTTTCGAAAAAAAAAAAAAAAAAAACAGCAAGAACAAATACGTCAACAACAACGTATGCGAGAATGCCTGCTGTTCGTTTATAGAGCGCGGAGAGCTTCAGTCTCGCATGAATGTTCAGCAACCGCGAGCACCGTGCGTATTTAAAAAATGAGCTCGAAACGCGACGCAAATTCTCCCGCACCGTCTTCCGTTGGACATTTTTCAAGGCTGCCACGCTGAAAACTGCGAAATAATCTGAAGGAGTGCCGTTAAACAAGAACTCATAATAACGCGAATGCGAACGTTTCGTGCCTGGATATTCGCGAGATTTATCATCCGACATATTTAGGATGCCTGTCTCTCGCCCGCCTGCGAACAAAAATTGGCTCTGCCAACGCTGTCCCGTTTAATTTCCCGGAAAATACACACCTGGGAGGGGGGAGGGGACGAGGGAAAAATATTTCCGAAAAGTTCGTGAAAAACTGAAAACTGGTCGCCTCGGCTGTTTCCCAAATTTGTTTGTCGAATCAAACGACAAAAGCTGTTTAAATTCTCGATTCGTCAGAGAGTTGGCCAACATAACACGAATTGTTTTTCCGACGATCTTCAATCGACACTATTTCACGCTTTGACGAAATTCACGCTGAAATGGACTGGCGTTGCATCTGAGAGAACGATTGACCAATCCTTCTCGCCAATTTGACAAAAGGATCGTGGACCAGGGTATAGATATGAGAATCGTTGCGCACCGTCGCACGTCGTTCTCATATTTGAGGCAAACGAACACGCGAGTCGAAAGGGCTGGATCGCGAGTAATTTTCATGAAACATTCCCGCTCCGTGAAACGTGCATTTTATAATACCGCGCGGACAATATAAACGCAACGTGCGGAAACCAAGGGTGGCGACCCATTCTCCCTCTTTGTCTTTTCCTGTCTGGTTTTCTTACGCACCAGAAAAATTCTCTGCCGCCCGGGCGGAAACATTTCAACAACGTCGGAAATGCGTCGTTCGTGGAACGTTTTATCGAATTGGAAAACTGCTCGTCCAGGCATAAGCGGTGAAAAGCGTACGTGGCTGTCGCAGCCTCTTAGAAGAAATTCAATCCCCTTTTACCTGCCTGGCTCTCTCTCATCCCCTCCTCGTCGCTCATTTTGCAAAACGCCTGCTTCCCTGTCGCACGCTGTTAAGTACGAACGTTTTCGTCCGCGTTTTGCACGCACGCGAGCTTGTTAAAGCTTTCCCTTGGATTTCCTTTCGATCGCACCTCTTGCAACTAGTCGATTTACGCGAGAATGCGGATGAGAATATTGAAACTGGAGTAGCTGTGATACACCTGAACCGAGTCTTTCATTGTTAACCCTTTGCCCTCGACAAACTTGTTTTTCTCATCTGTTTTTTTATTTGCATCAATTTGCAAATAAAATGATTTAGCATTGGGAATAATCGTTGGAGATAATCGGTGTTCGACGCGAAATCGTTTAAATTTAGAACAGTCGTCTAGCTAATGATACGTAGTTTCAGTCTCTAGGAAAATAATATCCTATCTTTTTAAACTTTCGTATGAAGCAATAAGAAGTCTAGCTTATGCGAATTATTCAGAATTATGTAAATTGATTCAGGACTGTCATCAGAAATTTCTTTTGTTCGTTATTACAGCTTTCGCTCTAGACGTCTGTTCAGACACTGTACTATCATACATCGCGTCCTACGTTCGTCACAATCATCAGCAAATTAGAAAACAGAGAAGGGAGTCCAAGCTGTTGGCTAGATTCAAGTACGAATTTAAGTCCTGAGTGTGCAAAGGGTTAATTTTGATAATTATTTCGGTAATTCAATAGCCACTCTGGATCGTAATTTCCCATTATTCGGGCGAAAACGCTTGGACTGGAGATTTAAGCCTCGCTTTCAGAATCGGACGAATTATGAGAAGGGATGAAATACACGTAACAAAAGAAAGAGGAGATGCTTATCGTTAATAAAATATTCCCTGCGATTTCGGAAAAAACAGGAAAGGATTTTCGCGACGGCCATTAATGGAGTTGTAACGCGGTGGAAATAATTTTCTCGCGGATAAAGTCGCGCGTGTGGAATGGCGCCCCTTTTCATTTCTTCCTCGTTTTTCTGTTTTTTTTTTTTTTTTTTTCATTTTGGATAATGACCCTGCGAAAGTTACGCCAAAAACGATCGAGCTTTCGACAAAAGGCACGCTGTGAAAAAAAGGGGGTTTTAGGATCGTGCAGAAGGTATTTCGAAATTTCAAAGAAAAAGGTACACTTGGATTTCGATTCAAATCGGGAAGGAACTATTGTAATTTAATGACAATTTAATCATTTGGATTTTAAGATTCGAGAACGACAGTGAGTGTGACAGTGAAGTTTCTTTTTTTCAGGTACGTGCGTAATTCGAAAAAAATCGTCGAGAACAACGAAACAACTCAGCTGAGAAAAAAAGCTGCGCGTGCATTAATTTCTCACGTAATGAAAATCGCCGAGGCAAAAAGCATCGAAAACCTGCCCGGCTGCCCGTAAAGCGTAATTACTCATTACGTTTTATTTGATCGATAATTCCCATCTCTATCGACATTCATATTTTATTTCCACGGTGAAACGTTGTTATTAGCAACGGCGGGAGGGGAGGAGGAGCGGAGGCCAAACGCAAAAGGCAAACTGATTAAAAATGTTAATCAAGAGACACGATGGAAATGCGCAAACTTGAAACGGATCAAAGGATTACCACGCGACGGAATAACTTCATAATTCGTCCGATTCTGAAAAGGTTTCGCGACAAGTAGGAGAAATATCGCCCGCTGCTAAATACTCTGCATGTGTCTCTCTCTCTCTCTTTCTCTCTCCCTTTCGCCAAAAACATCCCACGGATTTTCCAATAATGTATATATGTATATGTGTATACATATATATCGCAGATGTCTTTCATCTCGTACTCGGAATGGGAAAATATTGAAAAAGCTCAAATGAATTTCTTTCGAATACAAACAGCGGCTGATCAAACTGTATCGATACCCATATTGCGCAAATATTATTCGAAAAAATGCGGCCGACTGTCCTCGAAAACGATATATATATATATATCGGGCGCTTTCGCTCCAATAGGAAATTTATCTTCCGTCAATTCGCATTCAGGGAGATGTTTAATTCTACATCGTTCGAGTTTTATCGTAATCTCGTGATTTACGGCTGTGATACTTATTGGCAACAGCTGGCCAGCGTCGAACGGTAGAAATTAGCCGCCGAGTTATGGAAATATTTATTCCTCTCGGTGGCGCGTGTTGCTCTCAGCGTGCGATTTTAATTTCCGACGACACGGTGATTGGCGAGTCGTACGTCGCCAATTTTAATTAATACACTAATGTATTAACATATCGATATGCTAGTAAACTAAGCGACAATGCGACCAATTATCGAATGAAACTCGATTCTGTCGTTTGTTAAATTATAATGCCGATTATTACGTCAGCACGATGCGAGTAAACACAAGTTCGCGATAAACAATTTAAAATTCAAATTGAGATTCCAGGCGCGAGTCTAGTAAAACGCTCGAGAGAGAGCTTGAAAGAAAAAAAAAATGAAAAAAAGAAAAAGAAAAAGATAGAAACGAGATTTCTGAACAGCGTGAGGGGTTGAGACTTGGGTCGGCTTCTTATTTTTTGCTCTTTGCCATTAGCAACCCCAAACAAGCGATTATCACATTTGTCCGCGACGGGGGGACTTGCACGCAACGCGAGAAACTCCATTACACGATAAGCAGGGAAAGAGAATTTCATCTGGAAATAAGACGGACAAAAAACGGATGCCTTTGCTTCGCGAAAAGTCTTCCGCGGGCGGATTTTTATTCAGCCCGTATCTTCCTGTCAGATTTTCTGCTCGTTTGTTCGTAAACGTGCAAGAATTATCTCAGTTTTCCCCGAGCAGTTGCAACTTCTTGATAGTATAAATTTACGGGTGAAAAAATTGCTCGGTGTTCCTTTCTCGTTGATAGAATCACGAGTCTGACCAACGAGTATCTGTATCTACTTGGCGCGATCCTTCGTTCACTGTTCACAAAGCAAATGCTCAACAAATGTCGAGCAAACGAAAGATTCGTGGTGACGAAAAATTATTGCGATCGAAACTCACCACCGTGTATCGCGATTCACGAGTTGAACGTAAATTCATTAGATCGAGCCGTTACGAGTGGAGGGTGGCAGGGGGTAAGTTTCCGTGGGTTGAAAAATCTGACGATGGTCGGAAAAGGCGAAGGTAACTTGGCCATTATCGGGTGGTAGGAAGTTCTGAGAGGTGCTGTCACGGTTTATAAGTTGGCTGGTTGGAACAACGGCGGAACAACGTGACGCGCGGCTGTCTCGCGTGGTCCTCGAGGATTTTTCCACGAGTGAATCTGGCGGAGAGATCTGGGAACGAAGCGGGCGGTAGACTAACGAAGCAGTGGCTAAAGCGAAGCGACGATATTACCGACAGTTTGGCCGCGTTCAAGTTCGAAAGCAGTTTGCATCTTAATTAAGTAATAACATCGCGCGGAGGACTGTTCAACTCTCGATGTCCTCGCTTCGCTGTGCTCCCTTCCTTTCAATATATATATATATATGTGTGTGTGTGTGTGTGTGTGTGTGTGTGTATATATATTTGTGCCATTTTGTGCTTACTTGGATTTTATAAACTCGAATTTCATTCTTAACGAATGCAAGTACAGAACTATTCGCTCTGGACTGTGTTGAAGAGTTAAACAGTTACGTGATTGATATTAAAAAGAATCCAAATACTATCCAAAAATGTATCACGGCTACTGCCAAAAAAAAAAAAGAAAAAAAAGAAAAGAAAATAAGAGTAAAAGCAAGGATTCTTTTCTCACGAAACGGAGCACGTTCGCGCGAGAAATCCACGAACGGGAGAAGTAACGGGACGCGGTGAATGGCGCGCGCTAAACGCCGCGTGTATGCACACACTCTCGTTTCCTTCTTCCTGTTTACTACGTGCACTCTCTGCACGCGGCCCCGTGGCCGAGTCGGGCTGGCTTTTTGCCGACCGCCCCTTCCTTCCTCGCGTTTCCGCCAAGCCACTGTCATTGACACAAACCTCGTTACTCAATCGCGGTGGCTCGCGGGAAACAGTTTTAATGTTCCCGTTCGGCTTTATTCCGCGTAATCGGCCCTGCTCATTGAATCAAATCAGGCGGCAAAACAATCCCCTTGATTACCGGCCGTTCCCGTTGGCTCGGCGAGCGAACCAACTTCAAAGATCGTACAACAATTGGACCCACAACGAGGCCAGCTCTCACTTTTGAAGAAACCTGTCGATTCTCGAAAATTTAACGATCGCATAATCAAGTTAAAGACTCGACGACCCGATTCTGTGGTAAATCTAGAATATTGGGAATCGAATCGACGGCAATCGAAATTATTTCCAAAAGAATGTCTCAGTCGCGCTGTGTGGGAATGTAAATATAAATCTCAGTCCTAAAAAAAAAAAAAAAAAAAGAAAGAAAAAAGATCGTAGAGTATACGCGTTTCGAAAAACGTTCTCCGGAAGAGAGAGAGAGAGAGAGAGAGAGAGAGAGAGCTCGTCGACGGTGTCAACTCGCGGAAGGCAGCGCGGACGCACGCCTGATCTGTCTCGCGGATCCCGAATAGAAAAGAGTCGTTCGGGGGCCCTCCGGTGTATCGATATCCCGGAAAGCTTCGGTTCGCAGAGCCGGGCGAGCCCGTTTCACCGGAAGAATTGAAATTCCGTAGCCGTCGTCTCGGTTTCTCCTCACTGAAAAGCACTCTCAGCCGGTTTTACGATCCCCGTCGCCGCTGTCAGAACGTCAGCTGTCGGTGCATCCTTCTTCCAATCGACGAGCTGCTCGTCAAATACGAATACGAAATTTCCCCTCCCCCCTCCTTTAACGACATTAATGAACAGTCTATTATCCCTTCTTTCCCCCTCTCTCTCTCCCTCTCTCTCTTTTTTCTAACAGTGCATCGTTGCTTTGAATATTTAAATTCTCCATCGCGATTAAATATTCATGATCGAAGCGTTTTACTTCAAACTTTCTCATTACAGAAGCCTAGCCGAAATTTAACAGTATCTATGTTTCTAGAAACCTGACGCAGAAGTCTGACACGAAAAATATCAAAGATCTCGCCTATTCTTGCCACGATGTTACACGCGCGAAGGGCGTAGAAACGCGGCGAGAAAGAAGCTGTGAAATATCGGACGGTGTAATGGGTAATGCCACTCGATAACCTTAAACTACCAACTCCCACCAACTTCTTCCCACTTGATGTTTAACTGCACAACTTTTTAACCCGATTGCACCGACGTTCGAGGGAGTTTCGCGCGGCCCGTGCATTACGGTCGATTCCAATTTGTTAGCCAAGATTTATTTCAGAGTGTGCATCACCGATCGATGCTCCAGCGATGCCTGAACCATGTTCCCCGCATTTGCACGACTCGCGACTACACACGACCGTCGAAGAAAAAAACACTGCGCGAGAAAAGCAAAGGAAACTTCCAAGAAATCATTCATTCGCCAAAAGTCGTTCCGTCGAGCCTCTGCGTAAATTTTCAGAATCAAGACGGTAAATTCCGTTTCAGATTTCTTAGGCTGGCTTTATTTTGGAAAGAAAAATGATTCCAGGTTCATTGAAAAAATACCAAACAGTTTGAAATATCGGTACACGATACTTGGTACACGCGATCTGCGAAATTTATACAATATCCCGTTAAAGGATACATAGTTGAATTACAGAACCGATGATATATAAAATTCACGTTTTTCGTTGCATAATTTATTGAAACGACTGAATAATTGAGAATTGGGTGCAAGCTATATTCATTGAAATCAATTGGACCGGTATTTCGGTCAGGATGCTCTAGTCGAATAACCGACAATCCGAATTATGCCCTAAATTCAACTTGTTCGCGTTCTTTAAACACATCTGGACCGAGAAGAGACGGCGAGCTACCGCGCGTGTATGCACTCTTACGTTCCAATTCGCGAGCAAACCTATTTAGGATACATAAGATACAGACGTTTCCTTTCACTCTCGCTGAAAGAACGTTCCAACGTAAACTTGGACGCGAGCGAGAGCTCCTAAACCCGTAACCGCTCTCTTGTTTAACGACCTTTTCTCGCAAGACCTTCGATAAAAATCGAGAACTCGCACGCCTGACATATATATATGTATTTTATATTTCGTTGGAAGGGGGAGGGGGGGGGATAGTTTGGCGAATTCAGAAGCTACTTTGATTCCTAGCTTCGCGCCAAGTGTCAAGTTTCGTGAAACTGGTACATCGAGACATCGGAGATCAATAAAAATGAAAAATTGGAATTCCTCGATTCGAAGGAATTTCAACTTTCAATTTCAACTTGGAAAATTTAAAAGAGTTGACAAACTCTTCGACCAGTTGTAATTGCGAGATTATTCGAAAGAAGAATATTTTAAAAATACAATTTGAACGTAATCACAAAAACTGTATCATTAATAATCTCAGAGGACGTGTCTCGGGAAATTACGAAATTTTTTTAAATAACACGATACGACGTTATTCTATTTCGTCGTGGCGTTTGAATTTTGATTTATACGGGACACGTCGATTCAATTTCGTAGAGACACGTCAATTTCGACAGGTAATTAGCAAGGAAGCACGTACGAGATACAGTGAAATGATGAAAGCGGCGCATTGAGCGTAAATCAGTCGAGATAAAACGTCAGGTGCGAAAAATAAACCAGCTTTAAAAGTCATAATTTCGTTCATTCCGAATGAAATGTGCGGCTATATATACGTTCACAATGTACAGTTACGCTCGTACAATAAATGCACATAAATCGAAAAATGCTCAAATCGATGAATTCAACGGAAATGTTTGATTCCAGAATTTCCACTGTATTCCAGAATCTTCTCCATTTTAAAAATACATTCCTTGCGCTTGCGTATTACGTCCTAGTGCAAACATTTTCAAATAATACCTATATGCAAAAACTTCTTCGACGCGGGGGACGAATTTTCATAAAACTTGGTTTCGTTAAAAAAATTCCAATTTACCGACTGGGAAGATGGGAAAACATTTATTTCGCGCGCGCGAAAACATATCCGTAAAAATTCGCGCTTTCCCTTTAAAAAAATATCAGCTATTCTACAAAAAAAAGAAAATGAAAGAAAAAAGGAAAAAAAGAACAGATTTTGCCAAAAAATATCTAGCACCCTCCGCGACGTAGTGAAATCGATATTTCCCGCGCCGCGGGCTAATGTACTTACGCTGGCAGACGAGAAAGGAAGTTTCAAATGATAAAATAAATCGATCAAATTCGTGTGTGCTCTCTCGTCTATTTTTCCACCATTTTCGTGGAATTTTTGCCAATCGTAATTAAATTACGATCTTTAAATTCGTGCTCGCCGCTGAATTATTCCGCAGGATAACGAACTCGTGAAAATAAATATTCTCGCCGCTCTCTCTCTCTCTCTCTCTCTCTCTCTCTCTCTCTCTTTTTCGTTCGGACATCCCTCAGAAAAAAAGTCAAAAAGGGGATCGTACATTCGGCAAAAGCTTGACGTTTCGTTTCGTTGAGAATTTTATTCCGGGGTGGCAGGGAGAGGCAGAAAAATTCCGCAGAGAATCGAAGAGATTAAAATCCAAACGGGAGGGGAATTCTCGCCCGGCGAGAAAAAAAAATCGTCCGTCTCTTTCGTTTTCTCGTCCGGCTTGTCCCGCCGGCGTGGCGCGAATCATCCCGCTTTCTCGAGCGTGTCGCTCGAAATAATTGCGCGACCCCGATTTTCCCCTCTCCCGAGTTCGGCGCGATATTTGTTGACGCGATTACGCGCGTTGTCTCGCTGCGAACAGCTGCCACACCTGTTCCCGATTTTCCGGCGAGGGCCGCGGAAACTAGCTTGCGCCGCGTCGTGAAAACATATCGCGAGAGTTGGAAACGAAGAGCGAGACCTATTTCAAAAGTGAGAACCGTTTGAAGAAAATTTGTCAAAACTTCTGCCAAAGCTCGGCCAGCTGAAAAATCGAGGAAAGATCGCACTACGTACGAAGATAAAATTTCTCAAAGTGAGAGGAATCAGTCTCACTTCGGGAAAGATGAAATTTGGAAATTGACCCGAGATCAATCCTTTCTGATCGCTAGTGAAACTTCTTAAAATCTCGACGAAGAAACTTCTCGTGAATCTTCAACGAAAGACAAACACCGTGTGAAGGAAGAGTTCGATTTTACCTTTCGATTAAGTAGAGTCCGCGTCTCGATTGCTGGGACACCCGGTTTATTTCGTTCGAGGCTCGTGCTCGGAATTATTTAATCGACTGCTCTTGGACACCGTTTCGCGACAACGACCGCGGCACGACGGATGAAGTTTTCGTTACTGAAAACTTGCTACAGCATTCTATAATTGGTACGCGCGAAACAGCAGGTTCTCTAGCCTAATTCCGTGCACGCGTTCCTAGTACCGCTCGTTTCAGCTTGTCCCCTTAACACGAATCTCGAAACGAGTTTCGTTCGATTCGTCTTGTTATTCAATTTCTCTCTCTTTCTCTCTCTCTCTTCTTCTTTTTTTAACGTGTCTTGTATTTTTGAAGTAACCTGACAAAATGTCCATTCTTTGAATGACCAGTTTCGTCTTGTCACTAAACTTTTTTTTCAAATATATCTTGTATTTTTGGAGTAATCTGACAAAATGTCCATTCTTTGAATGACCAGTTTCGTCTTGTCACTAAATTTTTTTTTAATATAACTCTTGTATTTTTGAAGTAACCTGACAAAATGTCCATTCTTTGAATGATCAGTTTCGTCTTGTCACTAAACTTTTTTTTCAAATATAGATCTTGTATTTTTGGAGTAATCTGACAAAATGTCCATTCTTTGAATGACCAGTTTCATCTTGTCACTAAACTTTTTTTTCAATAATAAATCTTGTATTTTTGGAGTAATCTGACAAAATGTTCATTCTTTGAATGACCAGTTTCGTCTTGTCACTAAACTTTTTTTTCAAATATAAATCTTGTATTTTTGGAGTAACCTGACAAAATGTCCATTCTTGAGAGAGATATAAAGAAAATACTCTGATTAATTTGTCACATTCTTAGCAAATTGAATAAAGAATAGAAACAATCTCCAAGCACAAAAGCACGAATTTCAGTGTACTTGCGTGAAATTTTAAATATGCTACTCTAGTGTAAGAATACGTTCTCGAATTTTGCTTCTTTTTTAGACTTTCAAGTCTAAAAAGAGTTTCTCAAGATTCGTAGATTTTCGACATCGTAAACAAAAGTTGCCTTCTCTGACGTTCCTCTTCGTCTCCGTTTGAACTTTTGTGCTTGGCTCGATCTGTTACGACGACGTTATCATTCTGCGCGAGAACGTCCAAAGATTTTTCATCCGCCGATACGAACGATGCCGCGAAAAATAAATTACCACCTCGAGCAACGTCTTGAGTCGTTCCCGCGACAAACGAGTCCCTTTTGCAACGTAAACCGTACGAAACAATTACGATTATTATTATCATCTTAGTCGACGCAGAATTACAAGGCACAGCGGGGAACTTTGATTATCCGGGCTAATTATGACGCACGTTGTTCGCATAATCGACTAACTTTCCTCCAGCGTTCGGGGACCAGTCCGCGTGAAAAAACGCCAAATTTTTCATTCTTCGAGTCGATCCTCTCGCTGAATTTTAATTAAACACCAATTTTACCGTACGCAGTGAAATTCTACAGTTCGATCTTTCTCTTTTCCTTTATCTCACGCGGATATTAAACTCGAACTCTACCGCACGCGATAAAGTTTCACATCTCGACTTTCAGAATTTCTTTAAGTTTCATTTCTACGGCGTATAGCAACTGTATTGTAATCTCTCTGCAGGTGCCCCATTTCTATACGGTGGTCACGTGTAAGAATTTTGTTATCTAACCCAAGGTTCTCGACTTTCGCGCGAGGAACGATAAATTTCGCGCAAAACAAAACGCACTGCTGCGTCTCGCGTAAACGAGAAGAACTCCAATGCAAATTTAGTCACCAGTAAAAAAAGAAAAAAAAACAACTTCTCTTTCTTCCCCCTCCCCCTCAACGACTGATTTATGATCACGATTTTATCGCGCGTTTGTCCACGGCGTATTGCACGAAACATCTCGCGTGACCGCGGCGAGATTTAAAGCGCAGCCCTCCCCGCGATCTCTCCGCTGATAATTTCGGCTGCGTTCTCAATATTTCACGATTAAGTCCGGGAGAATTAATGAACCGGCGGAAAGTGTACATTACTCCTGCCCTCCCCCTCCCTCCCTCCACTCCTTCTTTCCTAGATTGTTCAGTCAATGAGTAGGTTTAAAGCTAATCCTTCGTACAACGATGGTTCCGCTCACTCGGGGAAACGTTAATTCCTCGGGATATAAAATTACCGACGCACAACGAGGATAAAGATCGCGAAAGTTAATCGCGTCGGTTCAACAACACCGAATCTATCGAACGTTTCGAAATTTTCTGAATCTGATCTGTTCACCTCCAAAGTTGATTCAAAGTTCATTCAACTACCAAAGTTGTCAGAATAACCGATTTATATAGCACTTGGTAATAAAGAAAAAATTTTTCCCTGGGCAAGGGTTTATGTAACGTTCGACGATCCTGATTATCATTCGCTTTGACTTTTGATTTTTTACAATAATCGAATATAATTTCCTTAAATTGTAATTCCCGAGAAAAAAAGAAATTATTATCCTTAAATTGTAATTGCCGATTCGAACCAGTTTTACTTGACAAAGACGCACGTAAATTAAATTCGTCTAATGATCATTTTTATAAAAGCTTGCCTCCTTTGTTGTATCCTAAATAAATTGCCGTCATTCATTTTACACTCTGAATTTCTTAAATACAATCCTTATGTTTTAATTTTGGAGTTGGATTCGTCCGGGAAGAATTACACGAATTCGAAATTCGGCGGTTCCAACACGGTCACCGATACGTTCGGGAAATGTCGACTTCCGGCACCGCTCGTTAGCCGAACCGGAACGTTTGTACGACGGCGGGCGCGTACACACGTGCGCGAAGTGCTCTTAACGCGGTTACGTCAAATTAGAGCGTTAAATTAGAACATAGGAGCGGTTGCGCGCTAGTAAGTTCTGCCCTCGAATAGAGTCGGCGCGCGAAAATGACCGGGAGACGCGAAAACGACCGAAATAGCGGAGGAGAGCAAATAGAGAGCGCGCGTGTGTGTGTGCGTGCGTGGATCCCAAGTGAAAGTGACGCCATTCCGCAATCCGCCACGCACGTGAGTGCGTAACACGCGTCGACGCTTTGACTCCTCTCGATTGCACCCAGAGCTTCGGTCCGCTTCGCGTGTCGTTCGATCAGCGACATCGATTTCGCGATAGAAAAATTTCAATCTCGCGAAAGAATGAATTTGAAAAAAGCGGAGGTTTTTGTCGTCTGTCGATCGAGAACCATATTTCCAACTCGATTCAATGTGGTTTTCGTTCGCGATTCAACTTGAACAGACTTGACAGGCAGTCTCAGTTTGTTGTTTAACTGTAGAAATTGACAGTGAAACTTTCCATCTACGGTGGAAAGAAGATTCTTGGCTCCAGGCGGATTCTAATCTCTAATAAACGTCGAACGGTTCACCCAGTGGATATTTGACGAGAGATGACTCTTGCGACTTTTGCGTCGATACACGGTGATTCGACAGAGATTGCCATTTCCAACAGAAAATTGCGTCATCAGGGACGCAAACTTGCCGAATTGCACGTTGACGAAATGGCCAAAGACGGTGTTCTGGGTTCGTAACGATGCCGTCGCGCAACCTTCGAATACTCAAAATCCTAAATTAAATAATTCTGGACTCGGTCGTGAAATCTCCAGCGTTGAATTTTTCATGCTTTCATCCACTCGAGTTCAGAAACTTTCGACCAACTGTGAAACTTCAATACATTCGACGACTTATTTCATTGGGCTCTTCGCTCTTAAACGATTAAACAATTTGAAACGAGAGCGATTAATTAACAATATGTCTGACCGAGGAGCGTATAAACGTTGCACTCGGGCTAATGAGTTCTACGAATTAACAAAGTTTGATTAAAAAGTAGTGGATGGGCCTGGAGATCTGAAGAGCTCTCTGCCCGAACGTGATCATCATCAGTCAAGTGTCACATCCCTTCGGCAGACAATCTGATTCAACTTGAATCGACTCGAGACCCACGTTCGCGCGATATGACGAAAGTCTTATACGTCTGCGCAAATGCAACTAATAACCTATTAACTTTGCGCAATGGTAAAACGAGACGGGACGTTTCAGCAAAGTTAAACAGTCTCGCCGAATGGAGTTTCGTTCCGATTCGCCCACGTCCGGACAGACAGAGAGTCAGGAATCCTTCAAACCTTTTGGAATTTAGAAATTTAATGCTAGGAAAATTTGGTAACTTGTCTGAAATCTGAAAGAGATCAGAGATTTTCGAACGTAGGAATGTCTAAAAAAAAGTTTACTGTCGCGAGACTTTTAACATTCGGAAACTTTGAAATTTTGGTTTCTTTCGACAAAGTTCGTAGCGTTTGGATCTTGATTTTTGAAGCTTGGGGAGCTTGAATTTGACGAAAAATTCCCAACCGAGGCCGAAAGTAGATCTCCAGAGATACCGATGAGATAAAATCCAGTACGTGTTTACTCTTGGTGAAGAGTGTTTCCAACACTGCCGCGAAACGCGTACTAAATGAGCTATGGTTTTAACCGTTTTACTGACCCCTATTGTTCTCTCGCGGGCTGGTCGGCGAACAACCCGCAAAGTGTGACCCAGTTACTCGTTGAAGTATAAAGCAGACAAATCCGTGAACTTCACTCAACCGGAGTAGACATAAATTCAAAATTTGCAAGCACAAGCTCGGTCAGCCTCTGTCAATTAACCTCTCTGCGAATCAGCCCCGCGAACGATTCTCTGCCCGTACTAATTCCAGCAACCAGAAAGCTTCGGGGGAAAGAACGAACGAGCGAACTTTAATTTTCCAACAACAAAGAGCGCCCTTCAATTGCAATCTCGCTTTATAACGGTGAATCCTTTACAAATCTCAAATTATTTCATTTTCAGTTCAATTCGTTCGCGGCACACCGACCGGATTTAATTTCCTCGAAAAATTATTCCAGCATACACCTCCGATTTAAAATATTTTCCCTCGCAGTGTAGTGCAGAATTCTCTCTCTCTCTTTCTCTATAAAAAAAAAAAAAAAAAAAAAAAAGGAAGATTGGCAAATAAATCAGCGTGATAAAACCGCGTGATCGGTTCTAAATAACGCGATCGTTACGAGACGGCACGGGCGGAGTGCTCGCCCGGAATTAATACAAACGACGCCGATACGTTATCGTGCGGCGCACGTACAGTCTCCCCGCCGTAAAACTGGCGATTGCACTTTAACCGCCAGTCATTCTCATTTACCTGGATCATTAAGGAAACCATAGCCGGAAGGTACGGAACAACGTCTCCGTCGCCCCTCGACCCTTGTGCAGTTCAATGAAACGTATCGGATGGCTCGTAATAATAAGCACGATTGCCGCTAGATATCCCCTCCACCCACCTGGTGCTCTTCAAGATCACCGCAGCGTGGAATTTCGATAGTAACAGAGGGGAAAGTCGAGTTCTGAATTTCCGAAATTCAAAATAGAACAGAAAGTCGAAAACGTTGATCAACGGCCGATCGTAAAGCAATTTCTCCCGAACGACCTGCCACGTTGTTTCTTTCGCGGAAACTTGGTTAATTATCGGCGAAGAGATGAACGAGGCTCGATCGAAGAAGAAGAAAAGGAAAGGAAAAAAAAGAGAATAGAGAGAGAGAGAGAGCTGGTACGATATGTGAGAACAACTGATTGTGAGCCAACTGCTGGTACAATTTCTAACGATTCCGTTCCGGACCTTTGTGGAACGAGATTGAAATTAAATAGAGAACTAAGATTGTTGTAGTTGTCGTAGAACAGCCGGAGGATATATTGCTATATATTAATGTTACTATGTTTTCTTACTAATGTACTATATGTATTGTGTGTTACAATTTCAGTTTAACTACTCGCCTTCCGGTAACATTGTAATACTATATAATATAATAATTATAAATATATAATATTACACTAATATATAACACTAATATAATAGTAATATAATAATTATAAATATGTAATATTATACTACTATATACTATATACAATATATAATATTATATATTATAAATATAAAATATAATAGTAATATAATAATTATAAATAAATAATATATAATATTATACAATAATACAATAGGAATATAATAATTATAAATATATAATATTATACACTAATATCATATATTATAAATGTATAATATATTAGTAATGTACAAATTATAAACTATAAATAATTAATAAACTGTAACAATACACAAAATATAGTAACATTAATATTTTGTAAAAATCCCAGCACAATGACGAAGCGACGGGAGAACACTCGAGTAGAATTCACAGAGTTCAGTATCACACGCGATATTACAGAATTGTTACGATCGTCAAAAAGGGAGGGCGGGAGAGGGCGGGGGGGGGATGTGTTCCGAGCAAACAGTAACGCTTGATTGCGATGAGAAGTTAATAAAGTGGCAGGGAGAGAAGCATCGTTACGAGCCTCGAGCGTGCGCGAAGCGGGTAAGAACATTAACGAGAGGATGTAATGGAGGCAGCCACGTCTGAGAAAAATATGGTCCGTTCGTTTATCGTGATAACGCGCCGGCATAGCTTTTCTCATCCTATTTTCCACGGGAGTCGCCGAGGTGCTTAAAAACATTGCCGGTGTCGTCGTCGTCGTCGTCGCCGCCGCCGCCGCCGCCGTGCAACGTGGAAATGCAATTTCGAAAATGATACCAGCCTCTTTCTCCTCCACGGCCCTCCCCCTTGCCACGCTCGTTCCACTTGCGCTCCGTTTGTCATTCGTTACGCTCGTAAATATCGTTTAATCGAATGATAGCCGTGCGAACAAAGTCCGACCTTTGGGATCGAGTAGCTTCTTCTTTGACACACGGTTTAAGTATCAGAGACACAATCACGTTGCTAATTTTATATCCGTACGTGTTTCAGCTTCTCTGCGTGTGATCTTCTCGTTTGAGATATTTCAAAAGTCCGCTTCGCTCGTGCGTACGTCTCTACAGACTCGAAACACACTGGCTGCGTTAATCGGTGAATTTATCGCGTGAAGTGATTTGCAAAGTAACGCCGGAAAGAAGTCCGCGAAAGAAAGGAGCAAGGAAAGGAAGGCAAGTCGACAAAATCAGAGTACAATGGTAAAGCCGAGTGGAATGAGAGTAGAGCGTAGCGCAGGTGAAAGGGGAGAAGGTCAGGCGCGCTTTGCATTATCCGCAGTTCTCTCCGACTTTCTTTCGCTCGCGTTGTTTTAAAAAAATTGTTCCCAGCGAGTAATCCATCGAGATTAATAAGAAGTTTAAAGCCGGGGTAGCAGCACTTCCATTTAAGATTCTCTCGGGCGTTCTCTTTGTTCACTCTCCTTAAAGGGAAACGAAGGCGGAGCCGCCTTCGTTGTCGAATAACACTTTTAAAACAAATATTGTTACGCGAGAGAGATATTCTCACTGGGAGGGAGGGGGGGGGGTGAAAAGTGAGAGACATTCAACTCTCGAAGTGGAACTCGGGAAGATGGAATTCTTTTCTAAAAAAAATCGGAGAGATGGACTTCTAAAGTAATTTAGAGATTCAGTGCTATAATACACTTACGTTGTCGCGTTCGCAACACGTCCACTGCGACTCGGCGATGAACGATGAAATAAAAATATGCAACGTACCTGAAACAGAAAGTGAAAATGCAGCGTTAGTTTCGTGAATTAGTAGTAAAATTGTATTTATTGTAATTTAGAATGAAACAGAATGAATGTCAAAATTCTCCAATCGGAGTATCGACGGAATCCTGTTGTGAAAAATTTGCACAAGAACACTTTGATTAACGTGTTTAAAAAATTTTCTCTTCTCTTTCATATTAAGACTGGGATTCTTTAAAAATCGACGTGATTACTCTTACAGGGCCAGCAATTCAACTGATTCAATTGAGATTCAACGAAATGGACAGAGTCGAACTATTATAAAGATAAATAGAAAAGTGACGACTGTTGCGAAGAAAAATTGCCCAACGAATTTGGGAGAGAAGACGTGGCAAACTTGAAGTTAAATCAAAGTTCCTCTCTCCGTCTGAAAATGAAGAGGAATCCAATCTCTACGCGCGTGTATCTCACTCGATAAAGAAACGAAGAAAATATACACGCTCGTAAAATTACCCAGACGGGCGTCCGATTATGAGAAAACGATTCGATCACCCCGGGGAGAGGTCGTTTCTCACCGTTTGGTGAAAAAATCCAATGAAACGCGGGCAAATGACAGGTTACGCGCGACGAAGGAAACAATCATCGGGGAGGGGCGGACGCGAACACAATGAATTACGCTAATGTAGCACGGCGTAGAGAGTTTCGCTAACAAGATAATTACAGACAATATCGGCGTGAATAACGGCGCGGGGCCGTAATTTCAGTTTTCCTGATTTTACGAGCCCGCGCGCGTTTGATATCTAATTAAGTCGCGCGATCGCCTGCACGGCCATTTTTCACGCAAGCTATGCTAATAGAGCTTGAAGAGCAACGCTTGCTCTCCGACGACGAGGAGGAGACGCAGAGTCTCTCGTCGATAAATATTAAAGTCGTCGTGCCTGACGAACCATTAGGATTCAACTTCTCGTTCGGACTGTTAAATTAAACCGTAAATTAATCTGTAAAATTGCCGGTGAGTAATTTTTTTCTTTTTTTTTTTTTTTTTTTTTCTTAAACAAAACCGACCTGTTCGATGCATGTTTTATTGCGGGTTACACGTACACTAGTGCAGCGAATCGTTAATTGTACGTACGTGTAAATAACTGAGTTGTTCGTTAATATCACCGATCATTTATTCAATCGATCAATTACCAATCAAATCATCCAGCTGTCAATTTATCGCGAAATGCGATGAATTATTAAATAAATTCTATTCGTGTCTATGGATTTTCAGTTTCTCGTGTCCTGTAAATACGACGAAAGAGACAACCAATGAGTTTCATGCTCTTTTTTATACATACATATATAATCACTTTCTTCGATATCCACACCGATCGAAAGCTATCGAATTGGAATTTCTCGCTCTCGCTGCTCAACCGAAAAGTCCATCTGTTCGTTAATTAAGACTGATCATTCGCTCGCCAAAGTGTGTATACGTCGTTCCGAGCACTTTGAAATTCCCCGGTAACCCGGGTGCCTCAAGTCGAACTGGGGCCATTCGCCTCGGTGAATTATCGATCGTTACGACCGATACGAGACACGGCTGCGTCCAATACGTAAATGGCTTGAGAAAACGCGCGCCGCGGCACCGCGCTTTCGGTCGTTTCGAAACGCATTGACAAGTCGGGCCGGAGGATTTAGAAGGAAACATGAAAAACGTAACGTTACCCGGAGAGGCATGTTCGTTCGTTCGTTCGTTCGTTGGTTTGCCGCTTCGATCGCGTTTCAGATTGCTCTTTGATCATTTCCCGAGCATTGATTTTCCCGTCGCTGATAGAGCCATTCATACGAGCAGGATTCATGAATCTTTGAGAAACCTTCGGCCCCCTTGCGTTGGCTATAAAAGTTTTCATTTGGTGAAAATTTCGATACGAAACATAACAATTGCATTCAAAATTAAATAATTCAATATCCTGCGTGTGACTCTCGTTCGAACGTATCGATCAACATTTTTGGAAAGTACGGGCAATTACTTTGAAGCTCGTCCTTGAATTTATTTATTTGGTTAAGCCTCTCTTTCAATCGCTCGAAAATCCATCGATATGAAACATAACAATTGCATTCAAAATTAAATAATTCAATATCCTGCGTGTGACTCTCGTTCGAACGTATCGATCAACATTTTTGGAAAGTACGGGCAATTACTTTGAAGCTCGTCCTTAAATTTATTTATTTGGTTAAGCCTCTCTTTTAATCGCTCGAAAATCCATCGATGCGAAACTTAACAATTGCAACAGCATTCAAAATTAAATAATTCAGTATCCTGCGTGTGACTCTCGTTCAAACGTATCGATCAACATTTTTGGAAAGTACGGGCAATTACTTTGAAGCTCGTCCTTAAATTTATTTATTTGGTTAAGCCTCTCTTTTAATCGCTCGAAAATCCATCGATGCGAAACTTAACAATTGCAACAGCATTCAAAATTAAATAATTCAGTATCCTGAGTGTGACTCTCGTTCGAACGTATCGATCAACATTTTTGGAAAGTACGGGCAATTACTTTGAAGCTCGTCCTTAAATTTATTTATTTGGTTAAGCCTCTCTTTTAATCGCTCGAAAATCCATCGATGCGAAATTTAACAATTGCAACAGCATTCAAAATTAAATAATTCAGTATCCTGCGTGCGACTCTCGTTCGAACGTATCGATCAACATTTTTGGAAAGTACGGGCAATTACTTTGAAGCTCGTCCTTAAATTTATTTATTTGGTTAAGCCTCTCTTTTAATCGCTCGAAAATCCATCGATGCGAAACTTAACAATTGCAACAGCATTCAAAATTAAATAATTCAGTATCCTGCGTGCGACTATCGTTCGAACGTATCGATCAACATTTTTGGAAAGTACGGGCAATTACTTTGAAGCTCGTCCTTAAATTTGTTTATTTGGTTAAGCCTCTCTTTTAATCGCTCGAAAATCCATCGATGCGAAACTTAATAATTGCAACAACATTCAAAATTAAATAATTCAGTATCCTGCGTGCGACTGTCGTTCGAACGTATCGATCAACATTTTTGGAAAGTACGGGCAATTACTTTGAAGCTCGTCCTTAAATTTATTTATTTGGTTAAGCCTCTCTTTTAATCGCTCGAAAATCCATCGATGCGAAACTTAACAATTGCAACAGCATTCAAAATTAAATAATTCAGTATCCTGCGTGTGACTCTCGTTCGAACGTATCGATCAACATTTTTGGAAAGTACGGGCAATTACTTTGAAGCTCGTCCTTAAATTTATTTATTTGGTTAAGCCTCTCTTTTAATCGCTCGAAAATCCATCGATGCGAAACTTAACAATTGCAACAGCATTCAAAATTAAATAATTCAGTATCCTGCGTGCGACTATCGTTCGAACGTATCGATCAACATTTTTGGAAAGTACGGGCAATTACTTTGAAGCTCGTCCTTAAATTTGTTTATTTGGTTAAGCCTCTCTTTTAATCGCTCGAAAATCCATCGATGCGAAACTTAATAATTGCAACAGCATTCAAAATTAAATAATTCAGTATCCTGAGTGTGACTCTCGTTCGAACGTATCGATCAACATTTTTGGAAAGTTCAGGCAATTACTTTAAAGCTCGTCCTTGAATTTGTTTATTTGTTGAAGTTTCTCTTTTAATCGCTCGAGAATCCATCGTCTACTTAACCCGACCAGCGGCTCCCCCTCGACTCACGCGCGTACAATTAATTGTCCGCGGGTCTAGATCCCTTAATCCCTCAGCGGGTGATCCTCCTCGTCCTTTGAGTCCTCCCCCCGGACAGTCTAGTCGCAACAAATCGGTCACGATCCGGCATCCGGTGATTACACTTGATCCTGTAGACGCTAGGAAAAGTTCTAATATGATCATCCAATTACCGGGATCGCGCACAAAAGAGCGTTTGAACACAGCGTGACAACGGAACGGCGTTGCCTTCGACCAGACGTTGGCCTAACGAACATTCCCTCCTCCCCTTCGCCCCCGACTCGTTAATTACTATTCTCGTTCGTAGTCTCAGCGTCAGCCTCAGCCTCCGGACAATTCCTTTGCCCGTCCAGCTCGTTTCTTTTCCAAGATATCGTTCCGCCAGCGACGTATCCGGGCCGACGTTGGAAAATGCGAATAATTGTGCACGTTCGCGAACTGCAACGCGACACTTTGTCGGACGGGCAGATGTTCGAATTGTGGACCGTCTGAATGAAAGGGAATGGATCTAAGGTAATGCTTTACACTGAAAATTTCAGGCTGAAAGATTCTTCAAGATCAGAGTCTCTCTCTAATGGTAGAAAAGTTACATTATATTATAGTGGAGAATGTATCATCTCTTCAGATTCTTCCGTAAATCCGCAAGAATCCACGTAATCTCGCACCGGCGATAGTCTGTGAAACGAAGCCACAAGGGTAGGTAACGCCTCGAAACGTAACGTCTTCGTTGATAGCTTGTCGAATTTTGGGAAACGCGATTTCGTAGAGAGAGAGAGAGAGAGAGAGAGAGAGAGATGAGATACGCCTTTCGATTTAGGGAACCGTAAGAGATGAGAAAGTGTGTCAATCTAGGAGGATCTGTTTTCGTGTTTGGATTGCACGCTTCGGAGCGTGAAGTGGTTCCACGATGCGAGCGAGTTTCCGTGGATTCCCGACAAAGTTAAGATAGGGAGACGCTGGTACTTGCATTGATGAGTATTTGTACCCGAGTATTTAGAAACTTGCAGCCGCCGTGTACGATGCTTATATTGGATATTACGGTTGTTTTATTTGCCGAGATATGCATACGAACTTCTACTGTCTTTGCATTTGCGGAGTACGTCTGTACAATTTATCGAAAGTTACAAAGTGTTTTATACGTACATCACTCTATCGAACTTGTTCTCTCGCGTCACTAATTAGCAATCAACGACAAATTGATAATTACCACGTAATGCTTTCTCATTTTTTATTTACGTACACTGGCGTACCAATTCGTACTAATTTAATGATCCAATGAATTTCGTGCGAGTGAAAATTTTAAAACACTCAAAAGGAAATTTCAATACGGAATTTTAAATGCGAGCCACGTACTGTTTTACCGTCGAATTTCCAATAAATCAGCGCTGATGTTTCGTTAACGAAATTGAAAAAATAAAGAAAGAAGGAAGATTTATTAAAAAAAGGAAAAAAGAAAAAGGCAGGAAAGAAAAATGTTTGAAAAGCCACGAGGCCCAGTAACGCTTCGACACGGATAGGACATTAATATTTATTGCGCATTACGCGTGAAGTTTCGCACAGCGGACTCTTTAAAACGATCGACGTGCGAAATATTCATATTTCCGGAAACGCTCTTAGCATCCGCAACTCATCGCCACATACGTTCCATCCTTCTGAATCTGATTTTCACACTTTCGGCCGTGCCGTTTAATGCCCAACTTCGTTAAATCTGTTTAACTATTATCGAACTGTGTCCATTAACGCTAACGAGATAATATTTCTGTGTTAAGCACGAGTCCGACAAGCGCATGATACATTAGCGAAATTTACAAACTCCCGCAGTCGCGAGATTTCCCCCAAACAGTATAATTTTACCGAAATTCAGACCTCCAGAGGATCTCCTCTCTTTGTTTCTTCTTCTTTCTTTTTTTCTAGTCTTTCAATCGTTTAGCGATTACGAAAGTTTCGCGACGAAATTAATTTCAATTTGGATTTCAACGAGAATATTCCAACGTTAATTAAATTGATACAGAACGGAATAGAAATAGAACCGAACAAAATTAAATCTGTACGAATAGAACGGAATTAATAAAATATATCAACAGCGTCGTTTCGTTTCGGGTTTGACTAATTTTCGATAGACCAAACAGCGCCGGACATATGGGAAGGGGGATCTCGCGACCTGGGATTTCCACGCCGGGAAAATTCTGACTCACCGTGCCATATGGCTGCATCTGGCGCAGAGGGGATGCTTCAGACTAAACACGCAAGCCCGTTCTCCATCCCCCGGGGGGAGGTTCTAACGCGGCGCGAATACTCTCGAAAAATTGAAGCCAGAAGGGAAATTCTGTCGTGCTGATCGATTGGGCTTGGCCTGTGGCCTTCCAGTTATTTCGACCACACCGCGAATAATAATCCGCCAGCAAGTGAAATCGAAAGAAACCTCCACGCGTTTGAGCTGCAACGTTGGGCAAAAATTCCGGTGGCCAGCGGAGGGAAAACTTCCAGTTCCGGTGGCAGAAGAAGGGGGGAGGGTGGGGGGGAAGCAGAGGGCAAAAGTCGGCGGATATCACGGCCACGCGAGAATAATCTTAACCCACCCCCTCCCCCCGTGGCGCGCTTGTTCGCCGACTTTCTTGTGCGCCACAGGGCGAATAACGCTCGGCCAAACGGAATTGCCTGCAGAAGCGGCCTACTTCCGGCTGCGAAACGGAAGCGAAGCTGCAACGAGCGGCAACCGAACATAACCCTCCTCCTCGGGTCGTTATCCTGAACGCCACGTTTTCAGAGAAACGCGGCTCGCAAATATTGACCCGGTCAGGGAGCTTCTTTCTCCTCTGCCCCTCGCAATCCCCCCAATCTTATTATCGAGCACTTTCCAAATTTTTTTGTTCTTGCGCATTCTCGAGGATCGCGAGAATTTTCAACAATTGTTCACGAATTTTTCTTTGCGTTCTTTCACGTGTTCCCTCTTTCGGTATTCATTTTTCTCTGCTTTCTCTCTTGCAAACTCTTTCTCTCTTTCTTACGTGTTCTTTGAAAAGTTCGAATGTATGTACTTTGACGTTCGGTAATAATAAGCATCGATACAAGTCAATCTGTCAACTAGAACGAACGCGTACGTGTGAATCGTGAGGAATCAGGAGATGATGAAAATAAATAGATTCGTACAGTCGTGCCTCCAAATGGAAATTAATATTAATTTCGACGAAAAAAATCATTCGAGCAGCTGCAGAAAACGAAAGTCTGAAGTCGTATTGACAAGTTCGATCGTTTTAATATCGTTAAAACGATAAAATTGCACGATTATTTACAAAAGTCGTATATAAAAGCTCCAACGAATGATGTCTCTCGTTTCAAACATTCCGCCGAGAAACTGTTGACTGTTTTCAAACAGATGTTGGTTTTTTCAGATACGTCGTGTCGCAAAGTAGATACGTCAGAATTTTAGACGCATCGGCGTATTTCTTTTTAAATACTCTTTTCCCTTGAGAATATCGGATAAATATCCCGCGACCGATCGAAAGAGCGTTAAGCACACAGAGGTAAATCGGAAAGAAGCTTGCTCGGCCGGCGCTGGCAAATATTAACAGACGCAAAAACGGGGGCAAGTTTCCCTTGACCCGGGCTGGCAAATAACATTCCGAACGAAAACCACAGGCGTTTCCAACCACCGGCGGACCGTGAAATTCCCATCCTTCTTCCCTCCTCCGCGCACGCGGGATAGTTTCCGGTTTTCGTAACGGCGGTGAAACAGCTTTGTGTCGCGATCTCCTCTGCCCGCCAGCCGGACCACCTAGCTTCGAGCGATTGAAAAGTCCGAAAACTCCGATAAAATCTCGCCTTCGCGCTTTGCCGGCACGTTTCATATTTATGAGCGGAAACGGAGAGGATCGCGCGCGCCTAACCGCGAGGAAATTCATGAACCGATCGCGACAAATGTCGCGCGATGAACTTTCGAGCCAGCGGTTCGCGGTCAAACGTCTCTCGGGGTCAACGACGGACAATTCCCGACGAAGGATTCGTCTTTTTTCCCTTCTTTTTTTTCGAAATCTGAGATCCCAACTTTCCACTCACCGAAAGTTTTTTTTCAAACTTTCGAAAGCCTCGAAAAAAACTCACAATCAGTCGCCGCGTTTTTGTTTCTGAGACTTTTCACAGTCTAAACTGAATTATTCTTTTTTTTTTTTTTTTTTTGAACGAAATTACCAGACTGGCGATTGTTAATTCAAACTCGTATTTTCCAGTGGTTGCCAGTTCGAATTACGTAGGGTGTAACAAGGTTGGCGTGCGATTCAAGAAAGAAGGAAATTTAGATCGAAATCGAGATGAATTTAAAACACTGGAAACGCACGCGTGGTAATTAAACAACAACAAAAAATCAATCGTTCGCCGTTCACTTTCCATTTCACGCGTTCTCCACTCGCGCACTTTCTCCGAAAGAATTCTATATTTACAACCTCAACGGTGCACGACAAAAATAATGGAGGTGATGAAACATTCGGCGACTAAAACTCTACGCGTAATTTGCCAGTTCACTACTTTAAGGAAGAATTAATAAGATAAAAGACCAGTTGTACGCCATCGCTGTTATGAATTTGCAAAATAAAACATTCCGCAGAGAGAGAAAGAGAGACAAAGAGAGAGAGAGAGATGCTTATCGAGAAAAATATTACCGTCAGAGCGTTAGAAATTGATTGTAACGAAAGAATTACGGGGTCCGTGATTCATAACCGAAGGGAATGCTCTTGACAGGGCCAATAGAACTCTAGATATCGTCTCGTTTGTATGTCGCGTGTACTAGATGTGTCGCGTGTACACGCGTGCTCGTGCATTTCTTGGCAAATGCCGACACTTTCGCTCGCAGATTGCCAACAAATCTATCTTCCGGATTTAATGAACGTACTCGAGGAGGAGGGAAACTCGAGACGAACCCGGCGGTATTTCGTGAATCAGCCAACTCTAATTAAAACTTCTTCGTTCGTCAAAATGGCAGAGGTTGAGGAACTTCTCCCCAGACGAAATCGAAATTTTTCGCGCGAAGGAAACGAAACGAAACGAAACTACTACGGGATGAAAATTGACACGTATCGATCGTTCGTCAGTCGTGAAAATAGTAAAATGGAATCGAGCGCATAAAAGTCGGTAAACAAAATTCTGTTGGAGAGTAACCAGAAAATGGCCGTTGATCGAGAACACAGGGGGTAGCAAAAGCGTTGCAAGGATAATCAAAGCATCGATCGTGCAGGGAACTATTTCCACGATAATGGTTTGTAAAGACATAAGCCTCTAAATCCACCTTTCCCGTTCCACGGCCACGGCGAACGACAAAACGACTAGTTCGGCTACCAGAATGATCGACCACGCGAGGATCCATTAATCCCACTGTCCCGTGTTTTCTCTCTCTCTCTCTCTCTTTTTTAAACATTCCCCCTTGGAATTACGTCCTTGGAGTTACATCAATCAAGCGTAGCGCGAAAGAACTACAGAAATTTAGCGATCTCTGTGTGAATAAATTTACGTTAAACATTGACGTTCATTGCGTCGAATTTATTTCTTCCACGCGTATGTAAATTTATTTTTACGCGTCTGACGTGATATAAATTTCATCTCGCTTGACGGGTAGAAAAGGAAGCTGTCAATCCTCAGAATGAACACGTTAACTTGCTAAAAATAATGTATTTTCGCTTTAAACTTGCCACAGCAAGTTACGTGTCTGAGTAAAATTCGGAACGACGAATTGAACGCTATTTTAACAGTGATTAACTCTACGAGCAAAATATCGTCACGTGCGCTAAATAAAAATTTGCGTCAATCAATAATCATGGACTGAGATTCGGCTGTACTTTGACAAACTGGCCCGAAATTTCGTCTTGGAAAAAAGGATTCCCGCCGGTCGCCTGTTACAACAAAAACTACGAGCACTAGTTCAACTGTAAATTTTTAGCAAACAGCGTGATTCATTGGGTCATGCGTCGTTACATCGAGGTCCGCGCTCGCAGTTTTTCTGTTTGCTTTCGCCGAAAATCAACAGCCATACGACACATGTAGCGCGTATCTATACTGACTGGTCGCACGAACGCATCGGTAGCGTGATATTTGTTGCAGTTATCGTTGCTTTTACGACTCGCATAAGTGTAAATTAACGATAATGACCGTGGCGTGCACACACGCGAAAATTGACCTAACTTGAATTCGCAATGTACATATACATATGTGTGTGTGTGTGTGTGTGTGTGTGTGTGTGTGTGTGTGTGTGTGTGTGTGTGTGTGTGTGTGTGTGTGTGTGTGTGTGTGTGTGTGTGTGTGTGTGTGTGTGTGTGTGTGTGTGTGTGTGTGTGTGTGTGTGTGTGTGTGTGTGTGTGTGTGTGTGTGTGTGTGTGTGTGTGTGCCTATTAGCTGTAATGCATCGTTAACGCTCTTCTAACCATTTTCTTCTGACGTGTGAACAGTATAATAAAGATTGAGTAGTCTTTTGATACGGCCATAGCCAGAGAACAGAATTAGATAAACTATTAAGCAATCTTTCGAATAACGCTTAAAGGTTAATGATTAATTATTAAATACAGAATTCGTTGATGAAATTTCTTTAACACATTTCTTTTAATAAATTAAATTAACATTGAATAAGTAATTACGAAGTTTCTTTGAAACTACCAAAATTAATCCGGCAGAAATGTACGAAAATCTTCTTCGTGAAAAGAATTTTAAATTATCCTAATTGCATGCAGCGTGAAGCGTGTAACACGGCTGCAGGAACTCATTTAAATTTATACTCGCAGCATTTGCGAATCAACAGTCGACAAATGTTCCAAACACAACGCGAGCAAAACGAAGCGCGCAGCGAGTTTCTGACATTTTTGATACAGTCCATTCGTTTTCCTTTCGTTCGCGCGACACGGCACAAATGAGTAACACTTTGACGCTCCAATATTCCAGAAACGAACAATTCTTTGCCAGTCGGATATTCAAAGCTTCCGTTTTCAAGTATTTTTTTTTTCTCCTTTCTCTTTTTCCTGCTTTTTTTTTCTTTTTTGTTTCGTGTGACGACTGTCCATAGGTTGGCGGAACGGTGATTTTCTATTTATTACAAACGCGTATGAAAAAAAAAAAAACCTTGATGAAACACACAGCCCGATGACAGAGCAGCCGCGAAACTCCAATTTAATCTTCCACCTATTTTAGCAAACACACTTTCTGAAACGAAAACTTTTCCCTTTTCGTTCGTTTGTTCAATCCCATAACGTGACGCTTCTGTTAATTAAACGAACTGTAAATTCTTAGAAACTGGATTGTATATTTTATTGGGAAATCTTCTCCGATATCTCCGACAACCGCGTTCCATTTAGAAATTCCCTTGCGTACGTGAGGTACTTGATTCAAAAACTCGATAAATCCAAAAATCCTCACGCTCATCGCGAGCCAGTAAACTAATTAATTTTAGCAATCTCGAGCGATAAATTTCGATCTCAATGTTTCTCACGCTCTGAAGGAGGGCAATTCTACCACGAAAGGTTTAAATAACACGCACGTATATCGAATAAAAAGCGAGAGAAAGAAATGAAATGAGATTTCCGCGTCGCTGACGGGGAGGGAAGAGAGAACTTCGCGCGGTGTTTGTATTTCGTCTGTAAATTTCAGCAATATTTGCCCCCCCCCCTCCGCCAGACCGTAAACTCGGATGATTTGTCACGGCTGCGAAAAATCGCGAATTTTTTTTTTTTCGATTTTACAAAGGAACGGCGGGAATTCCGATTTCAATAAATCCCCTGCTGATTTTATTGCTCGCTCCTCGTGTAAACCTCCGCGCGCAGAAGGGGAGAACATCAAGGGGACAGCGTTAAATAATGGAATCGCTATCGATTTGGGGATTTCAGTCGTCACGTACGGCGGGCAGAAAAAAAGAAAAGAAGAAGAAGAAGAAGAAGAAACAACGACATTATACGTGTCGATCGAAACGTAAATTCTCTTCTCTTTCAGAACCGGGGGTTAAAATTCCCAATAAATTCAAAGGCGAAGAATCTGCGAAAGGGAGTGACATAAGCCGTGAACAAGAAACCGGGAGGGGGGGAGAGGGTCCCAAGCAGAACGAAGTGTTTGCACACGCGTATCCCCGCTGCGAAGCGTCTCAGAGTAGCTTCCTCATCACGAAAGCTAACCTGATAAATGAATGAAACTGCAATCTTCACTCGAGGAGGAGGATAGGCGCGAGAAAAGCGACCAAGGACCGAGAAAGACGAGAAAGAGAGAGAGTAAACGAACGAGGAGAAGCCAAAGGAGGAGAAAGAAGGTGAAGAACGGAATGAAAAACGAAATGGAAAACAAAAGAACGCTCTCAGATCGATACGTTCGCCTTTATCGTGCGCCTGCTCTTCCGCCACCGTGTGCGTGCCAGTGGCTAAGAAACGGAACGAAGCAAGTGCAGGCAGGCTTGCTACTGACTGTGATCGTCGATCCTCGCGATCGTCGATCCTAATCTCGACCAAAACTTTCACTCTCCTTTTCTTCGTTGCAACGTCTTCTTTCCACGTGCAACTTGACTTTGATTTTTCGAAAAAGATTCTGTCAAATCGTTTCATCGAGAGAGTTTGAATTCTGTCGACCGGCTCATTTATAATATCCTCTAAAAGTTTGTAAAGAGATTCTGTGTGTTAAAACGAATTTCTATATACATTGTATTAAATTTTTATTGGGACACTTCCTTTTCTTTCAAACGTGGCCAAACATGGTGTACGTTTTTTAACAAATTCGCGCGAAACTTTTTTATACACCGTGTATAAACTCATTGACCATTCGATCTGTCATTAATAAAAATTCTGGTTGTCGATTGAATAATTTGTAACGTTCTCTAGAGAGATTTTCTATTCAAATAAATTTCGAATAAGCCTGCAGCAAATTTTATTAAGGATACTCCTTTCTCCTTCTTTCGTCGTCAAACGTCTTCTGTGTTTTTAACGAATAACCGTGTGTATAAAACTTATTGATCATTCGAGGCACACGAGGTGCGATCGATCGTTAATAAAACCGTACGATCCCGTCATTTCCGCGGATTTCCGAAATTTTGACGTTCAATCTCTTGGGATTAACGAGGGAACTACCTCGTGGCACAGAAACTCCAAAGGTCTTCGCAATTTCAAGTTTCCCCCCAAATCCAGATTTTGTTCCCTAACTGGGAAACAAACGCAAAATTCGTGATCCCTCGATGTTGAGACAAGACAATCGAACTGCGTCGAGCGAAGAACAAATTGCGTAAGAAATTTAGAATTTCGCTTTGGCATTTGAAATTCAGCATTATCTCGAGTTGCTCAAGATTCGACAGACCGTCATACTTTTACCGAGGTTTCCCAAAAATGTTTAACGAGATGACATGCGAACGTGGCACGTTCGTAATTTTACAACGTCGTCGTATGCATGCGCGAGGAGTTGAATTAGATGGCGGGTATTCGTTAAAAGCCTGGGGGCAATCGAATCGATGGGAAAGAGGACGTCGAAGATAAAAAAAAAAAAAGGAACACGGAAATACCTTTTATTTAGCGTTGTGCTGAATCGCGCGATGTAAATCCGGGACAACGAAGATGGTCTACACGCTGATCGTCAGGGAAATGACCAAGCGGGGATCATAGGATAGGGATAGGAACGCACGCGAGGAGGAGGGAAAAGGGTGGGAGTTTGCAAATGCTAGACTCCTCGTTTTAGTAATGAAATTTTCACTGCACGGATCCGCGCTGTATGCAGTGAAAAACAGAAACGGAATCGACGTCGTTACGCTGTTCCTCGAGGGAAAAACCAACGCGAGCGCAGCGAGCCATACGATTTTAGGTTGATTAAAAAAGAAGTTAACGAAAGAGCCGGAGGATTAAAAAATCCCCGTTTGATATCCTCTTTGCGCGCAGCCGGCCAACGCTTCGCGATAATGATCGCGTTTTACACAGCGATACGTAACGATGAAGATAATTGTTATTTTTGCATTGTCGCGCGCGTGCAAGTCGTCGATTTCTTTTGCGAGACATTACAACCTCTCAAGTGCGTTAAGCACGCAAAGACTCTTGGCGAATTGCTATTTCCTTCCATCCCGAGGGTTCGTTTAAATTCCTAACCGCGCCGCGAAAATTAATGTTTCGTGCCGTTTCCGCAAAAATTTCGCATCGTTACGTTAATGACGTTACATTATATGCAAGGATTAAACGAGGCCGATACGCGTGTTATTAAATGAAAATATTTGCTCATTTTGCACGCTCGAGCGCACGCTTCGTGCCGACCTGTCGGTACTTTACGAGTACTCGGTGTATCGCGAAGTTTTCGAGTTGCAATCGAGTTGGGCCGGCGCGCGGGAAGTACCCCGTGGAAAGTTGCCACGCTCGTTCCGGCTCGTGTAGCTACGGCTGACGCGGAATCGACCTCGGCGAAAGTTAATTTCACAGCAAGTATCGACTATCACCGCTGCACAGTTTTGTCAAACAGAGCCCCCCCCGAGGAGGTCTTTGCCGGCGCTTCCGGTGGAAACGACAAAGTAGCGGAAACTCGTCGGTGAATTGTGAATCGTACATTCCGTTTAATGTCAATCATAATTAAACTTACGATTAAGCGAGGTGAATTAAATTTCTGTTTCTTTCTTTCTTTCTTTTCCGATCGAATTATTTCATCGCGATCGTCATTCGAATTTTCGTCCTCATCCTCGAAAATTCACTTGAATCCAAATGAACTGAACTTCATGATTCTCTCGTTGGTCATTCGAGATCGGTTCGGCAGAATTTTTTTCGACGCAGGAGCGAGCAAAAATTTTCCGATTATTACGACATAATACCCTTTGACCCTTTATTCATCGACGAGCAGAATTTAAACCCGAAATCGTTCTCTTTCTCGCTGTCTCCTTCTCCTCGTGTCTTCTCGTCGGCGGGACCGTATAATATCGGAATTCCATAAATCGATCGGCCAATTTGAAAACTTTCGATGTCGATATCCAACCTTCTTACTCGACTCGACAGGACTCGACTTCCCAGCCTAAGTAGGACGTACGACTCTTCAGTTTTTCATACCTGTCCGACCTGTGACGTTTATGAAAGTGAATCCCCTCCTCCCCGCCGCCACTGTCCGATCGTTTCTGACCAAAGACACTCGCAGATGTTTTACCTTTCCACTTTTCCAACGTCGCCTGAAGAACTCTCGCCTCTCACGGATTGAAACTTTCAAAATCAAACGCGGATCGTGGATTAATAATTCAAAGATTCTTCGCGTTCCAACGAGTTTCAGTTGCTACTCGACCAAATTTTCGAATATCATTGTTTCCTCGGTCCAGCAGATTACTCGCAAACGCGTCTGTGTCGAAGATCCGACTGACATTAATTTGACTGAGATTCGATCGACTCTCGTCAGAAAAAAAATCGACAGAGTTCAAGTAGAGAAATTTCGAAAGGTTTGGGTTAGATTTGGGTTAGGTTTTGTGGTAGTGGTTGCCATAGATGTGTGAAAATACACGATGTTTGTATGGAAGGATGAGTGTGGCGAGAGTGAGAGTATAAGAGTGGTGTGGTGTGATCTGAGTGTTTGAGATATTCCAGGGCAGAAGAAAGAACGAATGAGAGAGATGTATGGGAGAACAGCTGAGCGCGAGCATGGTGACGAAAAAACAAATGTGATCGGGAAGATGCCCAGTCGAGAGTTGGATAGACGCGTGACTTGAGTATGAGAGTTGAAATAGAGTGTGAGAGTTAAATATATGTATTTTGTAATTTTTATTAAATCTATCTCCAACTTGGTGTGTTTATCAGTCCGATCCACTAACAGGTTTGGATTAGGTTTGAATTAGGTTTGGGTTAGGTTTGTCTTTCTGAAGATTTCCTCTACGTTAAAAAAAAATATGGGTTTGAGAGTAGCGTTCAAGTAGAAAAATTTCGGAAGGTTGCTGAAATTTTCATCAAATTTCGTCCACCGTTCGTAAAGTCTCCGGCTTCGTGTCGTGAAATCCGTGATATTGGGTGATACATCACCATCAAGTATTCATTAAAAGGTAAAGGTTGAAGGTGAAGTTGCGCGCAACTTGGCCCTCGCCGAGCGTGTGTTCCTATCATCCTCCGGGTAACCAACAACCTTCGCCGAATTACCTAAGACGTTGCACCGACTACGGTAACGATGATTTCCAGGTTTATGGCGGTCCCGCACGATTTCCTCTCCGAAACTTGCCGGCCAATCCCGGGCGCAACGGTCCTGATAAAAGTGTAAATTTCCCGAAATTTCATTAAGCCGTCTCGCGCGCGCCGATCTCGTAAAAATCGGTCGATTGCAGCCCGGCACGAATCGTTATTAAATCCCTTATCCGGTGAAACGTGCTACAACCGAGTATTTCACTCGAAATCGTTCCTTCGCTCGGTACTTCGCATTCGTCTTGGTGATTCTGGTGGAAAGTAGTTTACGAATCGAGCATAATTGCGCGAGGATCGCGATTTTCAAGAAACGTAATCTGCTGTGGCAAGTTCCACGATTTATTCAACGTTACAGTAGCTGACAAGAGCCAAGCAAATTCTGAAATGCCTAATCCCCTTTAAACGTTTCAGGTTATATTACCTTCCAAGAGATCCTCTCTGTCGCGCGTAGCGTTCGAAATTTCGCAGACGATAAATACGTGTAAAGAGAGATCGATCCAAAATAACTGGCTTGACATCGAAACGACAGCGAAAGAATTTATTTATTCGGGAATTAATCAACGCAAACGCTCGTCTCGTGGAGAGCGGAACGATGAAACGTTTAGCAAGGAGGGGGGAGGAAGCATGCTAAACCACCTACGCCGAAGTTACGGAGCGTCTCGCGGAGTGATATACCACGCGCGAGTATTATACTCGTGGAAATCCGAGGCTAGCCGTGAGGACAAATGTCGAACAAGATTACGGGCAGCATTATCGCGCAGCCAACTTGGAATTCGCACGGATACGGACGCTTAACTCCCCCCTTCCCTCCCTCCCCCCCCCCTTTCGAATATGCACCGCGTTAAATCTCCGCCTCTGTTCTCCTCTCCGCAACTTCGAACGCGGCACGCCAGCACGACAGTGGCATAAGTTCAATATGTACTCGCGAGATCTGAATCAAATTTGATGTCCGACGCGGTTCGCACAATGGGGCTCGAATCGAGTCGATCGGAACTTTGACGTTTGCAGTTTCAAAGTGCAATTTTTGGACCCGTAAACGTTGGGACGCGCGCGCGCTGCAATCTCGGCGAGACTCTTCGCTATTTTCGAATTTTACAACTTTCGGTTCGAAGCTTCGGAGCGAGTTGGGAACTTGGACTTTTTCTGAGATTTTGGAATTTTGAAATTGGCCCGTCGTTCGCGAAGTATTGTCCGTTCGATCTCACGTGCAACAACGACAGTATTTTGCCGAGCGCTCGTTCCTCTCGGCTGATTTTAAATTGAAATTCAAACACATTTGCCGTTTGTTTTCTTCTCGATTTTCTCGTTGTATCGCTCGCCGTTGTCCCGCCGTCCCGGTTTAAAAATGTGCACGCGCCGCTACGCTTATTTCGACGAAGTGAAAATAAAATGGCACTCCGCTTTGTTCGTACCGGCGCTACCGTACTACTGCCACGTACAACCTTCCTATCGTAATTCGTGCCTCGTGCCCACTCTTTACGTTTCGTCTCTTCCACCTCCGACATTATCTCCTTACTCGCGCCGTCATTACTCTCACTTTGTTCTCTCGGCTTTTGCCCCTTTTTCTTTCTTTCTTCCTTTCGGCTGCTTACCTCTTTTACCTCGCCACCGTGCCTTGTGCATTTTGTTTGTCACTCTTGTCAAAGGAGCGGCGCCGAGCTTTAAGTCTCTCTCTCTCTCTCTCTCTTTCTTTCTCTCTCTGGCCACGCTCGGAACTCCACGTCCTAGATTCACCGTGATGTCACAGACGTGGAAACGCGACGTGTTTGTTCTCGCTCGCCGCTCTTCGATCTCCTCCGCGCGTCCGTGTTCGCTCGTTCTCGCCACGCGTCGTCGTCGACAGAAAAAAAAAATATACATTCGCGCCATTTGTGAGTTTCGACGGGGAGCAACGATCGACGAGTTCCGATTTCCCGTCAAACGCGTCGACGTTCCTTTGAATTTTCGAAATCTACATACGCACGGTTGTCGACGAGATTCTAAAAACAACGCACGAAATTCATTGATCTTTCGATTCGCGAGACGGAAATTGCTCGGAACTTCTTCCTGTACCTGAGGAGCAAGGCAACTGTGCACAAGACTTGGGAGTTTGCTTTGTTTTAGCCGCCCGAGTTTTAAGATTTAAAACAGAACCGGCTAAGTGGCGGCCCTTACCCCTACTTTCCTTATCGCCGAGCACAAGCCCCACTCTACTGATGCAGTGGAGGGGCAAACAGAAAAGTGGGGGAGCCGCCAGTTAACCAGCTCTGACTTAAAATATGAGGATATGGTTGTTTGTGCGTGTGCAAAGACAAAAATTCTGAGGGTGAGATTTCGAACGGAGAGTAGCGAGTCGCGAGAGAAATTAAAGAGTATCGAGTGGTGGCAGGGTGTAAAGAATTTTGAAAGAATTATGTAGAGCGAGTAACAAGTTGTGATAGCGTGAGAGTCCAGTGAGAGCTTAATATCTTCTGTCAGTGCCGTATTGGAACTTTTTCAGTATTTTTTAATAAACTTTACATTTATATTTGTTTTAAAACCACTTGATAAAAATTGCATTGTCTTTAAACGCACACTCACGGCTGGCAAGTTGCGCATATTGGAAATAAATATGCAACGAATATTATACTTTATTTTCTTAAACAAAGGGAAAGTTTCTCTGCAGAGACTTTCAATATAAAATTGAAACGTGACTGATCTCACAATACCGATGGGATTTCCGCTCTTTGAAAATTGCGACTCGAGGCTGCTAAATCGGGGCTACTCTTGCCTACAGGCGTCTAAAATACAGACGAGTATCATGAGTGTTCCAACAATCGCATTATCGACAATGAACACGGTGCAATTCTGTAAACAGAACATCGGCGAGCCTGGCGGTAAATTCGGTTACACGTGGAATGTAATTTTTGCGCCGAGCGAGCGTTACACACATTTCGAGCGGTAATTGTTGCAAATTATTACCACGGGATTCACCCTGTATATCCGGGAATCCCGGGAAACGCGGTGCGGAAAGCGTCTCTAAATGCTCGTTCGGCTATTTAACCCGTTTGCCAAAATTACTAGAATGGAAAAAAACTGCTGGAAAACGGTGAAAGACACACGTGTGGAACAGCGTTTAACCAAATATGCCTTGGTACGAACGGAATAAAAACGTCAGAACGTGCGTTTCCTTTTTCTAGAAAAAACGAACGAACACGTTTCGCAAACACGTTGGATTTTTCGAATTGAAATCCACGTTTAAATCTCGTTCCAGAAGGAGATTAAAATTCTTCAAATTCATTTTTAAAATCACGGCCAGTTTCAAAATTGGCGCCAATTTTCTAAGCGTTCGCGTATTATATAAGAGTTGTAAATCGCGGGGAATTCCACCGAATCGCGGCACAAAATCCTATATAATCGAGACACATCACCATCGGCGGGAAGAAGCAATTCGCGTGATAGGGAATCGCGCGAAGCGATTTTTCTCTCTTTCCTCTTTTTTCTTTTTTGTTCTTTTTCTCCGACAGAGTAATGACCGCGACACGGATAACGAACGAAATCGATCCATCGGAATTACGCGCGATGCAGCGCACTGCCGGCTCTCTGTTCTCAATTTGCCGTAATGGTTTTGATCGGCGATATTCGATCGGCGATCGAAACCTACAACCGATTCGACGTTCGTAATTGCGCGCGTAAAGATACCTCTGGGATGTCGCGAGCCGTGTCGCCACCAGACAAAGTCCAGTAAAATTCCACTCGAGTTTCAGATAATCGACCTCTCTCTCTCTCTCTCTCTCTCTCTCTCTGCATCTCCCCAGCGAGCCAGCAATTTGCGACTTTGTATCCCCGTTTTGAATTTATAAACTCTGGCATTGATCGAACGAACGATCCTCCTTCGAGTAAAAAAGATTTATACTAATACGATTAAATAGGTTACGCTTGCGAGTGTTAGTTATTTACTAGACATTGGACACTCCGTTCCGGACGATGCGTCACATTTTCAGAAAAGAAAATCAGCGTCCAACGAGAGCATATTTTGCTCGTTACAGCGATAACGAAGACGCAAGCAGAGGTCAGCGAGTTCTATCTACAGAGCAGCTAACTTACATCACAAAGATAAAAAAAAAAAACTTAATAAAAGGAACAACGAATAATCATCGAGGAATCTGATCGAACTGGATTTCGCATAACCGATCTGTGGAATAGCATATCACAGACAATAATAATAGCAAAAAAGAAAAGAAAACGAAGAAAATTCCGAAAAGCTGATTAGAAGAGGTTTCTCGTTGTTGAAAAGAGAAAGTGAAGCAGCAGAGAGAGAGAGAGAGAGAGAGAGAGAGAGAGAGAGAGAAATATGAGGGCGTAAACGGAAGCTCCATCGAGGAGGAAGGAACAAATGGAAGAGGGACGAGGAGACGGGGGGGAGGGGAGAAACGACTTCTTCTGGACCCATTCCATTCGACAAATTTATGCGAGCCTTGGCACCGATTCTCGGCCACCAGTCGAGATTATGCCATCGACGTATGGCAGAGAGACCGTGCCGCCGCCTAAAGCTTCCTTTCTCGGTCTTTTACGTTTACGTTTTCTTTTCTTGTCCGTCCGCTTCGTCATGCGCCGCTGTCTCGTCGTCTGTACAGAACACACGCTTGGCAACGCGAATGAATGAAACGTTACGGCCAGCGATACGATTTACGAGCGGCTACGGATAAATCCAGTGCCGCTGGCTGCCGCTATCGCTATCGCCGTTCGGCTGTTGATTGTGTAACGGATAAAATGCGAAACACTTCGCGTTTTCGTGCGGGAAGAATTATGGCCTACAGAAATGTCTGGCGAAATTTAGAGATATGGTTTGAAATTGTAGAAAATATCTTTGAGGCAGAAGGAAAATTCGAATCCAAAGGTGTCCAAGTTTGCGCGGAAATCTGCAGTGAGATTTGTGACAACAAACATCGAAGATGACGATGACCGAGGTAACCACTGACTACGCCTTTGTGAAAATTAAGAACGTGATTGAGGAACTTTCTGAACTCTGACCGATGAAGTTCCAAGAACGAAGCGACACTAGCGCCACGTGACTGTTAACTAACCTATCAGACGCTAAATTAAGGCTCTACTCTACACGTAGTCGAATTTATTTGTTACAGAACCAACCATTCCTTGGGAGGAACAAAATGCAAGATTTTTGGTTGAAAATAACCAAAGATCTATGACGCGATCGTTTATTTTCGGACAAATTTCCAAGAATAACATGTTTCTTTCAACGATTCTCCAATTTATCAACGTTCAACCACTCCGAGCTGTTTCCCGAGCTTTATCTGTTCTAATTAGAACCTGAGGAATTAAACATGCGCGTGAGTATTATTTTCGTCGTGCGAGAGTGTTGGGACAGGGAGGTTTCACAGATATTGCAAATTGCAGCCGCTCATTTGAACCAACCTGGAGTCAACGAACACGATACGCGCAACCCCTGTAGCTCATGCAACCGATCCGGAACACTCTCGAATCGGATTTCATCCGCAATACGTTCAATAAAAGGAACACGACCTGACCCGGCTATTTTGATCCAGAGTTCCTTCGATTCTGAGTGTTGCGGCATAAAATTTCAACAAATTGATGACTAATTGATAAAACTACGAATACACGTGAAACCGTGTGGCTTGTACATTCTGAAATATTTTATATACAGTTCCTTAGAAATATATAAAAATCTACTGACGCCTATTGGAACATACAAAATGTTGCAAATATTTTTAACATTATAGGAAAACTGCCAAAACTGACAACAACGTCGATCAGTTTCTCCAAGAGTATCGGCGATCTGCTCACTTATTTATTTATGCCATGCTTGTTCGTTGGTTCGTTCGCCAAAACTAGTACGTGATAATTCAGCCTGTCGTCCAATCGTAATTAATTAGTACGAACATTTTCCGTGTTTCGTGCCTTTGCCTACCACTCGCAAAGAGTATACGTTCCCGGTGTGATCCCACGAATAACCGTACCAGCGTCCTACGAATTCAGCGAATTAATTTAGTAAAAAAAAAAAAAAAAAGAAAAAATCGAGCGCGCACAAAGCATCCCCTCCCCTTTCGTTTAATACCTCTTTTAAAATCCGCCGCCGTGAATCTTCATTAGAGGGACGCGCGAGAGATTCCAAATATAAATACAAATAAACCTGCTTACAACGTGTCGTTCCATATACCAAATTACTTTTCGCACGGCCACCGTGAACCGACCATCGCACCGTAGCTTCATTAACCGACATAATCAACCGGGGTGTAACTAGAGAGAGAGAGAGAGAGAGAGAAGAAAAGAGAATAGAAAAGAAACCCCTGTGTCGTCGGTTATGCGTTATGCGTTGTTATTCAGTCATCGTCGCCTCGTCCATTATTGAAAATAACATAGTAAATTGATTAATGGACAAAGACAAAAGGGAGCCAGACTTTACGTAGAGCTAGCCGGCGACGATTAATGAGTGCAACATCGATCAGGCTGTGTTATCGACGTCGAAATATGGCGTACGCGTTTGGTCACGCCCTTCATTGTTTCCCATTTCTGTCGAATATCAATTTTCGCCGGAATATCTGGACACGTGTCTGTGATTGTAGGGTAAATTGAAATCCCAGTGGAATTTCGTTTCGCCTACGTTTGTAAGTTCAAACCGACCGAACAAACAGTTTAAATTTAAGCTGTAATAATCACTCTCGATTAATTATCCCCGCTGTAACAGCATCACCTTTTAAGGAGATTAACAGATTTTCGTTAAACTCTGCCGGATCGTGAAACTCGATTGAGAACTTATTTTTAAGCAAATTTCTAAAAGCGAACGCGCGAGCAATAGACGTTCGATTAAACAGTGGACAAACAGTGGAAGTTTCTATTAGACTGGACAAGAAAATATTGTTAGAGAAATATGACCAAGCCTCAGCTTCGTTCCGCTACGATTCGTTAATCACTGTTTGCACAACAGCTCGATCTGAGCAAAGTATGTTTCTGGAATTTCCTGGTAATTCTGAAAAGATATCAATTGCAAGACACACAGCAAGATACGAAGCAACTGGTCACGTACGAGGTCATCCTTTATCGAGAAGCGAAACTTTCAGAACATTTCTTCCCCTCCTCCTTCCCCGCTTTTGTCACTTCGCGAGTAGATCTCACTTTCACGAAGATAAAGGATGGTGATTTAACTCATCCGCGAGATATGATTGCAAATTTTTACGCGTTTATCGGAAACTGAATTTATTTATCGCAAACGTTTGAAAACATACAACGTTCCTAGTTACGTTTCCAAGTTCTCGATACTGAGAAACGATACGAGAACATACGTGGTCGTTCGAGACACACAGCCAGAGCACGCTCTCTTGCTCGCTGTAGGTTAGGAATTTTAAAACGCGTTGCACGCAAGCCGACAGCTCGTTGTTTTGAATAATGGAGAGAGAATAGAAAACGAGAACGTACTCGAGCGCACGGTCGATTGCGTACAAGTCAATTTTCTGATAAACCGGTTATCGGAGCATCGTGTTTGCACCGCGGCCAAAGACAAATTATACGCCCCGCTCTTCGTTGCCCGGTGATAAATGTCGGCTAATTACGATTGCTGTTGATACAACTTCTACCATCGAATCAATTAGTGGTTCACTCGCGGTTGTTCAATTGAACAAGGAATTCTTCTCCTTTCCAGAATTCGCCGTGTCGCGCCACGACTTTTATCTCGACACGTAAGTTCGCTCTCGATGATTCATCTTTGCACGCGTTAACGCTGCAACCGCGGCGTGAAAATTGCATTTAGGAGAGATTAGAGTGCGAGGAATGAAAGAAAGTTGGTAATGCGAAGTTTCGTTGATGCGAAAGGTCATTCAATTGTCGAATATTTCCGGAGAATCGTGAATTGAAAAATCATGAGTTTGCTAGTTCCAGCCAGTTGATCCTCCGTTGTAAGAAATATTTATCGTTGGTTGAGAAAAGTTCGTTTTCCACCTCCGGATATAAAAAAAAAAAAAAAAAAAAAAACGCGAGTCTCTCTCGTCGTTCGATCGGAACGATAATTACTCGCTTGTACGTCGATGGGATGTCGCGTGACAACGTTAACGGAGTCTGTAGCCGTCTCGTCCTACATTCGTGGAGAAACACACGTGAGATCGGCTCGGCGACGGTAACCTCGTCTGTAAATAGTTGTTTGAAATCCCATCACGTACACTCGGTATCCACCCCGAAAAGGCAGCCGCTCTCGTGGGTCATACCGAACGAGCATCACGAACCAAATCTTTTGTACACTTTTCAGCTACGGAATTCCACCCGGTCCTCCGCGAGTTCTCACTATTTTATTAAGATTGGCGAAATTAGAACGTTCCCCCCGCGTCTCCTTCAATTTCCTCCCCGGAAAACGAAATTCCCTTTACGATTTACTTTTCCGTGACTTTATCTGCACTCTTCGCGCTCGATATCCCGATGTTTCGCTCTCAAACGGTCAACAATCACTACTGGACGATAAAGTTCCAATTTTACAGACTCGAGCGAACGATGCGCGTCGTCGTCTCGTTTCAGACGTTAGCTGATTAATTTCGTTTCTTGTTCTTGTGTCAGATCGTTGGATCGTTCAAATTTCTCTTTCAACGTCGCGCGTGCGTTTTCAGCGAAGATCGCGATAAAACGCGCGATTACAGTTCGTAAATCTGGCTCTTCTCCACGTGGGTTTTCTCTCCGGCGCGGACCAACGCCGCACTGTTTTCTCTTTTGTTCGTGAACGCGTGCTCCACGTTTGCATGCGCGCGCGAGGCTTCTGCTCGCTCTCGTCCCCGCCGCGCTCGAAACGGTACGTGTAAACGTGCCGTTGCTCCTCGCGATGAAATGGCCCCGCGCAATTACCGGTTTCCTGCAACGTGCACCGCGGTTTTTGCGCATCGATGCTTCTGCTTCTTGTTCCATTCCTCTGTTCCCCCCTCCCGCGCGTATTGTTCACGCACCGTTCGCAATTTGCTGAATAACTATCCTCTCTTTCTCTCTCCTTCGCCCTCGTTTTTCTTTTTTTTCTTTTTTTTTTCTCCTCAACAATTGAACTTTCGCTTCCTTACCGAGGGAACAATTGTATTATCGTTCATTATATATCGTCGGACGCAACGTAACGTCGAGGATTGATGCACGTCGAGGTAACGTGCGTGTAATTGTTGCAAAATGCTGGAATATTTCGCGATTATGTAACGGAGATTGAGGGGGGGGGGGAAGGCGGTCTGTGGATGAAAACGGAAACGCGTGTAAAAATGTTTTGGGCGAACTAGACTGTATGCCCACTTTTACACACGTTTACAGAGGATTTTAAAATGGGAAATTGCACAAAGAGAGAGAGAGAGAGAGAGAGAAAATACGTAAAGTAATTCGAAACAGAGAGTATGTTGTTTCGGAGTTTTGTAACCTTGCGAATACAATTCACGGAGGAGATCGACAAATGCGACCTACTTTGGACACTTTTACGTATAATAACTCTACGCGACGTGTGTTTTTTTTCGCGAACGGTTTTTTATCGAGACGCTGAGAACGCAGTTAATCGTCCAAGAATTGCGAATTTTTCGTGAAAATCGGCAATCTAATGATTACCGTGCGCAGTCGCTGCGCGAAATACTATGTATTTCGATCTCCGGCAACACAGGTTGTGCAATTGTTGGTGGGGAGAAAGCAATAGACAAGCTGCAATTTATGTCGTGCTGGAACTAAAAACGTCACTTTTCCATACGTGCGTGCAACGACGAATCTACCCCCCGTCCACCGTCCGTGTCTGTGAATAGAATTTCGAATAGAAGAAGCGGGCGGAACAAGCGCGGCGGCCAATAAATCGATAACAGATCGTTAACAAATGGTATGCAATTTATTGTCCGCGTTGCAAGCCCGAAAAATCAATTGGCCTTTTACACGGTGAATGTAAAATTTTGTAATTAAACACTGTTGTACGTGCCGTGCTGAAAGTGCCTTGACTCGTTCCGTTCGTTACGCTAACAAAAAAAAAGAGAGAGAGAGAGAGAGAGAATATTGAAAAGTGAATTTCACTTTATTATCGCGCCGACGCGACTTAACGATCTCGCTGATATTCGAGAAAAATCCCCATTGAGAAAACAAAAAAAAAAAAAAATAATGCATATATATCTGGGACACGTGGTATTTCTATTCGACTTTTATCGAATGGAAAAGAAATGACAAAGAAAACTCGAAACGGGGAAACGTGAAACAGCGGTTAAGCAAATTTCGCGCACTCGCCAGGAGGTTCGAGACCCGCTTGGAAATTGCAATGCACCGCTGCGGCCGGCGTGTCAGACGTACGCCGCTCATTTAGCAGCGAGATTTTAAGCACCAAGTAAATTTGACGCACCTGTCGTAATAACGACACTTGCCACTTGCGAACGGCAAGATTTACGATCGCGTCGCAGCGATGCTGCAAAGTCAAGGGCCCACTCCGCTGCACACTGTTTGTAAGTGTCGCGCGATGAGCACTCCGTGTATTTCCTATGTTTCTACGTATCACACGCATCGTTCCATAGATTTTTGCACCCCTAAATCTCCCTGAAACGCGCAATAAAAAAAGTTCCAATTGCAACTGTAACAGATATACCGCTTTAGATATTTTGTTTGAACCTTAAGATTCTTGCACTTCGAAGAAAAGAAAAAAAAGAAACATTCGGTGATAAATTTCGACGATTCGCTCGCTGTTTATAAGCCGCGTCGATCGGCCAAGATGCTCCCTTCAACTTTCGCTGATAAACGCGACGAAACAGACGGATAACGATAATTCGTTACGTCGAAACTATCGGTTTTTCGAAAGATTTCGCCCGCGCGGAAGCACACACACATACGCGCGCGCGCGTACAACACAGCGAACGATGATAATATTTCAATGCGACGCGATACGATACGATGTTCCCACAGCGAAAATTTCATCGAGATACGCCGATCTGTGGAACACACGCGAGTCGTTTACCTGCGAAATCTTTCCCCGGATAAAATGAAAATTGCTAAACCACAAGCGAAACCCACGTCGACACCGCGAATGATTATTTTTCACGCACGTATATGTATATTCGAAGTTGCCCGCTGATACATTATGAATCTCTATAAATATCAAGCAGCATTCGCGTGTTTTAAAATGAACGGAATAACAAAATGTTGATCGGAATAACAAATGTTATCTACAGTATAGACGCAACGTTGCCGGATGTTGACGCAGCCGAGCTCTGGATGTTGATGTTTCAAAATCAGTAGCAACAACGAGAAACGAGACGCGAAATTGCTCGACAAATAGAACCTAGCCTTTCCTGTCTATCGCGAAAAAGGGAAGCGTCCTAGAAATTCAACAAACGCTAACATAATGGCAACGAGACGGAAATTCAGTTAGATCTTGTAAATAAAATAGAACGCTTATGCGTCCCTTGTGCGATATCACAGAGAAATATTTTCATTTTTTTTAAACAGCCGCTCGCGAGAAACGTTTATTCCCAAATTTCCAATTAATTAATTTGCAATAAATTTAAATCATTCCAATGATAAATACGACGAGGCGATAAAATGAAAAGTGCCGTACAGTTTGAAATTGAATCGTTTGCCGTTTGCCATTCGTCGCGATCGTTTCTAACGTACTTGAAAGTTGGAGTGATTAAAATTAATAACGCAGATGATATCCTTCACACTTGAAAGAAAGAAAAAGGAGAGAGGAAAACTTTTAGTAGATTACTGTAAGATTTTTAATCGTTTAACAGACTGTTATAATGGGCGTGTTACATGCCAGCTTAACGTCGTGTGACTAATTAGCATAACGCAATCGTTGGTTAGCCTGATTACGGCGGACCAGAATCGCACGAGCAGCAATGAAACTGCATTTTTCGATGCTTGTTTTACGTAATGAAAACTGCCGTTCTGTAAATTACGATGCAACCTGAAATTCTATATTTATTTATTGAAGATTATTTATTTACATTTAGTGACCGGTTCTACATTTTAAAAAAAAAAAAAAACGAATAAAATCGTTGAATTTCAGTTTTCCATAAAATTCTCGTAATTCGTAAACGATTTCAAACTTCGCGGAATGAAAAAAAGCGTCGACGAAATAATGAAATTGACAATGTAACGTGGCAAAATTCAAAGGGAATTGACAAAACCAACTTTGATCTACCGCGACGCGCAAGGCAAATTTATGAAAATTTCAAATCTCGTAAAATTCGAAGAATAAATTCTCGCTAAAACTTGCGCGAAACAATCGATTTCCAATTACGCTGGGAGCTCGAAATTGAATTGAAAATTTCTCGAGCAAATAACATTGAATTTAACTCTGTAAATTTTTAAAAGAACGTGGCGACAGAATATAGATGAAAACGATTACGCAAATGAACGATTAAAAAAACGTCGCATAAATTTTAATTTTATACCTTTAGCTTGTTATCGATACACAAGCGTCAGTGTACAAAAAAAGGAAAAAAAAAAAAAAGAAAAAAGAAACGTTCGTTAACGAATTTCCGCTTTCGAGTATACACCGTTAATTATACCTGAAACATTAAAGTCAAATTTCATTTGCTAATGCGCCTGCTAATAGCAGCTTTGCTAATGCACGAACGTCAGGATTTCGTAGAAAGCGTAGAATCTCGAATCACGATTTTCCCGAAATCGGGGACAATCTCGCCGCGTGATACTGACGAGATACTGACACGGCTGCATACTTCATACGACAAACCTCCGCGAGCGGGAGTGCAAAATTGATAAAACCACTTGGAACAATTCAACTAGTGCTTTCACATTTCCACCTACGGCTAGTTTCTCTGTCCCGAACGTCTGTCCTAAACGGCGAAATTAAAAGCTAGACACTGAACTAATCTAAACGCTCTTTTATCTCGAGGATCGTATTAATCGCAACCAACTGCATTCGTGGAAGTTTTCAAAGCGTGAGATTGCACGCAACGAGAGAGAAAAAAAAAAGATATATCAAATTGCAGAGAAAAATCGTTCCAAGTCTAATTAAGAATCTTCGTCTACCTAGGGAAATTATATCAAAGTCCAGCAGTCCGGTGTGTTTATGCAAATTAATTAAATATCGTTGCTGCGAGCGTGCAAGCAAGAATATTGACCGAGGCCAAATTCTATTAAGACGCGCATTGTCGTTCGCCACATAATCGGCTTCAAGTGCTGGGCGGCACGTTGCTTGGCATCAAGATTCAGCAAGAGTGACAGGATTGTTAGGCTCGCCAGGAAATTAATCGAATGCATTGACAATATGCATTCACGGCTGACGGGATTTCGACGGAAATCGCGATCCCCCGCTGACGTACCGTAATCGCTATTTAACTCCCCGCTTGTGTAACTTCTCCGACAAAAACGAAATTAGGTTTCACAAAGTAGTAATCACGATCTTCTTTCTTTTCGATTAAAATCCGCAAATCCAGATTTCGTAAAGAAACGACGAATATTACAATATCATACATAATGTATTTTATGACGCTATATATAAATGTGATACATTTTTTTCTCTATAAACCGACGAAGGTGAAGATACGATCGAATTAAAAGGACACGTGAGCCGTGTCTCGAAGGTTGTCGTCGAGCTGGGAATCGGCGCAGCAATTTTGCATTAATCGCCCGATCTCCCGAGCAACCGAGAAAATTAAGATCGTAGATAACCGAGCCGTATGCTTGCCAGCAGCTTAATGCCACCTCAACACTCTCGTTTTTCATCCAGCAAACTTTCCAACAACATCACCGTTGGGAACAATTGCCGTTAATCACAGTCCTCGTTCCCGAAATCGCGATTCTTCCTTGACGATCTTTTATTATTTCTGAAAATGTATCTGTTGTTCTTGCGCTTCGAACATCAGCGAGAAAACGCGCGAGCAACGAGTTCAACGGCGAAAGGGTTGACGCTCGGCCGCAAAGGAGTCGATGTAATCCATAGTTTATGCAAATGCGATCCGCGTCTTGATCTCTTTCTAATTGAATAGGAACGAGTGTTCTCTGAGTGTCGCGGGTGCCGGGCGATACAACGGCCGAAGAAACGACGATGCATATTCATGCGGGGTATGCATGATGAATTTTCAAGCGGGGAGGCGACGCAACCGCTGTTGCCGCGAAAACGGAGAAAAAAAAGAGGAAAGTTTCGCGAATTTTACGGCGTCTCTTTGAGCAGTCGAATCCCTCCTCCTCCACCCTCCCCCACCTGGTCAATTTCACTCCAACATCGAGTCGAAATTACAAATTTAAAAATTCGAATTTCCCTTTGTCGTTCTGTCGAGCATCAGACTATAAAAGTCGACATCGAAGGGATGAAAATTATCTTCCAACTTTGCCAAATATCTCGGAAATTATTGACCATACACAGTTTCCTCAACGACGAATTCAATGGCGTACACCATTTTGCGAGAGAACCGTTTGTTCGAACAATATGTTTAAAAACCCGTATTTTCTTCCAAGTAAATGTTGAGGAAATTTCCTTCAGTGTTTATTTATGAAAACTGTACGTTCAAACACAAGTTGCGGACAAAATTTTTTTTGTGTTTGATTCTCTGGACGTTTTGTACGTTAGAAAAAAATCTTCCAGTCTCCTGAACCTTCGAATCTGTAAATTTTGAAACTTTTAAATTTGTAGGGATCTCGGGATTCAAGAGACTTCGAAGTATTCTCGAAATTCGCGGCGACGACGTGGAGGAACGCCGTGAAGAAGAATCGAGTTATCCCGAGGGCCGGCCGCATGCTCAAAATATGTAAGAGAGCGAGGTGGGATCGGGGCGAAATCGTTAATTTATTAATTCTCATCAAACAAAGTTAGATTACTTCCGTTTCTTGCCGACGGCGGGCGAGAATATCTCGAGAAGATTGAGAAATTGCGCGAAAGCTCATCCACTAGCCAGTTTTTGGAATCGCGCGTTCCGCACGATATTTCCGGCGATTATCGTAGAAAAATCATTTGCGAAGCATTTATCTAGACTTAGCTACCAGCTGCCCGATCAAAAGGCAAAACTGGCTTATTAAAAACAAGAATATTTACGAGAGATCGCGGATAACGTTAACCGCAACCTTCAAACTATTGCACCATACGTTATATCAGACTTTCGAGTTTCATCAGTATATTATGCAAGCTATCGTATTTTACGCTGGCTATAACGATATTTCAAGGCGCGCGCGCGCGTGCGCGCCTTGTATATCTTGTCCGTTAATATTTTTCGTTTTAAACGTTAGTTCCCGTTGACCTGCTATAATTCGTCTATTATTCTTTTCCACGTGCTTACCTGATGCGCTGCGTTAGAGTTACTATGATATACAATAAATCGTAACAATGAACTCCGAAGCGAGAGGCGATGTAAATTCTGAAATCTTTGGTTTCGTTCGTCGCGAAGCTTGTGAAAATAATCCTTCAACGACCCTTGTTGCCAACTTCCTACGAAAATTTGACGCGAATTTTATACTTTACGTATTCTAACTCTGCGAGTCAGAGTCTTCGTCCGAGATATTTCGTTGTTCAGATTAAACTCGAAAAGAGCTTGGAGAATTTCTGCTATAGTATCTCTCACCACAGTAACAATATAGAAAGCAGCCAGATGCTGGATTACGTGCATTGTAATGAATCTGATTGCCACGAAAAGTGTCGACCTTATCCTGCAGAATTTTTCAACTTCCATTTGACTTGAAATTAATAATCCGGAAAAATTCTAGCTAGTGTCTCTCTCTCTAAAAAAAAAAAAAAAAAAAGAAAAAAAACCGACAATTAACGGGGAATATCGCGACAAGATGGTCCTCGGTTATGGCGTCTCGCAGAATAAACAGAGGATGGAGAGCAGACGATGAAAGTCGGCATGAGAAAAGACACTCGCCCGGTTTCAAACGTTCCCCCCCCCCCTCACCATCGGATGGATATACTGGCTCCTTTATTCCGAGTATTCGCGACTTGAATTATTTACCCAGCAGACTCCACGAGAGTACGCGCAAACAACGGGAAGACGTGTTTCCACGATCGACTCACGATCCGGCGTTTTTGGTGGAAACAAAATAGGAAGTCCGTGAGAAACGACCACGTTTACGGATGCATAGGATTTCCTTTTCGTTTCCAGCCGAGTTTCCAGCGAAATATTTTTTTTTTTTTCCTTTTTTTCGCTACACGAAAAATCGCTTACACCCCCGGTTATTTCTTTATTTTATCTTTGCTGGCACGGTGAAACCGTTCTCGGAACTTGGAAACTCAAGGAGAGTGTAATTTCGAATATTTGACGTAAAACTCGAAGCGTGAAACGAAACCGGAATAATCTTTTTTTCTTCAAATTTTGAACAATTTTTGCATTTTCGTTTGGGAGACCGTTAGTTAGGCAAAAGTTAATTGTGAATTTCTGAAGATAAAAATTAATCAGATACCAATATGGTGAAATTCCGAACGATTTTCTATATTTTATATTCTGTTCTAGGCTCTTCGCGATCCTAGATCGCCGTATGAAACATCTTGCGTTTCTATCTATTGTTGAAACAGCTACAGTCGCTCCAGAAAGTCTCCGTACGCACGATGAAATATTATCGGTATCTTAACCTCATGCTAACACCGCAAAAGAAAATCCCCGAACAAATTTTTGCAAGAAAACATTGTAACGGCGAGACTTCGATCGATCATTTTCTATAAAAATATAAGAATTCCAACTCGAACGACACTTGGACACTTTAAACTGCTGTAACTTTCTAACAACAAAGATCACAGATCCATCAATTTTATACTCGTTTTAAAGCGTAAAATGTCAAAATCCTGCCGACGAAGATGTTTTCACGCCACTTTGAAATTAACTTTAAAATAAAATTCTATTTCCTTACTCTCGAAAATCTCATTCTTCCTTATGGACGCTAAAAATATTTTCTTTTTCTTTTTTTTTTGCAACTTTCTCGCAATCTCGAGGATCGAAGTCTCCCCTTTGCAACTCGATTAGAATTCACTGCACGATTTCTTCTTACGACGTCAATGGGAGTTTCAAACATCGATGACTCCTCGTCGCGTGTGTACGCGAGACTTTTTGGAGCGAGTGTATGTCGCAGAAACGGAAGTGATGTGACGAAGCAAAGTAATATCAAGCAACGGAAGTAGCGAATGCTGTACTGTAACGTGCTGTTGAAAATGGCTGGCAAAGGATACTCGTGATCAGTTAATGCGTATTGGCCTACATCGCGCGGTTATTATACACGTTCTAACGGAATGAAATTTTAATTAAAAATTAAAACATTCCTGCCGGGGGTTTTATGATATCCCAGCGAAATATAAACTTGTTACAGCCCGGCTCAAATGATCTTTAAAGCGCGCCGAATGTGAATATTAATTAACGTTGGCGATAAAAGGAAGATGTAAAATTTACATGCTCGTTTCGCAACTCGGCACGATGTAATTTTAGATTGTGATACATTCTACGCTTTACATATTGCATTCCGTATCCTCTGTTTTTCTATACTCCGTTGTAATTCGTACTTTGTACGTCTGATCGATCATTTTATCGACGACTCTTTCACTTTGAGATAGGTTAGGCTGTCCGCGAACAGCCTTGAATTACAGAGTACTGTTTCGCGGGAAACGGTCTTGAGACAAAATCAATAACCTCGTATTCTTCGATATGTCTCGCGAATAACAGAACGCTTCGCGACTCGACATACTAATAAAATTATCTCGTCTCAAGCTTGCGCGCAAATAAAATGATCCGACGACCTACGTTCTTCAGATACGGCGAAATTAAAAATGTGCAAATGTAAATGCGTTTTCACGATGGTCTCGATCATCTCAATCGAGAATTTCATTCAAGAATTCACGCGTGACAATCTAACAGGTATAAACAAGTGCGTGGGTATAACTGGGAAACTGGGATGAGGGACTATTATTAGAAAATGCAAGAACCGTGTTGAGCAATTATTCAAATACACGCGGACAAAGGTCGATAACGGTGACCAAACTATAGTTGGAGCAATGGCTGAATTATTACCAGAAGTTCCCCGGAAAATTAATTTAAACAACGCTTTGAACCACAGATGCAAACTATAAACAGCATTTCGTGAAATTACGTGAAATAATTATAGTTCAGCTGGACTTGGCTAAAACGCTTCGCTATATTTTGGCCTCTAGTATGTATGTACGTAGATACGTACGTATGTACGTGTGCTCTACTTCGCCTAACAGCGAAATATCGAAGTATTAATAAATCAGGCGCCAATTATGACCTCTGGAATATTTCGAATAACAATGTGCACGTCTAATTTTGCAAAAATTATAATTACAAGGAATTAGATTTATAAAAATTGTAATTTATAAAAACCAGATGCTGCCATTATCGTAGAAAGGCTCTATACTTTCAATTAGGCTAATCGTACTTTGTTTTGGAGTTTACCAAAAGATCGATGCTAATCCAAAGAGTGTTAGGATCACTAGAGATATCGAAATTTGTTGAAGTATTAAATATTTATTGCTACGCTTGAATTTGAATGATTAAATAGCTCTTGAAAAATTTTTAACCAATTGGCTGACTATTATATTAATAATTCAAAATGTGGAAAAATTATCTACTCACTCTCTTTCTCTCTCTCTCTCTCTTTCTCTCTGATATTCAAACGATGAAAATCTTTGGATAGACTCACCTGTAAAAAAAGAGAAAACATTTTTAGTATCGCTCGATCGTTCATTCTGTACTTTGATATTCAAGACTTAACGTTTCGTTTGTATTAGAAAAATGTGAGATGTCAAAGGGTAAAAAAGTTTTTTTGCTGTAAAAGAAAAAAATTATTCCGATTTCATTTTTCAAGTTTCCACGGGATAATTGAATCGGTAGCTCGCCGTTTTAATCGCGTTTTTTTTTTTTTTTTTTTGCGTGCAACGAAAGTGCATGGACAAAGAATGGAAAATGAGTGAAAGAGAGAGAGAGAGAGAGAGAGAGAGAGAGAGAGAGAGAGAGAGAGAGGCTATCGACCAGTAATCGAAACGGCAGCTAAGGATATTGCCTGCAAGGGATATCGCCACTTTACCAATAACGCCACCAAGTTTCGCTGCAGTTTTAATTCCCCATATCGATTACGATATCGTAATCGTGGCGCAAGCGAAGCATAACTGAACAAGGGAAACATTGACGGAAGGAAGGAAGGAAGGAAGGAAAATTTTTGTAGCAAAGACAAACAGAACGTACGATAGAAAGGATCGCGTCGATGTCTTTTCCGTGACAGATTTTATAAATGACGCTGTCCTGTTTGAAACGAGAGGTCTGTATCTAACAGAAAATTCGTAAACAATGGACGACGGTAATTACTGTCAGAAAAGAACAACGTGAAATTATAAAATTAAAGACAGGCTTATATTTCTACGTCGTCTACTGCAACGTAAAGCCGGATTTTAAATTTCAAATGCAATCTCGTGCGAACGACGATTTTAATTGCTCAATCTTCTCCAGACGCGTGTTATTGACTCGTCGATACCGATGTCACATTTTTATAATTGCCGAGTTCCTCAATTATCTCGTATTGGCTGTTATAATTAGCACCGCGTATTTTCATAGGAGCGAGATTGTCTTCGGCGAGAACTGCTCGCATTTGCACTAAATTGCACATTATCGTCGTGCGTTATCACGCTGCGCGCTATAAATAACGCTAGTCTCGAATAGTGCAGTCCAGAAGAAAAGAATAAAATAATAATAATAACAAGCAGCGTATGCCAATGTAAGAGGAGCAAGCGTGTACAAGTGCGTTTGATACGCTTCGAAATAATTACACAACGCCGCAATTATAATAAATTAATCACGGCTTTAGATAATTTCGTGCGTTTTTATATTCACGCCGCGAGATTCGCGGAATTAATATTTTATATATGGAAAAATATATATATATATATATATATATCCGTACACATAACACAACGCGCGAGGCTTGAAAAACATTCGGACAATTGATCGTAGGAAACTTTATACCCACGGAATCTGAAATTTCATAATTTCATTATCGTAACGTGAGATACGTGATTGACGTGACCGTGATTCGGTGTCGGTGAAATCTGCAAGGAAACAGAAAACGGAAAACACGAGATATTCAAATAAATATCGTAAAATCAATCCAAATTCTAAAATTTCAACAAATCTCACGAACTTTCAAACGAATAAAGCGTCTTTCTCAATTAAAATGTTAACGACGAACGCTCGGCGATACCTCTCTACAATATCGCGCGAATGCACGAGATCTGCACGCAGCCGTCTAATAAACAAATCATCGACGCGCGATACATCGAGCCGATCTAGAGGAGAATCGAGCGGGGTGGGAAGCCGCGCGGTGAATTACGTGGACGACGTATCGCGCGATCGTGCCATTTCACGGGAAATTTCCTGGCCCGTAACGTCCCGTTTGAAAACTGGTCCGTGCCTGGATTTCGCAGCCGGCGGAGATTTTATTGGCCATCGAAACACGTGGAGGCCCGGGGATAGCGCGCGGGGAAGTGCTTGACGAGCGGCCGTCCTTGAATTTACGTTTACGGTAGTCACCGGAAAGTGTGCAGCATCAGAGAGCGGACGTGCCAATGAACGAACAGGGTCTGCTCTAGTACAGAAGGGATCAAGTCCGATCGGGAACTTTACGATTCAGCTCGCTCGTGGTATCGCGCGTTAACCAGCACGGCCGAATTTTGCTCGTGTGCGCTGTTACTGTTGACAGTGCACGAGGCAATTATAAAGAGGTTTGCAGAGATCAGCTCAATAATAGATACGAATTTAATAATTCTCTTATATTTCTAAAATATCTTTGAAAATCAGAAAAACATTAGCACGAATACGAGCAAACAAGATAACACTGGCAGATAAAATAGATCATCGATTATGGATTATATTTGCCAACAGATTTGACAGACTGCGAACTATGTTGCGTTATATTCATTTTCGTATCAAACTTTCGAATTGATCGTCAATACTTATGGGGGAACGACAATGACCTAGTTACTGAATCTATCAAATTGCTCGATGCAACCAAAAAGTATGTTCATCGTACGAATTACTGTACAAATTATATTAAAACACACGATGTCGTCACTTTCCTTTGTCCTTCAAATTTTATGAAACTTGAAAGATGGAGCTGAAGTAAATAAGAACGAAGAAACTTTATAATTTCGTATTACACGATGTCGAAGAGAGGAGAATAAAAATTTCTTTCTTTCGCAACGTTTAGCAAGAAATTCGAGCTGTCGGAAATGACCTTCGTGTTTGTTACAGTCACCGTGCTTATTGCACACAATTTTTTTATTTTATATCTTATTTTTCCTTTTTCTCTTTTTTTTTTTATTCTTTTTTCTTTTTTCGAGACCACTATCACCGCGCTGGCCTATTTTTTTCTTTTTTTTTTTTTTTTTTTTTTTTTTTAGCGAAACGCTTTACACGGGCCGTCGCGCGCCCGTTAATATTTCTCGTGTCGAAATTCCAGGCACGGAATGCAATTCCTTTGAAGCGAGCGAATTAATAACGTCACACGGATGGTTATCCGACACTTGATTTTGATTCGAAAACTGACAAGTCCGTCACACTCATACGTGCGCAATGGATAAATAATAATAGTGCTTGCGTCGCAATTTATTCAGGCGTCAACATATTTTTTTTCTCTTTTTTTTCTCGCGCGCGTACAGTTCATCATATAAAAAAAAAAAAAAGTGCCTGACGTTTCGTATCGTTGTGTATTGCGAATTATTAAATGTATAAATATCATGATTTATCGCGCACGTTGCAAACAGGCAGCCGGTTTGCGAGAAATCTGAATGCGCGGAAAAAATATAAAAATACTTAATTTTCCGCCTGTGCTCCAGTTTTTAATTGTCCTCGATGGAGAATTGTTTTGCCTAACGAGTTATTTGTCCTCGGCGACGATTGAAATATTTTAACTAGATGAAATAAACTCCAAACAGGACTCCAAGGAAGTACGAACCGGTTTCTGGAATTGAAAGCGGCAGCAGTGTTTCCGTACTGCATACGTATGCACAGGCTACAAAAAGTACTTGCGTGTGTCTTTATTTCCCAACGAAGCGTCTCTCCTTTTTCTTTTCTTATCAATTTCACTTTCTCGAAATCTGTTTCACTCGTTTGTTCATCGAAGAATTAAGATAAAATACTGACGATCTGAAGCGAGTAACAACTTTTCTCTCTTTTACTTTTCTAGCCATCTTGCATTCCTAAAATCCATACGCAGAACAGAATCTAAGGAATCTGAGCAAAATAAAAGTAGGAAAAGGAAAACTGGGAGATCACTCGGTGAAGAAACTGCGAGAAGAAATCGTGGAGGGAAAAAAGCGCTTTCGATTTAATTTCATACAATTCGAGAACACCTCGAGGTCGAATGAAGTCTTCGACTTCGACTAAAACTACTTGAACTTTGTAATTCCAAACTTCGCGAGATCCGCTCATATAATTCGGCGACTTTTCAAACGGTTTTCCAGTTACCGTTAACCTGCTAGATTTCGTTTGACGAAACTCTGATCGATCGTTCGAATCGAACCCGAAGGATCGTTTAATCGACGTTTATTGACGCGACGTTGACCAATTCGTTTGTCAACTCGAAAAGTATGCAGGCAACGATTGCCACACACCGCGGTTTCCTCACGTTCATCGAGTTGATCGTCAAAAAATTGTCGAGCGAAATATTTCTCGAATTAATAATCGTGCTTTGCTCGCTCTTAACAAGCGAAATATTATATCGAGCGAGCCAACAAATTTACTTTGTGAGTGTTATATTTAATTAAATACTCTTATTGTTAACCCTTTGTAATAATAAATTTAGTTGCAATTCTCATCTAAATACTCGTCAAACGTTCTAATTAAATCTAAATACAAGTATAAATCTCAATCTCAATATAAATCCACGGAAAATTAAAAGTCTCTAAAAATCTATCTGTCCAACTTCCTCCCCTATTTTATCGCGCCTCCCTCGAACAAATTTTTCGAGACTTTCTTCCCAACGTGACCAATGGGGTCGTAACGAGACACATCTCGACTCGCAGGGGACGTATTCGCGAAAGAAGTTCGTGTGTATGCGAATCGCGGGCTGGCCGCGGTAATTTCGAGAAACGTTACGTTGATTGTATTCAAGGGAATCGTCCGGGCACTCGCCGAGAATTACGATTCCAAACGAGTTTCGCCATCTCGTCGGCCAGTTTCGTACGAACGTTCCGAGTTTTCCTTTCGTTCGCCGTTGCTCGATGCTCATCTTTCGGGAGAAGTGTTGTCTCCGCAGGGAGCAATAACCGGACCGTGGACTTTTAAATATGCGATGGTATTGAGTATTCAAGAAACTTAGACGATTTTGTTTTACCTGTGGAAACGACGAATCTTTCGATTTTAGATTTTAAATTCCTCTGGTTCACAGCAGTCCAACAAACACATCTATCAACGCTACAACTACCAAAGTGGTCAAAATGACTTTATATATCTACGACAGTGCGTTTTCAGATACTCGATATTTAATGAAATATATTAATTATTAAAGCTCGTGTTCCTTGTACACTTTAATTTCTTTACTACGAATATTATTTACTACTTTAATCGTCGGTAGTTCTGGTGTCAAATCAGTTTCAAATACTCGTGGATATTTACGCATTTACGAGAAATTTCAAACTGCAAAGTATGTAGATAGTTTACACACAATCAGTCACGTTTAATTTCCCTCGATTTAAATTCAAGATTTTTCTACAAGACACTAAGGATTAGCTATAAAAGTAGAAAATAAGAAAGATGTAAACTCATTGTAAAACCGGAAGCCATCCCAAGCCGCCTAGGGCAAGGATTATATACAATAAATAAATAAAAGGGCGGCTGCAGTTGACCTTAAAGTTGCAGAAATGAATGTACACGTTACGACATTTAGCGAGTGAAACAACTTCAGAGTTGTACAAATCCCTCCAAACGACCACTGAAAGTTACAAGATGAACAGAACCGCCGGTAACGAAAAGGACGAAAAAGAAGAGGAAGAAGAAATCGAGAGTGTCGCGCCTGGAGTAGGAGGGAGGAGAGGCGAAAGAACGAGGAGAAAGTCGGGAAAGAAGAAGAAAAGGAGGCTGAGAGTCCTGACTCAATGGTTTTTACTCTTCTCTTTCGCTCGAGCGTGGGCACGCGTTCTCGATCGTCTCGATCGTCTCGATCGGCCGAGAGCCCCCCGGTCTGTCCAACGGTATATCCGCTGGTAAACGGGTTCGGTGGGTTTTCTGAAGTTACCGGTTTCCTTCGACCAACCTACACCGGGGATATATACCCGGTTCACGCAGCAGACAGACACACATCGCCGCGCGACAAGTTTCTGCACGCTGAAATTTCTGCTCGCCTGTGTGCGAGCTGACGTTCGAGCAATAACGGGATTCGAGCGGACGAAGGTATGTGTCACATGTTCGTTAGGTGTACGTTTATTCGTCCTCGGTCGGCAATCTGTTACTTACTCGTTGTAGCGATGGAATTGTGAAATGTTTCGAGAAACCGATCGGTTCATTCGATAATTCACGATACAGTTTTGCGGCCGACAAATTCCTGGTAACGATGACGGTGATGACCGGTGTTTGTTTGAAGAGTTTGAGAACGATATTCGATTTGGAGTTGCAACGCTTTCCGAGAACTGCGAAAGAAATCGCGTGGGAGAAAAATTCTATTACCGTGCACACGCCGACTTGGAAAATTTGAATTCAAGCGTGGTAAGCACGCCGCGCGCACGTGTACGACCGTAATACTGTGAAATCGCGTGATGCGGTTAAAAATAATGTCGTTACGCTTTCCCAGTGTAAAATCACGGTATCGCACGGTGGCGCGGTGCGATTTTATCGGTGGAAAAAAATTCTCGAGCGGCTTGTGAACCGCGTCGATATCAATGCGCGCGCCGTGTGTACTCGCGGCCCGTGCAAAACGAAAGTAGGTGTACAATGCCTCTTTGAATTAATCGCCGCGGAACCTTCGCTAATCGTAATTGAAAAAAAAAAGAAAAAAAGAATACTATTTTCTGTAAAAAGTGTGTTTCTAAAAACACACGTTGTTTCATTCGCCTCTGTAATTTGATTTTTGTTCCTGTCGTTCGAGACGATGTTCGTCCTGTCCTCGGACACTCGTCAAAGTTCAACAATACGCTGGCAGCCGAGTGAAACCGCGTTAATTGGCGGGAAATAGAAAGGAGATTGAAACCAAAGGGGGAGAGAGGAGGAGAGGAGAGAAAGCCGACATTTTCACGTGGAAGAGAACTGATTTTCCTTAGGTCTGCCAGGAGGCGAAACGATTCGCGGAAATTGTCGAACAGGCATAAATCCGGGCGATCCAAGCGCCTGGCATATTCGCAACCCTCCGTTCTCCGCTTTTTCCCAACGACGAAATAAAAACATTTCTCAAGCTCTCCGACTACGCTGGAAACATCGACACTGTTCGAGCGTCGACTCGAAAATATAAATCATCGCTTTCCGATTCTTTCCCTCCCGTGGAAGAGAAATTCGCGCGTCGTTCGCGAATGGAAGACAGAGCGAGGAATCGTAAATAGGAAATGTGGATTGGATACGGGGGACCGATCATCTTGCGATCTAAATTTAACGTGAACGATTCGATCGATGGAAGTATTTGGAAATTTGTTGCACAGTTGCCTCCGAAGTGAAACAACTTTGGAATTTCATCGATAATGATCGGCTGTTCGTTGCGAATGACGTTTGACCGAGTCTGAGACAAATCTGAAAACGAGCACGAGCAGTTTCAAACTTTCCGTGAACATCCCCGATGTTTAATTTCCACCGCCAAAGAACAGAACACCGTTCTTAAATTTCTGTCGTTCCTGTCCTCGCAGCAAACCAAACTCCGTCGTCAAAGAGTGAAAGGGGCCATTGTTTTTCCAAGCAACAATGACGAACGCGCGCTTTAAACGTCCTCGAATATGAACCTAAATACCGTCTCTTTTCGAGTGAAATCCAATAGTTGGAATAGCATTACCCCGCGGGATAACCCAATAAGCCAAAGTGCAGGCACTCGGCGTCGAGAGTCGGGAGTCGAGCTGCGTAACCGTTCCTGCGAAACTGTTCCTCCGAGTCGTGTTTTAAAAGAGAGGAAAAGAAAAGGAAGAAAAACGAACGAACGAACGAAGCCGGAAGACGATGGAGACAGCATAGTATCGTTCCATTTGACACGTTGAAATAATTTCGTTCGCCGTTAAACGCGGACGCTTTGCACGATGATCTCGAGCGGAGGCGACGAGGGTAAACAACCCTTTGCAACCACGCGTTTTCCAGTTGGAAGAGAAAGTCGAAGGAAATAGAAGGAAATAGAAGAGAGAGAAAGAAAGCAAACGGCAACATTGAAATTTTTCCCAATTAAAGAGAAATTTCGCCACATAAAACACCGTGCCATTTGCGAAATTGAAATTCGAACGTTCTCGGAGATTCATGCGTGAATTTTATGTTAAACGTGAAAACTATGAGCTGGTTTATTATCTTGGAGCTTGATAGACACGACCCTTACACCGTAGGATGTAATAAAGGCGACCTGGCGGGTCAGAGAACCCGATATAGATAACGTCGACATTATGGAACTCGATATTCACAACTTTCTGATCACGGAACCCGATACAAAGAACGCGAATGCTATGCAACTGTATATAGATACGTGGATAGTGGGGATTAGAGGGTATTTTAGTAGGGGATTCCCGCTGTAACGGAACACAATATACCAGGGTATTTCCCTAAACTGCTAATGCAATTTCACCGAAGAAGAGCGATATTTTTCTTGCTTGCGAACTTAACCGTTGCATCGCGACTGAACGTATCGGAGAAACGAAAATGCAACGAACCGTCCGAAAAGACGATTGAAGTCGCAAGAAATCTGTAGAAATTTCTATAACTCGGAGCCCAATGACTCCACCGTGAACGTTACAAAATCGTTTTCAAGCGCGTGTTACATCACGGTGTTCAAACATTGTCGAAAACTGGTTTCGCGCCGCCGTGGAACATCGATAAACAGGTTTTGGATGGCACGGTCTTATGTAAATGTCTTGCGAAAAGATCGATACGACACGAGGGTCAATTTCGGGATTTACAGTGAGATCGATGGTAGAGATAATTTCGGGTTCATTAGAACGTCCACGCGCTGTCCAATCTTCAAAACTCGCAACTCCCTAAACAACAACGGGAAGAGATTATCGCGAATATCTCTGTGCTCCCGTGATTCCCGATTTTCTATGTACGGTGCTCTCCAGGGGCTATCGCAACGCTCCGTGTTCCCAAAAGTTACGGACATTATACCGAGTAACTCGCTTCCGAATCATTAGTATCACTTTCCTCTCGCGAAATTCTCGCGCTGGCGCGTACGTATAATTTTCAATCTCTGTATCAAACATATTTGATCTCCGTTCGATCAAAAAAAAAAAAATTCATTCATTTCCACAGAACTTGACAATCGTATAAATTCAACGTGCATCGTTTTTAATTGGAACTGAATGCGTTATTATTGGACTGCGATCGTTTCTTACATCCAATACAGCTCATTGGATATTTTATATATTTTTCCGTCTCTAAATTTAAATAGCCGCGATCTGATTATTACAAATTCATATTATCACACGTAAGCCGTGACGTCAGGAAACTGACGATTTTCGCAACAGTCGCGAGTTATCTTAAGAAGCACTCGAGGTTCCACGGATCACGAACTAGTTACTTAGGAACTGTTGCTTGTTACCGGTTCTCCCCTTCTTTGTCTATCGTAGCAAAAGGAGCTCCGGACAGCTCTCTAGATGGGAGAGGTCTGTCTAGAAGGCAACGGATACAATCACCACCGTGTCCATTAAGGTGGGGGATCGATTTGAACGTGTTTTGATCGTCGTCGCCGTCGTTGGAATATAGGACGCCGGTATGGCAACGCGTCTCGTTTGCTCCAGAAAACGTTTTGTACCAGTGGATGCAATATTAAGGCGAGGCCGTTCAGAGAAAGGATTTCGTGTTTCACACACGCGCGTGGGTGCCGCCCAGGTATCACCTGGCATACCTATTCGTCCGCGTTACAAGGCCCTTCTGCTCTCCGTTATCAACTCTCTGCGTTATTACTCTGTCAGAGCGAATTATAAAATATTTCTCTCAGGTTTTACAAATTTTCATTTTTCGAAACAATCGCGAGTGTGGCTGGCTCTGTGCGTGCAGAAACTCTCCAGAGAAAGATGATCGAATAATCAAATGAAAATCATTGATTATTGCTCGAGAATTTTTAGAAATGAAACGGGTTTGATATTCTAATGTCCGATCGAGATCACGCGTACCGTGAAACGAAAATTGAGATTGATATTCACGATCTGTGCCCAAGTTGCCTCCCCCTTCCCAGTTTATTGTCTCTTCTTAGAGGCAAAATACGAACGATTTACATTCGATCGTCAAAGAAGCTTTTGATGACTCGCGAGTTCCTTCGTTACAGCACGGCGTACTGTTTCCTTTCAATCAGTAAAAGTTAAATCAGCAGATACGTGGAAACTCAAAGCCGAAACGACGTTCGTCGATAGACCAGATGCAATTGGATGAACACAAGGATTGCATCAATCGTCTCGTTCGTGCGTATTTCTCTTTCGTTTGACGGTAGATATGATAATACTTAATACGTAGCCTTGCAAAAGCCACGTTTCATTCACGGACACTTGCTCTGCTATTGACATTATTCGAACATCGATATCGTCGTTTCGATAACCGGAAAGTTCTCGGCCGATTACCGAGCAATTTAACGACTAAAAAGTTTCAGGAAAATTCCAGTTTCGACCGCGTATAATGTTACGATACTGTATTGATCGTTGGTCGCGAAAGTCGCAGCATCGCAACAATTTCGATCGGAATGTTAAAAGGCAAGAACGGACTATCGATAACGGCGGGATGGATCAAAAAGGGCCGTGTCGCGCGATTCGCTGACCTCGAAACTACGTGAAATAAATACCGCGAGCTAAAAAAAAAAAAGAAAGAAAAAAGGGGGGAAAAAAAGGGTGAGTCGAAAAAAAGAGAGTGAGTCAAATCACCGAACGGCACAATGTAACGAAATTTCACCGAGAGCAAAACCGCCGCAGCGTGCGATCAAAGAAACCTACATTTAACACGCTTTCGCGTTAATTCCCACATCCGTCCGCTATTTTTCGAACTGACCGGCGATTACACAGCAGCCATCCCGAACAGCGTGCTCAAAATCCACGACCAGAGTATTTTTATTGAACAAAGAACTTTTAGTTTTTCTTTCTTTCTTTTTCTTTTTTTTTCTCTCTTTTTGTTTTTGTTTCTGTACCAAGCTCGCTGATCTGTTCTCGACACGCCGCAATAAGAGAAAGCAGAGTTCCAACAATAAGAGAAGCAGAGAAAATTACGATGAAACGCGAAAAACGGGGTGTACAAGTTTAAGGGGAAATTCTTCAAGAATAAGATCTACGAGTGGAAAGACAATCTAATGAGGAAATGCAACCTTTGGGGTACACCGGCACAAAGAAAAATTCTATTATTTGCACGCGAGCAAACAGAGAGGCGAAGAGCTTGGTTGAAAATTTGAGAAACCTGTTGGAATGAAAATTTACTTTTACGGTGTAATTAGAACGAGCCGACAACGAATTTCAATTTCCGTTTAAACGTGCTTCAAATCGTACATGAAAGCTTACAAATAATGCCTCCTTCTAAACTGTTAATTAAAAAAAAAATCGCTACAAACTTCGCTTCGAGCGTCCCTGCGATTAAGCAAGGACTTCAATTTCAAATGTTTCCCCCGCGTCCGCGCGAGATACACTTCAATTTGCAACGAAGCATCGTCGAAGAAAATCTTCCCGGAGATAAATTTCAAGATTTACAAGAGTAGCACGCAAGTACGGAGAACAAATACGAGGAAAGAAAAGATGGAACCTCAACGACGCCGGTGCATCCGAAGCCGCGTTTGCCAGAAACCGGTAATAAACTTCCATTTCATGACACGTTTACGTCCGAACAACAACGTCGTTCTTCCTATTTCTAGCTCCTCGATATTTTCCTCCTCTCCTCCTCTCCTCTTGCGTTTCTTTCTTTCCTTTTTTTTTTTTTTTTCGTTCGCTAAACATCGCGGTGGGGAATCCGCCACCGATAAAGCGAAAGAGCAAAACAGAGAGAGAGAGGGAAAGAATAATCTAACCGTACGTCATCTCTCGTAGGTGAGATAAAAACTTCGGAGAAATGTAGCCAGCGCTAGCTGTGGTTGCACCGCGCCGTCAGGATGATGGAAATTCCAGCAAACGCCGCGAGGAGACTGTGGAAAACACTACGAAATTATCGTAGTTCCCGCGAAGATTTAGGCTTCTAACGTACACTCGAACGTGCACGTCTGAAAACGCTTATCGCGTTGCAGTAAGTACGTTAGCCGGAATATTAATTTCGCTAACATCGGATGGGACACGGATCACGATGCAAAATGCTGCCATTACTATTGAATTTACAATAGCTGTATAAATATTTAATAATTTAAATTTAAGAGGACGCCTTCTTTAAAAACTGAATTGAAAGAGACATTTGTATTTAACAGACGAGTACAATGTTCGCCAATTAATGTTCGCGTCGAACGATGAAACGAACGTACACCTACGTGATTATGGGAGATTCGGTTTTCTGGATTATCGAGAGGATCATAGTAGAGATTACCGAGAGGATGGCAATAATAAGTGACGGTGAATTTAATACCGTTTGCGAATGGTGTATCTACCGCTCGCTGGTTTGATTAGGCGGGTTGCGTGGAAATTGTAGATATTAATGTTTACTGCGCTGGAGGCATAATGAAAATTCAACGTCTACTGCTGCCAGGAGTATGAATAATTCAGGTATTATTAATTCGTTGTCTTGTAACGTGCAGTTACATTTGTATATCGACCGCAGCTTAAATAGTGAGGGACATTAATCATCAGGCTAACGCGATTCAATCCCGATCGCTTAATTGTCGCACGCGCCAATTCTTCTGCGATTCTCTCCGATTATTCGTCTGGAGGAGATATCCAATTTTGTTTTAATTCTTAAATTCACGAACATCTTTCTTAATTCATTAAATCCTTCAATTATTAAGTCCAAAGTCAATTATTAAGCCCGCCGTATAATATTCGCTGCGCGAAACAATTTTCAAAGTTCTATTTCTATTTTCTCCGATCGTGTTCTAGGAAAATAGAAATTTATAAATTTCAACCGAGTTTGTCGATGATCACGAAAAATTCCTAGTAATCAAACCCCAATCATAGGGATTAATCCAGCAGAGACACGCTTCCTTTTTTTTCTTTTTTCCTTTTCTTTTTTTTTTTTTTTTTTTTTTTTTGCAAAATTGATTCCCACTCTGCCAAATGCAGAAGCGGCACTAACAAACAGACAAAAATACACAAAATACAGACTGATTGACCGGGACAGAATGCCACTGACGCAAAATTGAATAGCGAAACAGCCGAAAAACCTTGACAAATGGCAGAAGATACGAGCCGCGGTGAAAAGTATTGGATGCAATTCACGCCAGTAAACTTAATTCCAGTGGTTTTTTTTTTATTCTCTTGACTGTTGGCATAACAAGGGTGGCAAATTAGCCAGAGCTCGCGAAATATCTCCCTTGATGATTGACACTGTGGAATTTTTCGCTGCCGAAACAGAGAAAAGGGACGCGTCCGGTGGTTGTATATAAAAATACAACACCGAACGAATCCAGTTCGGCCGATCGTAAAAGCCAGAATCACAAATAGGAATCGTGAAATTGGCACACTTGCACATGTACAATTTCTCGCGGAAATATTCAAAAATTATTAATAAAACGAATCGAACACGATTCGTTGTACACAGATTTTGGCTTTGACAAAGTCCACTTTACATCAATTTCTCAATTTCGTCACAGAAATACAAGAATGATTTCTTATTCATTTACTACAGAAAAAAATGGCAAATTTTCCAAGTAAATTAAAAAAATTATCAACAGAAAAATTTTAATTACAAATTGAATAAAGAAAATTTAAAAATTAAGAATTAAAAATTTACATTCCAGTAATTATCCAGTGATTATTTATGGAAAAGAAAAATTCCCAAATTTTTTTGATGGCTCAGAATCTACCTCTTGTAATACTATGGCGAGTATTTTGGGTATTACCCAGTAAAAACAATGCTACTAGCGCGTGTGTAACTTTAGTTTAACGATCGCGAGAGCTTGGATCAGGAATGCAAATCGTGAAACTTGTAGCGGTGGCTATATAGGAGGCTAAACGTGATTTACAATTTGAGGATCATGAGACTTTTAGGTGGCGATAACCGTTCCGGTTCGAGCAGTGGCCTGGTTTGGAGCAGCCGTAAAATTTTTTCCACGCGAGCGTCATCGAGAACCGCGAACGATAGTTTGTGAAACGCTGGTGGAAAGAACGTTGTGAACCGGCGATAGTGTACGTCCATTACAACTTGCGCGTAAAAATGTTATTACTTTCTGTGGTAAAAGTATGTAACTTATAGAGTGCTTCGATAAAAACGAGCAGACGAGTTACTCTAATCCTTTATTAACATTGCACCGCGAATTTTCGGGAGATACGAAAATGGGAAAACTTAAAAAATGCACGTGTCATGAAAAAAAATATAAAATCTCTTTTTTGTAAATTATAATAAATATTTATCTGTAAATTATTAGAGTTTCAGAGTTTAAAGTTCAAATTTGAAAAATCCAAATTTCGAAAGATTTATATTTTAAAAAGAATCCAAATAATAAAATAAATCCAAAGTAAAACACCTCGTTCTGTAACATATTTTTAAAAGTATCTTTTTAAAATAGTATGAAATGGCAAGATCCGCCGAATTAAAAGATTTATTATTCGTAAAAAAGGAAGAAGAGAAATGTTAATTGTTCGAAAGTAACAATTAGCAATGAAAGTTTACTATTACTGTGCCAGCCGCGTAATGGTATTTTAAGCCTTGATCTAGCTAATGCAGGTAATTAGTGTCCTTCCCTTCGAATAATTATCGGCACAAGTTTTTATACCCTATCCGCTCCATTTAACAAACTGATGTTTGACCTTAACTAATCCGAAGTTTAAACTTGCATTGCGTTGGTCGATGTACCTTTTAGTAAGACCATGGTTTAGCTTCATGGGGATTTTATGAGTAAAATTTAACCGAGTTTGTCGCGTTGTGTTTTGAAAGTTCGGACAACTTGTTCGTAAAAGTTGCGTTTAACGTTGAAAGACAAATCACGTACTGTTGGAAGTTCCAATTCCAGCAGCATATCCAAATTGTCAAAAAAAAAAAAAAAAAAAACTGCAAATTTCAAACATCAAGAGTTCTAAATTCCAAACATCCGTCTAAAGAATTTCTTGCAAGAATTTCTATGCAGAAATTGTTTAAGGCTATAAAAGTGAAGTGAACCGACTCAGCGAAATGGAATTAACTGATTCAAAGAATACTTGGAAAAGGGGATAAATCGTATAAGGAGATCCTCGAGTATCATGGATTATTCAGCACCATTAAGCTAAACAATTGGACTTACCAGCAGAAAAATGCTGGTAATTAAAGTTCGGTGGTCAAGATTAATAAACCTTAGAACACCGATACGCCAAGTTTCTCAGAACTGTGCAACGAGCCATCCCTCTTAATTCCTCCCCCGAGACTACTTCAACTCTATTACAATAATTATTTTGAAACAATAACCCTGAACATCTCGAATGGAGCAAGCATTTACGTTGTAAACATCGAGGCCATATTTAGCAAACATCGCCGTAAACTAACGAGCCATATTTAGTAAAGAAAGATCATTTCATTTCGATACAGTAAACCGAGAAAGGAAAAACGTTTTATGTAACAACGTAAATTGTAACACTGTTAAATTGCAACATCGTGTCTAAATCTATGAATTGTTTTATTAATTCAACAAATGCGCCTTTCAGAAGCCAATTTGCTAACTCTATGTTTTGCCATGCTATCATTTTTATATTCCACGTACCTACATACGTTGCGAAAAAGAAATTAGTTAATCAGAAGGACATGACACATAATCGTAAGCTCCATGGCTTCTGAACGACTCGTGCAGATTTAAAAGTTAGACAATAAGGCAATATTTTAATAATTAGAATGTTCTAATCACTAGAGTGCTATATTGGACAACTATCAATCATTCAACGAAGAAAGAAGAAAGATTGGAGGACTCACCTGTCCATAGTTGTCGAAACCATACTTGGCGGCGACCTCTGCAGCAGCTTCTGGTCCATCGGGCACGTGAACGGCGAACTGGTTGCTGTAAATCGGCGTTGGTCGTGGCCGTGGTCCAGGTTCCGATTTTACCAACAAAGCACCGATCAACACCACTAGTAACACGCACAACGAGCTCCCCTGAACCATCATCTCGTCGACTCTCGAACGCGTGAGATACGATATTATACTATTACTCGTTACAACACCCCGTTACTTCGCGCTAACGACGATCCGCGAGTCGAAACTGGAATATTTTTCAAACGACGACGATCCACGACGAGAACACACGATTCCAGAATAATAAATTTCCCGTGAAATCCGGCGGGACTCGCGAATCTTCACTTAATTTCCGTGTACCATCGTCGCGAGCGTCTCGACGCATCCGAACGACGCGAGGGAAGCAAGAAAAGAGAAGAAACGTTGAATATTACAGCGGAACGACCACGCTCGACACGCGACTCGACACCAACTGAACGACTTCGATTCTCCAAATTTCTTCAGGTCGTTGCCTGACCTTCGTATCTGTAACCGAGAAACAGAGGAAAGAAATTGTTATGACTCGCAAAGCCGAGGAGAAGAAAAAAAAAACAACAAGCGCTCCAAGCCACGACGCTTGCTCGAAGGATATTTGCGGCGTAGCAATATTATCAACAGGATTTTCCCTGGGTTGTAAATTCCAAAATTCACTCTAAGTTTTAAATAATTTAAAGTGGAAAATTAAGGATATATATGTATATGTTATATAGCGTAGCGATTTTGTTCATTACACGTGTAATAGAATAAATGAACCTGATTGTTAGTATTATATTTATTTGTTCTTTATTGTTTCTTTGAGTCCCTTATAAATCAAAGAACATCGAGTTCGAACTACTTTTAAATACAAAGTTTTTGACCCCTCAAATTTCGAGTTTGAAGATCGAAGTTTCAAGACTCGAATTTAAGACCGCGAACTTCAAATCGTTCCTCCGGGTCGTCTTCCTCTTCTGTCAAATTTCTTTGAAAAAATTTCGCGGAAGTTCAAGAAAAATACACTCAGTACAAAAGTTTCGAGAAAACCACGTCCAACGGAAAACTTACGGTCGGTAATGGAACATTGGACGACCGGCGATTGAATTACAGTGCAGTTAAAACAATCACGCGGGAAGCCACGGACGTAACGGCAATTTAAAAATCGAAAACCGATAAAATGTTTTCTTGTATTTCGCTCGTGTCGCCGCGGAAGACATAGAAGAAAACTCCTGATAAAGTCAAAAGCTTCCAACGCTGATCTCGACTTCCCCTCTCTCTCTCTCTCTCTCTCTCTCTCTCTCTCATTCTACCTTTTTGCCACGTACAGCCACAGAGAGTGTGCACCGAAGGATTTCGAAAACTGTATTACAGACGTCGATGAAACCCGCTGGATTCTATGTACCTCCGTAGAATTGGAATGGAGAGACGCGACACGGTAACTGGTGTGTCATCAGAAGCAGGACATCCGAATGTTCGGATGTTGAAATTTGAAGGAAAATACGCGCGAAATACAAAGTTTAATGTAAAGAGTAGCGCCGACAAATACTACGAATTTTAAAAATCAATAGCTACGCTATATATTTCCGGGTAAACGTAATTACTACATTTTTCATTTCTGTTCGAAAGCATTGTACGAATAAAAAATTCTGTTAGTAATTAATTCCTGATGAAATCAGCAGGATGAAATCAGTTATCAACTGGTGTCAGAGAACAAAGAACAAAGAACATTCGACACGTTTGATATAAGAATACAAATTTAATATGTCATCCCTTAAAAAAAAAAACACACGAATTTTTTTAGAGAATCAGACTTTACACTGGAAAATTGGTTTTACATAGCTGCATGAAATATTGGTGTTTTATTAGACTATCCGCTTGTATTTTATCAATGCCGCAATCTGCATATGTCGCAGCCGATGTTACACATCTGAAAACTATTTTTTATTTACAGTAAAAATATATTGCAAAAACATATCAAATCCGGCTACAAATCAAAAGACCTCGTTAAAATTTAAATTTCTTGCTTCTGTAAATATTTTTTAATACCCTGGCCCGTACAAATTTATTATTTCGCGATAAATTCTAAATAAAATATCAAAACTATGCAAATTACTGATTTGTGATATTAAAGGAAAATGGTACTCGTAAAATAATATAAAATTGCATTCTACTCGCAAATGTTTGAATAAAAAAGACTTTATAATTCACTGTTATTTGAATACGTAACTCTTTATTAAATCAATGAACATTATTTTTATTCGCAATATACAATTATCATGACGCGCCATTTGCAATTTTAAATTGAAATTGTTCAAGTGACATCTACCCCCTAATCTTTCAAATCTTTCGAATAATCGGTGGCGGTAGTGTATGCTTTGACAGTAAGTAAAAAAGTGAACTACCTTATTTTCATACGCATCCTGATCCTGCACTGTTAGAAAGTGACATCTACCTCTTAACGTTTGAAATCGATCGAATGAGTATTGACGTCAGCATCGATTTCCCAATATGGCGTAGTAACTTTGAATGCATGTTTTAATGTTCTAAATATATCATGATACAACTTATTGGAATAAATGAATGCTCTAAATTAATGCTCACATTCAGAAAAAATATTACTTATTATCAGTTTCAACTTTATTATATTCTCGGAGCTAATATCGTATCCACAGGTCTCAATCTATAAACTCATCTGATGATATGTAATATAATCTATAATACTGCTTATAAGTATTCGAATGATAAAAATATTACTTTACCTTTGTCACGACAGTTAATTTAAGATCTCCCACTATTGTTAAAACAAAGAATTTCACTTTTATTCACTCGTTATAACAATCCACCGTGACGCGTGAGTTGCAATTGCAAATTTCAAATCTGAACTGTCGAAGCGACATCTAGCTACCAACTTTCGAAATTATTATTTTCTAGCTTGAAGCGTTGAGAACAAAACCGCCCTCTTTTATTAAAATGTCCTATCTAACATTTTTCAAGATAGATCAGACTGAAATATTTAAAATTCCCCACGTTTTCTATATTTTTCAAGCAAAATTATCCAATACTTCAATATATTACACAAATTCAATATAAAAAAGATGAATTTCCTTTTATATAAGGGTATATAATGTACATATGGTTATATATGGTACATTTCATTAGAGTAAATTAACGCTATAAATTTACGTTCAAAATGGCGGTTCAGTCCATTTTTGCTTCGAGTGCCTCATATTGTATTCATGTCTATGTAGACCTTAAACTGATTACATTATGCGTGTTCTCACGAATTATCATTTTAACGAACGAAATGTCTGAAGATCAAATTGCATAAAAATCTATTACATATTTGATTAAGTTCGTTAGAACATGCATGCAGTGTGACTATAACCGTGTATAAATTATCGTATAGAAACTATAATTTACAATATTACTGAATGTTTGGACAATAAATTTTACTTTACCTTTGTTAAGAAAGATGTATGCAAGTCCCTTGTTGCTATTTGCACACATAATTTCTTGTTAAAACGACAAAACATATCACGACAATTTACCACGACGCCGTATCGGTTGCAACTGAATCTATTTCAAATTTGAATTATCGAAGTGACATCTATCGACCAACTTTTGAAATTGTTCGAATAATTATAAATAGTGTAAATTTTTTAATATACTAGACATTGTTTAAGCCATTGAAATATAAAATAAGAACACATATAGAAAATATATATTAGAAACTAATTTTTATTTTATTATGTTGAAAAATACAAAAAAAGAATAGAATAGATTTTTAAATTTATCTTTCTATTTTTCATTTCTCTTATATTGTAATAATTAATTATATCATTATATTGCATAAATTATATTGTATTTAATTACATTAAAATTATCAATCGTAAAAAAATGAACAAAAATTCAATTTCAACATTTACCGAACAAGAGATTCAATACTACCTGAATATCAGCCAATTGATCGAAGCGTCCGAAGAATTCTCGAATCACGAGAACATGAGTACCAATCGATTACGCACGAGAATCACCGCCGAGAATCGATCGTTACTAACACATCGATAAACGGGTAAGTACTCGGAGTACAAGTGCATATGCAAAATTTGACAGAACTATGATCGAATACCACAATTCGTGGAAATAGTGCAAGAACAAAAAGGAAACGATCGATCATAATACACATTATCGTAAATTTTCTAATTTACAAATTTATAAAACACAATATTTGTGTTACTGTTTTTCTGTATTTTTTTTTTTTTTTTTAGGTTATGGAAGTGATCAATATGGCTTCCGTGCAACTCGTATAAAACTAAACGCCTGACCATCGATGTTCAAAGCATTATATAACAAGACAAATTGCAGTAGAGTCACTTTTACCTGTCACAACATTGACAAGAACTCTCACGATGGTACATACGATGCCTTCGTACGTAACGTTAAGCATAAAGATACTTTTTATGGACGCAATATAGTAATACCGGCTAATGAACATGATCAGCTTTCCATGCTCCTTATTTACCGTGGTTTCTACCGCAAAATATTATACCCGCGTGCACGCTCGTGTTCATGTAAGCGAAGAAGCAGCAGTTTAGACAAATATCCCTTGTACCTCCGAGCAACAAACGCTGAACCACTACCGATGAACCAATAATAATCAGAACCGTTACCTAACAAGTAATCGGATTACACTGGCAAAGCTTGGAGTTATGTTTAAAGTCGGTGACGTCAAGATATTGATATTTTTGACCCACAGAATGCCAATCTGAGTCAGAAAATTGCCAATATTTGCCATTTTCTTTCTTTCACTTCCAGGAAAAGTGTGAGTAATAGCATACAGTGTAAGTACATGCACCAGTCAATATCAGATTATAAATGCTAAAACTGTGGATATTTTTTGCAAATTCGCATTTTATAAACGTAATTAAAGAAATAGGAGATTTATTAACATTTACTAACACTGCTTCGAATATTATTTGTATCTTCAAATTTTCTATAGATGCATAAATATCCACAGTCTAATAATAACAAAAGTGTAAACTCATGTCAAGTGTATTCAGGTGGGAAGTTTTCAAACGAACACTCTGCAGGTATAATGAAAATCAATTTGACAGCAAACATTTGTGTTAAACATCATATTGGTTGTGCTATGAAGTCAAAAAAATGAGAGAAAATCTTTATTATGGTTCAAAGACCATAGAAAGCGAGAGATTCGTAGCGCTGTTACGTATAAAATAAAAGGAGCATTATAATGCTATGAATAATGGTACGTAATATTATACAGGATATTTCGAAATAAATCTTCATTTCAAACGAATGTCGATCTATTTTCCTCTTCGGAACAACTCGGGAGTATTTAACAGAACGATCTTTCGTCTTTTTTCTGAGAAAAGCAAATTTCAGTTTCCCTTTGAAATTAATCAAATTTATGCGCAACACGAGGAAAGATGTAACTGTTTGTAGTTCAAGAGCTCATTTTATTTTGTCACAAAGCATTGAAAACGCGGTTAAATTGGGGACACACGAACTCCGGCCAACGTGATTTGAATATTGAGTATTCAACCATTTGAATAGTTCTTTCTGTTAGGTACACAGAACGACGTATAATTTATGGCGTGACTGAAAAGGGGAGAGAGAATATCATGTAAAATGAGATAGAGAAAGACGGAAGACTTTAATAAACGGTGAAAAGTTTAGTTTTTTGAAAAATTTATAGTACTTTATAACAAATAAAAATATTAATACCATTTTTTTGATAATATATGTGCAAATATATTAATAGATCGCCATTTAATTTTAAAACTTTATTAAATTCTATTCTATCATATTCTATTATAAGTTGAATTCAGAACCTGTTATGATTCATGTGTTTTGATAGAACCTGTACTACACGTTTGCGTGCATCTGCGAACAACTATCTTGCGTACTGAATTCAATTATCAGTGACACGAGTACTCTCCGAGAAGACGTTGACGACAACATCTCGGACAAACACACGACGGACAGTTTAGTGACAACTATACTAATGAATACGCCAATGGCAATGCGTATACTTCATTAACATGCAAGTACAAACCATATTTATGTGGAAATCATTAGCGCGATTCTTCGTGAATTTTAACACTTCATTATTGAAAATTGATACTACTTCGAGGAGAATTTTGGTAGGAAATTAATTAAAATTGTGGAGTTTGGAATTTTGGGAGTTGGAAATTTGAATTTCTTAGTTTAGGAATTTTGGAAATTTGAACAAGAAAATTACACGGAGTGGAGTGGATATTTTATTATAGATCTTAATGTTACACATGCATAACACAATTGGTATTTTATTTTTGAATAAACAAAATATGTATACATACAATTTGTTAGAAGTACAGCTTTCACGAAGAAATGATATTCAAATCTATTCGTAAATCTGATATGATCTTAATCTAATATATAGTTTATATTTTTAAATGAAAATGAAGAAAGCCGGTAGAGAAAAATGTTAATGGAAACGCTGATAAAGCTACACTTTCTGCGAGTATGATTTTTATCTCAAGAGCAACGATGCGGACGCGACATTTGCATCTCTCGTTATTTCGATATCTAGTGATGAATAATTTCGCGATATGTTTAATTTTCTTTGATAGAAGAAATCTCGTTACGTTTTAAATGTCTTTCGTAACAATAATTTATGATTTCATAACTCTGTCCGAGCTGATCGATATTTATGTTTAAATACGGTTTCGCTTATCATTCGTTCAATAAAAGAACGTTAATGTATTCTGTTTTAAGAAACGAGGAAAAACCAATGAGGATAGATCAATGAATTAAACTTTGAACGAATGATCTGGACAAAGACTTTCAAATATTAAAGAACGTTTATTTCTTTACTTGTTGATTTCTCTGGGATATTCCGTCATTACTATTGAATCTATACTTGTATATACAGAAACTTGTACATGAAAATAATATATCTGATTGAAAGACGCATGAAATTGAGATTAATAGGTATCGTTTGAAGATGATTTCATTACGGTGTTTCTATAGTTAATAAATATTCATTTTCATTATTTTCACTATTTTTCTGTGCGCCTATTCAATGCATTACATTCAATTTCAATACCACCATTTGTTGATTTTACAATTATTAATTTAACTATTAGTTCTTGATTACGATAAATCGCTTAAAGTACATGGTAATGTAAATCATTTCAGAACTAACGCAACACGCATCATCTCCAAACGACACTAACCACACGGTCCATTATGTAGCCGATAATAAAGTGCTCTTAATACCGATACTCTCGTGCACAATCGCTAGGTTGCAGCCAATCGCAATACTCCAATTTGAAATCAAATGGAAAACGAGAAAACAGAGCCAGCGGGCATCGGTGATCACTGTACACGTATACACGATATACCATTACCATATATACCAGCGACAAGTTGAAACTCGTTCGATCAGGAAAGAGCAACCTGGAATTTTTTGTCACCGAGCTCTCGAGGAGACGAGGTTGCACGCAAACCGGGACGCGGTAAGAGGAAAAGAGGAAGTATTTGAGCAAATCATCATGAAAATGGTGTATTACACTACAGTAGCTCACGAAGATATTTAAACACTGTACAAAACTTAATGTATACATCATGCAGGTTACATGGAACATCTTGAAATAACTGTCATTGTCATATTGGAGAAAATTTGAAGATAAAAGGTACTACAAATATATCGCACACGTACGTATTCCAAAAGAAACGCAACTATTTGAAAGCTTGTGAAAAAATTTAGTAAAAACTATATTTAACAATGCGCACATTTTTTTCTACACAACGTAAACTTTAAAAATTTAATATCCTTTCAGCTTAATCTCGCAATTTTCAAATTCACATCAAGCCGTTTCATCGCAGCAATGAAATTTCACTTCGTCCAACACCCATACGTAACAGCTGGAATATTTTGGTGAGCCACTGTATATATTTTCGCAAACGAAACGCGAAACCGTAATTAGTTTCAGGTCAGAAAAGGTCAGAGGGAAGCATTAATCGAGACTAAAAGGTTTTTTTCGAGCCCGCATAATTAGAAGGCGACACCGCGATATTTCTTTGGCGACGCATCGCGCATACGATACGAAGCTTGTACACACGCGTGGCCGCGATCATTTTTCGCAGGCCACTCGCTCTCTGGCCTGAATTACACACGCGCGCGTGGCCCTCCATGAAACACCAACGCTGCTTTCACAGCCTGTTTTTTTTTTTTCTCTTCTTACCAGCGCAACGCGTTGCCATTCCGCATACGAATCACGGTCAGCCTCTATTTTCGACGAAAGTGAAAGAATCGAGATCAATGACCCCACCAATCACGGAGAAATTCGCGAATATATCGACATGTAAAAATCCTCCTGCTGGCGATTTAACCAACAAGGAAACAAATGTACTTGACTTAATAGTCTAACAACACGAACAAACTTCATAAAGAGAAAGTCTGTGATACACGAGGATGCAGAGATATCAGCTGACAGAAACAAAGGTCAAGAAAGAGCTCCGCGAGTTAGTTACTGAACTGTGATTAGATGAATATGAATATACAAAGCTGTATAATGGAGACACGCACTAATGTAAAAGTGACAGGAAGATTAGTGAGTCACGCGACATCAATCGTCAAACAAATTTTTTTTTTATTTATCTTTAATAAGATATACACTTGCCTCTATTCAAGTATCACGCAGCGTCAGGCTCCTACGAAGTATGGTCAACTTCCAGCGAGCTTGCTTCGACGATACAAATGTCACCGACTTTGATACATGCACAAAAACGACTATGTTTTGGCAGTGGTTCGCGGCATGTTCTTCCGGCATGAGGCCTGCGACGAAGTTAAATGGACATTGACATGTGCGCGATAGGGAAAACACTGGGAGACGGCACCCACGCACTATTCGGAGTAAATTGTCAGAAGAACGAGGCCGAACTTACGAACCGAACCACCGATCATCCCGACCACTACAGGCCAAGTGTAGCACCGCACTGACTGCTCTCGCCGTTCACCAAGGCGATAAACAAACTCGTCGCCTCTCCCTCACGAGTCTGCCCTCCTTCTCGTATCTCGTGTCTTTCTCTCACTAAGCGTTCACTATCCCGCTTCCGCGGACAAACGCCGATTGCCGTGTGCTGCTGAGCAAAATTTCGGTCTTTCTCGCACCGCGGCGTTGGCAATATGGCATGATCTCACTCTCATCACTCTGTCTCACTCACATCACCATTGGACGTCTTTGTTACTTTCCTTCTCTTTCCACCAGTGCTCCGTTTAAGGCACAGTGCTGCCACCACACTTCGTCCTCACTAGCGCATCGCGTCGCAGCTTGTCACCTGGCGTTCTCAATTTTCTGACATTTTACGAATACGTGAATCAAATCGAACGATATTCGGCGAACGAGAACGTTTGCAGTTTTGAGAAAACGTGATGTCACTCGCGAGAATGGTGAACAAGACACATTTATGATGGCTCCATGACGCGACAACGCGATGTACGACATGTTTTGAGCCACTGACAGTCTGCACTGGGCCAGGAAACCGTATTGAGGGTGCTGGTGCCACCTTCTGCGATCAATCGCAACGTGATTTTATTTAAACTAAGGAGAGACTTTCATTTTTACAGCCAAACATGCTTAAACTTGCTTTGAATTAATATTTACATTTTGTAAAACTATTTACAGCTGTGATAAAATATTTGTACGAAAATCTAGTTAAATTCCCTATATTATCTTCCGTGGAACATAAAGAATATCGCAAGCGTTATATTTTCTCAAAAATTTACAGGAATGTTATTTTTCTTCGGAAACTTAATTTTAAAATTCAGATAAAATTTTCGGATTTCGTAACTTTTAATTCTTTTTATTTATCATCTGCAAATAAATGAAATCTCTAACGATAAACACAATGTAGATTCTAGATGTCTCTAATGTAGCTTTCGAAGTAAGTAAAACAACGGTGGCGGTAGTGTGTCTCTTCCATTTTATTGTGTCGTCCCGTAATATCATCATGGTGCGTATATTTAATAGAATTTAAGAAAAAATCCGCTGAAACAATGACAATCCCTTATCAAGTGCATAAACGAATTATCTAGCAATGTATTATAAATTATATTGTATAGGAAAGTTAAAATATTTATGTGCTATAGTAGATGATTGCAGTTACAAATCTTTGAGGTTACGCGAATGTGCTTTGAAACGTGTTTTTGAATATTTTATTTGTAAAAGAGTGAAAAATGCAATGAGCAGAATGAATCAGAATACAAATATGATTTCAGAGTCGCGTCAGAACAAAGACGGTCAAAAAGGCCGCAAAACTCATCATTGAGAAATACTATACTCGACTAACTATGGATTTCCATACAAATAAAAGAATATGCGAAGAAATCGCTATTATTCCCAGTAAATCTCTAAGGAATAAAATCGCTGGGTATGTATTTACAAAAAGAAAGTGTTTCTTTAATTTAAAAACATCTTTGAGAATAGTTTTACAAAGTAACAAATTTCATAACCTAATGAATTTAACATTTTATCTAAGTTTCTTTCTTCTATTATTTTTAACAGATTTGTAACGCATTTGATGAAGCGTCTTAGACACAGCCAAGTACGTGGTATTTCCATCAAACTGCAAGAAGAAGAAAGGGAACGCAGAGACAACTATGTTCCTGAGGTGTCTGCTTTAGAGCACGATATCATAGAAGTTGATCCAGAAACCAAGGAAATGTTACAGATGCTTGGTTTCAACAACATTCCAGGCCTTCAACTCACACAATCTCAATTGCCACCATATAGCAGACGTTCTTAAAATTTATTTCTTTATATTAAATAAGACTGTTGGTATTGCATTTTTTAATAAAATTGCAAGCTGACACTCTAAAAATTCATTTAATTGATTTATTCATTTGTTCATTTATTCGTATATACACATATTGGTTTCTTCATACTAATAGACTGTTATTATACAGGCTGTTATTAATGCAAAATAAAGTGTATTAATATTTTCAATTTTGTAAACTAAAGTCAGTACAGTTCTTTATATAGATATACAACATATTTCATGTAAAAGAAAGCACAAATTATTTAATTTTAAAACATACAAATAATGTACAAAATATAAACATTAAAGTAAAAATAAGCATGCGCAAAAATCAGCCACTATGGGACTTGGTTTCATTATAATTTATGATAGTTAATTATTAAAATGAATTTTTTCGTTTACTTTTCTCAATATTTTAAGTAAAACGTTATTAAAAAAATATCAATGGTAACTTTCTTTTACATTATTTTTTTTTTCTTATAAAATGAAGTTAATATTTTCATTTAGAAGTTTATCAAATTCATGATAGATTTATCATTTGTGTTTTATTACAAATGGTAGAAATAATCGTAACGTTGTATTCAGAGTAACGAAACTGGGAAAAAAAGAACATTACTGCCGCGAAAGTTGTACGTTATCGATCTTTCGCTCCAATTATAATTATATATCAAAGTTGTATACAGTACACAAAGCACGTAGTTCCAACATCAACCATTTTCGCCTTTTCTCGCACGAGTCTCGTCGTTTTAATCGCAAACATAGAAACCGTGCAATCCTATATCTCGTATCGTATTTTGCTAGCGATACCACGGCTCAAATTGCGAAAAAGCAGAATACCATATCGAATATAGTTCATTACTCGGAAATATTTTGCAAGCGATAACGGGGCTCGGTATACGTGTACGCGACTGCATTGGCGGTGAAATGCGTCGTCGCCCTTCCAAAGGCGCCCACGCGATTGGGCCGGACCTGGACAAGTTGTTCAGAGGCTGCGCGACCTAGCACGATCCAAGGCTAGGTAGCCTAGCATAACCTGGTGAACGGAGCGAAGTTGAGAAGAAAGAGCAAGAGAAACGGAGAGAGTAGCTGTAATCGCACGCCCGCGAATGTCGGAACTCTCGGGAGCAGGGAGGAGAGACCGTATAACCGGCGAGTCAGTCGACTATTAGTGGTCTGTGACTCTGGAGGTAGCCCGACCACCGCAGAACCGAGCCCGACGCAGCTCGGTTGCGTTCGGTCGGTAGTCGGGGCCAGTCGGGCGCTCCGCTGCTCTTTTCGGTCTGGTCGTTTTCCTCAGTCCATCGTCGTTGCGCATCGAGAACAGTTGTATCCTTTCTTTTTTTCGTTCCAAGGCACACAACGAAATAGTCGGAGCCAATCTTTTTTTCGCGCTATGTGACGGATATCACGGGGCACCGAGCGTGTACCCCGCCTTTTCTGCACTTCATTTCCCACCCCGTCTTTCCTTCTCTTCGTTGCCACTATACACGTACTCTCCTTTGCTCAGAGAAAGAGGGAGGGAGAGAGAAAGAGAACACACGTTGTAAACGCAGGCACGTACGTACGCAGACACTCACCGACGAAGGGGCCACGAGGGCCCCGTGGAATTGTGCCTAGGAAAACATGGAGTGTCCACATCTTGCTCAAAGCGTCCAATTCGACGGTAACGACGTAGAAGCGAATTGTACGAAGGATCTACCATTCATCTGTGCAGGTAGGACCCCCTGCCTTTTCTCTTTTTTGAGCAGCTTGAAATGTATCTGAATAGATCGAAACCTGGCTTGCACGAGATCCTTTCTTCTCCGATTGGAGTAATATTTTGCGCGAATCGTTTCTCGCTCGGGCCCGATCTCGATCTTTCCTCCACTCCTGTTGTCTCCCATCTCCTTTTCTCTCATTTCTTTTGTTTCCTTTATCTCTTGTGTTCTCTGTCTCGCTCTTTTTTTCCCCTCTTCTTGCCATGCTCTTTCTCTTCCTCTTTCTCTCTTTACCTCTCGTGACCGAGGGCCCGGCCGTTCCTCTCGCGGCCTTGAGCCGTCGTAACCAAGATGAAACGAGCCATTTCTCTATTTCTCTTTAAAGATACTAATGCATGCTTTCTTTTCATCGAGAGAGAGAAATAATACCGCGATGACGCGTTTAAGTTCGCTTTCCGTATCTCACGGCCTCTGTATTACACGCGAATATCGATGATACTTCTGGACGCACGACTCCTAGTACCATTCGTATGTATCGTGAATCGAACTCCCAGTACGAATATGTATGGAAGTACGTCTCTCCTCGATACACGCGAGTGTGTACGTATGAGTACGTATGAATGCAAGCAAGCTTGTACACGCGTGTGCGGATATAGTATGTGAAAGTCCACTCCTCTTCTTCGTGCATGCATGTACATACATATGCAATATAATATCTATACGTATGTGTGTGGCGAGTGTATGTGTCCTCCTCCGTTCATGGGTGTCTCTCCACGGACCGAACAAGAGCGTCGTGGACGTGCGCGTGTGCATCGTCCTGCTGGGAGTTCTCAGTATGCGGCGCGGTCGTCATTGGAAAATCAATACCAGACGGCACTAATCAGCTGGCCTGAGATCTGTCATTAGAACTCGCCAGATAAACGTGTTCATCGTTCCAACTTCTTCGTTTTTTTTCTAATTTCTTCCATTTCCGCTCGACGACACGCATACGCTCACATTCTCGACAATCATCGTCTTGGAATTACCGTCGAAATTCAACGAGTAGTGCATTTCTCTTTGTTTGAGATTTAAAATTTGTTTCCTCCTCTATCCAATCTTTGTCTGTTCTCTATAGTCTATAGTATGTCTTTGCTACTATATTTGAAATGAATGCGATAGTTTTATTGCATCCATTTAAATCTCCCTTGCCCTACGTGTCCTCCCTCGATCTTCGTTGCAGACGAAAAATTTTCATCGCGGAGGCTCCATTTCCTCTGCTTGATAATCGGTGTTGTGTTACATCCTTTTTTTCTTACTTCTGTCTTTTAGCGACCACTTACATAGTAGAATAGCAAGAAAAAAGCGTTTCAGCAAGATTCTCGAATTATTTAGTTACAAAGAATTCTTTCGAAAAAATTTCAATTTTCATCTCGGCTTTCATTCGTAGCTTTCCGTGAAGAGTTTATTGAATTCGCGAAGCATGTCCATCTCTTATCCGAACGTTCGAGTGTGCAAGAGAGGAGAGAGAGAAAAACCGTGAAATAAAACAAATAGTCAAGGAGAGAGCATTGTCAGAGGTGTACCAGCACGGCCCATGACTCAGACCAGCGATTTTTTCCGATTACTTAGCTCAGTTCGAGTTAAGTCTCGGTGTTTTTCCAAATTGTCGAGCTGGTCAATCTGTACACGTATATACGTGTGCATGCACGTATGCACACGTGGATACGATACTCCGCCGTCTCTCCCAAGAGATCGTTCACGCTCGGCGAATCGCGGCCGTATCCAGGTTGCAAGATCAATTTAAACATCTCGCGAGAAGAGCGCGACGCTGGTAAAAATTACCAAGCTCGACTCTGGCGCGAGTCACGCAGGAGAAAAATCGTCCCTCGTGGGCTATAAAAGAACCCCATGTTCCACACCTCTCTCTCTCTCTCTCTCTCTCTCTCTCTCTCTCTCTCTCTCTCCCGCCCCTCTTCTGCCTCTTTTCCTGCGCTGCAAGCTGGTTCGGGTACGACGTTGCAAAATCGATAACGGCGTCGTTGCTAATCGGATGCCTCGATACCAGTCGCATTGCTCGGGAAACGAATTTTTCCCTGGTCGTCCCTTTTCCTTTTCCCCGGGTTGCATCAACTCGCGGAAGCTGCTGCCGCTCTGTGCGCGTTCTCGTTGCCTTTCTTTATCTAGTTCCGTCGCTCGGACAATGCGTCGACGAAATTCTTCGACGACGCAACACGCAGTAGGCGTGGCGAATCGAATCGTTCGTTACCAACCGGCGAAAAAGAGACGCAACGATATGACAAAAGAGATGGACGAATAAAAGGATGGATGGGTGCTCATTAGATGACTGTCGGTTTACCCTTTCAACATTTTTTCCTTTTTTTCGCAGTTTTACGCAACGACGAGATTTCGGAAACTAGAATTTTTCAGAGTCACCTGCGTGCAAGCCTATCTGACGATTTTCGTTCGATTCCGAACTTAGCTGTACTGACGTGATCTTCCAAGAATACAACACGATGATGCGCAACCCGTTTTTTTTTCGAATCAAATAGAAATTTATCGCCCACTTTTTCCTGAGATTAGTCATTCGTTTGTTTTAATTGTGTGTCTAGCAAACTTCGTCTTCATTTGGCAATTAAGTGACACGAGGATGGGCGTAGAGCTCCGATACTTCTTTCTTACATAAGATTGTGTTAAGCAAATGGGTGTGTATAGGGACACGTGTTTGGATTGGATTTCAGTTGGCCCACCGATGTCTCAATATTTATGTACTCGTACCTTTTTTTTTCCTACCTCTAGCAATTTTACATCTTTCTATTTATTCCACCGTTGCAAAGTTTATTTAAGCAGCTAAGAATAGTCGAGAATCGAACGGAGCTATCCAAAATAAAAATAAAAATGATCGAAATCGATTCGATCCCATGAGCGTAGAATCTTCGAATTTTCTTTCATTCGACTTGCCTCGTTGTTGAACTTAATTGCAGAAAAGTGCCTTCTTGGAATGAGATCAATTAATCAAACGTATGTCTACAAGGATTTCCTCCGCTTTTAAAACACGTGTCGTGATGCCCGAGATAAATATAATAAAAAAAAAAAAAAGAAAAAGAAACGTGCATGCAGAATCTCAAACTTGATAGCACTGCGAGACATTTTGCGATCGATCGATTGCGAAGGGGGTGTGTCGAACAGTCTTCCTCCCATTCACCCTGGTTTTACGCACTCTCTTGAGAATTACGTAAGCCGAGACAAGCCAAGAAGATGGTACATAGACTTGGGACTTATGTCATTTCCTAACGATCCGTGTTTATGTTTCCCGGATATTTAAAAAAAAAAAAAATTCGTGAGATCTTGCAAAAATAGCTGCAGTTGGAGCAGAAATGAAAAATGTTGAATTTTATACAGGATATTATTCTAAATGTCACGCGATTGAGAATAATAAAATAAGAAGTAGTATGTCACAAGTAACGATCTCTTTATTCGAAAATAGCAAGGATGAGACCAAAATGCTTTTAGCTCACACTAGTTGTTAATTTCGTTCCCATTTTTGACATAAAATTATAATTTAAGTGTTTTGCTATTGTCGATAGTATGTGGCACGGAGAAAAGTACGTGGCTCTGTCTATACTGTGGAGCCATTCACTGTGGACGATACGTGGCAGGCCATGCATTACAGCATCACGAAGAAAATACTCAACACTGTGTGTGTATCGACTGTGAGAACCTGGCAGTATTCTGGTAAGTTTAAACCCTTCGCTTTCGCCATTCTCCGCGACAGTTCGACGAGTCCTAGTCTTTCTCGCGTCAGTTGTTACGATTTTTAATCTTGCCAGCCCACTGCTCGCCATGATTTTTAATATCTCGAAAAAAGATATAACCATAGATATCGATCGATACGGCTATAGCTCTTGTCACTTAATTCTGGAAAGCAAAACTTTTAATTTCTCTACTTTATTGAATATTTAAGCACTATAGATCGCAATGTTTCTAATATAGTTACAATCCAATGTCGACAAAATAAAGAAACCATCCACGAGAGTTATTATTCAGTTATTTAACAACACGTGTACTTTACGAAAGAATGCACTTTACGAAAGAATGTACTTTTTCAGTTACATGTGTGACGAGTATGTAATCAACGATACGACGAGTGGCCAAATCGAGAAAATACGTCGCGTCACATTTCACAAGGACGAGCACAAGGAGAATGAGGAAAACTGGAATACGTCGCCGTCTACGACGCCGTCCTCGAGGAGAGAGAACAGCGACGAGAATGACGCGGATGCCCTGTGGAAGGCAGAGGTGGTCGTAAGGAACCTCCGGCCAAGGACAGCGCGGAAGAGGCTACATTCGTTGGATGGAACGAGCGGGGACAATCGGCCGGCGACCAAGCGTAGGAGTTCCAAGATAACCAAAGAAAAGAAGGTCGTCGGCCTAAGAAATCTCGGCAACACCTGTTTCATGAACGTCGTATTGCAATCGTTCAACAACATCAGCCATTTTTGCGAATATCTCACGCAGATGCCGTGTCTAGAGGGCATACCGTTCGACGAGCCACCCACACACAGAGGGCGAATCGTCACGCCTGGTCGCGCGAAAGAATTCATGAGCGACGCCCTGCTCGCGGAAGAGCTCAGGAAGGTTCTTCTCGGTCTGAACCTTGGTGGCTCAAACGGTCAGGCAATTTCGCCCGAATGTCTTTTCCTTGTTATCTGGAAAGTCGTGCCGAGATTTCGAGGCTACCAACAACAGGACGCTCATGAATTTCTCACCTACATGTTGGACAGACTGCACACCGAGCTCTTGCAATTGTTGCCCAGACTGGGACACGAACCTCTCGGTCTGCGCGGCAAGCAGAGCATCGTCACGGCTGTGTTCGGAGGCACTCTTCTTAGCGTGGTAAGTCGCAGGATTGTTCAAGGAGGAAGCTCTGTTTAACTCTCGGCCATCGATAATCAAACGCTTTGCGACTCAGGGATGCCGTATCATTTTGATCTTTAAACACTTTGAAGAAACTACACGAATCTATCTCTGTTAGCTTTGGTATAATATTAATGTCTTACCTCGGTTTTTCTACCGATACCCGCTTTCTTGTGCGTGACACAAATTGCATCAGAATGATCCGGCACTCAGTTAGGCGAGGGTTAATGCGTTTCCGGTTATACTTTGTTATTCCAATACGGAATGACGGGAGGGAGTGCCCTTTCCAAATCAGCATTTTTTTGGAGAGTCATTTTATTATTCATTTTCTTCTTGGGAGAAGCGCGGACAAATTATGGATCGCGTTTCCTCGCGCAGGTCCACTGCATGAACTGCCGTACAGATTCGAAGACGCACGAGCCTTTTCAGGATCTTTCGCTGGATATACCGGACAGACTGCAGAGACGAACGAAAGAACAGGAAGAAGTGTGCAGTCTCACGTACAGCTTAACGAGATTCTTCAAAGTCGAAGAGCTGGCCGATAGCGAACTGTACTTCTGTGACAATTGCATGGGAAAGCAGAGATCCACCAAGAGGTTCTGGATACATAGGCTGCCTAATGTTAGCATATTTTTGTTAACTATCTCACTTATGAGTAGTGACACCAAAAGAATTATTTTCCTTTTGTTCTATTGTTTTTTTTAGTTCTTTCATTATTTCATTCTTTCTTTTCATTCTTTTCATTCTATTTTCAAAATATATCTAGATCTATATTTAAATTTAGCAAGTTTAAGATAATGATTCTATTTTATTTTAGGTGTTGTGCCTTCACATTAAAAGATTTAGGTGGTGCAATTCCTATCGTTCGAAGGTGGACACACAGGTAGATTTCCCGATGAAATCACTTGATATGTCTGCATTTACGGTGCGTGGCGTGAATGGAACGAAATTGGGCGCTTCGAATAGTCATCTATACGACTTAGCTGCCGTTATTGTACATCACGGTTCAGGGTATGCTTCAACGTCCATTTTTTATGTTAAATTCATATTAGGATCTGGTTCGTTCGTAATCTCTTTCAATGTACATACAATTTTATATTTTCATTAAAACTTATCAAACTAGATGAAATTTGTAACTTGCACATCATCACAATCTATTTTAAAATGACAGTACGCCATAAACTAAACATACGCATATCACATTTATTTGTACGGAAAGAAATCAATGAATTTTATCAGACTTATAAGTTAGTTATTAGTAGTATTATTCCATCTCTTTCATATTGTAAAACCAACGTTTTTCATCTATTGTACAATGAGAATAAACATTGGAATATCCATTTTAGTGCTGGAACTGGACATTACACTGCCTTCGCTGTTCACGACGGACAATGGTTTCACTTTAACGATAGCTCTGTACGACCAGCAACCACGGACGCGGTCGCCAAGTGTAAACCTTATATTCTATTTTACGTGCGGAAAGAATTCTCCATTCCACCTCCTTTGTGACGTCGTTTCCCCAGTCAGTCCCGTCCTGATGGTGCGAGCTTCGACGACGATGACGATGAGCGAATGAACAAGAAGTAAGGGGAATTTAAACACACGAAGCTGAAACACGGTGAAACGGCCAGATGGAAGAAACCAGAAAACTCACGCGAGCATTTCAAAGTTTCTAAAAGAGGAAGGAGAAGGACGCCCATTTTGTTTTCTAGCATAGTTTTCGTTATTTCTTTTTTTTTCTTTTTTTTTTTTTTGTGAAAAATATCGGTTGCTCAACATCGTATAGTAGCTAAATACTACGACGATTAGCACGATGATGAGTATGATATTTATACTTCTATCCTCGTGATCGTTCGAAGCGAAACCAAACTGTTCAAATGTTCGCGAATGAGCGACGATTAAATATTTTTTATGTAATATGTGTTTCGTTTCTATTGATTTAAGTTCCTTCGTGAAACATATCTCTGACTTTTTTTCTTATAGTTATCAATTGTACGATAAATTAATCGGCAGATAACTAGTATCGTTACAAACGTACGCCGTTCACATATCGATCAGTTGTTTCTGTATACGCATGTGTACATGTAGGGACGTGCGCCTCCGTGAATCGAGAGCTTCCTCTCCTTTTTTAGAAACGATAGAACGAAGAAGAAGACGAAAGAAGCGAAGAGCGAAAGAAGGAAAGAGCGTACTCTCGAGGCAGATCGCAGAAACGCGTTGCCTTTAAAGTTGATTTTCTTTATGCTCCTTTTCGCTGGTCTCTCGGTGGTCGTTGACCACCTCTCTTCATCGAATCGATTAAAACTCCTCCCGGCCGTATAGCGGAATAACGCGCAATGCGTACCTCGTATATATAGTTTTAAACTAAAGCGAAAACGACTGGTCTTCTCGGTAGATAGATTTTTTCTAGGCTTAGAGAGCGACATCATCGTTATTTCGAAGGAGCTGGTAAAACGGAAACACCATATAAAGCCAACCAACTCTGTTACTTTGAAAAACATGTTACCTTCATCCTCTTGGATACTTACATACACGGCACGCGGATATGTGCATATATGACACACAACACACACGGACACACGCACACACACGATTATCGTTCGAGCATACACGAATCGTTTACCATGTGTGTTGACAAAATACACGTATGTATGCATGTATACAAACACGTTCTCTCTTATATCCCACCCCTCCCCCTCCTTCCCCCCCCAGCGATTCTCGACGACTCGACGACTCTTATGTGATTATTTAAAGACTTATTTTTTCTATAATGGTAACGATAATAATGATAATAAGTTAAAGAATGCGTAGCAAAAGAACGTTTTATTAAGGCGATAACCTCGACAAACGCGCATCTTCAGCAAAGACTCACTCGTATGCAAAGAGACGAGAGCGAGAAGTATAAAAAAAAAAAAAAAGGTGAAAAGAAAAAGACAAAAAAAAAAGAAGTAAAAAATGGAAGTAAGCGTGCAACACTATTATTGAGGATAAATGAGATATGTATGAACGACGTATAAATAAAGAACATGAACGACGACAACATACTCTTATTTATCACGATTCATATTGTTCATTTTCAGTGTATATGTTTTGTCAAGAAATGTTGGTGATTTTATTTAAAAAGAAATTAACAAATTAACACTCTCGAGCCGAGACGTAGACTCGAATGAGTTGGAACAACAACCGAATGCAAATGTACATTAGCAAAGTTCTATCTTTAAGTTGGCTAACAGCCAGAACATTGGATTTCCAAATTAATTTGCAAACGTTTTTCTTAAAAGCTTATGTACATAATTGTAAAAATGCAATTCGTAGTACCGAAAGAGGGCAAAATACGAATGTCAACCCTTCTTTTTCTGCAACGAGACGCGTGACTTGTTTCTTATCGATGACGAATCGTCGTCTATTCGCGATCGATATTTAGAAATCGAACAGAGCGAGATCGATACGATCATTCGATAAAATCGTAAGCAGAAGCATTCACTCTGCGCGTTTCTGCCTCTCCCGATGCGCTCGGAATGTTTGTTCCTGGCCAGTTCTTTCGGAAGAACATCCTCGGTTGATTTCGGTGTCACGGTCAAACTTCCACGAAACTTTACGCGACTCTTCCGCCTCTCGATCGAAACGTCCTGCTTCTTGTTCTCGTCCGCCAAAGCAAACGGTGCTTTCGTCTCTGGTGTTTCTCGCGCGCTTTTTACAAAAAACACCGAATAACGATCCTGCAATTTCTCTTCATCCCTTTTGTCATCCGCTTCTGCGTTCTTCGTCCCTTTCTCGCGATCGGAATCGAGATCTTTGAACGCCTGAACCCACAGGTCGTCGCGATCGTAGCGTCTGCAAGGATTCTCGCCGCTCAACGGCGTTGTTTTCTTGTTACTTTCTCTGTCGGACGATGCTCGATCGCGAACGATCGACGACTTCTCGTCCGGGGAGTCAGGATTTGGCTCAGGTTCGCACAATTTCTCCTCCGTGCTCTCGTATATCTTGAATTCGCGCAACGACGACAGTTCCGAGCAGTTCGAACTCTCGCATTCCTCCCGGTAGTCCTGGTTTTTGTAAATCACGCTGGCCGCGTTCGTCGGCTCGCCACCGTTGTCGCGTCTCTTCGACTTTCTCCACTTGGCGGAGAACTTCCTCACGAATCCCCTCATGCCGCACGATTTTCCGTAACGATCCGGCAATTCTGTCCGCGCCACGTAACTGATGATGTCCGCCGGCGAATCCTCGAACTCGGAACCGGCCAATCTGGTTATACTCGGGTGCGCGTCCAGCTTGTAACTCCGGTCTTCCTCGTCCTCGTCCAGGTCGGCCAGCCGGCTGGGCACCTTGAACTTCGTCGAGGCGATGCTGGTTTTTTCGGAAATCGTGAAAGGAAATCTGTCCTGGCTTCTCTTCTTGAATCGCGGCGAGTCCCTCGATCTGTCGTGGCACAGCCTCGACGTCGAGGAGGAACCCGCCACGGTGAATTGCCCGACGTCGTAGAACGTCTTCTCTGGGAAGAAAGTGGTAGTGTCCGATTGTATGGTTTTCGCCTGTTCCAGATTCAGGCTCCTCCGAAACTGATCGGCTGCCAGCCTCTCTATGGAGAATCGGAGCTTGTCGTGATTTTCAGCGATCTCTCTCGGTTTCGTTGGTCCCTCGCCTTCTGGAGACGTGTTCGATGATTTCGATCTCTCCGAGTCTTCAGTCGGGATCTCCCGGCATCCGCCGTTCCCCGTTTGGTTCTCGAATAAATTTGTTGTTCGTTCGTCTGCCATCCGAGGGAAAAATTGTCCATCGTATGTGCTTTGGTAATTTTCCAGAGGAAAATCTGTGACATCTGCGATATTTAGAAAGAAACTAGGCTCCCTGGATTCTTCTAGTTCTTCTTCGAGATTTTTTACGGATTTTCGTGCGTCGCGTCGTGGCGAGAAACTGTCTGATTCGTTTCCCGAAGAGATATCTCGCTTCGGAGTACTCTGTTGCTCGTTCTCCTCAGAATTTCTTGAATTGTCGGCAAAAGTCGCACCGGATCCGTCACAGTTCGGATTCTCTTCTTTTCCCTTGATCTCAGATCGATTATCGTCACTTATCTCGACTCGAGATGATATACAGTCCCTCGACCGAGCTCCTGTCAAAACCATGCCCGAATTTTCTACGTTTACCAAATCTGTTTTCATGGAAGATTCGGTCAAAGTCTCCGGAAACGCGCCGCTTTTCGCCGATGGCAAGTCCTCGCGCGATCTGGAAGCAATATCTTCAGGTTCATTCTCAACGCGTCTCGAATCTCTGTTTGCAGATGATTCGATCGTGCACTCTCGAGCCGTGTAGTTTCTCGCGAAAAGCGAATCTTCGTGCGATCTGCGATCGAATTGGAAACCCTCGGGGGACGATGAGCTATTTTGACAACTCCGTCCGGCAGAGTCGACAGGAGTAATCATTCGCTTGTCACTTTCGTCAGATTTGTTGCCTCGAATCGACAATCTGCTTCTGTCGCTGGGAATCTTCACTGGTATCTTGGATCTCACGCTGATGGACGATCTACGAGACGTTGCCAGCCTACTTTGTCCCATCGATGAATCATTCTCGGACGATCCTAACCCGGAGACTGTCTTGCTGTCGGCGCAAGACTCGCTGCAGGTATTTTCTGCGACATCGTTCGCAGTTGTTGGTCGCTTCAAAGACGCGTTCGACAAGGCCACGATCAGAGTATTTGGATCTAAACGTCCTCCCGAGCAACCTTTCCAGCCATTCGGCGACGTTGAGTACGACGCTTCCTGCGAGTTCAGAACCAACGTTGGAACATTCGCGAATTCTTTGTCACTGGTGGCTCTGTTCGAGCACAGACTCGAACCGTGCGTTTCGTGGCTGTTTCCCGTAGATCGACGCGAGTAGAAATTCTCGTTCTGTGAAAACGCGGCGTTGAAATCGTTGACGAAAAATTCCCTGAAGGAGGAAGCTGCGCTCTGATCTTCACACGCGTTGGACAATCGCGAGGCGACGATGTTTCGCGATGATCGAGGAACATTCGTCTCGTTGTTGTTCTCGTAATTCAAAATACACCGGGATATCGCCTCTTTGAAAGTCTGCGCGTCTGGCGAATGAAATGCCAGATTCGCGTTGTCCGGAGCATTTTGAAACGTCGAACTTCGTACGACGGCCTCCAGCGACGCCATACTTTTTGGAGTCGACGTGGTGTTTCGATCGTGGTGTTTCTTCTCATAATCGGCCTTCTCGCTGCAAACGCTCTCACGGGTGGGTGAAGTTTGATTCTCAAGGAAATTGAAATACCTCTTCGCGATCATTTCTTGATCATTCTGATTGAAAATCTTCCCGCAACTATTCCATTCAGAGCTGTTGGGCAGATTTTTGGAAACATCCGTAGGGGTACTGAGAGTTTCAAACGCAGACGGCCGCAAACATTCTCTGCGAACGTTGTGGTCACGAATTTTTCGCCCAGCTGAGAAGAACATTGGCCCTTCGTCCGTAGTTTCTTTCTTCGCGCATTGACCACAGTCGCTTCTCGAACTCTCCAGAATTTTATAGAAAGACCTGTCGCACAGTATTCCGCCTGCAGAGGACGACGCGAACGCTGAACGATCGTTCGAACCCTGTTGCAGTTTGTTCTTGCTGAAATCCGTCCTTGAAGACGCGACGTTCCCGAGGCATTCGTTCCTCGAAGAATCGACGATGGGCGATCTTCTCGAGGATAAAGACGATTCATCGTTGAAATTCCGAATGCTCGGCCCGTTGACACGTAAATTCGGGGAAACGTTGATTCGTTGAGGTGCGAATGGCGTCGGACGACTCGAACCAGCGTTCTCTTCGTTCAGATTGGACTCTGCCTCGCTACCAGAGCTAAGATTCTGCAAGATCACTCCACCGAACCGCCCGTACGTACTGTCACGCGAGGAGTTTCTCAGCGAAATCGGCGAGACCGACTGCAACACTACTTTCGGAGAATTCTCGCAACAGGTGTTGGAACAGACACGATGGAACGCGTTTCTCTGAGAACCATTGTTCGTCTCCTCTTGCTGATTACGATACAACCTCGCCGACAGCGACGAATGTCGTTGAACATCGTTCAACACCTCGAATTGCAGTGGTGATCGTTGACGTTCGGAATGTCTCTCCGACAATTTCTCGACTTTGCTTTCAATCGACGAATACCTGTTGGCTGTTGAATCGTTCTGTAAATCGGAGGCGCGGCCCTCGCCGGCCTTCGAGACGATTATATTGCGGTCTGTTTCGTTTCCCAGACGAATCATCGCTCGTCTGCGAGCTCGGGCGTCCCTCGCTTTCAAGTCGCTGAACGATCTCCTCTTGGGAAGCGTCGCCTCCTGTTCCACCGCCTCCTCGTTCTCGACGTTCTCCTCTATTCGACTGCTCGTCCCGTGGAAGTAAAAGTCTCGCTTGCGAGACAGACGCCGGCTGATGCTGATCACGCGGCCCGCTAGACGCGTTCCTTCATTTAGCGGCGGGTGATGCTGAAGACGCTTCTTTAGATCCGATGGCGAGCTACCTTCGGAATTGCTCTCGCTTCTCGTGTTCCCTTCGTCCTCGTTTATCGAGCGATCTGCGTAATCGTCAAAGTTACAGGCTATCAGGCTACTGATTTACTTAATTCGATTAATTGGAGCCGGATTTTCTTATGATCCGAACGATATTTTCATAGGTTCGCGACTATGTAGAGAAATCGCAGCGACTGTCAGAAATTAAAGAAATTTGACATTCCGTTTGTAGATATATTTACTCCGCGTTCAAACTTTTTACTATTTCAGTGGAGTCTCGCCTGTCTAAAAATATTACTATCACGCCGTTTGCTTTATTCAGTGATGAAAACGTCAATATTCCATGAACTTGCGACGTAAAGCGGAAATGCCAGAGGTTATGAGATAGAAAATGAATTGCAGATATCTTTAATTGTATCCGTTTATTCCGTAATACGTAGCAATTTGTTACTTTGTTACACGAAATTGGACCTTTCGATCGATCGAGAACATTTAGATAGACTGAAAAACACTCGCGCGAAAACTCCGTATTGTCGAATTGCGCGTTGAAAAATGAAGAAATAAAATATGTAGAAGTAAAATTGCAGGAAACGAAGTTTCTACCGGCAGAAGAAGGTAATGGACTCGGAGTCTTCGATTCTGTGCTCTCCAGTGTCTTGTAGTTGGTGTTCAACATGTTAAATCCATGAGAAACATTTCGCTGATTTTTCATTCACGAATTATTAGTATAGAAGAATATTTAAATCGCTCTGTGTCTAATGTGGCACGAAAAGAAACATAAGACTGCGTTTTGGTCAACGAAACAATTAGATCGTGAATGTTTTTAATTGAAACTATTCAAAATGCGTGACATCTATGTTTTTCAACATCAATTATCATTTCTTAATATTACCAAACGATATCCTTTAATTTAAACGATTACTACCAATCTTGAAATACAATTAATTTTATTTCATTTTACAATACGATCTGACTATTCTAGAAAGCATTGTAATTCAATATAATTTATTATACTTATTTCTACGTAATTATCATCGAAAAATTATTATTGCTTATTGATTGTTTCATTCCGGACAATTGTAATTATTTAGTACAATCAATAAGACTCCAACGATTTGCAGAACCTTGAAGATAATGCAGGTACGTACGTCATAAGAAATTAAATAATACTTAAGTGTAAGAGTATTGATTTGTTTGATAGAATTTCCAAACCTTAATCAATAAACATTTTACAAGTTCTATGTACTATAAGTAGATAGGTTAGGTTGTAATTTCAAGGAAATAATTAAAAAAGTTTAACAAGAAATCCTTTTAATTTGTATTTTTCCCAAATTCAAATTAACCCCGTTTATGGACACTCAAATGCTAGCGCCACGTAGCGGTAGAAAGATGCAACTAAAATCCATGCTGTCTTTCTCTAATACTAGTGCTCTCCTTGTTTATCCGGCGTCTATGTCTATCCTTGTCACACAATGTTGCCCTACTTGTTTACCGCGCGTCTATCTCTGTCCTTGTCACACGCTGATGCTCTCCTTTTCTATCGTGCCTATAGGTCTGTCCTTGTCGCACACTCGTGCACTCCTTGTCTAATGAAGCTAGACAAGGAAGACAACAGTGTGCGACAAGGACAGCCTTCGATCTATTGAGAAAAAAATTCAACTTTTTACAGACACGCTTCTGCAGGACAAAATACACATAGAAAGACAGCGGCGAGCCTAATTTTAAGGAAGAATATAAAAAAGTTCGCAAATTGTGCCTCTTAATTAGGTTTTTTCCGTAATTAGTGCGAACTGTCACAAAAAGGACACGGTGGCGCCATCTAGCGGCGACGCAGTGGTACTAATTATTTACAAAAATCCTTATTTCTGCATTTCACGGGTCAAATGAGGTATGAAAAGAAAGCTAAGGGTCCAATTAGGGTAGTACAACCACCAAAGTTCGCAATTCATTTCGTTAAATTAGGTTTTTTGGCAAATGAAAATTTCTCTGTTTTACGGGGTAAGAAACGCTAGCGCCGCGTTGTGGCAGAACGGTGGAACTAAACGGTCGGTAACCATATAAAGGGAATAATTAATTTTAATTTTTCACGCTACAAATTTGCACTCCACGAGCACATATTTCAATGATAATGCTCTCAATTACGTTCGCAAATAAATCTAAATCCCATATTCACTATAGTCTGCGCGAAATTATGCACTCACTACTGGCACTACTACTCACATAAACGAAATTGAAACATTCTTTGTATACGTAAACTATACTTGAGCATGACATAGAACGCAAGCTGAGGGTCCCTAAAATCGATGACGCAACCATAACAGCTCACAAATGATTGATTCCTCTTAATTTCTTCCCGCAGTTTGTTCAAAACTGTCAACTGTCGATGACTAAAGGTAATGGTGGCGCCATCTGTCGGTAACTCTGTGGTACTAAAAAAAGAAATTTCTACTTTTAGTGCCACCAAATTACCAATAGATGGCGCCACCGCTGCTTCTAATCTTTTACAGGTGACAATATTTTCACAATTTAGGAAACCGGTTGCGCCATCTATTGACAAGTTCCTGGTACTAAAAGAAAAAATTTCTGGTTTTTAGTGCAACTAAGTTACCGACAGATGGCGCCACCATTACCTCTAGTCATCGACAGTTGACAGTTTTGCAACAAACTGCGAGAAAAAATTAAAGAGGAATCATTTGTGAGCTGTTATGGTTGCGTCATCGATTTTAGGGACCCTCAGCTTGCGTTCTATGTCATGCTCAAGTATAGTTTACGTATACAAAGAATGTTTCAATTTCGTTTATGTGAGTAGTAGTGCCAGTAGTGAGTGCATAATTTCGCGCAGACTATAGTGAATATGGGATTTAGATTTATTTGCGAACGTAATTGAGAGCATTATCATTGAAATATGTGCTCGTGGAGTGCAAATTTGTAGCGTGAAAAATTAAAATTAATTATTCCCTTTATATGGTTACCGACCGTTTAGTTCCACCGTTCTGCCACAACGCGGCGCTAGCGTTTCTTACCCCGTAAAACAGAGAAATTTTCATTTGCCAAAAAACCTAATTTAACGAAATGAATTGCGAACTTTGGTGGTTGTACTACCCTAATTGGACCCTTAGCTTTCTTTTCATACCTCATTTGACCCGTGAAATGCAGAAATAAGGATTTTTGTAAATAATTAGTACCACTGCGTCGCCGCTAGATGGCGCCACCGTGTCCTTTTTGTGACAGTTCGCACTAATTACGGAAAAAACCTAATTAAGAGGCACAATTTGCGAACTTTTTTATATTCTTCCTTAAAATTAGGCTCGCCGCTGTCTTTCTATGTGTATTTTGTCCTGCAGAAGCGTGTCTGTAAGAAGTTGAATTTTTTTTTCAATAGATCGAAGGCTGTCCTTGTTGCACACTGTTGCCTTCCTTGTCTAGCTTCATTAGAAAAAGAGAGCAACAGCAAGCGTGTGACAAGGACAGAGATGGACGCGTGGTAGACAAGGAGGGCAACAGTGTGCGTCAAGGATAGACATACACGCCGGGTAAACAAGGAGAGCACTGGTATTAGACAAGGACAGCAACAGATTTTAGTTTCATTCTTCTACCGCTATGTGGCGCTAGCATTTGAGTGTCCATAAACGGGGTTAATTTGAATTTGGGAAAAATACAAATTAAAAGGATTTCTTGTTGAACTTTTTTAATTATTTCCTTGAAATCACAATCCAACTTATCTACCTATAGTACATAGAACTTGTAAAATGTTTATTGATTAAGGTTTGGAAATTCTATCAAACAAATCAATACTCTTACTCTTAAGTATTATTTAATTTCTTATGATGTATGCATTATCTTCAAGGTTCTGCAAATCGTGAGAGTCTTATTGATTGTACTAAATAGTTGCAATTATCCGTAATGAAACAATCAATAAGTAATAATAATTCTTCTTTTGTGGTGAATATGTATGATTAAATATTTATTACATAAGAAAAGACTAGCAATATAACACAAAATGAAAATAACTTCAACATAAGTACATAGCAAAGTATGTTAATTATTAAAGAAATGTTGTTGTAAATAAACGAAAATAACGTTGTAATTATTAATTTATCGCCTATTTATTTCTACATCTCGTAATCCCTTGCAAAGGCATCTGCCGAACGATTTCCTCGTAGAAATACTTTACGTAGAAAATTCATAGCGAGTGCAGATTAATCAGATATTCATTCATGCGCTGTGTGCAAAGAGGATCCGGATGATTATTATGAAAGTAATAAAGCCCCGGCGCGTTCGCGAGTGGAATAAGCCGAATTTCTGGATTTCATTTCGTTTCGTCTCATCCGCTGGCAAATAGAATGATTGGGCCTGCACGAACAGCGAATACAAATCAGAATACGTTTCGATCATTTGCGAACTAGATGCACGTCTATCTGTTTACATGCATAATACGATACCGCTGCTTATAGAATACAAATATGCGCATTTATTTGCGAGTTTGAAACTGTAACTTTGCACAGAAAAATTTGATAATACTTTCTGGGGCTCGCGAAAATATTAGAACACTGGAAGTTAGATATTATTTATGAATATCGCTATATATTACATTATCTCTGTTATTCAGGTGAAGCCTTCAAAATTATGTAAAGTATTCTGTTTAGTTTCAAAGTAATTATTACAGACATTGAAACTTTTATTACAGAACAATCACAGTCTGTTAATATACATACAAGTACAAAACTGAAAATGATCAAATTTGATTATTTTTTAAATATTAATATTGAATAATAGTAAAATATATTGAATAAAGTCTATATATTGAATAATAGTAAAATATATTGAATAAAATCTATATATTGAATAATAGTAAAATATATTGAATAAAGTCTATATATTGAATAATAGTAAAATATATTGAACAATAGTAAAATATATTGAAAAATAGTAAAATATATTGAATAATAGTAAAATATATTGAATAATAGTAAAATATATTGAATAATAGTAAAATATATTGAATAAAGAAAATATATAAAATAATATGAAAAGCGAACGTTTTCCTAGAGATTTCATTAAAAGCGTGCAATTTCGCGCCTCCAAATTTCCAACGAACGCATCAAAAATCCACGGCCCACTCGTAACGTTGTTCACAAAACGTTCCAAAACGTTCCTCACATCACAAATGCGCGTGTCTACGAGCATTCTACAAGTAGTTTCACGAGTCCCTCTAAATCACAATCGTCGGCTGGCACTTGCAATCGGGCTAAGCTCTGTTATCGACGCTCGTAAAGAACGGAAAATCAGCGATAAAAGGCACCCACATTCTCAATTCGGGTTGGATCGGGGTCGCGCGTGCGGCGAAACGCGCCCACGCGTCCTCCTCTCTCAGTGGAACGGCCAGGACGCGCGCCAGGCTGCACGATGATCGCTGATTTATGCCGTATTGTCCTCTTAAACTTCTCAGTTGTATATATAAACGCGTCGCTTCTAGCCGCGACAATGCACCACGGTCCACCGCTGATCCTGATTTCTTTTCACTCGGGCCGACCGCTCGCTGGTGTACTTGGTTGGCGCGACAATAAGCGCACGGGCCCGAGCGGAGAGCAGACGTTCTGACACACCGTGGAGAATCGCAATCGCAAGTCTGCCGGTCTCGGAGAGGGTTGCGGGGGGGGGGGGTGGAGAAGACACGGTCAGACTGGTGCGCCGTGTGTGCTGATAAGTTGCAACGTCGGCCACAACAAATTCTGAGGCGAGCGAGCCTGTAGACACGCCGAGGAACCAAAATGGTACATCTGCAAAGGTATACTTGTTATCTATTAGTTTTACAACAAACGGAACAAAGTGTCTGGCATTGATAAAAGGATAACATCGATCGAATTTGACGACGTAATATCACCCGCTCCGAAAGCATGATTTTGCTACAAAAGTCGACAGGATTGAGCTTCAAGCTCTTGAGTTGGTGTTGCCTCAAAGCAGAGCGATTCAATGTTTCAGCGTTGCGAGAGCGAGAGACGAAGCTGATATCAAAGCGGCCATTCCAACGAGATTGCTTAACGATCTCATCGTCGATCGTAAAACTGGTGATCTCTGATTAGCCGAGGCGCAGGTTACGAGCGGGTGAAAACACAGCGAGAGAATGGCCAAGTAAATTTCTGGCTCTGCCTTAACGACAGGGGCATGTTTACGGTAGGCAATGTCCCCCCCCCCCCGATTTTTGTCGGTTTTTGTCGGTTTTTGTCGGTAGTTCGAGCACCTGATACGGCCGATGGTTCTTAATCAAAGTATCTCATCGCCTGGAGCATCTCCTCCACGCCCAATCTACGCAAAAATCCACGGTTATTAGCGTCGAGCGTTTTGCGATCCCTTTATGATTGCGGCCTCTTTCTCCAGGCAGCCGGCTTGAGATTATAAATCAAGCAATCAACCGCTATAAAAGTCCGCCCACGTGGTAGCCATCGCCAGCAACACTCTTCTCCCGGATCAAACGGCCGATTTTTTTGTTGCTCCTTTCCTCTTTGGGGGATGATAAAGGGTGAAGCCAACCCCGCGTAGACGAACGTTTCTGCATTATCCTGGAAGATATAACACGAATTATTACAGTTACCTACAACGATATACCATGTAGCATTTTCAGACAATTTTAGATCAACGATAAAACTTGGAACAAACAAATATACCTATACGTTACGCAAAATAGTAAGCTAGTTTCAAATTTTGCCAATGTAATCTCGTTGGTCAATGGAAATACATGAAAATTTATCTGATGAGCGTTGGAACATTTTCACGAGCCGTTGTAGATTCGTATCAGATACTTTCGAGAGACACCGCAGACACCTTTTAATCGTAAAATAATCTCACGTTCTATTCAGTTGGATTAACACGGTTCGTGACGCGTTTGACACACCACACACGTTGACCGAGCCAAGCATAGACGCGCGAACCGCGATAAATCGCTTAATCGCGAGGAGCCCTGTACCCGAAGTCCGAATCGGGTTAGTCGGAAATCTATCATTTTTCGAGAGGCGTGGCGAAGCGTTCGTTTAAGGTCAGAATCTATCGATCGGAGCCGCGGCGAGGCCGTGGACCACCGCTGAGAACGCTGGCGAACAATCTGCCAGTCACCCTTCGGTGATCTTAGCACATTCGTCAACTTCATAACCCTGTTGCTGCACCAAACAGACCGGACACGACCTGAGACGAGGGTATCGCACGCGTTCACACGCCGGCTACGGATTTATCAGTGTATCAGCCCGACTATCGTCGTTGCAAATGCTCCGAATTCGATTGAATCTCGTTAAGCAGATCACGGATCTCTTCGTGTATCTACGGCAATGTACACAATATTAAAAGAATGTACAAAACATTCTCGAGACTCTGAATTCTTACGACAACCTGACGACCCAACGATACGAATTAAGAATCGAATATTGAATAAAATGTATCATCGGGAGAGATCCTCTGAATCTTTCAATAAATCGTCGTCTTGCGAAACTCTGCACTTCGTTTCTACAGTCACATTTCGTTCCAAGCGCCACCAAGTACGATACGAAATTTCACACTTGATTGATTCGTTAGACAGACTGCGAATTTTTATTCATTCGTGAAAGACTGAAGCTGCACGAATGCATGAAACATTCGAATAAAGCAGATTCCTCAAATTAATAACCCGCATAAAAATTCACTGTCTATCAATCGATGCTGTTTATGCTATGAAATGATAAATATTCGTCGTAACCTATGTACGTATCTATCCGCGTGTCGACGAAATTCTGAGAACTGACGCGAATCTCTGGAAAGAAAGAATTGGAATCGGCGGTTGAATATAATTGCTGTCATCGCGAAAGATTCGACCGGAAGGAGGTGGATGGTCGACGGGCGATCGGCTCATTGGTGGTCCGGTATTGTCGGTGATTCGATATCGTTGCATCGAAGATCTTAATCGTTTATTTACGTCGATGAATGTACGTCGGGGCCTACGTATCTACCTGTCGTTTCCATGCATTGTGCGTGACTTTGGCTTTGCCGCGGGACGCGTCACGATGTTACAAGCCGATTTTATTTCCTGCTTGTCGTCCCATTACATAATAACTCGCTGCCATCGGGACGCGTCTTCGATCATAGATTATCAGCGATCGATAGACATCTACACCGACAACCGTTCCCTCCTCCTCTTTTTTTACTCCTCTTCTTTTTATTCGTCCGGGATTCGTTTGGTCTCACCGCCGCTTCGCTCTTTCTGCGAAACGTAACGCAACGTTCATTTCCGTTCGCTAGTGGCGCGACATCTTCGCAAAGTTGGATCCTGGACTGGCGTGAATAGAACGATCACGCGAACAAAGTATCTTCATAACTTTATAATTAATTAACCCTGCGATGTTGCACTCCGTACTAGACTTTGTCGTACAGTCTGACATGTTTGAATATCTTGTTGGATGACCAACCCAGACAATATTGGCAACAGTCCACGTAAAAGTGGACTGTGAATAGTTAGTCATAAGGGCAAGATCCAATACTTGGTCATCCATACTCTTCCCCCTTCCACTTGACGATGATAACCAAATATATATATAAGGACATGTTTTACAGTAGAGAGTTAGAATACTACAGTAAAGTTAGACAGAATAGAATATTACAGTGGAGAGAGAGAGAAACAGACTAGAAGATGACAGAACATTCTATATCATTCTATATCATCCTACATCATACACGACCACGAATAAACTCTTCAAAATTATAAGCGTGTTGACTCCATTACACGGAATCCAACAATCTAGTCCACTTACGTATAAAAGAGGATTGTTGAGAAGTATTCATTTGTATAACGATGTCTATTAATATGCAGCATGTACTAAGAGTTTGTTGTGGATGTCGTGATCGATGATCGCGGGCGATGATCTTTTGTTTTGAAAAGAAGACTAGCGTGTGTAAAACATGGCCGGACGCTCCGCGTGTTTCTTCAGTGTGTGCTTCAGCGAATATAGAAATAAAATAATTGATAATATATTGTCCATAGTTTAACACAAATATATTGCAGTGAATTATACTTATTTATTCTTCAAGGATAACCTTCCGAAGGTATATATTCGAAGACGAATGCATGGCAAGCACTTCAAACAGTAAATATTGGAACCATAGGATTTCCATTTGTGAGAAATTTAAACGTGTTGAAATGTTAATGAGAGAATACAGTATACAACAGGGGTTCAGGATGATACTTGCTACGAATAATTATACGTAATAATATATTAATTATTAATTACCAAGTCGTGGTTCTGCATGAACATTCGCAGCGTGGTAATCAATTTGGGGAACTTCAGTCGAGACTAAACGATAGCTTTAGCCTTCGTTTCGGTGATTTACGCGAGCCAGATCGGTGCCAGTTCCTTTCTTTCGCTCTCCCCCCCCCTCCCGTGGCATTAATCTTAAACGCACGTCAGTAATGATCACGCGTCTTATATCTCGCGCGTGAAACGAGCCGACCAACGGCAACGATCATTCCTGCCTTTCCAGAAACGAAAACTCCCGCCTGAGTGATGACCGTTGTCAAGAATCCTTGCGCAGATCAATCGAAACGGGAAGGATGTACGTGTAAAGAGAGGCGATTGGTAATTCTGCTAATGGTGCTAGGAAAAGACTGACAATTGGAAAGACAAAGTTCCACTCGTAAAATAATAAAATAATACGTTGAAACAAACGATACAGTTTGCATCCCTCTCGCAAGTGATCATCACGCGTCGCGGATCCGAAAAGAAAGAGAAGCGAAAATTGGTGTAAAAAGAAACTTTGACTGACAGAACCTCTCTGTAGGAACGAAAGCTGCTGTAGGAAAGATCCTACTGCTTCGAACATTCGGCAGCATTACAGCTGTAATTGTATCGCTTAATCCTCCCCGGGGAGCGGTCATGCGACAGTGCCAGCCAACGGTGGTGAACGTAATCCCGTAAAAATGTAAATTTCGCGCGGCGGTGAAGCAGGAACGGCGGGCCGCTGTTTGCAACGCGATGCGTTCGATGCGTGGAATCGTAGACACAGAGAGCATAGTTAGAGCGCATTACAACGCGCGTGTAATGCGCTACCCACGGGCAAATATTCACAGATGCCAGCCGGGAAAATTCGGCTTTGCTCTCGCGCCAGCTACGGCTAACAGGATTTATTTGCTTGTCGGCGTGTGCGTGCGGCGTGTTCGCTCCTCTCTTTCTCCGTCGTGTCTCGCCACCGTGCTCCTCTCTTCGTGTATGTGTGTATGCCAAGTGTATGGAGGAAGAGCGAGTACATATGTATGTAACACATGCATGTATGTAAGCACAAGCCCAGAGTATATAGGCAAGAGAGAGACGAGAGTTAGACTAACTAACGGACTACCAGTTCATTAGAGATCGCTAAACTTTAGGGTGCACGGCGAAAAGGGTGAGGATTTCGTTACCGTCGCACAGTGTGCGTGTTTTATACCGTAGCCCGTATCCCGGTGGCTAATAAAAAATCAGCTCGACGATTCTTTCGAGTTTTTCGCGCGACGTATCGGGTGGACGTATTTGCGAAGGTGGACATTGGAGAGTTTTTTGGGAGCGAAATTTGGGAGTTGGAATCGAAGGGAAAAGAAAAATTCACGCGAACGAGTGTGAATTTCGTTTCGAGTTGTGCGTGTTCGAATCGGTGATTTTTCTTTCTTTTTTTTTTTTTTTTTCCATTCCGGCGAGCAAATTCCGAAAATACCGACAGAACTTGAAACGCAGAAATTATTTTGTTATTTTTATAAATCGTCTGGAGACCGATCCATCGAATTAATATTACACAGAATTAGGAAACACGTTGTCATTAGAAAGATGCGAGCAAGTTGATACTTTAGCGAAAGACTGGATCTGTAAGAAAAGTGTTTTCAATTTCTGTAAATACTGAAATTCAACGCTAATAATGCGTAAAACTTTTCGAGTCACGCACGTGCCAATTTTTACTAAACGTTGCCCGTGTTCTTGCTCTTCTCGGATGAAACTAAAGTATATATCGAGGATTTCGTACTCAACCCCCTATTTCGAACGTATCAATTGTTGCGCATGGGGTGTTAAGCACGTGGTAGAACGCGACATGTGCTACCAGCCACCGCGATTCACCCTGTGTCTTACACAACAGGAGAATGGGGCGGCATTGTACGAAGAGAGAGAGAGAGAGAGAGAGAGAGAGTGACTTTTGATCGTTCGATATCCCTTTGGTTAATTCCTTTCACCCGAGTGAATTACTCGAGGATTAACCCCGCCACCCTGAAACACCAGAAGGGATTGAGACGAATTTACAGTGTAACGCGACAAGTTTCCAAAACTAGGAAAACAAGTGGCAAGGTAGGAATCTAAAGTTCCGACACACAGGTAGGTTTTTCAATTTTACAATTTGCTCAATTAATTGGAGTTTCAACTGTTTTCTTTGCGTTATAAACGAAATACAACGTTTGAAAGAGACTCGTGTATTTGTAAAAGAACAATAAAAAAATTTATGTACGATACTCGATGTATTGTCAAATAATCGCCGACGATACACCCGGGGCGAGACGAAGCGAGAACGAGAGAAAAATAAAACGAAAGAAAGGATCCCATGGACGCGGTAATAGGGAACGTTAATCAAGGCACGATCGGCAGGAAACATCAAAGGAACAGCGACCGGTGGAATTGAAAATTGCATGCAAATCACAAGGAAAGAAGGAGTTTATTTCTTCCTTTATCTTGGCCGGCCTCCCTTCATTTCCGATCGCTTCCTTCCTTCCTGTCAAACCATCCTCGCAGCCGCAAATTAGCCACAACGCGCAAAAGAAAGTTAAAAGAGGGTTTGTACCCGCCACCCAGCCATTTCCATTCTTGCAATCTTCGTTCCTGCCTTCAACCTTCCACCTCTGGAAATTCGTGATCGACCGACCGTGATCGACTGGCATTTTTCCGCCGCGATAATTATTGTCCTCTCCCCCCTTACGATGATTTGCATCAATTTAAATACATCTTTAGGTTCTGTCTTATTTTCCTGGCGATTGTCTCTTGGTTGTTTACCGTCAAAAAATTGTTACTGCGATAGTAGAATACCGGACACGAGTGACGATGAAACGAGAGATTTGTAAATTTTCTTTTTACAGAGTTTCATTTCTATCTAGAAAAGGGTGTGCCCTTAGAAATGTCCGGCCGTTGCGAGCACGCAAAGTTACTGCGAGGAATTTGTATTTCTTTCGGGCAGCGACAGTCGTCGAAATCGCGATCCGCGTTTCCTGGGCCATTGTTTTTTGCTAGGCTGCAGAAACAGAAAGAGGGGTAGGCAGGCGATTGCGTAGGTGCGTGGAAGCGTCGTGCTCGGTAACAGGATTACGGAAGGGTGGCTGTGTAGGGGCTGCCAAGCGGAGGGGTGCCGACAAGTGGACCGAATAATGTTGCGCGGTACAGGAAGGTGCAAAGCTGGCACGCATTTCAAATCGCAGATCATCGAGTAGAGTACATGCTCCAATTCTATTGTCTATTTAAAATTAGATTATTAAAATTAGATTAGACTATTTCGCTCGTCATTGATATAATTTCTATTTATAAAGACATTTAGACACACAGTAACTTTCATTCGTCGGAAAAAGATAAGAGACTTTGATTGCAAGAAATGGTAGACTGTTTAAATTATTTCGTCGTTCCATCAATCTTAACTTATCCTACTTCTCCCTTTCCTCGTCTGTTTTTTTTTTCTTTTTTATTATCAACATCAAAAACTACCGATGGTCGATTCAAAGAATTCTCATCCCGTGTTTCACGCTTTTATCGATCATTCTCCGCGACGAGGAAGGAAACGCTCGAACGATGCAAACGTCCAACATCCTCGCAATCGTTGACACCTTGAATCGTCGATTATGGACATTAAACGGGACCTTTGTGGAAATAAAAGTGAGAATTTTTCAATGAAAACAGACCGCCCACTCGATCCCTTCGCACAGATACAGAATAATGCTAGATGCACGGTACATATGCCGGTCCGTTTTGCAGTCAGTAATAATCGACCGACAGAATTTACTAACAGAATCGAGTCTCGTTGGCCCTTTGAGCGTGGCGTAATGCGATTCGCAAATCGACCGCCGCTGCCGATCACTAAAATTATTGTTCCAGAAATTAGGGGTTTGCAGCCCTTCCTCCCCCGCCCTCCCCCCTCCCCTCTCCCCACTTCTTCTCGCCCCCTTGCTTCACCTCTTGATAACCCGCCTGCGCGGTATGTAGCCACCGAATCGACCAATGAGCAGCCAACCACGGGGGTGCATAATATTTAGCTAGTGCAACTCTCTGTACGTAATACGTACCTGCGTACAGATTTTCCACTAGAGCTCTGCACAACTTTCTAGTTTTTATTTCGTAGATGTATCGTAACACTTTCCCTTGGATTTTATTTCGCGCTTTTGCCGAAATTATTTGATGACACTTAGAAGTTTGGAACAGCCGTCACTTTTCGATAGAACGGATATTTCTCTGAGTGTCAATTAGAATCAACCAGAATTGTCAGTAACATTGCAAGTAAGACGTCTATTCGTTTGAGCAAAATTATTTCTATACATTTCTTGAAATTTGCAATACATCTATCTGCCCCCAGTAGATTTTGAATGGAAGCGCGCGACTGCGAATATCGATGCAATTTTTCTACATTTCCGATTCTTTCGTAGCAAGATATTCCGTGTTTACACGTAGCTAATATTCCCTCTGCTCTGATATATAAGTTGGCTACGTGTATTCGAAACACGTGCGAGTCGAAGCTATAGACTCGGTTTGCCGAGGAAGCTTGGGATTTTCGGAGTCGCGATTTCGCCGAGATAAAACAGGGAGAGAGCGAGAGAAAGAAAGAAAAATTCCCCGTAAAGATAGCATATAACTCGCACAATCGTCGTTGTTTCTCCTTGTCATATACATACATATATATATATATATATATATATATATATATAGTGCAACAGAGTGTACAGACAGTTTCAAACACGCATCGCCAAGGGAAAATGAGAGAAAAGAATTAATCTCAGACGCTCCGATAATTATGTTAGCCAGGTAGAGAGAAAAATATTACAAATCAATCGCATCTCATTGAAATCAATTCAACAAAATAATTAATCAAAGGACCTATAGCTTGTCGGACGTCGATTCATTGATCAACACTACTTGAAACTCAGAGTTCAAATAATTAGCAAACGAGCACAGGGAGACTTTAGAGACTACTCAAGGAATGAAAGAAAAATTCGCCAGGAAAAAAGAGAGAACGTCTCCGTTCTGTGATAAATGTCAGATTTTTGAATCGTCCTGTACGCGTGTGTATCGCAAGCAGTCCAGGGTGTGTAGCGACAGAGGAAGGGCCAGGAAGATCGAGGGCGGAGCACGGACGTAGAAGAATGAAATGATCGAGTTATGCCTGATTGCCGCTTGTTGTTCCAGCTCGATAAACCGGACTCGAAGCCACCCGAATTTCACCTTGCCCTCCCCAATTTTACCCCACGGTCCACCCTCCGCAGCGTAATCATCTCTCGGCGGCGAGTTTTCTTCGGTCCTCTCCCGCGAAAACCAGCCTCGCTGAGGAGATTCCAGCCTTTTTTAACTTATCGCGGTTCAGGCCGGAGCGTCTCCTGCTCGCCTTGACGTTCAAACGCCAGGTCGATCCTGCTGAAATCGCGAAGTCAGCGCCGAGGATCTTTAACGTGTAATCGGATTCGCCACGATTACGTCGGGGCTGCCGTATATACGCCACCGGAGCGTTTCGCTTCTCTTCATCCTTTGAGGATGATCAGGGAAGACGATACCTGGTGCTTTGATGTTACACGGAGAGAAGGAGAGGAGAATGCGGATGACTTAACGGAACTTGCCTCGTGTAGATGGTAATAAATATTTGTATCTCGTTATGGCGAACTGTGGTAAATTCTAATACGAGGACGATTTGGGCGTGTTCGCTGTTCTGTTGGCAAGAAATTTGCGAATTTTTGGCAGTTCAGAAGCTGGAAACTTAAGAAATCTGAAGAATTTGGGAATTCTGGAAGTTCAGAAGCTCAGAAATCAAGGAATCTGAGAATTTTGGAATTTTGGGACGGAAACGCGAATCTAGGATAATCGTCAGAATGTCGAAACTTTTCAATTTTAGAGTTCTGGAGTTCGAAAAATTTGAAATTCCGAATCCCATAGGATTTCGACACATTAAAGTATCTACGTTATTAAAAGTTTGGAATTTCGAACCCTCGAAGTACAGGGATTCTTGCAGAACCCGTCAGAATTTCCAAATCTCTGACTTAGGGGAAGTCAATGGATACTCTGTAAATATGCTCCCCTTGACACGTGAAAAATATATGATCGCCACTTGTTGGCTGGACGTATCGACGTCCGCGGGAGGGGGAAGGGGGAGGCAATTTTTTCGACCTGGCTTACTTTTGTCGTTGTCAACGACGTTTAATTCACCGTGTAACCGTACGCGGGATCGAGTTAACGTTAAGATCAAATTGGATTTGGCGCCGGCACTGGCCCGACTAAAACTTAGTCATCCGGCAGGACCCTCCTAATCCGTTTATGTTCCTTCGTCTGTGGCTGTTTCCGTCGTCTCCGCGGAGGACTACGTACTTCGGGCGGAATAAAGAAAATCACCGGGAAGAAAAGGAAAAACGACACGGCCGTCGTCGTTCTCTGGGACGAATCGGGGCTGGTGTGCCAGTGCTCGTTTAACTTTTCACTCGAAACGAGGAACGATCGATACGACACGTACGAGAAGAAAGATGTGCATTGTACTACGATTCTGTATTTCTTGGCGAGGCGATCTCGGGAATTTCGAAATTTAGAGGTTCAGCAACTTGGCGACGAACTCGAGAGTTGGAAAATATAGAGATCTCAGCCTTTCGAGAAGTTTTAAATAGGCTGGTCGTCGAAGATTGATTTCCGCATGCTGGTCGTCGAGTGTTTCGAACAGGAAAAATGAGAGATACGAGAATTTGAACAGATCACAACTGACTGGACGATATTTTGAGATAAAAAAAAAAAAAAAAATGCACCACTCAACGATTAAAGATTTCAATCGTGTTGCAGGAATTAGGTGATTCTCTTGCAGCCCCTCGAGAGCATCGTGTAAAAATTCGAGAATTTCGCGAAAGCGTGAATGCTTTGAAGGGAAAATCGAGGGAGAAGGTCGCGCGTTGCTCGCGTTCGCGTTGCCCGCGTACCTCTCCCTCGGTGCGCGGTTTTCAATGGGCAACAAGAGAGAGGTCCCGGCGAATTTTCCACGTACCCATCGGCGGAAAAGTAAAATGGCCGTTGGCGTGCGTACGGCGGTTGATCGATAAAAGCGTCGCGACGCTGGGCGTGTCCGACGCTGTGCAAGCCGCCTCCGCAACGCCCCGCGAATCGCCGCGAAACTCTCTCGCAAAGTTTACCCGCGTCGTTCGACAAACCGGCGCACCTACAAAAAGGCCCGGGCCTCCTGTTAACAAACTCTGCCTGGCTCTCTTCGCTTCACTCTTCTTCTCTTCCCCGTCTTCCGTTCGAAATAATCTCCCACGGTTCCACCGTTCTACGTCTCTTTCGCACCCCCTTCCCCTCCCCGCAAACCTCTTCTTCGAGAAACTTGGAAAAACTTGTTCGCACAAGTTGCTGTCCATTGTTCGTTGCGATATCCAAACGCTTCGGACTGTCGTAACTTCGCGAGGACAAATATCGACTGGAGAACGAGATTTTGGAATATTCGGCGTCTTGCAAATCTCTGAAGTACCTTTGGAATCTCTTGGGATCAACGAACCTGAAATCTTGGAGTTCGCTTGTGCCATACTTTGTCAAATTCTGTCACGGTTCTGTCATAGTCAAAAATGTTATTTTATCCGCGACTACTCCCGTGCAATCGTCCTTGCTCTAACCTTCGCGCTTTGTCTCTTCTTCCTCTCGAATCGAAGGGGCAGATACCGATACCGATACCCCAATCCAAGCAGCGACGCTTGCTTTCAATAAGATCCCCCGGCGGAATAATTTGGCAGACGATCAAATGAACCAGGCTCGTGTTTTCCAATTGAGACGTCAACGTTTCGCAGCGTCTCTTCCTCCCTCGGCCTCCCTCGGCCTTAGCGAAATAAATAAACGAGCGGCGTAATGGCGTTGAAGAGGAAAGAAATCTCGGTGGCCGGTCGGTGGAAGCATGCAAGCGGTGCAGAAATTGGTATTTAAAAATATGCGCGCCGACAGATGCGGTTTCCATGTCGCACGCTTCCAGCGGCTCCCATAAATATGATAAGGCCCTATAAAGAGATATACGAGCCTATAAGCCGGTTTCGCGTACCTACCGACCACTCGTTCCCGATCGACCGACCGATTCCCCCGGGGCAAAACGAGGAGAAGAAGGTGGAAAAAACAGCCGGGGAGACGAAGATCGCGCGTTAACGTTCATTAATTCGAGGGTTAATCGCTCGGAGTCCGCCAACATCGTGACAATGTTGCCGTTTTATTTCGAATGCAAGTTGATCCTCTGCTGCTCCTCTAGGACGTTGAATGGAATGACACTAGGACTCGAGATTCTAAGTTTCAAGGTTCGAAGATGACAGACTCTTGACCAACAATTTAAAGACACGAGGACTCGGAGGTTCAGAGGTTCTAAAAGACACGAAATTACACTTTGAAGAGAGATTTCCCGTTTATCCGAACTATCCGTTAAATGACAAATAATCTAACAACGAACAATTGGGAGTTTGCATTCCGATTGATCATGGATTAATCGAAATTTCGTTCCGACAAACGGAGTTCTTCGTGCAAACATATTTCTAGGTACTTTTTTTCTTTCACGTTTCACCATTTCGCCATCACGATATACCCAAGCTTGTCAATAAAATGTCGAAACACTCGAAAACACACCTACTCCCGATCTGCATACTTCGTCCACCCATAGTCCCCCGCTCGCCTCTAAATTTCTACCCTCATAACCGACGAAATGTAAACACACGGGCGAACATTCTCTCATGGCGTTGTAACCGATTACACGGGCCGATTTTTCCGCTCTCGCCCGTATTGCACGCGCAGGTCGGCCTCGCCGCGTTCGTTCGTATAAAGCGTGCACGTGAAGTGAAACGCGCGCGCGGTGTGCTCGTTGATTCGAAAGGAATAATCGGATTAAAGGCTGAATACTGGCTGCCGCCGCGCCGGGGTGCGCAGTTCATTGTGAACGTTGACTCGAGAGGGATGAAACCGAACGTAGCTATGCGGAATACGGGCGGTTCCTTTCTCCTACGACAATCGACGCTTTCCAGGACTGACCGAATTCGATTCCGGTGGGGCCGAACGCCCAGGCCACGTGGCCCCTATTACATAATATTAGACTTACACCCCCTCACACCCTCTTATTAGGACGTCGGTGAGAGCGTGCAACAACCTTGGTGATTCCACTGGAATGAAATCGCAGTCCCACGCGATCATCTCGAGTGTGATGCCGTCGATGACGATGGTCGCGGTGGTGGAGACTCGGGGGAGACGGTGGGTTTCTCTTTTTTTCTGATTTAGAAGGGGAGAGAATCGTAGACACGTTCGTACTCCGTTCAATCGTTCACCGATGACATTGTTTTAGGATATTGAGAATATATATAAATCGCGAATATTCCACGAAGGGGTATTTTCCGCAACTCGTTTATCAATTTAAACGTCAGAGGTTTAACTCTGCTAAATATTGCAGTGAACACTCTACTTAAGGAGTGTAATCGTAACACATTTTCACGGTAGACTGTCCTAAAATATAGCTCCTACGTAATTCTTAATTACGCTCCTTCTCAATCACCTCATTATTCACCTGATTACTCGCAGCGCAGGCACACAAACGGAGAGACAAAGGCCAAATAACGAAACGACAATTGGCGTTTAATTTTTACGCGAATGGAACTTTTGCAGGTGGGCATTGAAAGGTGAGTGGGCCCCCTCTGGGTTGAAAAGTGTCAATCTGTCGATTACCGACGAGAAAGAAAGATTCGATGTCGGCTGGATAACGGTGCAAGATATAGTAGATGGCTATCGATTTCTCTCTCTCTCTCTCTCCCTCTCTCTCTCTGGCGACTAATTATCGCCAACATTATCAGCGCGTCGCGGCAATTTCAGCTGAATCATCCGCGTGGACGCACCTGAACCCTCTGGCCGCGAGGAAAACGACCTGTTCCCAAGCGAATCGTGCGAATAGGCAACGCAGTCGGTGCATGTGTGTGTATATGCATGCGGTCTAAGGCCTCGGCGCGTATAATCGCAGCGATCCCACGAATTCGAAACGAGATACGCGTACGGTTAACGCGCTTAGGTTTGTGCTCGCATTCAGAGGCGACTACGTTCCGGATTAGCAGTGATCTCCTTTGTCGGGGCAACGATCGGTGCACCGCCGTTATATACCATGAGCTAAGGTTTGCGTATCGCATGATCGGTGAGAACGATCGATAGGTGAGCTGGACGAATGGGGGGAAAGGATTGGCCATTTTCTTCCATTCTTTCGACACTAGTGCAGGTGTATTTATACAGCGACGGAGGGAAGAAAATCGTTTCTTCGGGAAAATTTTGTTTTCAGATTTGGAGAGAGTTATTATTTCGACAACTAACGATGTAGAAAGAACGAAGTTGACTAGAATTAAAGGGCCACGGTGAAATTTATTTGTTTCGAAAGACATAAAGTAAAATTCCAAAAACTTGACATCAAGGCTACTCGTTGCTACCAATCAACGGAAATATAATCATTTTGTTAATTCATCGACGAATCAAAGTAATTCGAAATGGCCTGTCCACTGTTGGATTCTCCCCGTCTAGTGAGAGATCACTCTTTCACAAGCTATTGTGCGTCGAAGGAAGTTGCCAGAGCTATGAAAACATTACAGACTTTTTTTACGTCATGCTCGAACGTGACAGATCCCGCAGGATACTCTAAGAAAAACGTCATGACATTCCCACCCGATGACGGAATGACCTGTGCTATTGCAGGTGAGTAAGAATCACCGGCATCCGCTATCAAAACCGTACACTTATTGTACTATGGTTTTTCTTCTCAAGTGAAGATCAATCATATGCTGGACCTCCGATTCCGACGTTCCATCGACCTTGTTCCGAACAATTGACGCATTGTGCCACGTTCATCTTGGATCTTTCATTGGGACAATGGAACGAACGTTCCTCACGAAATTCCTTACACCGAAAGATCATCATCGATAAAGACAGATTTTTGGCACTAATCGTAATTAAATGAAACAGAGTTTGTACAGTTTTTCTGGCGCTAAATATCAGCATTATCGGCGAGTGACATAGGTTTTTGTCAGTTTCGAACGATTTCACACATCGTTCAATATTTCTTCGTACAAAAAGAAAAAGAAAAAGGAAAATGATTTGCGAATGATTCAAGATAGTCCCAATGTAAAAATTGTTTGCTATACCGACTCGTAAATACAGATTTGGTGAAATGAGTACGTTGGAATAGCAGTCGGGTTCATTAGCCAGAGGTATCGTTAACCTTCGTTAGCGTAGCGATCGCGGAGCGGTATGTTCCGCGCGGATTCGAGGAATTGCCTTACAGCCGGAAATTTCGCCAGATATTTATGTACCGGAGCCGGAGGGATGCAACTGTCTACCGTATAGTCCTGTAATTTCGGGATTTCCACTTTCCAGGCGTTCATCGGCAACGATACAGAGACACGGTTCCCAACCTGTCGCTTACCACCCCTTTAAGGGTCGTTTCGTTTCAAGAGAACCCGAGACTGAATCAGATAGACTCCAAAAAGCGAAAGAGAGCGTAACGACGAGTAATCACAGCGTGTCAATGACACTGACATTAATATTAATTAAATATATCACTGAATATAAATTAAAATTGTATTTAAACATTACGTTATTAACGTTCTTGAATACAAGCGTTAAATTTCGCCCAATAATCGTCTACAAGTCCTTCAACCCCTAAAATTTACAGAAAAGAACGACAGAAAAGAATCATTTGTTCTGTACCCATCTCAGAATCATTGGAATTATCACTCGAATAAGATGACCAACGTACAGGCTGGCAAAGTGTCGGGTTATTCGACAGTGATAAGCGACAAAAGGTTGGGAGACACTGAGGCAGAGGGAAAGAGTACGCGCGACAGCCTCCCCAACGCGTATCTCTCATCCTTCGTCTACGTCACGCTCTCAGCTTCCTGCTCTGTGATCTCAGCCCGTCTGAGTTTCATCCCTCTTCAAGTTAGCTAACAGCAGGATCCTGCACAATGTAGTCGTGATTGCAAATCCGCTCGTTATCATCAAAACTGCGCCCGACCTAACGAAACCCACCCCCTCGACGCGCGCAACGTTCTCTCTCGTTCTATCCCCCGGTCTGTCTCTCCTGCCTCGCTTCTACGCGAGCTGTATCATCCTGTCGTTCCTTTGACGCGACGAAGTAAGTAAGTACTTTCAGAGAGTAAAGAGATTCCCTGCTTTCGCGAAATTTTTCTCCTTGATCGAGGGAGTTCGAAAGTCTTCCTTCCTACTGCTCTTCTTCTTCTTCTTTAGCTATGTTCTTGCATCGAGCAATTCAATCACCGATAACGGAGAAGCAAAATTTCGGTTTCTGACGGTTGATTCGAGCGGAAGTGACGTGAAAGTTGAAGATGCTGCGAAGACAGAGAGTGTTTTCTGGTTTTGAAACGTTTGACGGGGCGAAGATAATTGCATCCAGACGCCATATTTGAATATTTTTAAAAGTTTCGAGAATTAAAATTGGAAAGCTGTGGAATCGAGGATATTTAGGGAATTTTCGGAAATTTTCTTCCAATATTTAAAAAAAAGATCTGTTTTTAATGTTCCAAGATCCTACGATTCTAATATTTCAACATTTCAACACTCCAAAATTCCATTCTTTTTCCCCCAAATTTCTACTCTTTGTTTCAAATATACTTGAAATCTCGCTCTCTCGCTCTACCTAGGCGTAAATAATTAACGACGTTAACTACATTTCCCGAGAACGTGAAGGTTTTTCACCGAATATTTTCCCAGGAATTTCCCGACGTTCAAACGTGATCATCATAATAAAAGTGATCCAAAAGGACCTGAATTTGAAAGCGGCTATTGTCGCGTAGCCCTCGATACTCCATAAAAGAATACAAATTCGAGAGAGCAGCCTGACGTGTCACTTGCGGTTAACTACCTGCTGTGCAAACATGCAAACTTTTGTTAAAAAATCCAGCGACACGGCAGTTGACTTCCTTTAACAGTTACGTTATACGGAACACTTGACGTTAAACGGAACGCTGATAAACCTGGCCTCGACCTAGTCACGTATTCCACAAGATCGTAGCATTTTTTTTTTTCAGGTTACATTCGCTGAGTTGGAAGTAAGTACAGTTGATGAATTTTTATGAATAGATATTTGATTCAGTGGAAGTGATTTTTACTATAGGTATTGGAAAGGAAATAATCCTCAAACCTAATCCTCAAATCCTAAACAACCCCTGATAAACACCGTCATTCACAAAGTAAATAAATTGGATATTTACCATTTTTATGGAGCCCGCTATTGTTCATTGTCAGATTCTTTCGTACATTTTTTGTAACATACTAAATTGCCTGACCGAAGACAACTGAGCAACAATGTCGCACACACGCTGAAAATCCAAGGACCGTGATCGTCGATACATACGCGATTCCGAAGGAGAAAGGGAACATCGATCGCGAACGGGATTCTCGATGGTATCGATTAATGCGACAGAAGAGTGCCGGCACGACGCACACGGCCCGCTTGTCCCCTTTTGCCAGGAACGGCATCGCTGGAACCCCGTGGCTCCTTTTTCCAAGGATCCACCGCGTGTCCTCGCAAGGTAGGACCTTTGTCCAGCCTCGCTCCCACTAGCGAAATAATTCGACCACCATTTTTCTCGCTTTATGCCGGATAAGCGTTACTAATGGCCCTGTTCCCTGCCGATCGCCAAGACCCTTGGGACAGTCCGGTCCCTGCACGCGTTTTACGCGCTCTTACACTACCGTTCAAAAGTATATCGAATATATACCTAGTCACAGTCGATAAAGCGAGATCCCAATTAAAGAATTGAGAACAAACGGGATTCAACACTATTCAAACGTAGGTTAGAGTGTTCTGAGATTCTAATAATTTGAAAACTCGAAGATGAATCCCGAAATGTCTGAATTCTCGAATTACAGAGTTGCCAAATTTCGAAGGTTCCAAATTTCTAAATTGTCCGATTGTCACACTCTGAAATTCCAAGATCCCTAAGACAGACTTGCGTTCCAATACGTTGAAATTCCAAGATTCTAATTTTTCGAATATCCGAAGGTTCGCAGTTCATAATCGAAGATACTATTGTGTTAATTCGGCCGGATTCGAAGGGTTGGTATACTTGTGAACGATAGTGTACCCACACGAGTCTTTGTAGCGGCTGCACGCGCGCGTTTCGCGAACCTGTACGAACACGCGCCTACGATGATCTTAACAAATAGGGAGTATCGCACCGCATCGGGAACGTATAACGCGCATTTGTCTCGAAAATGTTAGGGCGTCGCGATAAATTCAGGGAATTCGAGGTCCTTCTCGTTTCTCTTTCCTTTGTAAACGAGCAAAGTCTCTAAACTCTATATAATTGTAGACTCAAGTGTCTCTGGAATCAAAATACACGTTTACCTCGTAAAATTCTATCCAACGAGTCTTAAACGAATGTTAATTTCGAGCAGCAGTATTTTCTGTTTCGAGAAATGCTTCAGGTCGCACGTAAACCTAGCAGAGTTCGCTCTCGCGTCTCCATTGTTTAACATCGTCGTCAAATCGGCCCACGGATTTCATTTTGAATATGAAACACCGGAATACATCTGCATGCGGTTTCGCAGCAGGTGTTCCACCTTTCCTTTTCTGCTCTGAATCCTACTTCACACTCGAGGAAATTTCTATCATCCACGGGGATGCAAGGGATGTTTGTCGTCTTTACCGCGAAGTCACGTTCGTCGGAGAAGTAACAAGAGACGCGGGCTTTTTCACTCAGGTAACAACCCGTGTGCCACGGATGAAATTCCAAATGATACGTGCCTTTCACTGAGCTTTTGATACCATCACGATATTAAAAAGAATTCTTAGCATCTCCCTCTCTCGTTCAGTATTCATTTACAAGTAGAAATTTTACAAAAATTCACGCTGTATTGAAATTTCAATGTTGAAACAGGCATACTGTCTAAATTACTCTAGCCATTCGTCTGTGGCCACCGGTGATAGTTCAATAACGATATCTATGTCATATTTTTGGCAAAACTCTACAAAAGATCAAACCATTAATGTTCAGAGTAGCTGTTTCATTAAACTCTATCAATAACTAAAATTCTTTCTACTTTCTATCCTATACTAGCGAACCAATGGCGAACAAACGAGAGAGTCTGCAATTAACAGATATTTGACGTGCATTCTCTGAATTTCTGCATCCTTAAATTTCCCCTCCACAGAGAACCGCAGTCGAGTCCACCGATCTTAAAATAAGGTGAAAGAGCGAGTTGACCATTTAGTTACGCTTCACCCCCAAACGTACGTCCCCTCATCCCCTTCCGCCATATATTTATACATACACGCGTGGACACATATTTTACATTTCTTCGTTTCCTCTTTTTATTTTCGACGAGTTTGGGTTCTCGAGGAGGTTCGAGCACCTGTTTGTATTTCTGCTCCGCCGACACATAAATCATCCCGGGAATGGACTAACGCCTTTTATCACTGTTATTCCTCTCCAACTCCTCTCTTTCTCTCTCCCTCTCTCTTCCTCTCTCCTCTATCGAAAGCATATTCTTCTGCGTGTAGCGCAAGCGTGTGTTGGTTTCTAGTCGAGCGACCCGTATACGCCCACGTCTACGATGAATGTGAATTTTTCGGTTTCGGGACCTAGGAAAACTGTCAAACGAGTCTTCGATCCCATCCCTCGTTCCATTTTCCTTTCTTCTCTAGTTTTTATTGCCGTGGCGCGCGTGTTCACGCATCCGTGAAATCGAGTGTTTCTTGAATTATGTGCGTGGTTGGGAGGGAGAGGGACGAGTGCTTGATGTGTTTTTCGACTGTGGTCAAACTGTAATAACGAGATTTTGAGATTTTTGGGTGTCTTATTCCGAGATTGCAAGATACTGCAACTTCCCAAAATTCCAAGATTCCAGTGTACTCCGAAACTCCAAAGTTTTCGAAACCCCAACACTCAAAAATTCTCAACACTCAAGTCTCCGAAATTAACGAGGCTCGAAAATTCCAAGAATCTAATATTCTTTTTCTACACGTTCTTGTACAGAATATTTGCTCTGAAACGTGTGAAATTCACGCTCAACCAATACTCGATACATTCGTTCGAGTCCAAGAAACAACCCCGATCTCCCAAGCACAAGCTCGAAGAACGAAATCACAGGGCCGAGGAAGAAACAACCCTGTCTAAGTCTCAACCAACCCCGCAGACCGAGCGATAGAAGAGAAACATTCGAGAAATCATTCTGCGAGAACTTCTCGCGAGAAGAGCCCGAAACGAAGAAGCTAGCCGGCGACAAAGGGTACGTGGAGAGAAACAGAAAGTGAGAGACGCGATCGCGGCGAAGAGGAAAAGAAAGCAACAACCCTTCAGCGAGGAACACGTTGCCCGCAGAAATTTCGTTCGGGACGTGATTCCCCCACTTGGTGCACGACGTTGCGAGTGCGAGTGGTGCGTTCTCGTGGATGGAACATGGGCGTGACAAAATAGGCGGAGCTTTGGTTGTCGTTCCAGGGTTCTTCACCCCGAAGTACGTCGTTCCACTGCCGGCAACAACCCCGAGCCGAGTCAGGCAACTCCATTCCCCTCCACCTGGCCTTTCAGACACTAATACACGCGCGTACGCGTGTACGTACACGGAACCAGGAGCGGAAAGAGTGGAGAATGCGCGAGTGAGAGAGCGTAGCGACGATTGCAAAGCGTGGAAGGGGCAGGATCGAGGATGTCAGTCTTTCCCGGGCTACGGATCCGGACAGTGTACCTTCTGCGATCTTTCTCGATCCTACGTAGATTCACTCGATTTCCAACTCCTCGATCGATGTTCTGAGATTTATTGAAATTAATTTCAAAGAGGACTCTGTTCGGATCGTTGCCATTGCGTTGCGGTATTTTTGGTTTCCAAGTGTTGTGGACCTTGTGGACTGCAGAGACGAACCACTGACAGTTTAGCACATGCGTTTGGTATTATTGGTACATTTGGTGACTTCTTTCCAGTTGCTCAAGATGAAGAGACAGAGTTCGTGAGCCGAGAGGAAGATTCGGAGCGATTTTTAAAGAAGATGAAGGTGAGTAGACGAGAATTTGATGAAGATGTCGACGGGCTGTGGATTGGGGGGTTGTGACTTTTCAATTGGGGTGCTTTAATTGAGACGTTTCGGTGATTGCAGTATTATGTTCGCTTTTCTGGAACTTTCCACTATGTCAAGTTGAAGTAATTTATATATAAATCGATTATAGACTTACAGATGCATTTCATTGTAATTATGTACGTTAGTTAAACATTGAATAGATTATCTCACTATCAGGTGAAACATTGACACTGAAAATTGTAAGTAACCACTGCGTAATAAATTTTTCAATAATATTGGAACAGAATATTGATAACTGAATACGTCAAAAAATATTCGTTTGAAACTTCTTGCATTCTTCGTTTAATTCCCCAAGCTTTAATATAAAATACAAAATTCTCTCTAATTGAAGTATTCTATTTCTACCTCCTAAATAAAATTTCAATATATATTCACAACCTCAATACGAAACTTGCTCCCGTCGATCTATCGAAATTAATCACTATTTATTCACGTATTTTCGACGTATCGTGGTCTTCAAAAAAAAAAAAAATGCTCAAACACATTCTTCCTGATTCATTGTGAAATGAATTCATTTGAACGCTTCAACGACATCACCGCCCTGTCACTGTTGCTACATCTTACACGTCAAACATAAACGTCACGCTGAACACACAATGTCCCACGAACGCCCGACCAGAAAAAGTCTCCCTTCAAGAAATATGCCCGGCGGAACGACGCGACGCGACGGCCGCGATAATTTTGAAATATCGCAAAAAATTATTTACGATCGCCGACGAAGAGTATAAAGCCGATAAATCACTCGAGGTACGGTACTCGCCCGTGTCATTAAACGTCCGTCTCGCGTAGCGAAAATGACGAATCGGATGTGCACGAGGATATTGGACGTCTGGTAGTCGGTAGTGAGGCCCGTTTGACCTCTTCACCCTGGCATTTCTCACTTTGTCAGCTCATCTCCGTCGCCCCCGAGTGCTGACCAATAAAAAATGAATCCTATTATTCTTCTTAACCACTCGCTGATTGCATTCTCTCCAGCATCTACGCCGCGAATGATTGAAAAATTCCTTCCCTCTTTCTTTCTCTCCCTTTCTCTCCCTTTCTCGACGAAAATTTCATGCCCCTTGCGTGATAATTAAATTGGCAAATTTTGAGACGAGAAAGACAAACAGACCTCTCTGAGTCAAAAATTTGTGAATCCCTCTTGTGTGATAATTGAGTTGAAAGAGGAACTGATCTTTTTGCTACGAAGACGTAGATAAATCAACTCGATTCCGACGAGATTATTTTATTGGGCAACGTGAGCTTTGCACCGAGATTTAAAATCTTTATTCGGAAACACCATTCTTACGGTGTTGAGAATTTACCACGTTACGATAAAGCATTAAACTCCAACCTGACTGAATTCCACGTTCCTGTTTGTATCTTTTCAAATTGATATTCGCTAGAAAATAGCTACGCGCGTATATTTAGCGATAATTTGCAACGCTGAGATATTACGCTGTCACAAGTCGCTCATTTGCAGCTATCAAGCCTCGATCGCGTTTAATCATAAATATCTATTATCGCGTAATAAACGCGGCACGATGAATTCATTGTATAAACCCCCCTCCCCCCCCGCCATTGATCGTCATGTTACGTAATTGCAGCTCATTAATTCCATTGTTTGGAAACGAGACATTTTCACGCCTCGCCTATCAAATTAAATCTCGAAAGTGTACGATGTGCAATAGTAATAAAGATTGTACGAATATTAATTTAATTTTCTTTCCATTTTGATTTCTCGTGAAATATCGCTCGTCGCTCTGCACTGTCTCGTGGTTTCAAACGCAACTTTTATTTCTGCCTCTGTGTTTGTATCTACAGCGACAAGTCGATTGTTAAATGGCAGTGTCACGCATTTTTAATTCCAGTGAGCTAGTTAAAAATGTTCCAATCACTTTGCTGGTTGCGCAAGTTACCGAAAAACGAGAGCGAAACTACAGAATAGAGAGGTCACACTCTCGTTTCACAATGGATTTGACCATGGCGCCTCTGGATCACAGGAAAATCCACAAGAAAAGCAACCCCACGAGGCTCGGGGAGCCAGTTTACAAACAGGTTGAAATTCTCTCAGGAGAAAACTTCTCAAGGGACCATATTCCCACGAAACTGTATTTGACTGTGTTCAGCGGCTTGAAAAATAATCTGTAGAAAACGTGACTTTCTTTCCCCCCGATCGTCTTCAAAAAGAAACAAAAATTTTCTTTTCTAACAGGCTTGAGAAAGCCAGAGGAGCACTTCAAATCGAAGACAATGATAAATTTGAAATTAAATGCTCCTAGATGTCTTCCGTGAAAAATTCGAATTTTGAAACAAAGGTGTGTCTTTCGGAAGATGGAGAATTATTTTTCAAAGCGATTTGACAAAGCGATCTTCCGCTTGTTTCGTCGGAACGAGGATCGCGTCAGTGGAAGCAGGATCACGCGCGACACGGCGTATTAATCGACGCGATGCTACGTCGGAAGAGAAACGTGGCTCGCTTTCCGAGGGAAGATCGAAATGCCAGAAGGTATAAATCACAGGTGGGAAGTTCAACTTTGCCTTCGGCAGATCATAAATCAATGACCGTCCAGTTAAAACCTGAAATGATTACTGGCCGACGGAGGGAAAGGACAGACTGAGGAAGATGAAACGAAAGAGACGAGGGCTCCGTGTAGTATCTTCGAAATTGGCTGTCGTCGATGTTGTCTTTCTTCGGCTGTCCGGCTGTGCTGCTCCTTTTTTTCTTTTCTTTTTTTTTCTCTCCACAATTATTTCTCTTTTTCATGCGAATTGCATTTGACAATCGTTTGGATCGGAAATACACTGGGATAATTTTTCTTTGGCAGTTACTTGAGCAGCTCGGTCGCGATAAATTTATACGTTTATAATGTCGAAACAGAAGAAACATTCGAGAAACTGAGACACGCGGCAAGAAAAAAATGTGACGTTGAAAAGAACGAGTATTTCGCAACGTACAGCAGACCTTCTAATCTATAAAGAAATACTAAATTCACTAAAAAAAAAAAAAAAAAAGGTGTAAAAACTAACAAGAGAAGGCTAACGGAAGAGTTTTTGCATATCGAGACAGAAATAAATCAACGGCCAGAGAAAAAGAACTGTGAATCGAAGGACATAATGGTAATTAACTCATTGATTGCACGCTGCAGGGAACAATAACCTTTGTGCATTACTCGTGTACCAATTAATATAACCAAGCCAGGACTCGCTGTTCCACTGTACTCACTTGTACGTACGTACGTATAATACACACGTTGGTGTGCGAAGGCACAGGTGTGTGGCACGAGCACGTGTGCCGTGACAGAGATAAGAAAAAAATTACATACAGATCAGATACGCGTTTATCTTTGCGTTTATCTCTCTACGCACTCACAATGACATTCTTTTCTTCCTCTTGGTTGTACGTATTTATCTCTCTCTCTCTATTAACCTCCAACGACTGGGAGGAAAGAGGACGAAAAGAAGAACGAATCAGCTGCATCGTGTCGTTCGATTGTCAATTAATCGCGCTCGGAACTCCCCCCCCCCCAGGACAGGTTTGTTTCAAGCGATTTTTGACTAATGAACGACGACTTGTTGAAGAAAACGAATGCACTTTAACCGGATAATCTTACTTCGACCATTTTCTTGGGTATTTAAATTTTAGGGTTATAATTGCGGTGTTAAGGTATTAGGGTTATAATTGCGTTATTTCGAGAGTTTATTATCGGAACGATAGAGGATAAAAGATTTGCCACCCACTTTTAGAAAATTTCTCCATTAAAGTTTTGGCATTGTTAGCAGAGCTTTCGAATTTAATAGCTCGGATCGTCGAACGATAAATCTCGAATGTTATGCCAATGTAAATTAATATATCGCCCATAGTAAATTCTGCGGACGACATTCGCTAATCTCACGGGAACCTCTTTCCGGTTTATAGTTGCCGATCCCTCGATCACTCTCACGCGCTAATTAATCGAACGAGAGGTCCAAGATATCTCTCGTGCGTACAATCAATTAGTTTGTCGAACGAAAAAAAAAAAAAAAGAAAGAGAAAAATCACACGACACCACAGTAATGTCATCGAAACCAATCGCCGAAAAAAGATACTTGTCTAGATTATTAAATTAACTTGAGTTGAATTGCAAGGGGATTCGACGAAGCACCAGCTATCTACTATAGATCGAAGATGTTTCCCGAGTCTTCGACGCGAAGAGATAGCATTGAAAATTCGCAAAATCTTCTGCGTTACGCGTTCAATTAAAAGGAAGCTACGCAGATAGACGAAGGAGGTGTGTGCGCGTTCCGCTTAAATCCCACCATCCCACAATGAGCAAATTTGCAGCTGCCTGAAGGTGGTTTCGCGTGCATGGGCGCTTGAGGCAACGATGTGTGCGTAGTCATGCGAATCGTGGCTCAGTGGTCGAGGAACCGAAGGGATCATGCCCAACAGCGGCATCATTTATCAGCCGGCGGCCGTCCGCTCGTTTATTATTTCACTTTGCGCGAGTATTAATTGAGATTTGGAGCCCCCAGCCAGCCTTTCCGTACCTCCACACCCGGAAACGATCATCCTCTGCTATATGTTTAGCAATGGCTTCAAGTAGATTTCGAATGTTCATTGATTACACTTTAGAATAGGAAATTGTGATTGGATAACATTTGTCAAGGAAATGAAGATTCAATCACAAATTAATTTCTCCTTAACTTTTCTTTCTCTTAATAAACCCATTCGCGAGCAAGATTTTTGTTCACTTTCCGTAAAAGTTGTCCCTCGTCAATAAACCAAAGGTTAATCTCGCGTGAATTCTCGTGAAATTGCAGTCGGAGATCGAGACGGAGACAGATTGCGGGGACAGCATCCTCTGTTCGAACAACAACAACAACAACGTCAACGCCAATAACAACAACGTGGCCAGCATAAAGAAAGCTGGTGGCAATATCACCAACAACGACAACCACGATGGCATGGAAATGGAGTGCGGAGGTTGCGGGGAAAGCGTCCGCGAGCGCACTGTCCTCTGTGTAGGGGGTCGTACCTGGCATTCCAGATGTCTAAAATGTTACGCCTGTGCGAGACCTTTGCACGATCAACACTCTTGTTTCCTTCGAGGAATGAGACTGTACTGCAGGCACGACTATGCTTTGTAAGTAAAACTCGTTTCTATTTCTAGATTTCGCTGTCTGTTTGTGAATTGTACTCTTAAATAGCATCGTTCGGGCGTGAGTGACTGTGAGCGGTTCAATTTGTTGAAACATTTCCACTAGATTTGCGTTAATTCCAATCAAGGTAAGCGAGCATGTTCAACGCTGTATCATTCATTGATTTCAAGAATCGCGAAAACAGAGTGACTAAACTGGTCGCTGGCGCAAGCACAAAGGGATCGAAGAACCATTGGCAGTATTTTGGCGAGTCATTCATAATCCAGAATGATACCCTCCGAAATCTATCTCGAGGGACTTGTTCATAAAATCCTTTGAAAGTAGCTGCTCGACAGGGTGCCCGAGATAGTCTGTTATACGAATGTCAGCGTATTCCGCGATAGGTGTCTCGCAAGTCGAACAAACGACGCTTCTCTTCCAGGAGCACGCCAGTGGTAGTCGAGAAACGTCGTCTTAAGCTTTTGCTCCGCTCACCGGTTTCGTATCAGTGGGGTGTCCGTTCGTTCGATCAGCTGGAATATTATTTGATTCCACGATAATCCCTCGTGTTGCTTCTGGATCGAGGGATAGCTGTCCCCTTTGGTCGATCGTAGATCGCGACTGAATGATGGAACGCTTTCGTTTGATGAATGAGACACCGATGGCGAGAGAAAGAGGAAGAGAAACGTTTGACTTTGTTGACACGGAACATAGAATGAACGAAGTGTCTTAAAATTCTTTGTTAATCAGATTAACCCTTCTACAGGGTTAAGTCATATTTGATTAGATGTAACTTTATTATTAATTTCCACGGCAGAGAAATTAAAGTAAAGTGAATTATTTTAATAACATAATTGCTACAGTTACCTACAGTCCGACGATAGGCAGGTATACTGCTCAAAGTTTAGGGAAAAATGAGAAAAATGAACTTAAAAATGTACTTACGTTGATTTGGCTAAAAGCTGTCTGTCTTTGGAGTCACGTGGTTGTCACGTGGGTGCAGATATTCCCGCAGATGAACAGATATCTTTACGCGGGTATTCGACGTAGACTCGAAAGAGATTCGCCAGTGGGTGATTAATGTCTTCCGATGTAACCTTCTTCCTCCTGCTCCTCCTCCTCCTCCTCCTCCTCTTCTTCTTCTTCTTCTTCTTCTTCTTCTTCTTCTTCTTCTTCTTCTTCTTCGGACCTCACGCGTACAGTCGGCTATTCACGTCACATACGTGTACCATGCATGCTTGCGCGCGAGCTGCGAGTCACGTTGTGACGTTGAAGCTCCGACTCGATGCTCGCTACGAATAAAGGACATCTCATCTGACGTTTTCTCGCGGTTACAAGTCCCCGGAGACGAAAAGAAGCCGTCGACGCCGGTTATAACCCGATCGCTACACGAATATTCGCGACGGCGAACACTTCGATCGAGTGTGCGAAAGAATATTTGCTCAGTAAATTCCTAAAGGTCCAAATTTTCTAAATCTTTTGATCTCAAAGTTTCTCCATGTCCCTAAATCCTTTAATTCTCAAACTCCTAAATTCCTAAATTCAGAGGTTCTTGAATTCATAGATTCCTACATTCCTATATTCTAAATTCCAAGATTCCTAGATTTCTGAATTCTATTTCTACTCTCTTCCTGACAACGTAGAAATTCTTACAAACTCCAAGCCGAGAGAAGGAGCCATAAACAAGAAATTTGAAAGGGGACACGCGGGAAATGGAGGAAAAGGCAATCTCGTTGCGAGATTGTGCGAGAATTATCGTCGCCCACCGGCGAATGTTTAGGAAATCGTTCGGAACCGCGGTAGCAGAAACGTAGATTACCCCCGGTTTCGCGTCTTCGAATCTTTCTCCAGAAGGGTGTAGGCATTCGCATTTAAGTGCCATTAAGGTAGAAACAGATAAGCTCGGTGATTAAAGCCGGGCGACCGATTCCCTGTCGCGGTACATTGGCCACACTGAATTAAGAGAACCGGAATTTCGACGCTGGCATCGCTAATAGAGCGATTTCTGCCTCATTCTGCTCGGTTTTTTGTTTTTCATTTTCTTTCTTCTTTTTCGACTCCCGTCTGAGAAACGACGCGACGGAAGGAGAATAAACGGCGGCGAATATTTATTAATTTAAAAGACATCGGCCTTGTGCTTGAAAAACACCGACACACGAGGGTGGAGCAAAGAGAGGGAATCACGGCTAGCTGCCTTACGAGGCGAATTCCTTCGACTATCGTTTGGAACACTGGGCAGTCTTTTGCCCGCGACTCAACAAGCCACGCACGCGTCTGCCTTCGAATTTTCACAACCTGAAAATGTAGAATTTGATAATATGATTTGAATCTACACAGTTGGTTTATATAAAGAAGTTTGATCAAAGGGTCGAAACAAGAATTTCCATGATACGTATTAAAAAATATATATAACAAAGAAATACGATACACATAATACGTATATATTCAAATAACAATTTAAATATATAATAAAATGAAAGATTCAATGAAGAAAGTGTTATTTATCCATAAATGAAAACTAATTTTCCCAAATTCAAAAAAAGGGAAAGTACCGAGTTATCGTCATGAATGTGCTCTGCGCTCAATAAACTCAACTTGTACACGGCCACGCCATCGCCCAAAAACAATAATTCAAGAGCAAAATACCGCGAACATAATAATTTATCACACGGTGGATTTATATCTGGAAAGATATCGAAGATCGCGATCTGTGGCCGCGCGAGAATCGAACGCGGCGGATCGAACGTTATAAGGGGGGGACACTATGAATTCTCTACCGTGAGCAGAGGTCGGATAGTCGGCCGACTTAATCCCTCGTTGACTTATAGGGCCCGCCTATGTGGAAGAACAAATGAATAAATTAGGGCGGGGTCGTTTGGTAGCCGATGTACGGCCCTGAAGATTTATTGATACCCAATACCAGTTCCTCTGGTCTGGTTGCACGCTGCTTCTGCACCGACTCGCCGACTTTCGTCCCGATCTTTCGACGTAAACGCGCTGGAAAAGGAACGGGGTGGCGCCACTATATGCTAATCGCGCCTCCACTGTTTATCGATGCTGCGAGTTCACCTTTTACACTTTGCTGGCGTTGGCTTGTAATTGAGATAAAATCTGTAACTCCGATCGGAGCAGAGAATTTCAAAGATCGATCGTTTTGGAAGTACTTGAGCGTGAAAAAAGCGGGACGAAGAGTCGAAAAATGAAGTAACAACGTCTGGGAAGAAGAGTCGAATTTTTTAAGGGGTTGAAGAAACTGTGTGGAATAATAATAAGGTCTCGCTTCTAGGCGTGCCTCGTGCACGATCACCGTGGCCAATAATACCCAAAAATATTCTTGGACGCGAGAGTGACGATGCAATTCGTGAACCGACTAATCCTTCTGTGGCTTACCATATTTTTCCATACAATAACCAACCCTTCGTTCGATCCTTCCTTTTCACTTCTATTGCGAGACACGTGTATGTAGTAACGTATTCGTATCGCGATCGTGAATATCAATCTCATTAAAAGATGAGCGTCTATATCGTTTCCTCTTTAGCGAGCGTTCCCTCTTAAACGCAGTCGGCTGAAAGACAACAGCGCGGCCGGTTCGCCGGCCCCGGTCGGCTAAAATTCAAAGGGTCCGAGTCATTTGTAGGGCGAGGGAAGCCGCGGGACTGAGACGTCCAGATAATCTGGACGTAATCTAGCGGACGAATCGCGAGAGGTCGAGCGACCCTTAAACCGCTTCGCGGACGCGCTCCAAGGGACACGCAGTGGCCGAGTAGTATGTTAATGAGGACAGGACCATCGGATTCTCGTACACGGAGGTCCTGAATGAACCTGCAGCTTCGACCAAAATAGCACTTTCGTCCTCCTTCTCTTTCAATTCTTGCTTCTCGCGAGGTTTGAAACACTGCTCTTTCCTTTGAATCGTCGACGATACGAAAGCGGAGTTAGATAAAAATTAGTAATATAAAAATTTAGCGAAATTTCAACTGTTACGACAAAATGTATAAAACTCGTATAACAGTCGATTGTGAATTTTTAATCATCGACTGAATTTGCATTGATAATGAACGAAACGAAAGAATTTCAACGATTTAATATCTTTCCTTTTTTCCTTTCTCTAAATTTCAGAACGTTTGGAGCGAAATGTGCCAAGTGTGGCCGAAGCGTGGGTGCTGGCGATTGGGTGAGAAGAGCCAGAGAGAGGGTGTATCATCTGGCCTGTTTCGCCTGTGACGCCTGTTCTCGTCAACTTTCCACTGGCGAACAATTCGCTCTGTTAGACGCCAGATTACTCTGCAAGGCTCACTATCTCGACGTGGTGGAGGGAAACAATACCTCGTCCTCGGAGGACTGCGACTCGGAACACGGCGGCAAGGGTAGCAAGACGAAGAGGGTGAGGACGACGTTCACGGAGGAGCAACTGTCGGTTTTGCAGGCGAACTTTCAAATAGACAGCAATCCCGATGGCCAAGATCTCGAAAGAATTGCTCATGTCACCGGTCTGAGCAAACGAGTGACGCAGGTCTGGTTTCAAAACTCGAGGGCCAGACAGAAGAAGCACAGTGGAAAGATCAAAACGCAAAGTGAGTAGAAAGAGACAACATAAATTTGAATATCATACAGACGGCTCATTGTCAGAGGAAGATGAAATTAATTAACAGAAAAGAACAAATGAAACGTTTCGCTATTTGAGAGATCTAGATTCGTATATTAATGGGGCTGTCTAGCTAGTTTATGTTATTATAATTTGAGTGCGGATTTTTGTGCGATTATAAAAAATGAAACTCGTTTGTTTCGTTTATTCTGGGTGTCTTATATTTATTAAACTGCTCATTTGTTCATTTGTTTGAATGTATTATATTTCTCCATCTTTTATATATTTTTACACGCGCATTCCTCCGAGTTTTCAAGCGTATAAAAATCCGCGCTCCAGTTACAATATTATTAGGATTAAAGGAGACGAAAATTTTCTTTTTAATTGTCCTTTGTATTCTCATTCGTAAAAGGAGGAATTGATCTTTTTTTATTTAGTGCATCATTCACCACCGATACAACATCATCCCGGGGAATTGTATTCTACCAGCGTAAATATGGTAGGTGCCTATTTAGGAGGATATCAGGGTGGCAGTGCAGGAAGCGAAAGTCCTGGCAGTCCACTGACACCTCTCACTCCTCTGACACCAACCACACCCAATCATCTTCAAGCTCAATTCTGTCATCAACCGGGGTAACTCTGTTCAAGAACCTCTGTACCGAAGGTATTCATGAAAACGGTGGTTATTACTTTCGAGTTTTAATTTAGTTTCTCCGTCAATATAGGTTCAATTATTTGAAGAATTTAGAATTTCAATTCTGAAGAAGATATACGTACGAGAAAAGAGAAAATGATAAAACTTTAAGATTCCAAGGTTGCGTTAAGAAAGATCCATAAAATGTACTGTCTTTGAATTCTAAATTAAAGAAAAATCTTCAATAATTGAGACATTCTTGTAGATACCAAAAACGAAATTGTTTAAAGCAACGCGACAGGTAAAGGTGATACTACGAATAGATTAGGATTCTATAATATAATACGAATAGACGAGACGACGACTATTTATTTCAATGGTAATTTATATTTGCGTTTTGCAATTATTTTAATTGATCAAACACTATACTTGGCAAAAGTGCAATCGAGCGAGAAGAAGAATTACAATTTTGAGAAAAATCTCGTTTCACACAATTAATAATTACTTTATGAATTTTATTGTGCACACGATAGCATTTGAAATATTTCAAAATTTTTCCTACAAAGTATTTAATTTTCAAAATAAAATTGTAAATAGACGTATCCTGTAGCTTTTGTACATAAATCTGAAGAAAGTCGTGCATGAGTATTTGATATTGTCCCTATGCTGTACACACATTACCGCAATATTGTAAACCGTACTGTTAATAATAAAAATGTCTTTTACTGTTAAACACGCATTGTTACTTTCAATCCTAAAATTCTCTTCACTCTCCTTTTTTCTACTGAAAAGTGATAATTTTCACCACGAAGATCTAGGGTCTCAAAGTTCAAAAGAACCTAAAAAGATCCAAGGAAACTCAAAAAAATCGTAGTTCTACAATTTCAGAATCCGGAGATTCCAAAGTCCTAAAATTACCGGACGACTAAATTTCTAAAATAATTAATTCGAAAGTAACAAAAAGAACTCGAGAACTTAGGACCTAAAAACCCAAGAGTCCAAGAAATCAAAAGATCTAGAAAAATGCCAAAGCCTCGAAATTTGAAAATTTGGTGTTCTGAAATTACTGAATTACCAAATTCCTCAATCTCTAAAAATTCCTAATTTCCAACAGACTTCTGTGATCCAAACGAACAAACACTTTCAAACACACACTCTCACAAAGCGGGAAATTGACGATGGAAACGAATAAATATGTGCAACATTTTATATTGTGTCCGTGTGTGTGAGTGTGTGTATATATATGTATATATATACACTTAGTTTACAATATTTACATCACAGTACATGTATATTAAATAATAATCCTCTTACAATTACACAATTAATTACCTAAATACTGTAAAAGATACTTTCATTCGGAACATTGCTTTCTGATGTTCCTCCAGATATCGGACAACTCGTGTCTCCACAAGTTCCTGGGAACACTGGACGACTCGAATTTCTCCTTTATACTAATCATACCTATACTCGAGCTTATACGTTTCGTGTTAAAACGTCTAACCTGATTACATCAGATGATTTCGCGGATCAATCCAACCGGACAACTACTTCTCACATTCTGTTCTCTCTAAAAAAAGGAGGAAAAATTACATTTATCGCTTCTTTTAGGACCGTGAAGGATATTCGTTCACCTATCAATCTCTACGGAAATATTCTTGCTTCCACGTCAGATGCGTAACATGGAACATCGAGTGCAGCCACTTATTCTTAATAAGCTTAATAAGCCAGTGCGAGAGAGCTGTGCTGCCATCCAGTCTTAAAAAGTTGTCGTCTCTACGATATTTTTTTTCTTTTTTTTCTTTTTCTGCTGGTAATCTTAACAGGTTAATAACGATTTCGTGGGCGGATTTCGTCTTAAATCATAGAGAACATTCGGTACACATATATACCTATATGTAATAATAGTAATAATAATACGTTTCAGCAACGCGAGTAAAAAGGTCAGAAAGGAACGAGAGTAACGACGCGTGGAAAGAAAGAGAAAGGAAAGATCTTAAGATTAAATAAAGAATTATTTACACTGTACGGCTGAATCCAGCGGCGATTAAACCTCGTTCGGCATCGACAACATCATCGAGTCTTGCGAGAGTTCGTCCATCGATTGTTCCGAGCCTGAAGACAGAGTGGACGGTGTTGCGATAGAGAGTAGACCTTTTCAAAGCAAAACTTTGTATCGTCCATTGGCATGTGGCAAAAATTTCAATCACTTGCGTTAAGTTTTGAATTTTAAAGATTATCTCATAGTGAAATTAGGAAATGCATTAACCCGTGGCCGTTTGTTCAACGTTTGACAATATCGAGTTGAAAATTTACTTTGAAATTTGAAATCATCATCGAATAATTTACTGCTGGATTTGAACGTTAAAAATCGCTGGATAACGATAAATTAATATTAAAATTTAAGTAACCATGACTGAAATTTGTCATTTTTAAATTTAAATATCAAACGTCAAACGTTAATCCTGAGTTCCCAAGCTTGGAGGCTTGACAAATTTCGCTTGATCAAAATTCAAAAATTTTGAACAGCAAGGGGTTAACCAGTTCTTTTATTATTAAAACATTCCCAAAAAAAATCTCTTCTATGCTTTTTACCATGATTTTGAATAATTCGATTTAAAAAATATTGAAAATACTCTGTGAAGATTGCTATACTGAAAGAGAACCAATGATTCATGCGACAGATTTTCTAAACATGCAGACCAAATTTCTGAAATTCTTACCGTGATTATGATAGAGGGATGGCGTTGGACTTTTGCACGTAGCCGGGCTCAGCTGCGGCGGTTGTTGGCCATGATGGTGTTGCTGTTGATGTTGAAACGAATAGGTCAGATGTAAATTGATGTGTCGACTGAAATCGCCCGTGGACGCGGTAGAATTCGGTGATGATTGATGAACTGCAACAGCAAACGACGTTTTTTTCACTTTAGACTACGATGATCTTTTGATATTCTGAATATGGTGATCCACGTACGATCGTGTATAAAGATATTTAACTTTAAAAAGCAGAACTTCCGAACCTGTTTTTTTCTTTCATTTTATAAAGATATTTGGCACTGACTAAAATAACAGAACGAAATACTAGTATTGTTCTGGAACAATAGACTAAATTAACATTTTTATAAATATGCTACAGAACAGAAACAAAGTTGAAACGAGAGAGATTTTAGAATGTAAACTTTCGATTCGATGCAATTCCAAATACGTCTCTAAAATTTCGGATTTCTTTGTTCCCCAAATGATACCTACGAAACAAACGCTAGAGAAAAAAAAAAGAAAAAAAAAGAAAATGGAGAAAGGAAAAAGAAAAGAACAGAAATTTCGCTTTGTGCTAACTAGAGAGCTCTAAACCGGACAGATATCGGTGAAAGAAAGACAAACGCAAGAAGTACCATGTTGCCCTTTCATTTTGCCTGTGTGCAGATGCTTCTTCTGCCTTGCCCTAGAATTCTGGAACCAAACCTGCGTAACTCTTTTGCTGAGTCCGGTCACATGCGCTATCCTCTCGAGGTCTTGGCCATCGGGATTGCTGTCCAGTTGGAAATTCGCTTGGAGCACGGAGAGCTGTTCCTCCGTGAACGTGGTTCGCACTCTCTTCGCCTTGTTACCGCTCTTGTGCCCGCTCTCCGAGTCACCGCCTTCTGCGAAAGTACCAATTAGACGTTGTTCCACCTTTCCTCGCGCCTCTCAATCTTTCCCTCCATCTTTGCATTTCGAGACTTTGCACTTTTTGTTTTCCTAATATTTCAAAGTATGAAGTTGCCAAAATTATTGAGCTACGGAGTAACTAAAATTACAAACACGTAGTCATTTTGTAGACTACAAATATCTAAACTATTTATATAGGCTATCTATATCTATATTCCTATCTATATTCCTATATATATATATATATATATATAGGAAGAATTTCATTTTGGCAACCACCAAATATTGGCCGTGGTAACGTAACAAAATGTCTGCACAGTCTCACCATCGGAAGAAGTGTTGTTGCCTTCGACGACGTCCAAGTAGTGAGCTTTGCAGAGCAGTCTGGCATCTAAGAGAGCGAACTGTTCGCCAGTGGAAAGTTGACGAGAACAGGCGTCACAGGCGAAACAGGCCAGGTGATACACCCTCTCTCTGGCTCTTCTCACCCAATCGCCAGCACCCACGCTTCGGCCACACTTGGCACATTTCGCTCCAAAAGTCCTAGACAAGTATCACTTTGGTTAATCGTATTCCTTTTGTTCCTGAATCCACGACAATTGACAATTCTACGATAATAAGCTCCTTTTCAACTTTGTGTTTTAAATAAAAATCGATCCGAGAAAAGTTCCCTCCTTCTCTATTAAATTTATTTATATAACGCAGACCGAGAAGAACGTGGAATTTTTCTATTAGAAGAGAAAGAGAGAGAGAAAGAGAGAGAGGTGAGTAACGAGGCGGTGGCATGCCGGGAAATGCGAAGCGATCGTAAAGAATTCGCAGGCACGCAGCACGCGGCCACCTGCGGCAATGGCGCCAATAAATTCAACGATGGGTAGCTCCGCTTCTCAGCGATTTAACTTCCTCCGACTCTAACGAACGCGTACCCTGCCAACCGCTAAAGAAAACATTTCCCGTCAACGATACCACCACCTCTGGTGTTTCAGCTCGCGTGTTCCAACGTTCAGCTGTCGATAATGCGTTCTTCGTCGGAAAAATCGCTAATCCTGAATTTCCTGAACGATCAACATCGTCCAGAGGAGAGTCGAGGGAAGAATTATAATGTTCATTAATATCGCTGTCAACGTTGCTATGGATTTTTACGCGAGATCACACTCCAGTGACAAAAATGTCGTACATTTTACAAGTGAAAGTATCGAGCCTGTGCGAAATTGTATATATTCTTCTGCAATCTGTGCAATATTCTGCGTTCAATAATTGCAAACTCGAACAGACTGCGAGCTAACGCAAGGAGGAGCGTTAATTTTGAATTAACAGTGTTTTCAACTATTACGTTCAATCCATTTGCCATTCGGCAAAAATCCCACCCCCCTTGCTCGCTCCTCGATCCACACCTCCTCTTCTCTCGTTCTCTATCTGTTCCCCGGCCCTTCGTCCTTATCTCGCGCGGCTCTCACGTTTCTCCCTTTTTCGCTTCCTCCCTTTATTTATTACTCCTTTTTTCAGCGAGCGCGCGCGAGTTTACATACACGCAAACATACTCCCGGATGCTCGCGCTTCGGGGTGCACGGCGTGGTCATTTATTTGTCACCGGGCCGACCGGTACTCCAGCCTGGCTTGTTCCAGGTAAACGCGCGTTCGTGCGCGACGCGTTATCTAAGACCGTTCCTGCCGAGTGCTCCGCCGCTCTTCCATGTACGAATTATTTCTGCGCCGCGGCCATTGCCGATGCCCGCGAACCATTGATAATCCCGACTCGCGACCGTGCGAAATCGTACGCCGCCCGACCATTTTTTTTCTTCTTCTTTTTTTTGGCCAACTCTCCACGACCGATCTTACGCTTCGCGTATGATAATTTCGCGTCTTGTTGGAATGTTCGATCGCCGCGGCTGGCTAATGGTAAACACTCGCGATCCAGTTGAAATTATTTCGTTCGGACGGAAGTCGTTTTAACTTAATTTTAGGGCGTAGTTTGAGGTGGATTCAGTTAATTGGAATCGGATCGCTGGTGGTTCTGCTTTGCAAGCGACTAATGTCGAAAAATAGATTGACGCGGTGTTCAAGAAGAGACAGACACGAGCGAAAGGCGTAACGAGTAAAGGCGTATGGGTAAATGTGGAAAAGATGAAAGAAAATTGTAGAAAGCGCGTTGCGAAGAAAGGCTCGGAGGAACAGAAGAAAGCGGCCGAGAGAAGGAGAAATCTCTCTTCTTGGAAAGCAATCTTTCATGGCGTGTATTTGTCGATACTCTCTTACTTTCTTCATTCATCGTCTTTCATTTCAATTTGAAATATATAACTTGCTACTGGAGAAACGAACGTGCCGGAAGTGGAAGAAAGAGACATCGCCGTGCTGGTTTCATTTATAACGAATTGCCATTATTGCACTCCTGCTCGTACTCCTCCGTGGCTTCCGAACTCGATGGATCATCGTTTTTCGCCGGATCCATTTCTATTCCGGAAAAGTTTCTAAAATTACCACCCGGACAAACACGTCCGCTACGTTTCCGTCTCCTCGCGTACTCGCTACCATTCGTAATTCATCTCCATTAGCATCTCTACACTCGTGCAAATATCTGCTCGCTCTCGCTCTCTTAATCCCACGAATAGCAACATCGTTCACACACACACACGTAGGCTACCAGTTGGTCTCGTCCGGCATACACTACACTTACTCGTTACTTTCTCTGTAACGAAATAAGGTGGTGGGGCCACCGGGGTAGTCGCGTGGCCCCATAAGATATATCCCCGCGAGGAGAGGGACCGAGAAGCGACTTCACCGCGAACACAGACCGTATAAACAGGGCCTAGGCTCCGCTGCGGAGGAACCGGACGAGGAATCGGGATGCACTTTCCGTGTTCATGAATATGATAATGGGCTAATGGCCGCTAGTCGTTGTTTAATTACCGGTCGTGGCGCACACTAGCGACCACACCGGACACACCGGACCCCGGCTTGGCTGCTTGTCGTTAAGCCCCGAGGACGCTCCGGCGGGTTGTTGGCTCACCCGGTGCACCCGTAACACCCACCTTTCCAGCCATTCATCCGGGGCCGTGCGTGCGTGTGTCGTGTCGCATGCTCGTGTCTTGCACGCTACACGGCTACCGTTTACACCACGGTTGCCTTAGCTTCTTCCCCTGTGCTTGAGAAAAAAAGCCCCCTCTGCCTCGCTCCGACTCGCAGCTAGTTGGCTACGTGGTACCAGCCGGGCTTTCGAGAGAGAGGATGTTGAACGGCGAACGAACGGCGGGAGAAACGAGCAACACGAACTCGCGTGAGGATTTCGTTGTCGACATTCGCCGCGCCGTTTCGTTTTTAGGATTGTATATATCCGGCGAACGAGCGGAGTGATCGCCACTGTGAAACGGTGGCTAGGCTGTTTGGAGTTTAATTAGCGGACCGTGAAAGTTTGCGAAGAAATTAAAAGAGAGAGAGAGAGAGAGAGAGAGAGAGAGAGAAAAAATGATTCGCTTCGTTAAATATTTTCTGTAACAAACGGTCTCTGTTTTAAACGGATCTGACAATTGGCATACGTGACGAACGGAGCTATTGAACACGAGTTAGCGTGATCACGCTCGAATCAAATGTGTCTTCCCTTTGAATTCTTCAAAATCCACACGTACGACTTTCTAAACGTAACGTCGTCTCGTCAGCTCCTGCGATTCAATAGGAAAGAAGAAGAAGAAGAAGAACGTGCATTTGCAATGCACAACGACAAACATGTGAAAGAAGGCGCCTTAAATCCTATTGTCTCTCGGCGAAGCACTAATTCGTTCGTGCTTTGTAACAGCAACTTTCTCGTCTCGCCCACGCCCATCTCTCTAGGAAGGGATTTGAATTTTGAGCGGGCGATTGTCAGTTTTCTTTCGTGATAAACCGATGCAGATCCTATCCCGGCGAGATGCATTCCACTCGGAAACACCGTAAATTAATCCCTTCTTACAGAATCGCCCGTTGTTTCTTCTCCTCGTCGAGGATTAAATTCCATTATCAAAAAAAAAAAAAAAAAAAAAAAAAGAAAAAGAAAAAAATACTTAAAATATTCAAAGCAGAGACGAGAAATAAATAAACGAATGAATGAAAAAGGAAAGAAACGAGAAAAAAATGGTAAAGAGTTTCGGCAAGAAAGAGTCGGCATTCCCTTGTGATGAACGGTTGTTGGACGTTTTTCGTGGCGCGTCTGTCTTTCCGAGGGTCAAAGTCGCGCGTGTATGCGGGAGGTCCCGAGGAATCTGCCGCGTAATTTTTTTCGACTGACGCTTTTCGCCTCGTAATGCTGGCTTACGATGACCCGGTCGGCAGGATCCACGACCCGCAGACACGTCGACAACCCGACGCGGGAAGAGACCGAGCCACTATTTTCGATTTACGCATCCTCCGCACGCCGTGATAAATGATCGGAAACTGTACCGCGGCTTCTTCGACAATCGAGGACACCGTCTCGCTGCCTTCGAGATCCCTTCGTTCACGATTCGTCATTCAAGTGTTGATACAATATGACCTAATTAATACACCATTGACGCGACGCCTGGTCTTTCCACAAGTAGGCGTTGCATCGATCAGTAAATAATTCCAGGGCAAACGATTGTTGGACAGATCACAACTTTGTGCACAATTATAGAAAATATCCAACGATACTAGTCTAAAGTCTAGTCACTGGCACAACGCTTCCCTTCCAAATAATTGTAAAAGAATGAGAATCGGAAAAAAAGATAAAGAAAGAATCGCAGTACAGTAATAAACGACGCGCAATGGATTCACTTTATCGTTTCTCATTTCCTTTCTTCGGAGGATTTACATTGATTTCCGCGTTCGATAATATAGACAGCCGATACCGGTCGCTCGTCACGATCGGATATCACGATATGTACCCACTGCGGTTTAGACAGGCCACGGTGCAATAGCCAGGTGACCGAAGCCAGCCAGTTGATTGACAGTTGGATAAACACGTTGAAGAAAGCGTTTCGATTCGAATTCTTTCGCGTACAATCGGCCAGTCACTGCCGAGCTTCTTTTTCGTTTCTTGGCCATCCTACGAAAATATTCGAAACAAACCGGCCTCGATACCGCTACAACGTGTCTTTACGCTGTGTAAGTAAATAGGGGGAGACTAATTGAATTTTTCTCGAACGAAACTGCGCGACAGGTACCGCTCTTCCCTAAGGATTTTCAAAGAATTTCCTGTACTTTCTCCGTTAATTTCCAACTGAACGAGATACGATTTTTCATATCGCAGAACCGAAACGTAGCAAATGAAAGCACAGTAAAAAGACGCAGCGAACGTCGATAAACTCCAACTTGGCAATCGGCGCGACAACTCAATTCACACCCAATAAAATCTCAGCTAATTTATAGAAACGTTAACGTTGACTTGCAATCAGCGATCGATCGGCGAAGCCATTTTCGCGATTGTCGCGAAGGCGAGACTACTAGGCCGGGGGATCGACCGAGAACTCTCCTCAACGTTGCAATTGTTATTTATTGCGCTGATAATGCAAACACGGCACGCCAATTTTTCCACCACGGTTTATTATTCTACCGATAGATCAACACGCATTTGAATGTTACACATAACAGACCGCCCGTTTACTTTCTCGTTTGCCCGTTATCGCAATAATTGAATCTCCCTCGATCCGCTAAATTGCGGCTACACGGAAACGTAGATCTTTGACGACGAGGTGGCAATTACGTGCCGCGATTTATGTTTCGTGGTATGCCGTTTTGCTTCCACGGCAGCCACGCACCAAAGTGTTGTAGCTATTCGCCTGATAAAATTTGATATCTTTATTGTCCAATCGAACGCGCGACGAGAATTTTCGTTTTTTCGAACGTGAGAGAGAGAGAGAGAGAGAGAGAGCGTTTCTGGCTACTGGAATTCGTTTGTAGTCTGTCATACCTAACTATCTCTGTCTGTCTACGAGAGTTTTATCGATAACGATACTCTCCACTGCAGAGATGGTGTATTCTACGCCAAGAATGAACGCTATATTCACTCTTGCCTCGCGTTAAAAACGATCGTTGTTTCATTGAAAAGGCAGATTATTATCAGACTGTGGACGTTTACGCAATAATTTTTAATTCTTCCGAACAGAGTAATTAAAGAGACGTTTAATTTCCTGCGAAAAGTGCGCGAACCTCCTGCGTGTCAAATCAGGATCAATTTGTTGAAGTACGTAACTGGCCGAGTGAATTAATTTTTCAACTTACAGAGCGTAGTCGTGCCTGCAGTAGAGTCTCATGCCCTTGAGGAAGCAGGAATGCTGGTCGTGTAGAGGCCTGGCACAAGCACAGCACCTCAAGCACCGCGAGTGCCAAGTTCGACCGCCGACGCAGAGGACAGTGCGCTCGCGGACGCGTTCTCCACAGCCGCCGCACTCCATCACGCTTGGCGACATTTCCGGTCCTATTAGGCTGCTAGTGTTCTCGCCTGCCGCGAGATTCGAACCAGTGCCCTCGCACACGCCGTCGCTCGCCATGTCTTCCACTTCTGTCTGCAACCATTTCAATGGAGACGAAACTAAGTTTGAAATTAAATTTCAATGGAAAGAAAATATTTGTTACGTTAGGAGATAGAAACTCTGTAGGGAAGGATTATTATTAATTCAAGGGGCGAGGAGACCAAGCGTCACAATCGGAATACATAAAGTGTTTTCAACGAAAGATTCTGAAGCGTGGAAGGGAGGAAAGGATACACGAAACAGACGGGGGGTCGCGGCAAACTGCATTGAAACAGATTGATCGAAGCACACGCATCCATCAAACGCGCCGTAGCTTTCGTGACAAGAACATCCGACAGTTCGGCTCGTGTGATAGTTGAATTTCGTACCGGGGTAGGGTGACACACTATGCCGTTCGCGGTGTAAAAGTTAACAGGGGAATAGTTGACTTCGTTACGACATTGCTAATCTTTTTTCCCTACGTGTCGAACGATCGCGCGACGCGTGAAGACCAACCGACGGTTCGTTCTTTCTTTCAAAAATGGACAAAAAACTTACGATAAAACGCGCGATGATCCCAGGTACAGGCAAACAAACTCTGCTACTTGCCATTAAAAATATACGCGACGCGCTTTAATCGTCGATATTTTCGCTAATTCTCCGTTTACCAAACTCTCGCGCAGTTCGGCTCGGCAGCTGGTCAAGCGAAAAGATGCACCCCGCAGCGAAGCGTTACACCGTTGCCAACATAGCCACCGATCTTCGGTGAAGGTGAGCACGAACCCTCTGCCCTCGTGAAGTCTCGACGTTCCCTTTCAACGACGGCGACGTGCCCTCGTGCGTGTACAGATCGGTTATTGTGTGATACACGCAAGCTCTACGAGCACCGGTATAATATATGTGGCCAGCCCACTCCGGCATAACATCCCCGCGATGATTCTGCAGGGGCTGGAACACTTGGGGACGCTCTTAAATGGGCAAACCGCGGCGGCGTCCAGCCGCCTTCCAGCGCCTCTCTCATTGTGTCGACGGTCTTGTTACGACTGCTCGTGTCCTACTCACGATTCTGTCCGCGATACAAAATGCTACGAGCTAAATGATTTTTCAACGAGCGGGGCGTGCCGTGTAAATAAACTTACGTGCGAGGGGTCGTGGAGGGTTTGAGCTGGCGCGTTTCGTGTGTTTCGTAAAGTGATTCTTGGAAGCGTTTTGGGGAAAAGTTGGCTTGTAAATAACGATTCGCTGCGTCGTTTATCCGCAGATCGTGCGCCGAAACAATGGTTTTGACAACATTAGAGTTACAGGTTTGCTCCGCGTAAGCGTAAACTTAAGAGCAAACCTGATGGCGAGTGGCTCGTTAATCTTTCAGCTTTTCAGGCCTTTTTCTTCCGTCGTAATAAATCCGCGGCTAAAATATTACTGGCCGTATCGTTTCGACTGGTTCATTCGTGTGTCACGACGACTCCCACACCCACAAGTTAGCGGTTGGCCCGGCAAAGAGAGAGTTATAGGTGACAATAACGAGCCACGGTTGCATGCGAGGCGGGATCGTAAAACGGAGGATTAGACTCTCTTTCGGCTATTAGTCTAATATATGCGTCACGATATCAAAAAGCTCGCGAAGACTTCGTGGCGCGGCGGATTCAAAGGCGCGAGGGGTCATGCTCACTGAAATTCAACCTCTCTCAAAATTTTACTTTGAATTTTTGCACAGAGTAATGAAATTTGTCGCGTTAAATTTGTATTCTTTGCAGCAACTATCAAAAATACTGGATTTTTTTCAAATTTTTCCAATTTGTAATTATCAGAGCTTCGTCTATTTTTCAAACCATCTTCCTGTTCTCTCAAACATCACTTCTATATACCTTCAGCTTCCAGAACACCATCGATACTTTCACGCACAATACACAGAATCTCTCTCTCACACACACACACACACACACACACACACACCATGATCCTTCCACAGTTAGAACGTGCGAACATTTGGTTGGTTATGGTTGGTGGTTAACCATACGTCACAACGGGCTGCACAATGCCGACGTATGGGAGTTACATAATGCCATTGTAACGTAATACCTGCAAGCTTCGTAGGTGCTACCTCCACACCTATATAACACCTAACGCTCGGGAGAACACGCGTGTTGTAAGGTTTCCGCATGTGGTGCCCATCATGGAGAGGCATGGGGCCAACCCCATGAGCCACGGTGAACCGACATACCCTCCCATTTGTACCTAACCCGGCACGACTATTCTGAATCTTGCTTTCTGCGGTCGCACGGCCTGTCAGGGGCGTGATTTTCGGGGTTTATTATGAGAATGATACTTTTGGAGCCGGTCTTCCTACTAACGGGCAACAATCCCGACGATCGTTGCTCTTTAAATTTCAATTTTTCTCTCCTTTCGACGTTTCCGCGGCGGTTCTTCTTGGCTTTTTAATTCAACTTTTTTTGCACATTTTTAAGCAAATCAATTGAAATATTCCTTGGAATACTCTAGCCCAATCTTAACTCGAAGATCGTCTCTCTGGAACCTAATCTAGAAGCTGTCACGAGTGTGTATTTCAAAAATCCCCAACAACTCTTTCCCCCCTCCCTGAAAAATTCGACAATCAAATATTTTCGACTATCCAAATAGAATCAATATCCGATACATACATACAGTCGGAAAAGGCTCTCTCTCTCTCTCTCTCTCTCTCTCTCTCTCTCTCTCTCTCAATCTTTCGTAATCCGATCTGTAGACTTAAGCAAAGAATAATCCCGTTTGGTTCGCCTTATTGCCTTATTTACACAAAGGTAGATCGATGAACGGTTTCGCAGCGAGGCATCGCACATCGGCGTTTGTACACGCCTCTATTGAGAATGGCCATGGGGCCCCCATTCTTGCCTCTCTCTCGAGTGGTTTCGCTTTCGGTCCCCTCTTGTCGACGACGAGGAAGGCACACACCATCGGAGGGTATGACTTTCAAACTTTGAAAGCCTGTCGACGGGAGGTCCTACGGGGGTCCGGCTACGCGTCGTTTCCTACGGTATTCGCGGCTTCGTGTCACTTTTCGGGCACCGCGACACCGTGGTCCATTGAAATCGATACTTCTTCTTCTCGTTTCCCTTGCGACCGGCCTGTCTGCCTCGATGTCTCCTGGCCAATGTCACTCGACATAGGTAATAACGATAATACTCGTTCCCCCGTGGCCAACAATGGAGAGTCTCTGAGGTGCCTTTTTCTTCTTTTTCTTTTCTTTTTTTTTTTTTTTTTTGATATTTCTTTTTGTCACTGAATGGAGAGTCGATTTTCGATGGACCTGGATTTCTCTGACTCTCGATTTGGTAGTAACTCTTTAATTCCCGACTTGCTAGTTAATTGGCAGCTCGTTAAGATTTGTGTTCTGAACGTTTTATCGAAGATAAACAACCCTTTGAGCTCCGATAATTATTATTACCACCCTCTCCGAAAACGACCCATCTCGATTATAACCCAATTAATCAAACATCGTCAAACCAGTCCAAAAATCAAAGAGCAACGTTGCAACTTTTAAAGTCAAAGAGCCGCATCCTCTCCACCCAATCGAGAAACTAAAAGAGAAAAGGAAAAAAGAAGAACAAGAAGGCAGAAAGATCTCGAGGAAGTGGAAAAGATGCGAAGACTTCCTGGTGCGAACAAGAACGATCGTCGTTCCCTTCGGATACCGGACGGCTCTCCCGGTTCGTTTTCTCTCGCGTCGTCCAGGTGACAAGTTGACAAAGTGGCCGACTACGGAGCATCCTTCTTTCGGCTCGCTCTTTCAAACGATATACACTCTCGACCCGCTCTCAAAGTAGAACGGGACGAACGCACGCACGCGTGAGAAGAGGGAAAAAGAGAGAGGAGAAAGAACGTTTTCCACGGAAAATAATGGACGACCGGGGGTTAGGTTTGTGTGTTTCCAGCGGTTTCTCGAGTGGTATCCAAGGGCACGAGCCTCTTCACGCCTTCGTAGAAGAAGAAAAAAAAAAATATCGTCCTCCCCACCGTAAAGACACCGTGACCCAGAGGGTGAAACGATCCCCCGCAGGTATAATACGTCTTCCATGGAAGCCACTCGAAATCTATTTAAATCGCCATCCGATTCCTCGTCCTCGCGCGATCACAATGTGGTACACGTCGGCTTTCCACCATTTCCATCGCCCTTTCTCTGCCATTCTACGTGCATAACGCGATTGTGAACGAACGATGGAACGGTTAGTTTAGTCGCGATTAGCTGGACAATGACTGGAGTGTACTACATTAATTGTACTTGCAACTTTTCATCTCGTGGATTGTAAAATTTCGCTTTGTTAAATTAAAACTCTAGTTCGTCGATCTCTAGGTATCTTTTCTTTGTGTGTGTGTGTGTGTGTGTGTGTGTTCTGTCGTACGCTGGTACGTGTAGCGGTTATGCTAATCGAGGGAACGATTTTATTTCGCCACGACCGCGCGAAAGAAACGTCGGCCGCTCGATGACAAAGTGTGTATTCCGTGGAATTAAGAGGGAAAAAAATCGACGTGAGAAATAGGGCCGATAATATATCGCGATAGCGTTGTAGAAGCAAAACGAATCGAGCCACACTTCTGGCACTCTATTAATAAAACGCAAACGTATGTTAATGTGACGCGTTTCCTTGGCCACGTCGAATCAATTTATTATCTCGATCCAGAGTTCGCCGTGTCGGTTCCCTTCGCTTCGTTGCTTCTTTCTTTCTTTCTTTCTTTCTTCCTTTCTTTCTTTCTTTCGATTTCGACGAGCACATTGACCATGGGAATTATGCGCGCGCTCCTTTTTACTTTTCTAGAGAATTTTTCTTATACAATCTCTTCCTTTATTTCACTTCGTTTCTTTTTAGCCTAAATTTAGTCCAGGTTCATTCTATTAATAATAACAATAATTCAACTTTAGTAAGAGTTCGAGAGAAATTTTAAGACTTCACGGACTGTAAATATAAAGTATCTGCGGGACAGATTTCTCGTTTGGAAATTTTTTATTACGAAATATATATGAATTTGCATAAACAACCGCGATTCTGGTCTGTAAACATTTCCTGTTGAAGTCTCTTCTACATGGTACCGTTGGTAGTTCCTCAAACGGTAATGGATTCTAACTGTACAATTCTTTATAATCAAGAATTTTATTCTCTCAAGGTTAATGTGCCCCCCTGTATAATACACTCCTGAGATTTCTAATGGTCACGAGTTGATTGTCAACGCGATAGCACGATTATTTCGATGCTTTCTTTCAAAGCTTCGAAATAGCCTTCAACATCTTTATGCTTCATTAACGAAGAATAAAACTGCAACAAATTAATCGACCAATAAATATTTTTAGCAAAAACTAAGCACTTTGTCTAGTAACTATTTTCTCATTTTGATTTATGACATTCTGATTTATGATACTATTTATCATCGTGATTTATGATACTATTTTATGCCTCTGTGATAATTACACCTAACAACGACGTATCTTTGCCAGCAACATCTGTTCAGTCTTTTTTTCCAACGCAGATAAGTAAATTTTCTGTAAGAAAATCCACTGAATCAATTTCACTCGATTTTTAAGAAATGAAAGTCCGACTTTATATACGACAAAATTCAAATTTTTCAAATCGACGATAGATAGCGAAACGCTCGTTGAATGAACCGGATCGATAAAACAGAATTAACGCAGATTTGAGAAGATCAAGCAAGATTAACGACGAGAAGAGGCACGCGGTTTTACCAGTGTCTTTCGCAAAACGGATCATCCGGAATTACGATCTACGGGATCGACGACACCTTCCAGTGATTTGGAAGCCAGACTTTGTCGTGTTTCAAAATTCTAACAACCCTCCCCTCTTTACGAATGTTTTATTATCTTTGTCAATCCTCTTCTATCTCGTTTTACATTTTGAGCAGTACATTGTACGAAAACTGGTAAACTAACGACAAGACCACATTAATTACAGAAATCAAACAGCAAGAAATTGAAAACGAAATAGAACCACAGCTAGACCAACAATGAAACATGTATATGCCATTGAAAATTATCTACAAATCGATTGCCACGAGCACGTTCGTTAAACGCTTCTTCTCCTCCGGGAGAGATTAATATAAAACATCATTCTTTAGATCAAAATCTCGTTCTACTTCTTGAAAAATACTCAATGTTGCTCAAGCTTCTAAGATTTATTTAAAAATGTGGAAATGTAACATCTCCGAGGAAGGACGATTCTTCCTTCTATTACTACGACGAGCACGACTACCCGAAAACTGAAAAGGAGGAAAGGGAAATACAGAACGAATGCGACGTCCGCGGAGTATTTACCGGGTGGATATTTATAAAGTATACCTACGCAGACACGGGGTGAAATCGTAAATACCTAGCGAGATGAGACCGCGTCCCACGCGAAACGGACCTTTCAAGATCCGTGGATCGTGAGTACGTGTGTGGTCCAGTAAATTGTCGGCGTAAGGCGCAAAATGGCGCATCAGCCTGATCCCAAGTTATATGGCTGCGTTTTCAGGGGGGAACGAACACTACGAATCACGACAGTAAGCGACACGGTAAAGACGCGCACGTGATTTTTTGCTTGAATACCCGTGACACCGCGACCTGCTCCTGTTCCTAGAATCGTGATCCATCATCCATATTTTTACCTTTCAGCTCTGCGTCGTTCCCGAGAGTTCTTTCGGCGAATTGTACAGTGTGTGGGATGCCTTTGCATTTGCAGTTTACACAATTGGAGTTCGATCGTTCTGGTCGTTTCCTGTGATTTTTATAGTAGGACTTTTCGTTTAGATATTCATTAGATCCATTTGACCCTCCGAGTACCGCAGCAAAGGGAACCCTGCAAGAGTCACTGCTGATTCACACCGATACTTCATTAACACAGCTCAAGCTCGAGACCCTCACGAATACTGTACGAGCACAGTTATGGTTGTTTGAGCTCTAATACAATGTAATAGATTTCGAGTTGATGCTCGGATTTTAGTTGTACGTATACAAAAAAATAATAGACTGATAAATTATAAAAAAATTATATGTATTGCGGAGTATTGCATTCATTACATATAATTTTTTGGATTTTTGTTGAGTGGGCATTACAAACATTTCTTTTGCATGAATCGCATACAGGCGAGTATCTGTTATTACTTCCTATACAGAAACAGCACCTAGCACGCTTATTGTAACAAAAGGACGATTGTATGGTGATGTATTTTACCAACTATACAAATATTGCGTGTATGATACGAGTTTGAGAGATGTGTACTGCTTCTCTCCTCGTGAAAGACTGACTGACTATCGCTAAGAGACTAAATGTTGCTACGTGACTTTTTGGTACCAGCCAAGGATCCTTTTTCCTAGGCTTGGCTTTGTTTCTACCCTTACCGAGATAGGAGAATAGCAGGGCATCTGAAAATTCTCGGCAAGGTCGAGCCGTGGTGGGGGTGGTGTCATTTTTCGCCTCACACAAATATGTAGCTTCTCACTGTGTGAGTAATCGTTTTCAAAACGACGCGGTACGACGAGTCACCAGTGACTCAAGCATGGTACCCGTTGGGTTAATCTATGTGACATTTCGTTTCAGCTAGATAGGGTTCTACTGAAGATTAATGATGCAGAAGGTTCATTTGGCAACTGTGCTAAATTGAGCTATCTCTCATTCTTTTGGATACGGACTGATTTATAATTACCTGATACTTTTTTAAATCCAAAGAATTCTGACTAAACCTTCAAGAGTAGCAACTTAATTCAAGTAGGAATTACTCTCAGCTATCTATGACTTGGCAATACCAGCCGAGGATTAAAAACTCGCGATAATAACGTTTCGCACAATTATTCCGTGCAAAGTTCAGTCTGATTGAATCTCAAGACTCAAGACGAGGTATTTACGATCGCTCGTAACTGCAGGCTTCTGATTCGTGCCTCGACACGCGTGAATGCGCCGACGACAACGGGGGGAAAAGCGCATCGAATATGCATCGGTAGAAAGCCCGCGTGGCAGCCGATCCAGCGATACTCCTGCGAGTTAGCAACAGTGACACGCGATCGACATCGCGACAAGACAATCGCGTCGACCGATCGACCGATCGACCGTAATCCGCCACCTCTATTTCGTTTGCTGCCTGCAACTGCGGACGACCGCGCCTCGCCACACGACGGAAGCAAGCTCACGGTGGCCGGCTTGATCCGGCTCGAGGATTCCCCATACGTTCACACCGTTTCGTTTCTTTCTGCTGTCCACCAACGCTCATCAACCTCATCAGGCCGCGACGAATCTAAGGATTTTATGGTCCCGCCGTGGTATGAATCACGCCAAACTGGGAGCTTTGTACGCTGCGATTTTCTTTTTTTTTTTTTTAAGCTTCTATGCTAGACTTCTCTAACCCTCTGACAATATAGGTCGAGAAACTTTGAATTCTCTGACTTGAATCAGTCAAAGATTTTAAACGGAAACGTTCTACAAGCACGTAGGCAAGTCTACAGTTGCCTGTAACTAATTATGCTCCCAAGATTCGCCACTGAGACTTCTTTCACCCCCAAATAAATACTCCTCGACGTACCTTCATAGCCGTTCTCTTGAAACAGATTCAGACACTTCCTTGATCTTGAACACCTCCGACCTCAGCTCGGATGATCGATCACAGGAGGCTGTTCCGCGATCTCAGATGCATCGCGCAGCACACCACGATAGTTGAAACACGTTCACGCGACGCGCAAGCAGGCGACAGCTACGCCCGAGGAGCGCAGCATGGCCCGTGACTCGATGCGCCCGACATTTAACAACGCAAGTCCCGGCTGAGCTACGTAGCGTGCTATCGTATCGCTAAAATATAGGCGGGGCTTTGATATCCCACTGAGCACGGTTGCTACGATAAATTCGATTGGCGGAGCCGCAACCCGCCCAACGAGATGAAAGTGCGCCGACACCAGGCGCACAAACGCACACAAGTCTCTCCCTACCACCGGGAACCCAGGATGCTACGGGTTTTTCGATTGGCGGAATGGTTAGCGTGGTAGGAAGAAGGAAGACGGCTCGTAGAGGGTAGCTTAATTGTTTGACGTGTTGGCGATAGGTTACGACGAGACAGGCAGCCTTGGTTGGCAGGACAGACAAGTTTTCCGGGATCTGGAAAGGAAAGATTTTTGAAAAGTGGAGTTTCGAAGATTGAAGTGAAACAAAACGGATGAAACCGAGAAACGAACATTTTACACAACTGATCTATGGTAAAATTTCATTTATACATACCCTCTTCAGGGGGGTAGATAGAGAGTTTATATAAATGGAGTTGATTCAGCAGGTGCTCGCCAATTTTTTCCACTGTTGCAAGAACATTTGAAAAATTGATAAAAATATTCATCTGCGTGGTAGGAGTTCAGGCGACAAGCAAGTTTAACCAGGAGAGAGCTCGATTAATTGGGCATTAACTACAATTTCATTCCAACAAATACAGTTTAGACAAACTGTGAGTTCTATTGCGTTCTACTTTAGATATTCTATACATCTATATTCTTCTAGCATGCATTTTTGTATTTTTGAATATTCATGAAAAAATTTCCAATCAAAAGCCACCAAAGTACCTATCTCAAACAATTTACGCAAGTCCAGAAGTGCAAACATCTCGAAGGAAAGTTACGAAATATCAAGAACCCTCGTCGATATGAAAGATACTTAAAAAAAGAAACTTGTTCGTCGCGAATGTAGTAACATTTTTGCATTTCCACGATCGCGAGTGTCGGTATGTGTAGGTACGGTAACTCGGATACGACGAACATAATAAACAACAATACGGAGAACTGAGACTACAGACACACGGCTCCGGGCATAACTTCACCCTATACCTAAACTGCCGTGGCGCGTCATTAAAATTATTTATGGGGAAATAAGAATCCGAAGTCTTTAAGTCCACCTCTGGACAGGGTGGAGAGGGGAGGGGAGGGATGGGGGTTCGCATGGTTTTGTACCTCATCCTCGATCCCCTTTAGGTCGGCACCGTCTGTCCAGACTTATGGGTTAGTAGATTAAACTCACACTTCTCGCATGTCTCGCTGCATCTAACTTCCCAGTACGTTCACACTGTAACAGAAAAGTATTTCAGCTCACTTGTCGTAGATCAACTTGCACATCATTGTATTCATCAACTCCAACTGCCTGTTAATCCATGTGCATCGCAGTTTCAATTGCACGAAAAATCTGTATCAGTGAGACGATTTAAGGTCTGGCTATTTCTGTAAAAATGCTCAGAAAAATTAAAAATTGCCAGAAAGTCACAATACTATTCACAAATATAAAATTCTTAGTAGAAAGTTTAATCACTTACAGTCTTCTATTCTACAAATTTAACAAGAAAAGCGTCTCAATCACGCTAAAATCACCCTCCGTGCCGAGACTTTTCAAAAACCGACTCGCGATCTCCACAAACAGACCTGCGGATACACTAATCTCTCGATTAATCCAATTTACCACGTGCCTCCGTTTATTCACGTGATTGAGGCGAGAGATATTTAGCATATCGATCGTGTAATTATCTTCGAACATAACTCTCTCTCTCTCTCTCTCTCTCTCTCTCGCTCGCTCTATCCATGTTGGTCGAGGGGCCAAAGTAGAGTCGGCGTGGCGCACAACGCCAAGATGAAGAGGTAACGCCGTAGGAGGCGAGAAATAAAAAGTAAGAAGCCAGGAGAATTCTCAGCTGGGGGTCATTGCCGGTGTAAAGGGGGGTTTTCAGTGGTCGCGTTTCACGATCGACCACCTGGCCACATAGTTACACCTTGTAAACGGCCCGGTGTCTACCGATGCTAATAAACAGAAACGGACACGCTCGCGTCCGTCGAGAAAGAGATTAATCGACGCGGATTTGTCACGGACGTTGTTACCAGCGCCTCCTCTGCCTTCCTTCTATCTCGACGTTTCGTAATAGTCAGTCCCCGTCAGTCTATACAGCGCCGTGCAAAAGAGAATTTTCGCAAGAATTTTAACAGCTAATTCGAGCAAGGTAAATGTTTCTAGAAGAGCCCGAGAGTTCTATCAAGAGTAAGTGAAATTTTTTTTCCTACATGTAAAGGAACGATTGGTTGGCATGAATTTATAGAAATTATTAAGATGGAAGTGTAGAAGGTCTGAGACTTTTGCGCAACTCTGTACGTGTGTAGATAGACAAGGGAACTATCGTGGTTAACAGACAGAATCGAATTATTTCCGTTATTTCGTGTTGCTCGTTCCTCACCGATTTATGGTAGTTCCTCGCTGAACAATGCTTGACGAACGTACAGTATTCCAGCGTTCGGCAATTAAGTCGGCGTCTAGTTTTGTTGAAATGCTGACATTATCGCCAGACATACTTTCGAAGAAACTTTTATGGTTGAACAACATTGTTTTGAACTATTTATTAAAGAAGTCCTTTCAAGTCGATACTCGCTCATAAACCGAATATCTTTCTATTTGGAAAATTTATGGGACACGAACAACTTGCATTGTCGTAAAGTAGATTAATAGACGATACTTTCCAGTCTTCTGACATTGTTAGGATAAAGCAAATAGGATACAAAATATTATATGAATGTTATAACATGCAAAAAGTAGGATGAAAGAAATGTAAAATGTGCAGTGTAAAACCAAAATCAATTTCAGGGCCAAAGAGGCTAAAATAAATATACAAACATACTTCCATACATCCATTCTTCACCCTCTAAATTGATTTATGACTGAATATTTTACTCGTAAAATTCCTGCGACAAAATCACAGAAAAATAGAAAGAGAAATTGTAAGATCGCACGAAAATAAAATTTCTGCAATTCGTCTACATACGTAGCATGTTAAACTTCATACTCTTGAAAGAGCTGAAGAATCCTCAACGCTGAAAGTCCTCAGAAACGCACCGTCCGCGCTATCGTTTAAAATGCTACCGAATTCTGGTTTTCACGTGGTCGCGGGCGCAATTAGCATCCCGCTGATTTTCAAAGGAGGGTGTCGCCACTCACTTGACAAGTACGCACTTGTGGACACTGTTAGGCGCTTCGTGGCCCCTTTGTCCAATCAATCGACGAAATTTTTCGGATGGCTTGTCGAGATCGAGGGGCGAATTATCAACGACAAGTGTCCCACGGTCGAGCGATCGTCGTTCAACCAGATACAATGGCAGTCTATTCGCAAACGGACGCTCTTATCTCGGTAAAAAACGTCCATTTGGGTTACCCATATACTAAATAACTATCTTCCCTAGAATCTAGCCTTGGCTTTTTCTTCCTTAATCAGTCTCTCTTTCTCTGTCTCTTCTTTATAAATCTCGTTCAATTGGGATCGGGATCAGGATTTATGCGTTTCTGTCGAGATTTGCAGGGGACGTTAATTGGGAGTATCTTCTCATGTATGACGAGAGTGTTTCATTCAAAGATCGGTTGTAGTTCATTTTTTTTTTTTTTCTTTTCCTTAATGAATCCTTAAATAAATTCCTGACAAGATCTGACAAAATTTGGCCCGGGGACAGCTCATCTCTCCAACGCGGGAGAATTTTTCAATCCGAGCCGAGATTATCCGACGATGGAGAAACGTTCTACGAAGAACGTTGAAGGGAGAAGAGAAACGACGACGGACAAGCATCTCGACGCTTATTACCAATCACGGAACCGCCGCCGCCGAGGCACCTCACCTCAACTACACAACAGTCTACACGTCCGTTCGCGCTCATTCGTAACGAAGGATTCTACCGCGCTGTCAATTCCCTCGAACGCGTGAAAAGGACACCCGATATTATTAATGCTCTCGCCACGCAATCCGGTACTCGAAAGCTAACGATTATTTACCTCGAAATATTTATACGGTATCTCCATACACGCCCATTATCGCGGGTGTATGATAAATGCCCGGTATGAAAAATCGATTTTATTGTCGGAGAACAGGGCCCTGGCATCGCCGAGATGCACGCCGGGGAATTCCATCCGTCTGTCCGTCTGTCTGTCTGTCCGTCTCTCCTCTCACGTGTGCACGTATATATCGGGTATAGTTGCACACGTTCACGCGCAGCGTATGGTGGTCCATCGGTGATGGATACGCCTACTTTTGATATTTCGGTGATCAATAACCGTTTCTCGGTGCCATTCGCGGCGAAGGAAGGATCCATTATTCACCCGCAGTCGCCGGTGAATAAATAATTTACCACGTCATAGCCGCACCATCAAGTGACTGACTTCGCGCCGGCACGACCGCCTAACCCTAACCGATCCGCGCGCGGCTTCGGTGATACCAGATATCTGTGTCCGTTTGTTAGCCGAGAGATGGGCCCTGTTAGCCGAGGGACCCGAGGCGGCTTTTGCGTTCGCGGCGCTGTGAGTCTCTGTGTAAAAGCGACGCGCGTAAACGAGGTACACACCGAGGTGTTTGTCGTTGATACAGATGACATTCTTTTTCTTTTCTTTCGAGCAGTGACCGAAATCGGTATTACGGATACCGGTAGAATTGTACTGGTATTTTTGGGTTACTATTCGATTGGCCGGTATGATGCTATCAAAACGATGTTAGGTCGGTAAAATATTAATATATTAGAGTAGGAAATGGAGACAATGATTAAATGTTTCCATAAAGCTGCCGATAGTAAATTTGATGACGCTTATACACGTATCCTAATTAGTATTTCTGATACTAATTCGTCGCAGTATCAGCCACGATACTCTTGCTTAATTTTAAAAGTTTACCGATCTCTCGATACGTTTTTCCTTTTTCTCGGTGAAATTATTTGTCGCACGTCGATAAATCGAAAGAGGAGTTGAAACAACGATTAATCGTAGAATGGAAGAATATTCCGCCAAATTACTTAAAAAAAAAAAAATTACTGGAAATATGCCTAAGCGTCTGCGATATATTATTGAAGTTGAGGGCTACCTAACAAAATATTAATTATCGTTCATGTTAACAATTTTCAGGTTCAAATATTGTAGTTCTTCAAATGTCCGAATATTTTTGCCACGCTACATTTCGACATACTTCAGTTTATTGTTTGATATTAAAAGTACGTGCAATAAATAAATAAAATTTATGTTACTATAAACTATAATGAATATTATTAAAAAATTAATCCAAATTTACTATTATAAACAATCGAAATCCACAACAATATTTCGAATAGCATAATGTCCGAATATTAAAAAGAGTCAGTGTACGTAGAAAATGAAAAATGTGTTTACAGTAAAATGGTACCGTACCGCTATATATTTCGTTGCGGACATGAAATACCAATAAAATATAATACCTAAACCTCACGATATTTCGGTTTCAGTCTCTGGGAATAATACCTAAACCTCAAAATATTTCGGTTTTCAGTCTTTGCTTTCGAGTGGTTAGATATTTCGTTTCTCTATTTCTTGGAGTCGTGGCCTGTATCTTTTCGCTACACCTGAGACTGATTGCCGAGTAATTTCAGAAGATGAGAGAATTGGGACGAAGAACGTTGTTTGAAGATATATCTTCGAGTTGTGAAGATTATTCGTCGTCGTTTGAACTGGGATTTCTGCTCCAATTTGTGAACTGCTTGCACGCGAAATTCCTACGTTCCAGATAATGAAGATTGAAATAAGCTGAACGAATGACGCAACAGGCATTCAGCGGCGTAAAATCAAGCACATCGATAAATATCCCCGAAGCGGACGAGCGCCGCGTGTAACCCGTGGCTATATAAAATCTTTGCTCTTCAGGCGCTTATATTTATACGCGTGTATCTGGAGCTTTCGAGTATCGGTGGCGAGTTCGAAGAGGGGCCACAGTTCGGTGCCGAGGTAGCCCGACAATGGCCGGCCGGTAATAAATTATCAATGGGGGAAAAAAGGAAGGAACAACGGCAACAAGAAGCGGCAACCGCGGCGAGTTACGGTTTCGCGTTAAATATGAAATACTGCTATCCAAGTCCTGAGAATGCTCACGCACACGCGTCCATCGCGCTGTACGCACACGGGCGTTAATACAATGTTAAGTAGCTGTTTAACATATTTTAATTGCCGTACTAAAATCTGAAATGTCACGCTCGTAATGGCTTCCCTAATATACCTTCGTAGATCGTTTGTCTATAAAAGTCCGATTTTTAAACGAAGGATTTTTCTTTTTCTCTTTTCCCTTTTTTTTCCTCTCATTCTTTTCACTCTTTTAATTTTTTACGCTCATCGTCTCGGAAAGGAGAACCGACAGAGGAATCTCTTCCTTGGGTTTATGACGTCGGTGCTACTGGATGGAATTTCGATTTAAAGCGATTGGTTTCTCTGCTTCTTTGCAAGAGAAAATAAAAAATACAGTAAGAAGCACTATCTGAATGGGCGACGTACGTTTCATGAAAGATCTTTCTCTGCGTGTGTTGCACTTCAACGTGTTGAAACTTCAACATTGAATAGCCGAACAACTGTAATCCGGGCGTTTGCTAAGAGTTTTCGTCGCGGGGATCAATAGGATGACTGATCCTCCGGCGAGTGATGCATCAACGGAAGAAATCCATAGGAACCGAGTCGCCATAAAACAGTCTCCGAGGTGGGCTTGTCTCGGTTTTAGATTTACGCGTATTACAAGAGAATTACAATATTAATAAGGCATCTTTTAACGGCGGACTCCGCCCTCGGCCAAGATCCGCCACTCCGAAATCTCTGGAATCGTAAATATTGAAATATAAAGCGAAACGAAACATCATTTTCGTTTTGTGGACACCCCCGTTCGCGGAAATTATCCTTGGAGTTCTTCGTTTGCAACTGCAAATTCCGAAATTCCGAAATTCGCGCATACAATTTCAATTTTCACGTCGTTGATCCTCAAAATTCAGCAATTGTTCATTATTGTGTATCCTTTCTAAATAACATCACGCTCAGTTTGCTCAGTTATGCAATCAACTATGCAAACGATTCTTGGCGCGACAAAAATGGCGGTGTCTATACTGACGCTAAGAGTTGTTGCTCGTAAACGTTTCCAGTGAGATACGCGGCAATAACAACAGGTTGGAAACGTCGCTAAATAAATAGCAGTGCCTGTAGCAGCTCGCAGCTCGCTGCAAGAAGTGAATAATGGCATTTCACTTCGTACCTTGATTCACTTCGTAACTCGGCAATTTCTATCTGTATAGGTACACAGATTCGCAACTTGCTTTACGATCGCTAATGATAACCATGGCACTCGAGCGTATCTGGCTTCGATCGTGTTTACACAGTCGCCAGACGAAGGAAAAATCGGCAACGGTGTGTTTTTAAGGGTTAATTGCTACACATACAGCCGCGATAAATACAATACGGCTGACGGATATTCTTTCTGTCCACACGTCCGTCGATACGTCCCAAGAACACGTGTCAACAAGTTCAACGTCTCTTCCCTACGGCCTGGTGTCTCAATTAATGCAAATTGAAGCAGTAACGATTCCCATCGGGTCCACGGGGGAGGGAGAGACATCGCTGCAGGGAAATTTCCGCGCATCGGGAAAATTGCTGGGGGCTCTCCCTCCCTCCCTCCCTCCCTCCCTCCAGCGCAAAGGAAAATTGGATCGTTTGTATCGTTTGCAACCGTAACGTCGACAAATGCCCGGCGTTCGCCATTATAAACACGACAATGAGACGGTGTAGGCTGGTTCGGCTACAGAGCAGAGTAGGCCAATGATCGGATTATCCTGGAAAGTTCTTGGGCAGAGAGCAACTTGGTGCTACGTGCCGAGCAACGGGCGAGCAGCTCGTAAGCAGGCAGCAGAGCTGACATAAGGCATTGTTAGCATCCCGGGGGACAAACCGAGATCAAACGCTGTTAGCACAAACTAGTATCCCTCCTTTCAGTTAAGTTCATTTCGCTGCCGTGCTCTCGGATGCTCTCGCGAAACACGCTGCTTAGTCAGTTTAATGCCTTCTGTTTGGACTCGCTGCCCTCGTTCGCCTCTTCTTATTTGCGACTCGTTTCTCCTTACCCGCGATTGCTTTGTTACGCGTGAATTGTTTGCTCTTCGAGCGTAGATGAGATTGCTAGCGAGCGATCCTTTTTTTTTTTTTTTTTTTTTTTTAAGTCGATATTCGCTCTAATATTCCAAGCTCTCATCGACTGTTATTCGCTGAAAAAGAAAAAAAGGAATGAAAAGAGAGAGAGAAAATCGCCACTCGAACGATTATAGTTCGGTATAATCCCGCGACTGAAAGAAACACCGCTCGGCCCATAAGTCATTCGCGTGACACCCAGCGTTTCGAATGCTGCCGTTTATCGAAGAGGGACAGCGAAACGGGAAGAGACAAAGTGTCCCCGAAAACACGTGAAACCCACGCGGCCACGGTCCGGTTAATATATTTTACCTGGTGGGATATATACCCTCCGGAGGTGCTGGCTTTTATATACCGTGTACGGGGTATTTATGTGTCGCCGCCTTGCCTAAGCGTTTGATATATGAACTATGAAGGAACGATATTCGTGACTCGGCGCGAAGGGGTGGAAACGAAGAAAGACAGAGACGTCTGGAGAACCGAGGGGACGATGTATGGGGGACCGGTGCCCGCGGAGAAAAGTGGCGAAAAGAGAAGACCGCGAACGGCACTTGAAAGATGGACGATCGCGCCACGAGCAAATAGGATGTTTAACGATACGCCGATACAAAAAGAGGAACTCGACCTGACTTTTGTTGTACTTTTGGGGGAAAGCTGGAATGAATTAGCATTCTGAATGGACGTGAAGTTACGATAACGAAATTCGTAATTTTCGCGACTTTGAACTTTATTATTATAAATAATACGTGAATCGTTGCGATAAATTTTTGGCTTCTCGAGAGCTGGCGAATACGAGTTTGCACGCCTGTTCAAATTGTAAGAGAAGACAGAACGCTGAAACACTACAATAAATAAAGTACAAAGGACTGCAAATTTAAATTGCCACGCATTAAAGTTATTAAACTTCGTTTCACCGGAGGAACTGTAACGGAAAGGATAATTCGAGGGTAGCGAATTCTCTTTCCCTTCTTTGAGCAGTGGAGTCTCGAACACTGGAAGACAGTGGAGGAGCAGAGAGAAGGTTGCTTGATTGGGTTAGCACTTAGTCCGTGATTGCCGTTTGCGACTTCTTTGCCATTTTCGCCTTCGAGTGCCCTCGAGATTTCTAGTCAGAGTACTCTGTCTGTTACATTCTCGTTTCATACCTTCCGGCCCTATCCTGAAATCTCTGATTATACGAAATGACACGAGGGCGATTTCATTCCCCGTTGATTGATATCAAGATTAATATCAAGATCGATGATGAAGTAATGACGAATAACAATGGACGACCGACGAGTGCGATCCCGAGTTCAATGAATTTACAAAATCTATCATTTCCACGTCGGTAGTGAAAACTTCCGCGTGAAACACCTCGGTACAGCAAAATGTAGTCGCGTTACTGGTCAAGCAATGGCTGTACAAGGGTTAAAGCTTAAATGCTTATCGGCGCCGTCTTCGGTACGAGATAACGAGGCAGAGAAGAAACGGAGGATCTCGCGAGACTTGCGGCGATCTCTCGCGTAGCCCGCGGCGGCAATTAAAACCGTTTGTCGTTTCATCGCCGAAGATAAATTCATAAACGTGTCTGTGCCTGCACGTGCATTCAAGGCACACGAGCACGTAGATGCATACACGGTGTCTTAGCAATCGCGATACAGCAAATCGGCAAGAGTGAATTGAAAATGTGGAAATAAAATCCGCTCGTACGCTACAGAATCGAGTTTGAAAATTTGTCAGACTCTGGATTGGATAGCAGAGTGTTGCAAGATATGAAATTTTGGTCGTGCGACGTTTCATTTTTCAAAAAGAAAGAAAAAAAAATTGAAATTAATCCTGAATCAAACGCAATAGATTTTAAAGAAGACTGCAAAAATGGCAATGGGAATGAGTGAAGATTCTAGATAATTTTACCGAAACATTGTAATTGCATCTCTGTAATTATAATTAGAATAATGTACTCGTTGCTTTCGATTAATTCTTTGCAAATTATGTAAACACCGCGATTACTAGAACACACTGTACAACTCTGTACACATAAAATTTGACTGGTTCTGAAGCCGAGTGAAAGAGTTTTTGTATATATATGTGTGTGTATGTAGAAAGAAGAAGACTACTACTAGAACACACTGTACAACTCTGTACACATAAAATTTGACTGGTTCTGAAGCCGAGTGAAAGAGTTTTTTTATATATATGTGTGTGTATATAGAAAGAAGAAGACTACTACTAGAACACACTGTACAACTCTGTACACATAAAATTTGACTGGTTCTGAAGACGAGTGAAAGAGTTTTTGTATATATTATGTGTGTGTATGTAGAAAGAAGAAGACTACTACTAGAACACACTGTACAACTCTGTACACATAAAATTTGACTGGTTCTGAAGACGAGTGAAAGAGTTTTTATATGTATATGTGTGTGTATGTAGAAAGAAGATTATTACTAGAACACACTGTACAACTCTGTACATATAAAATTTGACTGGTAGGTGAAGACGAGTGAAAGAGTTTTGTGTGTGTGTGTGTGTGTGTGTGTGTGTGTGTGTGTGTGTGTGTGTGTGTGTGTGTGTGTGTGTGTGTGTGTGTGTGTGTGTGTGTGTGTGTGTGTGTGTGTGTGTGTGTGTGTGTGTGTGTGTGTGTGTGTGTGTGTGTGTGTGTGTGTGTGTGTGTGTGTGTGTGTGTGTGTGTGTGTGTGTGTGTGTAGAAAGAAGAAGACGCGTGTTGGTGAGGTAATCGTGAGTCGAATAAGGATGGAAATGTGGCGGAGTTCGAACCGGCGCGGCGGTCCGACTGATTTACATATCCGTACCGCTCGGCGTACTCTCTTAAGAATCACTATAAATATGCCGAGGGTGGTTTAATATGCGGTAGCTCTTTAATTTATAACAACTTATTAAATAAAGGCTCGCGGCCATTTACGCGCGCGCGCGCGCAGTGTAACCACTCGCAGCGTCTTATCCGTCTCGATAAATAAAGTATCCGCATCGAGATCGCCAGATCTTGTTTCTCAGTTCGATCCACTCCGTTTCTTCGTTGTATTTATATGTAACGTCTGTACGTAAAGAATTATGCGCGCGAAGAATTACATAAACTTCGTTCATATGAACTTGTTGGTGGAGAAATAACTAGTACAATTGGACTTTATATAACAAGAGTTCGTTTCGTCTAAAAATTCGCGACGCAAGTCTGGAAATGAATATTTAACAAAAACTTTTTCGTAGAATGACAGTTGAATTTGAACTTTCTTCCGAGACTGAGATTTCTCAATTTAAATCGTCTACTTTTCAATTCACGGAACCAATTACATGCCGTGGATTAAAAGCAGATTCTTGGATAAAAAATTCTCCGAGTTCAACGAAATTTTAAAAGTAATTTTAAAGATTTCTTAAGTCAAAGCGACAAAATTCACTCGACTATCTCGAAGAATAATTTTCTTCGGTGACCCGAGAAAAGAGATCAGACGGTTGAAACGTAAGTCGTTCAATGGGTTCGAGAGTTCATTGAACAGGACGCGTGTCAAAAGTGACGTTTCGAACTGTACCATGTCAAAAACGTGAGAACGATCTACATCCACGTGTCCTGCGACAGTTCGATGCACAATCGTGCACTGCCTGCGGCTATACGAAACTTATTTGGGTAGTCTCCCCTATGATCCTTTATTTTGGCGCGTGGCTGCATCGTTTAATGGATGCACTTCCGCTTGGCCAAGCAGAGGAACGCGCGCTACGGATTTTAACCTTTATTTTATTTCCACTGCTCTCTATTTTCTCGATTGCTTCGTACGATGCTGCGAACATCGCCAACTTTTTAAATTGCACGGAATTCATAAAACCAACGTAACGTGTCTGTCTTCTTGACAAAACAGCCGCTCGAAAGTTTGAGGCGCGTTTCAAAGATTTGAAAAGTAAATTCAGTTCAGTGCAACACTGCCTGAATGCTGTGTTGAGAACGTCTCAATGAGCTTCCTTTTCGGGAATTACGCGCGGATTAATTTCGATACAGCGGAGGGCCTTAGGGCGTACCCTTTCGGAGTCTAATTGGATTGCACGCGTACGTGGCTACGTGTGTACAGTCTCTCACTCCTTTCGTGCGTGATCTACACGCCGCATCCGTGTGTACATATTCGGCGTGTGCTCTATTCAGCGTTGCTTCGACGTGCAGAAACCACGGAAGGATCCACCGCCATCCCAAATTTTCAAACCGCGATACTGAATAATTTTGCTGGATACTGAACAACGACGGAAACTGACAGAACATTGACGTTCTTCATGTATCATAAAATCTTTCAGCGAGAATTTTTCCTTCGACGATGGACCACAATCCAAGACTTGGTTATTACTTTGGATACTTTTCGAGATATTTAGAATTCTTTTTGATTCTCGGTGTTTCGCGAATCCGTTTAATCGAGCTGCTAAAAATTCAATGCCACGTTAGCCGTGAATTAATCTGATTCCAGCTTATTGTGCCACGTACACGTGTACGTGGATGCGCGTCCCTTATCCACCTTGCACGCTCCGGATGTCGCTTAGAATGTTTCGGGGTAGGTTCTATCTAACCCATTGCACGTGTCTCTCGCTCGAATCTAGGGCGTATATGTTTCACGAGGAAGAATCTAACAGCGGCACCTCCTTAATTAACACCGTTGTGCACAGTGTACTCTACTATGCAATGAAAATCGTCGAAATTTAATAGTTTATGCAGTAGCTAACAAAAATATCATCTCGACATGTTATCGATTCTGTTCGCACCTGATTCACTTTTACGAATTCATTTTATCAACACTTGGACGTTACTATGAAATTCTGGTACCTAGTCCACGTTAAAGAGCGAAGTATTCTTCGTTTTCTCAAATTAAATGTGCAAAAATATATACTTCCATGAGATATCTGTTCAATACCAATAGACGATGGCTCCTCTTCAGGAATTCCGTCACGTGTAATTTTCCAATATCAACACGCACAAAGAGAGGAGAGGAGGAAAGTCGCCTTTAATGTCAGACACATCTAACCCCCTTTGCACGTGTCATCCCGGAGACTAAGGGCGTGAACTCACGTTCACGCACGCCCACGCACGAGGGGAAGATAACGGTTGCGGGGTCACTCGACACGGTGTTCTCTCGCACAATCTTCCTCTCCACCCTGTTGGAACGGCGACGTGTAACAACCCTTACCGACGCGACCAACCTTCTCTCTCTATCCATCTGACTCTTTCTCCTTCCCTCAGCTAGGCTTGCACAATCGCCGCCTGATTGATAATTTATACGGTGCGTGCAGGTTATTTGATTATCTATCCCCCCCTCCCTCAACTGGCCCTCTCTTCTTCTGCCTCTCCTCTTCCTTTTCTCTATCGTTTCGACGATCCTTCGAATCTTGGATTCTTCCTTTGTTATTCTAGGCGTTTCGGTAATCGTGTCGTGAAACTTTAAAAATTTTTCGAGGAACGATATACGTAGTTGCAAAAAATTTCCCTTCAGCTCTCCAAAAGCAATGTACAAAAGCAATGTGTATTCAAAATTTACATTAACTAAAGAACCTTCGATCCACTAACTCAATAAGCAGAATAAAATTATCCAAGTGATTTGTATAGTTCTACGAATATCTCGCAAACACTTTTCAGACTACGTTTCATTTAAATGCTGAGTCAGAGAAAAAGAAATATACGCAAACGTGTAAGTCCGTACAGATGGACTAGGCGTGTGTCTACAAAGTTCTAGGGGGGATGCACCATGGGTTACCTCAAAAGAAGATTCCGAATGATACCAATTATGTCATCAACTCACCATACGTCCCCTTGGCTGCATTCGCTCGCTGTCATAGCATGGATTACGCCCGCATGTCAACCCCTGCCAGTCTCGCCACCCTCCTATTTTTCCTTGCTCGCCTCTCCCTTGGTCTCTGTGGAGATCCGCACAATCTCAGAATCAAAAGAAAAATATGTAATTGTCTTTATTTACCCTTACGCCTTTTTCACGGTCGGGTGATAGCACGTCACAGCACGACACGTCAGTAGACTACCGATTTTTATCCTAAATTGAAACGAAAACTTGACCATTCAGATAGACCAGTTGGAATAAAAATTTATTAAAAGTATTGTTGCAGGAATGGCTATAAAACTTCTACGTACAAGATGTAATACGTTTGAAATAGCGTTGGAAATTTACAAGAAATGAATAATTTTATTGGAATGACTGTAAAAGCGAAGAAGAAGAAAATCTATTACTGAACGCACAGTTGACAATATCAGTGATTAAGATTTTTGTAACTAAAATTGCGTTTTGATTGCCGTGGGTTTTCGCGACCGAAAAGAACCCAGATTTCTGTGCTCCTTGTTGCAATAATTATTATACATAATAGTCTGCTCGGCATTTAAATGAAAACAACACTTGTCTTTAAGACCACTTCTCGGAGTACCATCAATCATTTCGTTCGTCAAATCTTTTTTATAATCCATTTCTCGCCCACGATTTATACATTTTCGTTCATTTTCTTCAACGTTTAACATTTGCTTTGTATTGTCTTCGTTCTCGATATTGATCTCTGATTTCTCATTTTTGAAATTTTCTTTCACGCCTATGTTACCGATACGATCTTCAATTAAACTCGAGTCCGCTTTCGCATCATTTACCAGAGAATCCTTAACTTTTATTTTATTTTCTGGATTGAATCCTCCACTTTGAAAATGTTTCGAGGCAAGGTCAATTGCTTCACCTACAATCACGCTCGGTTTTATTTTCGGTTTTGTCCGAGATCTCACCGACCTGAATCGACACGGTTCTTCGTTCGGTTCTTCCGACTCTGTCTCTTTATTTTCCTCTCTGGAGACGTACTTGAAATTAAACTGATTTTTCGTCATCGGATTGCTCGATCTAAGACGATTTCCTATTCTTATCGGCAATTTAGAGTGACCAAATTCTTCAGATCGGATTTTCTTTTTCACAACTATCGGTGAATGTTGATTGGACGCGGAAACCTCTCTGATTTTCGATCTGTCTAATTTTCGTTTCAAACAGGCCGCTGTCCTCTCTACGATATTCGTTCTAACTTTCTGATCGTCGGTAACGCTCGACGTGTTACTAGCGTTCGTTATTCTCTTCTTTTTATCATCATTTTTATCTGTCGAAGCGCTACCCGATCTCTTCAAATACCTATTTGTCTTGTTTGTCCATCCAGAAGTAATTTTACTCACAAGTTTACTCTGACTCTTCGATTCGTACTTGCATTGTCTTTGATTCTTCGCAGAGTCGACGATTTTAAAATTTTTATGGACATTCGGACTCGTAGCTCGATCTTTGTCGAAATTGGGATTCGATTTTTCCTTTGCTTCGTTGCTGTTTGACTGTTCATTACGGAGAGCATAAGCGAACAAGTTTCCTTTATCATCAATTTCCAATGTGACTTGAGGTTTTATTAAGGATGGATCATTGCAGGATCCTGATTTCTTAGAATGCTTCTGCAGAAATCTATCTTTCCATCTGCGAACGTCGCTATTCTTTCCTGAACTCTTCAAAATCGGATAAGATTTATTGTCTAAAGAAACTTGTTCCTGATACGGGTAAGTGATCTCTTTATTTTCAGTAATTTCTTTATACTTTTCATCGCTTTCGTCCAATGGAATAAATTCCCAAAAGTTGGCCTTCGCGTTGCTCTTCTCAACCTGATTTGCCAACTTTGAAAACTGTTCGCCGGAAGTACAAACATTCTGCAAATCGGACAAACTGTCTTTGTCCACTGCACGATCAACAAATTCTCTATCCACAGAACGATTATAATTCGCGTCTTTTAATCTAGAAAATTTAGAATACTCGTCATTTTCACTTTCATTGTCCTCCCGAGTCTCAGTTTCTAAATTTTCGTAGAGATTCTTCAAGAAAGATCGCGTCTTCTTTCGCCGATCTACAGGCGGTGAATATGTTCTGGATCGAATTCTGCTCGGAGTCGGTTCGATCCAGTCTCTGGACACTTCATTCGAATTCTCCGCACTCTCGTTTTTCGAACTGTATCTGGAAAATCTGTGATCTCTTTGCGATATTTCGTCGACATGATTTTCGACGTCGTTCATTCTTTGCCAGTGTGATTTCTGATTTCTCAATGAATTTCGTGGAATGTCTTTGGATACAAAGTCTTCTGGATAATCCTGTTTCGTGGAAACTATTCTTTCCCTGTTGATAACTATTTGATCATTAATGTTAGGATCCAACCTTTTGCTGGGGTAATTGGAATGAACAAATTTTAATTTAGCTCCAGCACTTTTTGGTCTCGTTGGGTTGGATTGCGAGAGAGTCTCCTTTTTTACATCATTTAAAAAATTCTGACGTACTATTTTGGGATTATTTCGAACAGTGTTTGACATTTCGCAGAAACTGTTATCTTGTTTGTAGGAATTTGGTCTTGATCTATCCGGTGATGTTCTTAATTTGCTTCTGAAATCTCTGCACTTTGGTTTCCTTTTAAATTCTATATTCTCCATAAGATCTTCGTGTGGAGAATAGCTTTGCCAATAGTACTGTAGAATTAATCAAAACAAGAAGGAGAGGTTATTCTTAGTGTAACATAACAAAGAAAATTCCTAAAAGTTTCAATAAAGTTTCTGATACAATCATACAAAATTACAACTATACTTGATTAGCTTCATCTTCTTTAAGAGTAAACAAATATTCTTCAGTATCCACTGCATCAAGTCCATTTGATGCTCGAGATCTTTCTCCGTCAGATTTTTTCTCAATCTTCTCGTCGCAATGAGATTTCCAATTTTCGTTCTGTTTCATCCTGGACAGTTTTGGAGAGTGAGATCTATCGGTGTTTCGCGAAGCTTTGAATGCCGGTAATCTGGCGTCACAGCCTGTGTCCGATAATTCAACGATTTTCCGTATATCTTTGTTAGCTTTCATAGTAATTATAGGCGATATACTGTCCATGAAGAAAAATAATGGATTGTCCACAAACGAATTCATATTTGAAACTATGTAGACGACATAAACTGTATAGCCTAAAACGTGTGTTCATTCATAGAAATCACATTTCCTGATTCAAAATTTCATGTCAGAATATCACAGGATTTTGTTCATCCGCTTGATTTTGAGCACATCACTTGAGATTTTGGAACGGGGTAATTGTCGTTTGAACTAACTACATCTTTTTGTTGACATTTTTACGAATGGATTAATTGCACCATCGTCACATGTTTTCAATTTTCGTTGTGTTCAGAAATGAGTTCTCATACTGATCTTCTCGTCTTAACATTTTGAAAACTTCATGGAGATGAATCATTTTAGACAAGAGCTTGAAAATAACACCAGGTAACTGCTAAATTGACGAAATTTATTGAAACTCGTGGCGCCACCTTTTGAGATGTAACTGTAAATTACTCTAAATGAACTATAAGAATGCTATAAGTTATTCTAAACATGTACATATCTGATTCCTATTAAATGTGTATTCATTTGTATGCTAATTTAGATATTCCATATTTCTAAACATAAATCTAATTTACCTGAGTGAGATCATGATTCATCTAGTCTCATGTAGTCTAGCTATAAATTAAACTTTAAACAATGCCTGTTTACTAAAAATCGCTTGTTATTTTCAATTGTGGATTGAAAAAAAGTAAATATAATCATTAATATCATCAATATAATCACTAATATAAAGTATAATATAGTCGCAAGATATATCTTTAACAAAATATGAATTAATATAAATATCTTTAATAAAATATGAATTAATATAAATATCTTTAATAAAATATGAATTAATATAAATATCTTTAATAAAATATATGAATTAATATATTTATTTTGTAAAATACAATAATATTTGTTGAAAGAGTAATAATTCCTGAAAGTAATACAGTGAAAATTATACATTAGTGTGAACAATGATAATTATTAAAAAAGAAATGTAATCTTTATAAAAATTTAAGAACTTCAACAATTAAAAAAATTGAAATTTTTAAAAATTCTAAAAATTGAAGTTACTATAAAAACTGAAGCTCTGATGTAAAATTTATATTTATAATGATATTATAATATTATTCATAATTAATTTATAAGCAATCCAAATGTCCGCCATTCCGCCATTTCAAATACATATTCTTTGAACAAATCAAACATGGCGTTCGTCGGTTAGATAAAACTATATTCAAACGATGTGTAATCCATTCGTGATTACTAAGAATGTCTATCGATTGAATACCAAATGATGCATCAGTTATTTAATAAAATAAAATTTTATTGGAATAAATCAAATATTGTCATACCTGTGTGAAAAACTGTTGGACTTTGTTAATATTGGTCATCATTTTGAAATTTTTCTCGTAGTTGATGTTCTCTGCAAGAGAAGGCCGAAATTTTCAAATGAATCCATACAAGATTTATTTGGTATTAGATATTTATTTATACATGAATATTTGTTTGGGCAAATATTTCTTCGAATAATTAAATTAATGGATGTAGAAATTAATGGATGTGTAAGTGAGAATGATACTCTTTTAGTGTGGAATATAATTGTATGTATTTTCATATACACTTAATACGAATACAAATATTCACTTCTAATCGACGTAAGTGATTAAATCGAATGTACGTAATAATTTTTTTAAATATCTAACAATGCAAAGGTATTGACTGTAATTTTTACCTAAGAATTCCTGGATCACGTTTTCCCTTGCCGCACTTTCCGTTAACACTAACTTGTACGTTACGTTCTAATATTATAAATCGATTATATCGATTTATATTGCTAGAAAGTATCGCAATAATTAACTGCGAAATTTCTCCGTTGGCGCTGTGATCTTTACCTAACTTAAGATCGCTGCGTGCGCATTTTGTACGAAATTAGATTGTGTAATTTTAAATAAAAAAAAAAACTTTCTTTTTTAAATTTTTTCGTCCTCAAAAATTGTACTGAATATAATTCCTATTTTAGCGGTAGTAAATCGCGCAAGAAACACTCTGTTTTTTTCGAAGTCAATATTTCACGAAATATCACGTCTGTTAGTCTTCTACCCACGTCTGTTAGTTGCAAGAAATTTTCTATCTTCTTATTTTATTTTCAATCAGTAAATAATATATAAATAATGAAGGAAAACCTTATCAGATGACATACTCTATACTTTATCTATGGTCAAATTTTTGAAATTCAAATCAGGGAACAACATCTATGTAAATTCTTTATCCGTGACTTATTGGTGAATGCCGCTCTGATTCTGAGATAAATTGTACCAACTTGTTTTTTACACTATGAAGCATTTATATGAAAAACTTTAAATTAAGTTAGAAAAAATCCGTATTAACTTTGTATCGCATTATGATAGAGACAGATACGTGTATGAAAATAAATAAATACGTTTACTTAATTTTAAATAATAAACAAGTGTACACTTCCTCATGATAAATACAAGTCAACATTGTTAAAAATGCAGAGAGAATTAAACGAAATAATTGAGAAATCGTTACAAAAAGCTTACGATCACGATAGAACTGGGAACGTAGGAAAAGCATATGCGTATTACACAGTTGTTGCAGAGTTATGTTCTCGAAAAAGACCAGAAATCGAAGAAGCGTTTGTCGATGTCCTCTGTATGTTGTTATTTTGCACCACTAATATCATTTAAGATCCAAAGATTTACATATATTTATTTTTTAGGTCAATGGGGAATACAGCTAGCAGGTGAGAACAGGTTCGAAGATGTTGCTTTGTGTTACAAACGTTCATTGGATATCTATCAGAACAATCCTCGTATGTTAAATAATTTTGCAGCACATCTCTTAAGGTAAATTAACTCACTGCTTGGATAAACGTATTATCAGTCGGGTTTAAAATTGATTTTTTGACATGACAGATATCATGACCACTAAAGTTCCTTATAATGAGGAAAAAAACTATATTGTTAAAGGAATAATGATCCGCTAGAAGCAATAAAATACTTAAAGAGAGCCCTGCAAGCGAATCCTAATTTTTTACCAGCAGAAAGGAATTTGCAGAATGCGTACAGTATGGCTGTAGATAGATGGCATTTTCCAATGTTGAACGACAAGCACAGAAACATGGCATTCCAACATGTAATTTATAAAAGAATATCTCAAGGATACAATACTGTGTTGGATGTAGGAACTGGTACAGGATTGTTAAGCCTATATGCACAACATGCAGGTGCTAAGAAAATTTATGCATGCGAATGTTCGCCAGTGATGCTAAAAATTGCAAAAAAGGTATTTGAAACCAATGATGCTAAGGATATAATATTATTACCCAAACTCTCTTCAGATCTTGTAATTCCTACAGATATTGCAGAAAGGTCAGTTCTCTTATAACAATATAAAAATTTATACAGAGTGAAATTTGCTTTAGATTAATAAACTACAATTTCAATTATGAAATCTTGTTTTAGAGTGAAATTGGTAGTTACAGAAACTTTTGATGCCGGTTTATTTGGAGAACATGTGATACCTTCTATGATAAGTGTGCATTCAAATGTTTTGGATAAGAATGGTATAGTGGTACCAATGGGAGCTACACTTTATATAGCTGCTATTGAGTGTGAATATATAAGAAATAAATCAGCTGTAATGTTTGATAAAATAAAACATTTTTGTCCTCTAAATTTTGATAACATATCTGTATTGTTGGATGAGGAATACTATGATACAGAAAATTTAAAAAACGTGGAAGTTAATTATATAATAGAACCCACAGCATTTTTTACCATTAATTTCAATGATTTGTCGGATTTACAACAATTTAATACAGATGGAATAAAAAATATTATAAATATAACATGTAAACACAGTGGTACAATAGATGGTTTAATAACTTGGTTTAAGTTACATCTCGATGAGGAAATAACAATAGATACTTCGGAAAAGAAATCATGTTGGCAAGCTGCCATTTTCCCTACAACACCAAAATCATTGAAGAAAGATGATGTAATTTCAATTAAGGGAGAAATGTTGAAGGGTAAACTTAAATGTTCGTACTCGTCTAATAATTCTGAATACGATGATTATGATCATAAGCTTTTATATCGTTTACCAAAAGAAGTTATAACGTTTCTAAACGATGTAGAGTACATAAAATTACTTACTGAAGTTAGCAAATCATTTATTAATAAAGAAATACACAGTATTTTGGATACTTCTCCATTTCCTATTTACGGATTAATATTACTAAAGGAGAACAAACATAGCAAGATTTTATACTACAAAAATGAAAATGTGATGTTTCAACGTTTTATCAAACAAATAGTAGAACAAAATGGTTTCGAAGATAAATTACGTATTGTATCAAAGTATAATCATATTAATGATTCTTTAGATACTATATTTATTCATGATTTCGATATTAAAGGAGAATTGAAAGATTGCAGTGATGAACACAATCACGAATATTTTCGGTAAGAATAAATTAAGTATGTTATTGCGTTTTGATTGTGACACAATAATAAAAATTTTGATGCTTTTACAGATGTTTACTTAAACCAAATGGCATTTTATTGCCTGAACAGATATTTTTTGTAGGTCAGCTTGTGTTTTCAGATGATTTACCAAATATGGTTTATGTAGAAGATAAAAATTTACAAGATATTTCGACATTTGTATTTGATGCATCAAATTTTGAAAAGGTATATAATTTTTTTTATATAATTCATTCACGTATAGAAAAGTACTGAATTATTACATTCCTTTATAGGGAACACACAATACTTTTAATAATACAACTTCTTATGGTATTGCACAATACATTAATGAATTTAAGGTGAGATATAAGATGTTATAATGAAAATAATACAATTATAAACTTTTCTTTATTATATATATTACAGATAAACCAAATTTTCGATTTGAATTCAAGTTTGTATTTATACGAACCTTTATCCAATGTAAATGTATTGATAGAAATGAGAGAGAATGAAGTTGCTGAACGTGTGATAAATTTTGGAAAAATAAGTGCAACAAATAATAAATTATTGCCAAATGCTTTAGTATGTTGGTACAAAGTCAGATTGACATTAAATTATAGTTATGATACAAAAAGAAATGGATCGTTTATGAATCATATGGCAATATTATTAGAAGATGAATTAAAGAATTCCATTTTACAAGGTAATGAAGTATGTATAAAAGTTCAGCAAACTGAAAACATAATACGAGTAAAAATCAAGTGATATTAATCCTTTACAATTTTCTATAATTATTGTTCACTTTAAAATATATATTTGTTTCACATATTCCAGTAATTTAAGTACATACAATTTCATACAAATAGTACAAAAAATACAACCTATGCATATAAACAATGTAAAATAAAAAAAAATAAATTCAACATTAATTGTATTTTGATAAAGTGTTATATATCGAAAATTCCCATTAAAAATAATATTTCATAATTTACTTTGTAAATTATCGTTCAGAAATTTACATATATGAGGTGCTATTCTTTCAGGATAATTATTATGCACATCATGATTACCTGTTACAGTAATTATAGTGAAAAGGTGACTAATATCAATAACATCTGGTAATGCTTCTATTATTTTTGACAGCATAGATGTCCTTCTAGAATTATTCGCTATAATTAATAGTGTTTTAGTCGAGTATTTACTGAAAAAATCTCTGTGTTGTTCTATTGTAAAATATGGTTTTAACATAAGTCCTAATCTTTTATCCCGATTATATTTGTATAAATCGCCGATTTTAGTGACTGCACGTTTAAACACAGCTTCTGCAGCTTCTGTGTTTAATGTTTCGTATCGTCTAAATTGCAAAGAGTATAAAATTTGTTCTTTGGTATAAAGTCTCTCGCTATGTTTGACATCAATATTTGTATCATACAACTCACGAATAAAGCTAACAGTATCCGAGATGAAGAAAGGCAAAAGTCCATCAATCGCTACAATCTTTTCAAGTCTTCCAGGATATAAAATGCTAAAGTATGTTCCGATATGAGCTCCAAGACTGTGTCCGATATATGTACAAGTTTGCCATTTTAATGCAGTCAAAACAAGCAATATTGAATAAACATAATCAAAAAAATGTAGTGGTAATCCAGCTGACATTGCAGATGATAATCCATGTCCTGGTAAATCTATATTTACGCATTGGTACTCTTCTGGCAGGTATTCCATTAATCTGTCAAATACTCCAGCATTGTCCAATATACCATGCACCATTAGAATTCTTTTTTTTTTTGACGATCCATATATTTTGCCTGTAATGTATCCCCATGGTACTGGAAATTTCACTTCTGTTGACATCCTTTTTTGATTCATGTTAATTTCACTAAAATAGATATATTATAATCAATCAATTTGTTATTTCATATTTTTGTACATTCCGTAAAAGTTCTTATTTAAGAAATTACTTTATGTAAAATAGATGGTTTTCATTTTCAAAAGCTACTTACTTGGAATGCTTGGAATAAAAATATTAAGTTCAAAGTTCAAAAGTTAGAAAAGAAATTTCACAAGTCATCAACACGTTCAATATTAGAATAGTTAGATTACATTGATAAAACATTAATACGAATTAAAAAAATTTATGTACATGATATATATATAAATAATCGTATATATATATACATATGTATACATACATATACACATATATACGATTATTACATGCAACCATTTAGTAACTAAACAAAGATGGCGTAACGTATTTAGAAAAAAGTTACTATCTCATTCAGAAATTTTAATTTGTAAAAAATCATAACTTGATTGTTTTGAAAAGCACTATTATTGTCTTTGTAATTTCATGCTTGTCCTATAATTTCATGCATTGTACATTAAATACATCAAACAAATACATATCAAATTTTTATTTAATAATTTTATTTGATGTTACATAAATTCATAGTTAATAATGAAAATAAGTAAAAATTAATTATATTTTAATGTTTGATAATTAATTGTTAATTTAGCAGTAAGACTATCAATGACAAAGTATAAAACTTGTAGGAAAATGAAAGTGTAAGAAACAGGAAAAGGAATAAACAACACCGAACACAAATTTTTATTTATCTATTTTCGAAAAGGAGGTTATATCTACGACAATTATACTTTATGAAAAGAAATTATTTGTTATTATGGGCTTTTGTTATTGTCTGATGTAACAGCAAGCGAAGGATTAAAATTTCGTATATACCGCCAACTTTGTGTAATAACAATGATTGATATCAGGTGGCGTAGTAATTTGTACACTACTTGAATACACAGGAGTTCTCTGGCCCTGCTTTGTCATGGACATGCAAGCTTCTAATGGTTCGTACGTGTTTTCCTACGTTATGTGATATGTTGGCGCGTTAAATTACATCGTAATTTATGATTCTGGAATTGAATATTTCTCGCAGGATATGGTGTATCATCGAAGAGAAACTTCTTCATTCGAAACATGTTTCCTAGTGGAAAAGGTTGAATAAACGTTGATTTTCAAAGCTTCGGCGTCGCTTTGAGAAATAAATCTTATTGAGTTTTTTTGCGCATTTTATACGACATAGAATAGAATTCAGATACAGCAGCATCAATTCGAAAAACCGTTGTCGCGTTACGAATCACATTCTGCATAGTAGTTCGTCCGATGGATTTTCTTTGCATGCATAGAGTCGTTCGTTTAAGCATTTTAATTTAATCAGAATCGCACTATTTGTTAGAAACGATTTATCTCGTTATTGAATATTGTTTGTACGACCGAAATATCCTGTTATTCGATGCTAAAAGATATTAACGTACATAATTTGTCTAAGAGTAATATTTCAATCATTATGTGAATGTAGGAATGGATATTTGTATGAATTCAGTGTATGCTTCCATCCCTGGATTACCGGAACTAGGGATGGTATGGATGGGAGATATGATGGTACATGGAGAACCTACACATGAACTTATGTTGGATCCACGTCAAGGTGAAAGCCCATTTTTCTCTCATGGTTCTAATCCATATGAAGATATTAGAAATCATCAAATTGCACCTACAACTATGGTACGGTATTTACCACCTCAGTTTTCTAACGAATGTTCGGAGCCTGATGAAGCCATGGAAGCTGTCGATGCCCAAGAAATGACACAGGTTAATTTATTTCTTCAATTGTCACAGTGTCATTTTATATTGAATCTGTAAGTTTGTTGTTATTATTGGCTTTTTTTTAGGAATACGATTCACAGTCTGAAAGACAAGAAATGACTGAATATTTAACATTAGAAGATTACATGGGCGATGAGGAAAGGGAGCAAGTTGTAAACAATGCAGCAACGCAAACTACTCAGGACAATCGTAATAGAAAAATAAAACCTATAAAGCATCCTGGACTAGTTTTAAAGACACCAATTGCATATCAACCACATACAGATTTAAATTTTATTCCCATTCGTAAGGACGGCATAGGTAAGAACTTAAGAACACAATAACAAATTAAAAATTTATTAATGCATGACTATAAACTTTTATTTTTGACAGCTGTTTGTGAAAAATGTGGTGCTATTGGTGTGAAACATGCATTTTATACAAAGGAACGTCGATTTTGCAGTAGAGCGTGTGCAAGATCTTCAGAGCACACAGCTCCTACTGCTGATTCCACATATAGTCCATCACATTCAATAGAAACACCCACATCTGTAAACTCGACTTCCCCAAATGAGTCCAAATTAATGAAAAATGTAAGTTCCGTTGAAAAATGTATGTTTAAAAGGATTATGCAATATTTTTGCAAATGCCTTAGATCTCGGTGAAAGAAGAAACAGACATAAAACCTTTTGAAGTAGAGAAAGAAAAAGTTATATCAGAACCAGTAATGCCAGAGGATTTACCTGTAAGAAGAAAAAGAACTGCTGAAATGGCAGGCTCTTATGATTGGACACCGCAATTAGTTGAACCAGGGTTTTGTGCTGCTCCAGTATCTTGTTTTAAACACGTGGGTCTTTTATATAATCTATACTTCAATACTTTTACTGTTATATTCTCAATTTTACATAAATTTTAATGCTTCAGGCACCTATATCAGAAATTTGGGATAATATAACAGTTGGCATGAAAGTAGAGGTAGAAAATACTGATTGTGATGAAGTATGCGAAGCTTTTCCAGACTCTTTCTGGGTCGCTACTGTATTACGTATATCTGGATATAGAGCCTTGTTAAGGTATGAGGGCTTTGGACTCAATGCTGACAAAGATTTTTGGGTGTCTTTGTGCTCGAATGATATACACCCCGTAGGTTGGTGTGCAACTATTGGAAAACCTCTTATTCCACCTAACAGTAAGTAAAAATTTATAACGCGCATTGTTATATAACCCTTGTTATTCTGGTACGAAATTTTTAACAATGATGTCACAATAATATTTTATAGCAATTGCTAACAAGTACAAAGACTGGAAAGATTTTCTAATGAGACGATTAACAGGTGCAAGAACACTGCCAACTAATTTTTATAATAAAGTTAATGATAGTATGAAGTCGCGTTTTAGATGTGGACTTCACTTGGAAGTTGTAGATAAAAATAGAATTTCGCAAGTAAAGGTAGCAACGATACAAAAAATTGTGGGTAAACGGTTACACGTACGATATTACGATTCACCTCCGGAAGACAATGGTTTTTGGTGTCACGAAGATTCTCCTCTTATACATCCTGTTGGCTGGGCTAAACGAGTAGGACAAACGTTGGACGCGTACCCGGAATATTTGGAGCGTGTATCAAAATCGAAACTGTGCGAAGACGATGCAACTGAAGATCTTTTTCATGTGCCAAAGAACCATCATGTACACATTGGATACACATTTCGAGAAGGAATGAAAGTAGAAGCCATTGATCCTCTTAATCTCTCTGCCATATGTGCAGCAACAGTTATGCAAGTTTTAAAAGAGGATTATATAATGATCCGCATTGATAGTTACGATGAAGATGCAAGTGGCGCTGATTGGTTTTGCTATCATTCATGTTCACCTTGTATTTTTCCAATTGGATTTTGTTCTCAACATGGTTTACCACTTACACCACCAAAGGGTTATGATCCTACTACATTTACATGGGATACATATTTAGTAGAGACAAATACTACACCTGCTCCTGTGCAGTTATTTAATAGGGTAACTACCGAAACAATCTTGATATTTTTTATAGCGGTGGTAAACACTGAAGGAAGGATTTGTATTATTTATATATTTTATATGATTTATATGCTTTATTCATTACTTTTCAATAAACAGTAATTGGATTACAGGAAATACCTCAGCATGGATTTATTGAAGGAATGAGACTCGAAGCTGCTGATTTAATGGATCCTAGATTAGTTTGTGTTGCTACTATTACTAGGGTGATTGGGAGGTTATTAAGAGTACACTTTGATGGTTGGGAGGACGAATATGATCAATGGTTAGATTGTCAGAGTCCTGACATTTATCCAGTTGGATGGTGTGATCTGGTTGATCATAAATTAGAAGGGCCCCGTGCACTCAATAAAAACACTAGTCCTACTGGTAAATACACATTCCTACCTTCTTTCACATTCTAAGATTGTTTCAGTATTATTAATATATTTTTTATTATTCTTGTGTGTCAGTTTCCATTTCTAAACATCATAAATGCATATATCATTTCTTTTCTTAGTAAAATCACCAAGAGGCCTTAAACGTAAAACTAAGAGAAAATTGAAAAAAAGCAGCAAAGTATTTTGCGCGAAAAACATTCTACCTCGGCACAGTGAACGTATTAGCATGGCTCGTGAACGTGAACGAGAAGTAGAGCCAGCCCAAGGAATAAAAATTGAAAGAGAGCGTGACTTAGAAAGCCTACCAGAACAAAGAAATAGGGAACCAGAGCCAGCAGAAGAACCAGCTGGACCCGATCAAACTTTACCTAGCCCTACCACTGGACAAGGTCAAGCATTAAATGATACTCAAAGTGAAATACAAAGCCCTCCACCACCAAAAGAACGAACTGCGACGTCGTACATTAATGTAAGTACAATTTAATATTTTTATATTGTTTTATAATGTTTTATATAGTAAATTTATATTAGTGAATTATACCTATAAATCTATACTGAATTAAACTGTTACTTGCTTTCTCCTTTATAGAAATTAAAAATAAGAAAAATTAGGTTTTAGATATTGAATTTTAAATATGAATGGTTAAAGTACATGGTATTTTACAGGTAACGTCTGCCTCTAGCAAATACATCCCAAGGCTAGCAGATGGTGTTCAAAAAAGTTCTGAATTTGGTGATTTAGTGCCATCTGAGTGGAATGTGTTTGATGTTGCACAATTCCTTCGTGTTAATGATTGTGCAACATATTGCGATAATTTTAGTAAACGTAAGATAGATGGAAAAACTCTATTAACACTCACTAAGGACCAAATAATAGACCTAACCGGTTTTAAAGTTGGGCCTTCTTTAAAAATATATGATCTTATTCAACAATTGAAAATCAAAGTGAATCCAGCTCAGGAAAGGTTGAAATTAGGATTGAAAAAATTATTATAACAAAGATAGTACATAGTTAATACCATGAATAAGTTCCATCATTGCATACAAATAAACATGGATTTACAGGTAAGGCATGTAGATGCAAATAATTAAAAATTCATATTTCATTACGGTTATATACAATGTTTGTTATATGCTTTATTAATAAAAGTCTTCTACACACACGCGCACGCGCATACATATATAAGTGTGCGTTTGTGTATGTGCTATGTGTGTATGTGTGTGCGTGTATGTAAATATATATACACATACATACATCAAACTAGAAAGAGCTAAAAATAGAGATCTTACTCTACTCTAATCTAGTATGTATTTGGAAAGAACAGCATTTATTTTAAAAAATGAGGAAAAATAAGAAAAAGGTAAAAATATGTTGTTTCGTTTTGGAAAGTAGGTAAATGTAGTAAACTAAAAATATGCATTTATACATGTTCACGGTTATTAAATTAATATTTGATAAAATGTTAGCTTTAATTTTATATCTTTTAAAAAATTTCTATTCTTCTGAAATCATCTGATTATCTAGAAATTATTAAATTATTATGAATTATTTTCTCAAGGAAAACAGAAATATGATAGTTATTTTAAGAGAGAGAGTAAATGAATGAATTTCAGAACGAGGTAGTTCAAATTTAATACAAATTTATAATTTCACACAGCTTGAACTGAATCAATAGTTTAGTAGAAAAATTAAGAACACTCTTTAATATTTAGTTTCTAGGCAAATTGTTACCTAAAATATCAAGAGAAATTCACGTACGCATATTGGATTTAAAAATTCTCGTTAAAATCGGAAATTATTTTACTATTTTAGCAACATTTCTTTCACAACGCCATTATTTGTAAATCCATGCTTTCACGTTGCACTAAATTGATTGCAGATGCATGAACCACATTAAAAAAAAATGCTAATGTATATTTAAGAACTTTTTTTAAACAGACAGAAAGTTAAAAGATGTAATTTAAAAAAAGAGGAAAATTTAGGAGTAAATCAACAAAGATATATTTAATATGAAAAAATAAATGAAACATAATAAAAATGAATCATAAAGTACAAATTAATTCTTGAGTATCAATTTATTGCAACTTCAATCATATTTGCCTTAACGATATCATTCGCAATAACAAGATAGTTTTATATATTTTAATAGATTTGTTGATTTACTCTCTATTATAATCAAGAGTTACACGTTTGTACATAATTAAAATTAACGAAACGATCAACTTTTAACCTTGTAAATATAGCATTTAGCACAATATTAGGTTTAGCTAATTTTTCTGAAAAAAGGAAGAGAAAATGAAGAGAATGTAATCATAATGGAAAAGAAGTATAACTATTAGGAAGTGGTTGATGCATTTGTATAACACATATTGTATCTATATGTAGCTTTATAATCATTACAGTAAATCAAACCAGTCGAGCAAAGTCTAAGACTGATTTGTCTTAGACTCTTTAAATGCTATTTTTAGTATGATAGGATAATATGATTACTTTATTTATTCAATATTTTGGAATCTCATCTGGTACTAATTCTATTTGGTACGTAAACGTTTTCTTAGCACTTATTTGATAAAAAGTTAAATGCAAAACATTTGATTAATAATCACTTAGTTATTATTGTGAGAATCGTATCAGCATTTTAATTGCAACATATGTAGTGAAACTTTTTTTTTTCTCTGTTGTATTGACAAGCGATTTGACATTAGTATCATAAAAAAAATTTATTAATTTGAGGAGAATATTATATACATATAAATATATACATATAAATATCTATATCTGCTGATCGAAGAAAAAATGGTAAAAGTTTTCTTAAAACCATCATTGTGTACAAATTGGGAGGCATTATAAATAGTATTATAATTATGAACTTACGACGTTTGAATTTTGCTTTAAATACATCAGTCACATAACTGTGAGTACAAAAGAAAAAAGAAAACCAATATCAATTATGAATTAAAAATACAGATAACAGATTTTTACGTGCTATATTGATTATTTTTAGTTCAAGAACAAAATAACGTCCAGTGTAAAATTTAAATAGTATAAAAGTTTAATATAAAAGTTAAAATTTTTTCAGAAGCAATATTCAATTTTGAAATATGAATATTTCAAAAAATTTTTTTTGAATAATAAAAGTTATTTGCTTTATAATTATCAGATAATTTCAAATATACAAACGTACTAAGAATGAAAAATTTAAGCGATACGTGTATTTATGCAATTTTTTTACAATTAAATCATCGAGCATTTGAATAATACTACATATTAATTTAAATAAAATCGAAAAATGTCTAAATGTGCACTTATTTTGGAAAGGATGTTACAATCAGCCGAATAGTGCTAGTTAAGTAAGATTTTATTTTATAAAATATTAGTAAAAATGCTTCGTGATTTCACATTTGCATATATGTCATTCCCTATTCTCATTAAAGACATGTGTTTACATTTCTAAAGTTCTGACTGGAGAAATTTAGGTTAGAATTTTTCGGATTAATGAATACAATAGAATAAGAGATAGAGAATCGAAAAAAGAAGATGTTATTTTCATTTATTGAATTGCATTTATGACGTATTCATAGTTATCTTTTTTTAAAATCATAACAATATAAAAACTCTCATTTTCTTACGATGCAATATAATTAATGCAAACAATAACTATGAATACAGTCTCTGAATATTATTTTTAGCTTGTGTCATTCTAGAATGTTAATGAAAAGAATAGGAATTCCGCAGATAATCAATAGTATTTATCTATAATGATAAAATAGGTTCGGAAGTGAGAATATTTTTTATTTCCTCTTTTATTTGTAAGTTCATCACTCCTATATTTCATATTATAGAATTAAAAAAGAAATGATTACGGAAATAAATGTTTTTCACAAATATTGTATAAAAAGAAAATTTGCAAATAATGATGGAAGTACATTGTTTATATTAAATCATTTAAATGTAATATTATATTTCGGTTGCCGATCCATTATTTTTGCATGTGCAATCGTTGACCGCCAGGTGGCACTAGCTGTACTACTTTCTACAATTTATCGATTTAAACAAACTCGTCGCAATTTCCATGTAAAAAATTATTTGAAGAATATCCCATTGAAAACTTTTATTTAGGAAGACTCGAATTATATACAGCTTTTTTTTTTACAGATTATTTACAGAATTATTTACAGATCTGCAGATTGAGTTGCTACTGCTTGATAAGAGTAATTCGTGTAAGATGATTATTGAGACTTTTATTTTTTATTACTCATACTTTTATTTTCCACACATTGGTAGAGAAATATTCGAAAGATATAATGATTTGTGAACGAAGACAGTACATTAAGATCGTTTGCAATCTCACAATCAAATAAAAATTGTCGACACGTGTAACGAAAAATATAAATAGTTGTTTTATATTACAAAATTATATCAGAGTAAGGATAAATCATTAACGAGTGTAGTACAAAAATTTTTATTCATTATACAGTTTACACATGGCTTTGATCATTGGCCTGCGCACCAATGTAATGAAATACAGGACAAGGGCCTTTAGGATGTGTATGGTATGTGCGAGGAAGCAGCGAATTTTTATTGTCAACTTTCGTATCGTGTAACATTGCGCAGAGAGCTCGATGAAGAACCAGGATAGAAGGTACTCGGATGTATGCGCGCATGGCCACGTATGTACTGACGGTCAGTGGTTAGTGTGCGTGGGTTTAGACTCGCGCAGGTGGGGGAAGTGGGAGAGATTGGCGTATTCTATGGGCGGGGCCTCTGCCAGCTGGCAGATGTTTCCCGCGCGGCCGCACCATTCCTCTAGCGTAAACCTACGCGACGTGAAAGTAGTCCCTTCTAACGCGTTAAATATTTCTAACAATAGCTCGCCAAGCAGACAGCTAGCCTCGCCAGTGGATCCACCGTAAAGCGGTACGCAGTCTGCTCGCAACTACCTGCGGAAAACCGTGGAAACTCCGTGTGAAACCGAAGATGAGCTGGTGTGGGATTGGTCCAAAGAGAGTCATTGTTCAGGGCAGAGTAGCGCGTACCGTTCACCCTAACCGCGTACATTAAACTTGTCGCGAGTGCCTTGAAAATGCTTCAGCAGCGCTCGACGTTGTGAATCACGTCGATGTTGTCGTGCCCCATTGAAACTGATTGTGAAACACTCCGTTGAGACAACTCGAACTCGATCGTGTGATTATACCTTCGTTTTTACTTGTCGTTTCTACAGTGCGCGAGTGTTATTACCATCGACAAAGTTTCATGATAAAATTTAGCATGTGCCACGTGATGGTTTTGGTGTACACGCGCGAAATGATTCGTTTGATAACGAGTTCCGACGATCTGTCTGAGATGTAGCTCCAAATTAATTCACGCATCATCGTTGAACGTACAATTCATCGAAATTTCCCGATACATTCGGGACGGGCGTCAACGCACGATTGCCAATAAGCAATGTTAAATATCGTGTTCAGCATTCGGTCAAAGTAACTAGTGTTAGAAGATAAACGATTTCTATGGTATAAAAGGTACGAAAAGGATTAGTAGAAAAAAAAAGAAAAAGATTTGGAATAAAAAGTGACAGATGCGCAGAGGGGTGCCGGGAGGACCATAGGTGTTGACGGCCCTGAAGCCGGCGGCGGCGGAGTGATTCGCGGCGCTCTGTGGGGGCCCTCAGCTGTTTCCCGCCAAAGATCGCCATTACAAAACGCGTTCGGGCGTTGTGTGTGCGCCGCGCGGAGTGGCTGTCCCGTGGACGAATCTCGGTGCGTGTCACCGTCGTCTAAAGAAAAAGAGAAAAAGAAAAAAGTTAATTAACGAGTTCCCGCGGAGTATCCGTGCCGCGTTTTGGCGTGAGGTGTGCGCGTCGATTTTTTTTCCGTGTGGAGTGGTTGCGAGAGAGAGGAAGAACAGGCCCGTCGTCTTTTCGCTGCCGCGACGACGGCTGCTGGGACGGTGCGGGATCGCGCGGCGGGATTCTTAGTGCTGCGGACCAGCGAGATATGTCAGTGTTTGGTGGCGAGGATCGTATTCTGCTCGAGGAAATTGTCGAAACCACCGAGGAACAGGAGACCAATTTGTGCGGGTGAGTGTTTCAATTCTCTTGCTGGATCGTTAGGAAAGAACGTGCGACGCCGAGAATCGCGAAATTTGCCAGGAATGCGCCGCACACGGCCATGTGTCGACCGGGGGAAAACTCGTACGAGTTACATACGCGTTCGCGTGTACGTCAGCGTTATGTAGTATATAGAGCGGCGCGGTTTGACACGCCACGTCATTTGCGACTTTAACTCTCCGCGGACTGTGAACCGCGAAATACTATGGCGGGGTCGAGAGAGTGACTCCGTGTGTCACATCGAATTTATAATTTCTCTTCGTCAACGTTCGCCACGTCCGAAATGACGGATCCGTTGGATCGTTGAACGCGAATCGTGCCTGCGGTGACACGAATTTATCGGCAAAGGAAGGCGTGCTCGTCCTCCTTATTAAGTCACGCCGATTCTGAACAACGTTCAGCGGGGCGACTCTTTCTGGTTCGCCATCGCGAATGGTCGTTACATTAGCACTAGTCGTCGACGTCGCGGTGGCATTGGCAAGACTCGTAATCGTGACACGGACGCAAAACGTGTGTACAATACAAACAAAATCCTAGCTGGCTCTCGATAGCCAGCTGTCGTGAAGCCGGCCGGCCGGCCGGCCGGCACAATAGCCTTCGGTATTATACGACACCACTACTGCGTGATATTTTATCGAATTAATTACAAATTCAAATTATTTCTTTTCTCCCTTTTTTTTTCTTTTTTTTCCTTTCTCTCAAAGTTGGGCTTTATTTTCATCGTCGGAGTAGGTCCGGAAACAATTTTGCGAGGTTGTGTCAAACCGCGGACGTTTCATGCGTTCACGCCCAAACAAGCATGGCGCGGGAGTCATTGCCGCCATCAATTGTTTTCTAACAATATTAATGTAGAATTATTAGAAGATTTAAAAGTTTCGTGATTGTCTCCTTTTTCTGTTTTTATTTATTTATTTGTGATGTTAGTTGACGACGGAGCGACTTAAAATTTTTTTATAATTCTCGTCTAATTAATTTTATATCTTTACAATACATTATAGTGTATTTTACTGTATCTAGGGAAATTTTGGAAAAAGTTAACCGCGATATTGACAAACGATAATTTTCACTTTGATTTTATTATATTTCGCATAAATTAATTTTAGCCTCTAAAATGTGTGTGTGTGTGTGTGTGTGTGTGTGTGTGTGTGTGTGTGTGTGTGTGTGTGTGTGTGTGTGTGTGTGTGTGTGTGTGTGTACACATTTTTAATACTTTAATTTTAGTTTTGAATATTTTTGTCGGATACTATATTGTAGAGGAATTCCAGTGATTTTCTACGATGACTGTAACATTAAACGGTAACTGGACAGTCACGTCGTCGCTATTAATCGGCTTCTTAGAATGTTATCTCTAAACAGGTTTAAAATGCATATACAGTACCCGCGTGTGCATTAATTCTCTATACGCGTTCGTTTCCACCGCGACGGTATTGCCGCCATAAATAAAATCTGCCATTGTTCCGTCGCAAAATCGTCCTGGAACGAAAACGGAAATTTGTAAAATTATACGCTTCCGGTTGAAAATTCCGAATTATTTCAAACCAAAATCAACGCTATGAACGTGAGTAGGAATTTTCTCTGATAAATACGCCCGAAAAAGAATTTTCCAAAGAAACAAAATTCTAAAACTAAAGTTCTCTTTATTCTCTTGCTCGAAATTTTCAAGCCACGCTCGCCGCTCTACGTTCCTCTCCCAGCGCGCATTTTCTTCGAATTCTCTCGATCGTTGTTTACATTGACGCAGTTTTTAGTGTATCTCGTTCGCGTAACAATTCTCGAGAAAAGGCTTAAATAAAAAAAAGAAGGGTTGAGAAGACAAAAGGACGAGGAAAAAGCAAGTTCCTTTGTATACGGCCGAGTGACCGACAGACCAGCTGGGGTATACTATGTGCGTTACGTAAAGCCACGTTTGTTGCACAATAATGGGTCTCTATAAATAACTCGAAGCATGGCCGCATCGGCGCGACTTCTTGTTTACATACGCTCATCACCGTGCCGCGTTACGTTCACTTAAACGGGGCTGCTAGGCTTCGATCTGTCGTGTCTAGGCTAACGTATGTAAACGATTGTCACCGGGTCGCATGGTCTGTTCGCCGCTTCTGAAGTCGTGAAATTTGCCAGTGTGTTCTCGTTACTCGTCGATACGTGTTACACCGGGGCATAGGCGTCTTCTCCACGTACGCTTTTCTTTGATGTGGCGAGACGTGCACGCGATAACGCGCGACCAACTACTACAGGCCCGTGGCACGCGTGTAACTTGTACACGTAGTATGTATGTACATATGGTGTAAAGGAACGCTGTACAGAGTACGCCATAATTGATACGCAGCTTGAATGAAGGGGCGTTAAGAAACACGGGGAAAAAGACGTACGTACGAATTTTACACGTTGCGTACGGAGAGGCTCGCCAGAGGTATTAAGCGTAAATCATTGCATTAATGCACGCGACATACCTTACGTTCACGCTCGCGAAATATGTAATTGTGTCTGCTTTTTGCTTTTTGCTGGTTAAATTGGCACGAGTGAGTAATGGAGCAGCAGCAACGAGCGTGTAAATAGGAGTGGATTTATTCACGGCGCAAGAATTTTTCCTATTTATATGCTCGGCGCTACGCGGCATATATACTAACCGTTTTCGTCATTATAGTTGATATTCCTCGATTACTATTGCCCGTTTCGTCCGTTCCAACTGAAAAAGATAGCCGGAATGTTACAAGAACATCTGATATGTGTTTATCCTCTCGTCACGCGACCCAGTGTATCAGCTGATTAAACGTTCTGCTGTTACGTAATCGGGCACGATTGATACATACTTCTCACCGGTCATGATAAATTTTCTCTCTGCTGCGGTTTGTGTCCCCGCTTTGCACGCCGATCAAACGTTTCACGTGGAGACACGCAATGCGTCATTTGGTCGTTTGGAACGACGCGCCGCGAATTTGTAATTAGTCGGATAATTATGGTCAAATATTAGCCACTTAAGGCGACGGTTTCCATGTTTTTTTCTTTTTTTAACACGCTGTTTGAAGCGTCGTGGATAGCAAACTTGAACTGGTACGAAAGTTTGTGGAGCTCGTGCACGCGTGCTTTTTCATTTTCAAGCGTTCGTCACGGTAACGAAACAAATTTTACGCAAGAAACTCACAAAATGTTTACAGCGTGCGTACTTTGTGCAATTTATTTCAATGGGATACATATTGAGTAGGATATGAGCAATGGTAATGTAATTAGTAAGAATATCTCAGTCATCTGTAGTTCAACATTCTTCATTTCTAAAGCAATTTTCAGTCAATCTTCTCTCATTAACGCTGCATTGAAATCTATGTAAAATTTCATATTAATAAAGCTGGCTTCATTATAGGTTACGTGTGTAGGAAAACTTGCATAATAGCAATCACCGATTATATTCTTCTGTTGACCGCCAGAAACCATCAATCATGATCCAATCTAACAAAGTTAGGGCTGTGTTATCGGGTTATTGGTGTAGGAAAAAGGAAAAGTCCAGTTACTGTCCACCCACCGCCTAGTTTTTCTTCTCTTCTATTTTTTTCTTTTCCTCTTTTTTTTCCCCTCCTTTTCTGCGACACACGTTGCACACACGTTCGAGACACAGATAAAAATTATTGTCGCTCGATGCCTTATCGATTTTCCCTCGGTATTTACGTCAGCTAATTCCTTTGTCGGTGTGCGTGTCACGCTGTGCTCGCTAGTTATTATCACCACATCGTTTATCAAGCGTTGGGGAAAATAAAACTCCCTCGACTGATGCCACTTTTTCGTTCGCTCGTTTGCACGATTTAATAAATCGGTCGAGCCAATCCTGACCACGGTCAACGTGGTTGCACCACGTCGTACGTAGCACCCTTTTTACCTACATATGTGCCTATAACAGACCTAAACGCGTATATACATATATGTACAGGCGGTATTAAGAGTAACGATGGAATCAAGTTCAATACGTACACGCAGATCCCAATCAAACTCAATGGTCAGGGTTTTGCTTCGTAGAATTGGAGTACAGCTACAATAGTTGTTGGTGGATTTCGGAGAGCGTTTAGAGTGCTTTTTAGAAATTTTTAAAATTTTCAGACTGTCAAAGTTCGGGGATTTTTAAATTTTGAAATTTCTCGTAGCGTTCTCGCAGTTGCCGTGCCCCTCGAACTCCCAAAACTGCGAAGTGTTAGAATTCAGATAGTTCAGAAATTCCGTAGTCGTGGAATTATGCCATTCTCAGTGCACATCGCTGATCACGAGCGACAAAGATGGTTAAATGAACCGCGCTGGGAGCGAGAGAGAGAGAGACAGATGGATACAGCTTGGATTGCATATTGCACTTGCGCCGGATTAATCTCCGTGCACAAGTGCACTTGCACTTGATGCAGGCTCACGTACGCGATGTGTACCGAGTGTCGTGTTCCTTTTCTCCTTCTTCATTTTCCTCGCCTTTGATTCCGTGCGATATTTCAATCGTACCGGCGTCATCGAGGTTATTGAAAACAGGCTGTCTCGGTGAAAAATTTAATGGTCCGAATGCCGCGACGCGGTATGACAAAGTGCCTCGTGTTTTCGAGGTCGTTCGTGTTTTAATTTCTTTTTTTTTTTTTGGCAATTGCTGTAAAGTGGCACGGCGGAAAGTGAAACGTGCGACCTTAAAATTCCTCTTGTTGGTCTTTGAAGTTTAAAAAAAACTTTTCGTGCGAATTAGAACCCCCCCACTGCAAATGCCCTTTGTTCAATCGCTGGGCTTTGAAATAAAATCAAGCAAAACCTAAGTAAAAACGGAGCGAAGAAAATCGTGCACAGTTCGAGATCTTTAGTTCTCAACGAGCTTGTAGTTAGCGGATATTAAGCGTGTCTAAGGTCAGGATCCTATCATTGGCAACATCATTTATTCACCTCGCTTCGTTATATTCTAAACTTGTTTCTGCTACTAATTAATCTTACTTTGCGCGCGGATAAAAGACAGTGAGAGTGTTCGAGAGAGTGTTCTGGAATAATAAAGTCGCGAAGCAACAATCGCGAGTGGACTTACTATCGTGTTGAACCACCGCTTCGAGTTAAATTAAATCTCGCTCGGTTACGATTTTTCGAGAGGGGCGTTTTATCAGCCGGCCGAGTGAAATTCGTTATCTCGCTTCGCCTGTTTCTATAATTAACCGTGATTTCGCGAGAGGTCTTGGCGCGAAATTCGTACCTTCTTATCGAGCGTACGGTTTAAAAATATCGCGAAACTTTCTAATGAATTCCGGGGTGATGTGTGTTGCAAACGGAGCCGAGCCTCCCACCGGGTGTCAAACTTTTGGCCGTCGTTGCAGTTGCCCGGTATCGAACGGAAACGACTTACTCCGCGAGTAAGGCGTACATAATATTCATTTCTCTGGATTCGTATGCAAAATAGGTGAATACACCGATGATGCGTAACGGCGTCACGTCGTTGCACTGCAAAATCTCGCAGCACTTGCCTGGCCTCGTCTAGGAATGGACTTAACACTTGCTGCGCAACTGTGTATATTTTCAAATCTCGTTATCTCTCTGTACTTGCGGCCAAGGGTTAAGTCTCCTATCGATTCTCCTCCGCCCGCGTTATATGCACTTGCAATTAACCTATCTGCTACCTAACACACGGTACACGATAACTTTTTCATACGATTAAATCCACGGACTCTCACGGTGAAAATGTTCAAAGCACAGTGCTCCTCGTGGAGCTGTTTGTCCCTGGGGTTAGATTTGTTAATAGGGTCGAATTTCTTACGAATGCAAGAATTTCGAGGAGATCCAATTTTTAAAAAAATTGTTTTTAAATTAAGACGAAAGCTGACTCTCTCTCTCTCTCTCTCTCTCTCTCTCTCGTTTTTTTTTATCGTATCGCAGTAGACAGCTAAAGAGCGAAAATCGTCTGATACGGTCTTGAAACGGCTTGCAGTTCTGGTGGAGGCTGGCAGCAGACAACAATAGTTTCTCTGTTGACCTCTTACGCTCCACATATCCACTGTGCACCGCAAACTCGCGTTACATGCACACGTTTATGCGAGTATTACTCACGGATAAAGCCAAAGGGACCAGCCTCAGACTGAAATGCCTCTGTCTGACGCCCTTCCCTCGTCTCGTCCTCTTTCCCCTTTTTTTTTTCTCGTTTCATCTTTCCATCATTGTTAAAACTCATAGAAATTTTTACTACATTTCTTCTTCTTCTTCTTCTTTTTTTTCTTTTTTACTATATTGCTGTTGCAGATGTTTGTTATAACACTAGTGTCGTTGGTGTCGTTATTGTCACATTTGATGACATGAAAATTCGATTACAAAGAGTAGAGTAGCAAATATTTTTCATAGTTCACAGCCACGGAATTCTCGAGTCAAGGAGGGTTAATTAGAGAAAGACGTGAATCTGTTTAGAGATGGAGTCAAGTTCCTCTAGAGTGGCAAATTTTGTCGAAGTCGGCAGTAAGTCGAGCATTTGGGGATCGAGGATTTGGTTTAACACCATTTCCGTGTATATATATTTAGCTGACCCTGGTTTAGGCCTTCGTAAAGAATCACTTGTCAGCCTTATCAGGATCCCGCCCCCTCTGCCCGCCTGGATTCTCTCAGTCGTCCTCGCAAGATAAAATAGCGGACAACCGGTTGTGCTCCTTTGTCCGTTGGACGGTCGTTGTCCTGTTGCAGGATTTTCAAAAGCAAGATTTAAGCGCCCCCCCCTCCCCGTAATACGGGAAAAGTGACCATCTTTCAAACAGCGTTCACACGAGCCTCGTGAAAGGTTTTTAGAAAGATCCTTAGCTTTTCGACGTTACTCACTGGCTTTGGCTCTCGCTGCGAAAGATTCCCTTTCCCTTCGTTGCTCTTTAGAAAATCGTCGACTTCTTCTTCAAACTTCTCTCTCGATCGAAACTGGCCTCGAAGATTCCCGAATTTTTGACCAACGAGTTAAATAATCGTTTCTCCGTCCTAATTATAAATGGGACGAGGTGAATCAATTCGCTGTCGAGTCGATGAATATTAACGAACGTCGACAGGTTGTTTATCCGCGGTGTGAACAATTTGAAACGTCTCGCGACAGGAAGCAAAGAGAGAGAGAGAGAGAGAGAGAGAGAGAGAGAGAGAGAACGCGTGAATGGAAAATGAAAGGAAAAGAGAGGATGGAAATATTCTTGGAATCTGACGCGCGGCTACGATAGTGCAAAACTACCGGCTGTCGTTGGTGGTTGCGTCAAAATCCGACAGCTGGTCGACTCGCTGGTCGTTTCACGCACCAGGGCACTCGCATTCCGATCGTCATCAATATAAATTGTCATTGTTTTCGTCGCAGGTGTTACGCCGATCAATACGCGTGTGGCGTGTGTCTGCATTTAAAGAAGGAAGGGTGGTGTGTTTCAATCGGCGTGTAAGCTCGTTCGTCACGCCTTTCCCACTTTAAAGTACACACGTTACACACACACACATACATACATACATACATACATACATACATACATACGTACATACATACATAGGTATGGCAACGTCGTTCGCGAAAGAACATTTGCACAAACTTTTCGCGAATATAAATATATATTGCGCGTGACTAATACATTTTGATCATCGCATTTTGGAACGAATCTAAAAATATCGGTGGAGAAAGCATTTGAATACATACGTCGTATGTACGTTGGAAGTATGTGCAAAAGTTTCGAACACTTGGGTGTGTTTGAACACTTTTCGAGAGAGCCGGCGTATTATAAATCCGAGCAGAAATTTTATCGTGCTCCGGTCGTGTTTGCGATTCCCGCCGGCGACAGATAATGTTGCGCCATATTACGAAATGCTACAATTAAAATTAAATAATGTTCGCGTGTATTGGTCCGCGAGATATACGCGGACGTGTAGGCAAAGTGCAATTTATCACGCATTTATTGCAACGCTGTCACCCGGCGTGTTGTCAGAGAGCGAGAGCCGATGCTGTTCCAAACGGCAGTGTGACAATGTCGCTTACTTGACAATTTATTTTTAACCACTATTTGCGAAACGCCGCGTACACAGAGATATGCGCGCACATACGTTTATACCTATACGATTAATAGGATTTTCAACTCGAAGCCCCGTTCAGGAGGGTTCGCCTCAACGTGTCTATCGGTTATAAACGATTCGATTGCATCATCATCTGAGAAACCACAAATTCCTCGGCAAATCTTGTTAAAACAAAGGAAGAAAGACACAGAGAGGGAGAGAGAGAGAGAGAGAGAGAGACTTCTTCCTGTGAAAAAGTGTGATTTGGTATGATGTCTCTCTCGAGACACCGACTGATAGATTGATGAATTTTTAGTTTGTGTGGATTTTTATTTCTATGAAGTTGAATCTATCAATTTGAAATTAAACTCGATCTATTAGATTTTCTGTACAGCTTTGAATTTGTTGTAAATGCACAAACTATCCGAGACAGTACAAGCTAGTACTAGAAATATTCGAGTGAGCCAAATGTTCCACAGTAATTTTTCATAAAAAAATTTTATAGTTCATCTCAACGAAAAGATACGAAAATTGTTCGAAACCCATGAATCCTCCATGAAAGATTGATAGGAATTGGTTATTCCTGGTGGTTTGTGTGATATATTAAAGAACAAACGCTTTTCCCAAAAATCATTCATACTCCAAAAATACGTCGTTGTAGATCCACAAAATTTCTATGAAACGTTACTAGGAATTGGTTATTTTTATCGCACAAATACTCGTATATTTCTCTCTCTCTCTCTTTCTCTCTTAAAAAAGAAAAAGAAGCACTGAGAAATCTCTAAAAGTGTGCTATCGCGGATCCGTGGAAAATTTCCACGAAAAAAAGAAGAAAAAAAAGAAGAAATGATCGGAGATAGGTTACACTTTGTTCGCTCTTCTTTAGAAAATATTCAGTGGGTTAAGTAATAAAAATAGGAATAGGATTTCGCGGCGGAAGGTAGAGGAGGAGGCGGACTGCGGGCTCGTGCAAACGAAGAAGAGCCAGGAAGAGGAGGTGGAGAAGGAGAGACAGAAGAGGCACGTAGACCCGACGTGGCGCCCGCTGGCCTGTGCCTTACGTCACACAGCTAAATATATGCCTGGCCGTTCTCAATCTCATTCCCATTCTCGTTCTTCATTCCATCCCGTGTGAGCTAATACGACAGCAGGCATCCTTACTCTGGCAAAGACATTCGCGAAATTGATCTCCATCTTTCTCTCTCTCTGTGTCTTTCGCTTTGTTCCTTGCCTATTCTCTGTAACTCGATTCTTTTCCAACTTCATCGTGTATGCAACGACGGAAATTTTTCCAATTCGTAGAAACGCAAAGAATTTGCAGATTTTACGAAAACCTCTTTCTTTGACCGAAAGTTTTCGAATTCTTCGTTTCGTATTTTCGTTGCTGGCTAGCTTTAAGTAGAACCAGACCTTTTGGTGGTCTGTAACGAGCGAGCTGTTTCTTCAGTTTCCGCGGTTTTTTTTTTTTTTTTTTTTATATTCTCAGTGATAATCAGATTCAGAGTCTTAACCAGTTTCGTCGACGAATTTTTTTTTTTTTTATTATTATTTCGTGGAAATTTGTGACAAGAATGCGGGCGATACAATTGCCATTATTGTGTGGTACGTCGAGTTCCGGGAAACGTTTTGTCGGTTTTGAAAAGTGGTAACAAGGAGGATATTGAGTCAGCGATGCAGATACGTGCATGCATACATTACTGCGATATGAGCTGGCGAGCCTCTCGACGTGTGAAAATCTCTTAAAAGTATGAGCCTTTTCTTTGCGAAACTCCCGAGTGAATAAATTAAAAAATTTCCAACGTCGTCGGAAGAATTTCACGCAGAATTTAAATTTAGCAAATATTTCTGGCGAGTTTTTTTTTTTTTCAACGCTTTAATTGAAATTTAATTTCGCCGCGATTTATTAAGGCGAGCGCAAAGGAGCGGGACATGGAGAGAAGGAAGAATCTAGGATAAGGAGAGGTCGTGGCTTGTACATTGCTCCATTTTGGGGTTTGGTCTTGATCCTGTCAACATCTGTCGTCGACGGCTCCGTTTCTAGAAAAATTCCCTGCACGGCAGCTGTCACCGGCAGCTGCCACAATCTTTACGCTTATTCGCTCCTATTTCTTTTTTTTTTTTCTTCCCTCTGAAACCGCGTTGCTCAAATATCTTGTTAACGAACTGCAATTGAGTGTATCGAGAGACGAAAATCTTCGAATTGAACTCGACGCAGAAGAACGAATCGCGTTCGTTGCCGTTTTTCAATGGCGATGCCAACAATTTTTGATCGATGTATCTTTGAATCGAAGCATCAAACACACTGCTGTGATTTAGAGTCCAAAATGGCGTTAGCCGCGTTGCTTTGTTTTCTCTGAAAATTATGAATCGAATGGCAGGGGAAAATAGTTCCCTACTTCTCTCAAAAACCGAGTTCAACCGGTGTGAGAAACAGAACGGAAGGGAAGAAAAGAGATAGGTCTGCGAAGTGCGTCTGGTAGGCTTCGCTCGTGGGGAGAGGTTCTTCGAGGTTGGGTAGCTTGGATTAGGGTGTTCAAACCCCAACGTAAACCAACAGGCTCGTATGAACGTACTTGCTTGTAGTAGGTACAGACACTTGTGCAAGCACGTGTACGAGGATTTGAAGAGCGTTCGTGTCCTCGGTTCCCCTGTTCTACCCAAACTTAGCCTTGGATTCGTATACTCGGTGACTCGACAAAATTTCATTCAGTCCGTTCCATGTTGTTGCCCTTCCTCGCTCCTCTTCTTCCCTTTCAGCGTCGCCGATATTTTTAAATGAGCGTTTGTTTTTAGTATCAGCGGGGTTAATTTTGTGTTCTAGCATTATACTTGACACCCTAGGTTAAAAAATTTTTAGTATAAAAAGCCAAATTTCGAAGTCGAAAGATTCTACGAAACTTGAGCATTCCAACGTGAAAAATTAGATCGAATACGAATTTTCGTGGTGTGTCTTTTTCCAGGTACGAAATAATAAAAAAAAAAAAAAGAAAGAAAAAAGAAAAGACGCGTAAGTTTATATTTTTGAAACATCAAAGTCGTTTGATCGAAGCTGCCAGACGCGTGATAAACAGATCTATAATGGTAATGTCAGATGGTCGCATCCAGCGATGGTGAAACAGATTCGGTCTAAAATAACCAAAGTGTACTCCGAGTATTCGAAGCGATGAATGAACCGACCAAGCTTCCCAAACGCCACGAATTTACTCAACTTTTCAATGAATCTTGACCTTTCTGTCGTACGACAGACCGTTTAGCAACGGTAGTACTCATTTCCATTAGAGTGCCTCGATTCGGCTCACAGAATCAATTGGAACGCAAGTATAAATCTTGTGTAACACTGGCTCATGAATTGAAATATTTTTCAGTCGGGTTCGGTAGCTTCGCGTTATGGTCGTTTAATTCGAACAGAAAATACAATCTGAAACTCTAATCTTTTAAAATTAATCACACGTTGACGTCTTTTGTCACTTTATTCATCAAACAATTTGCGTCAGCAAACACAAGTCTAATTTCGAGAGATGCTCGAATAGAGCCTTGCTATAAATACTTTAAGATGCTTTACGTATGGAAATTTCCTATAAATCCGCAAGTACGTATTCATCGCGATGTTTCTCGCGAGCGACTATCATCGTCGTGGTCCACGCGTTTTATCGATCGCGAAAGGAAGTTTCTAGAGGCAGCCACAGCCTGGCTAGAGGCAGTGCTATCGTAATCATCTCGCGTAGCCATGCCGCTCTTTTTCCTCTCTCCCGGGGATTTGTTTTCCTTCTTTTCCTTTTTCCACAGAGCTCGACAAGGCATTCTTTCCGGTCGTTTCCTAGTTGCTCGCAGCTGATAGGCAGCCAGAGATAGCGAGGCTCGTGCGAAGGCACCGGTAACAACCAGCTGAGTGGCGCCAGCCATCAGCTGTTGGTGACTCACGCGAGAGCGCCGCGCCGACATAACACACAACCGCACACAATCCGCGTGTTCCTCTCTCGCGGCTCCGCTCACTAACACACACACACACACACACACACACACACACACACACACACACACACACACACACACACACACACACGTGTGGTGCGCATGCGCGAGAGAACGACTACCATAGCTGCACACGTACACGCGAGCGCGAAATGCAGACGTGGCAACGCTCGAATTCGAATTCCAACAATCAGACGCTCGTTGGTAGCAATATGGGACTCGAAATCTCATTGGCGCATCGAGGTTTAGGTGACTCGACGCTGGTGGAATCGTACTGGCGAAATTCGCGGAGCGGTTTGTTAAAAATTTAACGAGTTTGCGATTGTACTGGGCACCGTTTGTGAAAAATGTTGGTTGGTTTGAACGACGAATTGGAAAAGAAATAGAAACGTAGGGAAAGGGTGTTGTACTTTGGTTGTACGTAGTTAGCGTTCACGTGGCGCTAGTGTAGCGCCAGCGTCGTCGCTACAGCGTTGAATTCCAAGGGAATAGTTCGAAAGTACGATTTGCTTTCAGTAATCGTCGAAGAACGAGCAACCATCGGAATCAAAATGTTGAGTCTGTCACTACACGAAAGAAAGAAGATGTAAATGCTTCGTGTTCAACTGAAACAGTGGCACGTGATTGATAATAGAAGGAAAATCGCAGTAACGAGGAAAGGGAAATGATTCATCTGTTACGTGCGATGCGTGTGTCGTTCGAAGAATCTTCTCTGGCATAAGCAACTCAGAAGCTGGTTGTTTTTTGTGTCTAAATGAGTTTAACATATATTCACTATTAGTAATCGCGTGATTTATGGGAACACGTCATTTCTTGAAGAAACGTGTATTGCTCGAGACACGAGCGAATTGAGTTGGAGCACACGTCAGAAATTTTGATCCAGCGTCTTAACTAAACACACTGTGTTGCGTGTCCCAAGTGGACAGATTCGCGAACTCGAACAATACCCAATTTAAACTTTCAGATTTGCTCTTGCGATGAGATTTCTCGTCGTACAGTTTTGGAATTCTCGTCAAACGAGCCTGTAGACTACTCTCTTCGTTTCTCGAGTACACGAGTTTAAAAAGCTTCTAACCGCTCTATCTATTTTATTGTCGTCGGTGTTATCTGATACGATAACACCTGTTCCACGAACGCGCGCCACACGATAAAAAACCATCAGTTTCACAGGAAATATCTATTCACCGATTCGAAAACTCTTCAATTCTGTTCGAACTGACATTCCTTTCCTACTTGCACGACGCAACGTCGCAAACCTGTACTGTCAGAATGTTGGCGGTATCTCTTGTCAGAACGCATCGGAGGAAAGGATATCCGACCACGAGACGAAGAGTTTACGACCGGGTGCAAAGGCAGAGCAGGTATTCGCTCGGGTGGATCGTCAGTTACTCTCCCCGGCCGAAAATTGTGTTCACTCCTTTTGAAAGGCCGGCGTGTATGTGCATATATATGCGCGCGCGCGCGTGTGTGTGTGTGTGTGTCTACGTGTGTATATACAAAGGTGCGTGATGAAAAGGAAGGTGTAGCCACCTACTTAGTCGACCTACTTCTACGGGACTGATCCGAGTGAACTCAGCGGGTATCCGACGAACGAGCTGACGTCACAGCAGCCAACCATCCAGCCAGTAAGCCGTCGGCGTACCAGCTGATCTAATGTAACCACTCGATGGGAGAATGCCATGTGGAATTCTGCTACGGTGGACCACGTGTTATTATTGCATATCCTGCAGGAAGTACGATGACTTCATCAGCCGTGTTCATTCATTCATCAGCTCTCCTCTACGAGCTCTCGGAATTCTTTTATCCCCTCAGTGTTTTTTTTTCCCCTCCCCGTGCGTCGCGTTTTCCCGTTGGAAAGATCTCTCGATCTTTCTTCTTTCTCGCGTGCCTTCCGCCGCATCCATTTAAATTTTCAATTTCTCCCACATTCTCTGGCTTTTCGATTTTCGACGGTACGTCGCACATTTGAGATCTCTTGGTTCCTCGTCTTTTTGCATATATTATTATACCTTTGACGAGGGTATTACTTTTAAAACATTCTCGAGCCATTTTTTCGCAACTCGCGGTCTGGCGCAATTCTTCTCCACCTTTCAGCTTCAATTTTAGCGCGCGCTCCGATTGAACTTTAAACGTTTCTGGCTTTGGAGCATAAATTTGATTAGCGGATCGATAGCGGCAACGTTACGACACCGAACGCCGCTTCGATTGAAAATAAATTCCGAAATGTAACGTGACGTTACGTAACCGAAACGTGAAAAAAAAACCGATTTGGAGATTTTTCAGAAAAAATTGATGCCAACCGCGGTTTCCTTCTGCGCGTGTAATATGTACGTACGTATGGTTACATCCTGGTGCTATTATCGGCACGCGCTGAACCAATGTTTCAGAGAGCAGGGCACAGGGTCACGGTCTCTCCCTGCTGACTCATCTCACATCCGCCATCCACCATCTTTTCCCTCTTTTCTCTGTCTCCCTATCGTGTCTCCGCCGCGTCTCCTCGTGTAATTTCACCAGATGTTTCCTAACAGCGGACGCGCCACCCATTTCCCGCCTCTTTTCTTTTCTCCTCGCTCTCACCGCCGCCGAAAAGAAACCTCTTCTCATCTTCTTCGCGTCCTAAACTATTCATTACGACTGCTCCTCCGCGTAATGACGCGCCGTTTTCTTCAACTGTTAACCTTTCGCGAGCGAGAGCGAGAGAGAGAGAATGAGTGAGTGAGTGAGTGAGTGAGAGACACGTACCTTCCCTGTCCTTGAAAAGTGGAAAAATTAATCTCTTGCGTTGGAATGACGCGCGTCGGGAATTTTTTTGTCTCAGATTGCAACATTTTCTCAGTTTTAAATATATTTTAATGTAATGATATTTTAATGTATTTTAATGTAATTGAAAAGAAGAAGAAAGCGACGAATTATATCGTACAGGGCCCGGTCACTCGTTATGGTCCGCGAACCAGTTGCCAGACGCAACTTTAAGTTTTAAAAGGCAAGGCTTAATTTGTTTAAAAAAAAACTAGATATCAATAAATACGAAAAACATTTAATTTCTAAATATATATTTAGTTTTTTTATTTAACAAAAATAATATATATATATATATATATATTTAGATCATTTATTTTCGAGATTGTTAAATCATTAAAATAAATTAATTAACCCTGATAGAAAAGGTACAAAATACATTTTACTTATAATTTTTTATATTATTTCATTTTCATTACTTAAAATATAAATCAGTAATCTAATCACTAGTAATTGCGATTAATAAAAATTTTGAAACGACACGTTCAGTGATCCGCGAAACTTGTAGTATTCGAATAGTAACAAGTAAGAAATTGGGAAACAAGGGATGGACGAAACAAATTTCAAGCGAGAGATGGAAATTTGTACGAAAGTCAAGTCGAACGGTTTAGTCGTCGTCTGACTGCAGGGACAAAGTAAAAGGGTTGCAGCCCTCGAACAGCATTTTCGCGCATAGTCTCCACTTCGTCAGAGAGATAGCCGAAAATCAAAGAGACGAGATGGAAGAGGACACTGACACACAGCTTACTCGTTCGCCTTGGTATCATTTTCCGCGCTCGTCCGTGTTTCGTCGAGTCTCTCTCTCTCTCTCTCTCTCTCTCTCTCGCGGCGGCTCTGAATATTTGATTTACATGCCAGATACCAAAGAGGAGGAGGAGACGAATGCGCAGACGGAAATAAAAAAAAAAAAAAAAAAAAAAAATGAAGGAAAGAAGGAAAAAAAGAAACGGTTGTTTGTCTGGATCCAAGGGCTTTTAAGGAAATTGAAAGCGGTCGTCGGGGCTGGTTTTGTTTCGCGGGATGTTGTAGCGTAGCAGCTCTCGCGAGTTATCGACGGTTAAACTCGCGCGTTGAATGAAGCGAGACATCATTGTCGTTTCTGTGGGCTACACAGTATCAAAGGCTAGCTATATCTAGACGGCACGGAATGCCCCACGCCGCGTGAAATTATTCGTACACGCTCCTCGCCACCCTCGTTTTCTAAACGCTATTTTTTTATCACAGATTTTCCACGCACGCGACGTCTGTTTCAATGTCAACCTACGTATTTTTTTCTTCTTCCTTTCTTTTTTTCTTTTTTTTTTTTTCCGACGCCCAGCTGGATCAAAGCGCTCGCTTCTCTCGTCCTCTTTTAAATGTCTCTCGGGGCGATATCACTATCTGCGCCAGGAATTCTCATTGTTGCCTCTTCTCAAAATTACATTGAAAATAAACGCAGGTGACGTTTATCGAAAACGTCATCATTTTTATCAAAATGATAAAATGGCAAAGTCAGGTTGAACATTAAGCTCGCGAATTCTGTGGACAGTGTGGGCCGAAAGTTTCGTCCCGTCTATTTCTTTCAAACAAAGACTCAAAATACAAGGGAATTAATTTTGAATTAAATCTAAGTTTCGAACGTCACCTTCTCGTCTATTTCTTTCAAACGTTGACCGCCAGAGCGCTCGCAAATGTGTTCATTTATATCATATATTAGGAAGTGATTTTTGTAACCACCCACCCTATGTATAAAATATTCTAAAAATTACCAAAATTCGAGTCTGAATTCGGTCTAGTCTAGTTTAATAAAATTGAGATATTGGTTTGCAATAAAGCACGGGATTTCTGATGTGTTGACAGAAGCATTGGAACGGTAGAGGAGGGCTCGGTGACCACGAGCGTGACGGTCGCCGAGGTCGCTGATTCGCAGGAGCAGCAGCAACAGCAATCGAAGAGCAACGGCGCGGTATCCCGCCGTGTTGCTGGTCAGAACGTTGCGCTGAGCAACGGGAACGGTACCAGCAACGTCGGCCGCGTCACACCGCGAAGCCATATGGAGCAGGAGAAGCGTATGCGGCGAGAAATCGCCAACAGCAATGAACGACGTCGGATGCAGAGCATTAACGCCGGTTTCCAATCGCTGAGGACGTTGCTGCCGCACCACGAGGGCGAGAAGCTGTCCAAGGTGAGTCACTTTTTCAACCCCTTCTGTTCTACTACTACCCATCTCGCGTTTACTCGCAGATTCTTCGCGCTGCGAGTTCAGAATAATTGGAGAATCGTTCTTTGCGCCAGTTTCTCTTCTCTTCTTTTTTTCTTTTTTTTTTCTGATTTTTTTGAGAGGTACTATTTTCGTACTTGATTGTATGAGTAGTTATTATCATAGTGCTTACTGGGATGTATGACAATTTGGAATGTTGGGAAAAATAAGAGAGCGAAAAAGAATGGTAGAGAGGAGTGTTGGTTGAGCTGCAAGTTTGAAAATATTATCGACGATATAGTAACGGTAGTGGTAGTTTTGTTTTTTTTTTCTTTTTGTTTGTTACCAGTCGCTTCATTCACGGCTTTCGAATTATTTTGAGCGGTATGTCTAATTAAACGGAGTCATCCTTGTACAAAATACCATCATTTTCACGCTTGGAATCCGACGTTGAACTTTCGCGAGAAAATTTGGCATGAACTCGGGAGCTATATAGTGATGTGTACTTTTTTTTTTTTTTTTTTATCTTTTTAAAGAAAAGGAACGAATTTAGAATATTCTCGTAGGATTTCGATTCTTCGAAAATGATTGATCGTTGAACGAACGTGTCTCTTTCATCACTCCGTAGTTCCAAACTCATTGTCTCATCGAAAGCGGCGTTAACTGGACTTCCTACCAATAAGTTATCTGTGCTGGAGGAAGAGTCATCCCCCCTTTTTTTAGTTCACCTCATCAAGTCTTTGAATTCGTAGTGCGTTTGACGTTCAAGGGCTAGCTTCCTTCCTCTTAGGTGTAGTTATATTTTATATAATAGACGATAGCGCGTTGCATCGTAGAATGAATTCAAAGGGTTGATCCCTTCAACCGAACGTAGTCAATAGATAGCTAGTCGTCATTTGCACGTAGAGAAATATCAAGATGAAGTGAAGACCATAGAGAAAAATTGCGATTCGCCAATTCTCACTAATTATTCATGGTCTTGAATCTTTTTGGACTTGATTTTCTCATTTCTAACTACCATTAAAGTCAGAGAGAAATAAAGAAAGTTGGTCATAATTTTTTTTTCTATGGTTTCCATTCACGAGTTGTCTCTCTCTCTTTTTTTTTTTTCTTTTCTTTCGCTCATTTAGAGTAACGTTTGATTTCGCTAATACCAAATGAATATCGATTGAAATCAGTGCGAAATGTGCAAGGCGTACAAAAAGTTATTCTTATGCGGCACGTTTTGCACGTGATCGAACGTTACATGTTGTGTGTGTGTGTGGCAATGGCCGTATTGTCGCACGAGTGGTGTACGTACGATTTGTTCAATAGTACCATTCTGCGACACACTTCGTTCATCCGATTCACTTTTCCATTCAATGTGTTCTTCAGATGAACAATCCTTTCACCATCTCGAACTATCCGCTCACGTCGCCAGTGTGATGCAATTGAAATTCAAATCATTTTCCGCCAAGTTGCAAAAGGGGCATCAAATATAGAAAAATGTATAAAATGCATCCAACACTGTAGTTGATGAACAAAGTTTTATCCACGTCGGTTCTTTAATTCTACGGTCATCTACAGTTCGTTCAGGCGAAACCAGGCGTCGGTTCTAAGCAGAACATCCACGTGCTAAAGCACGTCGAAAGAGGAGGCAGCAAGATAGTTAATTATGCCATTTTCATAAAATGTATAAAAAAATTGAAGCTACGCCTCTGCTCTCCGTTTCCATTTAAATGCATACGTTTGTAGCTCGACTCGTTGAACGAGATATCGACCGTGTATCAATTATACGAGACTCCTCTTAAACAGAATTTATCATAATTTACAATTTATTCTTAAATAAACAGCGATAACAATCCCATTGGAAAGCAGTCGGTTCTGTTGTTCGAACTCTGTGTCGTTATTATCGTCGCGACGGCGTGTGTGCACGCGCAACATCGACAGGATGTCTCGTTCCTGCTAAGGTTAACACGTGGACCGGAAGCGGCCGCTCGTTTTCTCTTGGGCGAAGCCGGATTCGCCAATGAAGTTAAATCGGTCCCGTTGGCGAAATATTACGCAACGAGCGCGCGCGGCGGCGAGCTTTATACGAATTGTCGCCTGGACGCGTTGTTCCGGCTAATTTTAGCACGTGAAAGTCGCCGTCCGATCCCACGCTGTTAAACTAGACACTCTCGGTGTGCCCCGGCATACTCTCTCGTGTATGCACGCCTAGTCACTGTCGGTGGCTTTAATCGGTCGTGTCTCGTCCGTGCTCCAACACTCTGTGACACTGACCGCTTTAGTTTGCCCTTATACGGTTGCTTCTCTCTCTCTCTCTCTTTGTGTGTGTGTGTGTGTGTGTGTGTGACGCGATGTTGCGAACATCAGCTGACGCGCCCGTTATCATTTAATTGAAGACACCCGGTGAACTCGGCGCTCTTGGCTAACCCCACGGCGACACTCGCTCCAATTTTCAAACCTCTGGCGAACCGGGGCGACGGTTCGAACCTACGAATCTCACCGAACTTTCCTTCTTACCCGTTCGAGCCGAAGTTGCGAAAGTTTCGAGCCAGCAAACGAACTTTCGAGTGTTCAAACTTTTCGAATCGTCTCTCTAATTTTCGCCCGTTTTTCACAGACCGAGGCACACATTCTGCAATGTGAAGCTGCAAAAGCTGAGAACGACGACTCCTCACGTTTCGAGGCAATCAAAATTCTTGCTCTTCGACGAAAAAGTTCCGCGCGTGCTTTATCTTAACGCGTATCTGATATCTCAACGAGCTTAATGAAACGATTTCTCGACGATCTACCCGGCGAAATCTGCAGTTGCGTAAATTTCGCGTTTATCTGAGAGTAATTTGCTTACTCGTTGCCGGTTGGTTACGTGATACGCGGACGATATCTGAATGCCGACGCGTGTAATATGTACAACGTATGTACGCGGATATACCCACGCGTTTCGCATACGTGCAGAAAATCAGCTGTTAATTCACAGCGGTTGCCGCGAGTCACGCGGCACCACGAGGTTTTTGTCCGACGATTGGCACCAGGCATGCGCGTTTCCTGCCCCCCCTCCCCCTCCCCCTCCCTCCCTCCGCGCTTTTGATTATCTCTTATCGTTTGTTGTTTCTCGCCGAGATCGAAAATAGACTTTGGAAATTTGTATAATTACCGTGCTTGATAAAGGAATTTTTTTCATTTTTTTTTTTTTTCTGTTCTGAACTTTCGTTCGTTCGAAGATCGAATCTAGTAATTTTAATATTTTTTCGCTCGCAGTGAAACTCTGTCTCATCCACAGATATACCCATAACGATACGAACATCGTTAGAAATACTCTTTAAAATGAGTCGTGAAAATTGTCGACTTGCCTGTACATTTGTGTAATTTTATTTCAATGAAAGCAAAATTACTGAAAATCGCCAAATTTGCAATCTTCAAATAAGTGGAAACCTTTTTTTTGTTTTCACGCAGATTGTAGACTCTGTACTTGCACGTAACATTCCTGGCCTGTGTATGTGTATCTGTATGTGTGTCTGTGTATGCGAATGCGCGCGTACTTTCGCAATGCGATATTTCGCGAACCAGTCCTCGGGGCCACATGGTTCAATTCCCACGCATTTCTCTTAAGGAGATCGCTCCATTCCTTTTGTTCCTTTACTCTTTCCCTTTCTTTTCGCCGTTTGCTCTTCCTCTCCAACGTCTCTCCTTCCCTCCCTCCCTCCCTCCCTCTCTCTCTTTCTGTCTCTCTTTTTTTCATCCTTTTTGTCCTCTTCCTTGTATTCGGAGGCCTCGCTTGCCTCCATCTTTTCTTCTTTCTCCCGCTCCGCGCGACGAAGGCCAAGCTTGGCCGACGAATTTTACTGAAACCCTGGCCCACTAACAGCCACACGCGTTGTACACTGTGTTTCACAAGCCAGAACACGTGTCCACACTTTGCTCGATTTTTGTTCATATCGTTAGTAAGAATCCTACGCTGTCATTTTCTTGGAATTGAGAGATTAAATTGTTTGCTGGAAATTTTGTCAATTGTCAATCTTTTACTTTCGCCACTTCTTTCTTTTTTTTAAATACTACAATTTTATGTATGTATTAATCTTTATCGTTGATTTTGTTTTCATTTCATTTCATTTCATTTCATTTTACTTTACTTTACTTTATTTTATTTTATTTCATTTTATTTTATTTTATTTTATTTTATTTTTGACAATAAAACGCTTTACTATAACGCCACGATGTTCCACGACAGCGTTTCGAATTTCGTCGTTGCTTTTCTATTGGGAATCTTGCGACCAAGTTCTGCGAGAAACGAGCAAGCGTGCACGTACTTTTGAACGGTAGTGTATCGTGATTCGGCTCCCTTTTGCCATTGGGAATATTAACGAGACCGATGTCCAAATACGAACTCATCCCTGGTGCCTTTTTTCCTTTTTTTCTCATCAACCCGGAACTTTTTGCTCGTTACACGCGGCAACGCGACTCTTATTGTCGGAGAGCTTGCTTGATTTTTCCTTTCTGTCAATCGTTCGTTTGCAAACGTGTATTTAACAGCATGAAACATACTCGAATAAATACTCGATGGTCCCATTGATAAACAATTGGTTGTGATCTTTCGTGTATCAAATATCTTGCAACTATCCCCGTAGTATTTTCAAATTTGATCATATTCTGACAGCGAGACCTCGTTCCGTTGGCTCAGCGAAATGAATTTCGCTCGGTGAAAATGAAAATAGTTCTCGCGACGTGAGAAATTTCCTGGAAGTTTCTCATTTTCGGCGGGATGGGGGCGAAGAAAGGAAGAGATCGGTGACACAGGGGCGTAATCGCGTTGTCTGAAGGAGCGTTGTCGCGCCTTTTGTAGCGGTACCGGCGGTACAGCCGCTCTTTGGAAACGAAGAAATAAAAAGAAGGAGCGCAAATGAGCACAGACGCCTCGACCCATTTTCATTTAGCGCTCGCCAGACAAAAATAAAAATAAACCGCTCTCTCTCTCTCTCTCTTTTCCCCCTCTCGTTCTCGTTCTCTCTGTTCGTCAACCTTTTAACGAAACTCGCGTCGCGGTTGTGTGTGCGTGCGTGCGTGGGTCGGGGTTGTTTCGCACGCATAATCGTGCTTTTGTGCGCCGCGAGATCGATCTCGCGTGTAACACGGCCCTGCCGACTATATTTGCATTGAAACTGCCTAATTAATGCCCGCTAACCAATCGTTTTCCGCCACCAGGCTTCTTCCTTTTCACGCTTACTGATAAGCTCTTCCTTTCAGAGGATTTTCTGGTTTCTTCTTTTCCATGCGTTAGAATCAAACTGATAAAGTTGGCAATATATTGTTGAAAATGTCGATTGATATAAACCAATAATCAGAGTATACTTGCTACAATGACCATTAAAATTATTACGACTATCAAAGAATCAAATTGGTAAAGTTGGTGGTATACTGTTGGAAATGTCGATTGATACAAACGAACAATCAGGGTATACTTGCTACAATGACCATTAAAATTATTACGACGATCAGAGAATCAAATTGGTAAATTTGGTAGTATACTGTTGGAAATGTCGATTAATGCAAACGAATAATCAGAGTATACTTGCTACAATGACCATTGAAATTATTACGACGATCAGAGAATCGTTTGTTGCGAGCAATGAAATTCTAGGCTTCGAAATATTCTTGTCAGTGAATTAATCGTCGATTAATTTCCGCTGGTTCTTTGGACATTTATTCTGAATTTGGTGCTTGGTAAATTTCGCAAATTTCCACGGAGAATTACGCGAGTAATTTCGGCGTGCGCGCGCATCTTGAAGAAAATGCGCGCGAGTGCAGACGGGAGAGCGTATACGCTGCACCACGTACGTACTTCCCGACTTCGTTGGCTGATTTTGCAACGGCGGTTCATTCGGTTCGCGAGTCATCCTTTCGTTGAAAATCTATCCTCCGTGTCGAATGACACGCTTCGTTTCGCGGCGTGTACAGGGTGTTTCGGAAAACGTAAGAAAGGAAAAGGAAGAGATGGAAATCGTTCTTGGCACACGGATGGATTCGTTTTTTTTTTCAGTTTTGCGATTAACTCGTTCACCTTCGGTCTGTTTTGCGTTCAGTTCTATTTTAATCAATTTTTTTCCCCTAAACGAGTCGTTTTTTGACGCCCTGCTACTTTTCGCAAATTTTCTCAAAAATTGGAGCAACAGCGAGGAGTTTACCAAAATTTAAACATATAACCGTTTAATAAGACGAACGCAATCGAATTCAGTTACAAAAATTTTCGATACTTTTCATCAGTCATCGAAATTTTTAAAAATCGCTATAAGCCTATAACATAATATCTATGATAGGGTCATTTCCATGAGATTGGAAAATCTCATCGGGTTCCGAGCGAGTGGTCTCGCGTTCTGGGTAGAAAAAAAATCGGAGCAGCGATTTTCAAGTTGCTCGAAGAGAAGAGAAAAGAAGAGAGAGAGAGAGAGAGAGAGAAACTCTCCTGTTGGCCAATTGGAGATCGGTTTGGCGTGTAGGCTGGTTGGCTGTTGAACGCGAAGCTAAAATGTATGGGCCCAAGAGCATCTGGGTCATTTTACTCCTCTCCGCGCGGCGCCCCTTCCCCATCGGGGGCTCGGACCCTGTGTTCGTCCCTTTGTCTCGGGCCTTCCCTACGGGTCCCTCTTTTCTGGTTAAACCGACCGACAAAGGTCTTGCCATCGGGTATATACCTGCTGCGCCGCGCCGATACAGCCGTTGCTTTCTACAAGGTGTCCCGAGACACCACGACGAGGCCCAGGAGAAGAGAAAGTTGCACGGCGGCGCGGCGATATGCCCACGACGGCGTGGCCTCAGACCGCGGGTACACCTACCCGGCCCTCTTCAGCTTCACGGATTTATTTTCTCCCGTCTTGGGATTGAGTTTCGTTTCGCAGTTTCCGATTACTAGGCTGCGGATGATTTATGCAATTTTATATTTCACGTGTTAACGCGACCGAAGAAATATGGAAGCGTGAAGCGCCGACGTACGTACGTACGTGCTTGTAGTTTATTGACTCGCGGACGTGGCTTGCAGCTCCTCCTTTTTTTTTTTTTTTTTTATATTGTAAAGCTCCGTCTTTGAGTGATATGTTAAATTTCGAATGGGGAATGATTTTTAATTTGGATTGTGGTGGTGTTTTTTTTTTTTTTTTTTCGAATTGAATTTATCGTTGAATTTATCTTCGTGCACGTTATAGATTAGATATAGATACGCGACGCACAATCGTCCCTGTAATATTTCTCGTGGAGTAACATCGAAGTATTGTTGAACTTGCACGCAACTGAACAGCTGAACGGTCGAAATCCGAATCGTTTCGTCAAACTGAGTAGATTGCTCAGTCACACGACCACTTTGCCACGTCGAGGGAATAATCTTGGCTCGTTGGAATCATTTATTCAACTCTTTCCCATTGGCCTCAAGGAGGAACTCCGGTGGAAACGATACGAAATTTCCTGCTCGATTGTTATTTATAATCTTGACCTCGAAAACTTCTCCGAACACCCGGTTAGCACTCTCCGGTTAACTAGTTCAAATTCAACACATTATTATCGCCTTTCGCAGTTTCGTCTTTCCCCCTTGAAATACCCCGTATTTTTTGAAATTCAAAAAAATACGCGAATAATTGAAATCGCACGCTTCGCGTATAGTTCTTCTTTTTTTTCAATCGAAATTGCAACTTAGTCGCAATGCGCGCACATGATAATAAATAATAATAATAATTCGAAGTCGAAAGGAAATTTGATTCTATCCCACAGTTCATCGATTATTTATCGAGGAGTATATGATTTAAAATTTCTTGATTATTCCAGTCAGGCCAATACCGAATCTATGCAAATACTGACAATGAACTAGCAACAGTCCACATAAAAGTGAATGTGTTAATAGTTAGTCATAAGGGCAAGATTCATCTATGCTCGTTCTTTCACTTGACGATGATAACCAAATATATATAAGGACATGCTTTAGAAACATTCGAGAGCATAAAACATTCTGCATCATTATAGAGACATTCTATATCATTGAAAGCATTGAACATTCGAAATCATTCTACATCGTATTCAAGAGCATTAGACATTCGTGATATTCCAAGACATTCTAAATCATTGCAAATCATTCTATATCATTCTATTTCATATACGAACCACGACTGTAAGGGAATAAACTCTTCTAAATTATAAGCGTGTTGACTCCATTACACGGAATCCAACAATTACATTGGATGAAATTAGAACGAATTTCACATAAAAGTTACAACAATTTCGTAGAAATTTTTTCAATTTAATAAAAATTCTAAAAGAATGATAAAATAAAAGTGGAATCTGTTTAAAAAACGTCAAGTGCAAAGGAACGCTTTCTATACAAGATGATCAGCTACTTAGTTGACACTAAGAGTTCTATTGGAATTTTTAATGGTATCGAATTTCAAGTAATCTCAATTATCCGGTGGATATCTGGTTTTGTCCTTAATTTTTAAAGTCGAGCGACACAAACCTTTTTTTTTTTTTTTTTATCATTTTCGAATTCCTCAACACGTGTTTCATACACATTCTCGGCTGAATAAAATATAATATAAATTATAATTTAATTACTCATAATATCGCTAATGTTAATAACAACAAAAACACCAAGAAAAAAGGGGTTGAAATGAAAAAGAAAGACACAAAACAAACAAAAAAGTCGTAAAGTTTTGATTCGAAATTGTTAGATTAATTTGATCAATCAACGAAGAAAATGAAAAAGGAAAGAACTTTTTACGAGGGATGGGTGGGAGTTTGTGAGAGGAGGGGGTGGTACTTGCAAATGGAAAGCCTGATCAATGGGTTGGAAGAAAAGAGTTGGGACTTGTCTGGAAAAAGGGAAAATATGTTCGACAGGTGCTGGAACGGTGTTTCGCGGGCGAATATGTGCGTACACGCGGCGGGGAGACGAGTCGGTAGCGAGTAGTGGCACGGGGGAGGTGACGTGTCGAAGAGAGGGCAGTAACGGTATAATTAAGTCATCCGCAGAAATAAATTAACGCCGTGATTGCATTATAATCCACGGCTCTCGAGTGTATATACCTCCGGCCTTGCAGTTTAGAAGCGTGTCGCTGGTTGGAGTATGCACGCGCTTCGTCACCTAGGAATGCAGCAGGAAACCCGAAGCCGCAGTCTCGTATAACGGCGAGCGTTATAGCTTCAGCGACCGGTGTGTGCAGAAATATACGCAGCACGCTTTCCTCGCCTTCGTCTACTGCACGCGAAATATAACAATCTAACGTGTCGCAAAAAATCTGATTCGCAACTGCCCGGGAAATATAATTTTCCAGCAGCCGCGTAGATTGGTTTCCCTTGGACTTGAACTCTTTTGTCTCTTTCTGGACTGTCTCTCCCAACGATGGGGATATTTATAAGTATGATTTTGATTTTCCAGTGTCAATGACTAAAATTGTCAGAGTAACTGATAATCAATTGTCTCTTCGACATGCTCCGAAAATTTAGAGCAGGGACAAAGACGCAGTGGTGTGCGTAAAGAGTGGGAAATAAAATAAACTCGATGAGAGAGAGAAAGAGTTTTATTTTCTGAATCGTTTGTTCCGTGTTCAAAGGGTTAACAATGTTGGGCGATAGAAACTCCGTGTTCAGTTAAAAGTCTCTAGTTCCTTATTTTCTCTTTTCTTGCCAAGCGTACTTCTTCTGCGCTGCATTATTCGAGGTGTGAACCAGCGTGTTAATTGGATTGGAATATAGAAGCGGAGCTGTACAAGGTGATTCAGAGATGTTTTTCGCTCTGATATTTCCGCGATTGGGAACTGAATATAATTACGAGAGGACTCGTAGTAAGTTCGAATATCCCTGTTGTGGAATAATCTCTCTATTTGCAAAAGAGAGAAATTTTCCCCGAATATTTCTTCTAATCTCGTTTCAACTTTTTGGTTGTCGATACGTAACGCAAATAATTGCTCTGTACCCTTTTACAGATTTTGACGAAGTACTTTAGAGTCGAGATTTAGTTTTAATTATCTTCTTTATAAGATAGAGTCGACAGATTTTTGCTCCATTTACGAGCGTTTCATTTTCATTTTCTACTTTCCTCTTATTTGCGTTTGGCAAATCACAGAAGAAAACGTCAGTCAGTCGAGGAAATGCAACTAAAAATACTATGTGTGTATCTGTAAAATTCAAATTTTTGTACAAACTACAGTAGTGTCTTTACTATACGCCAGAGACATTATACTCGCGAAGCACGTTCGATTCGTTTCAAATATTTAATCATTTATTCCCGATACGCTCAATGATCTTGGAACTGAACGATTTGCCTGACATAAAAATGAGATGCTTGGGATTGTCGCACGATTTGGCCTTGAAGCGAATTTCCTATACGCTCGATTCCAGACCGGCGTTGCCTGCAGCAGTTTTTTTTGCATGGTTGTACGTCGACGGGAATAATTGGCGCGATTCATGACCAGCGCAAGAAACTCTACCGTTCGTGATTAATTCCTCCGCGGGTAAATCACGTGTTCGCGCGCGTCGCGCATACAGAAATCGGTCTCTTTGCTTTGTCACGTAACAGCGTGAAAAAATAGATCGTTCTAGTTATTAAAAGCGCGCGTTGCCGCAGTCGGAGATCGCGCGCCGGTGAACGTACGATGAAAAACGTACTCGAGAGAGACTTATTGCAGAGCAGGCTTCTCTATAGAACCGTCGAAGCTGATTGCGGGCACAACGATCGTTTTCTAATCACTTTCCACCAAGATGAATCCGTAATTTTTTCCTTTTCTTTTTTTTATTATCTATTTTTCTATAAATTTTACTCTCGGTGGTATTTCTTCTTTTAGATACCTCAGAGTTTCTTTCACTCCCACTTTCAGAGTCACTAATAATAATAAAAAAAAAATTACGGATTTATTTTTAATAGCGAGTGATTTTTCACCCTGCGTATAGAAAGCTGTAGCTGATAAACTCGAAATAAACTCTTAAAATATCGCGAATCGTAAGTTTCGTATCGTAGGTATCGTATCTCTTTTTTTTCATTCGCAGTTTTTTCCACAAACGCGCGTGAAAGAAAAATATCGTGTCGAGAGGAAATGGATGCAAGTCTTTCTTCTCGATGACCTGTCCGCAGACACACCTTGCAGTTGGGAGTCATCGCGCGTATTTATAGAACGTGACTAGCGATTGTAGTGCCATTTGTCGGTAACAAGTTACCCTAATGACGCCATTGTGCGTAACGGCTGTGTTGCACCTGTGTGTATATATATTTTCACAGCGGTCGCGTGTGCGCGAGCAGATTTTTCAAAGACTTTCTCCTCTCCTCGGTTGCGATTTTTGCGCAACACGCGGATGGCACTGCAGATTCCGCGAGAAGTTCGCAACTCGGCGTAAACAGCCTTGGGAATGCCGGTTAAGCAAAGTTGCACGACGGGGGGGAAGAACGCAGGAAATGTTCGAGATGTCTTTCCGCTTGTTAAAATTCCTTGACGCTTCACATTTCGTCTGACGGTGAAAAATTCTCGAAATCGTATCGATCGTTTTATCAATGGAGCCGCGAAGAACGCATGTTCGTCCATCAAACGCGCGGGAAAATTTTCTACCGCCCTCAATCTCTTGCCATTTTTTCGTTCCAGAATTGCAAAATTTTCTCAGTTTTAAATATATTTCAACATGATCTCAGGCAAAGCAAACTTCTATCCAGCGATATCATACCGACGAGTTCGGAAAGGAAAGCGACGAATTATTGTATACGGTTCGGTCACTCGTTACGGTCCGCAATCAGTTTGCCAGCGCAAGGGAATAATTTGCCTCAGAGAAATCCCCCCCCCCCCCAACTTCGAATTCTCGTCATCTTAATTAGCATCCTCGCGACAAAGGGAAAACCATAAAAGATCACGCGACTGTGAGAAAAATTCGTGTCGGAATTTCGATTCGAATCCGACAGGTTTCGAGCGATATCCCCACTTTAAATCTGCCGCGTTTGCGCCCGTTTCGCGGGGCAGAAAGATTCCTCCGCGAATAAAATGTCACGATCGTTCGTGACGAAACGTTCGGACTTCATTAATTACTTTTAATATGTCTCGCGATTTAATCTCGTCGTCGTTCTCGTGGCGAACCACCTCTTTGATCTTCGACCACGTCGTAAATAATTTGGACGAATCATTTTTCAAATCATCGTCGTTCGAACATTCTCCTCTGTGATTATCCGCGTCAGTATTCGTCTCTCGTATTTAAACGAACATGTCTCGAACGAGTGGGGGGATGGGGTCGAGTAATTTCAAACGCAACAATCATTACGCGACGCCGGACCGCGCTTCCTTCTCTTCCTCGACCTCTCGCAGACTTATGGTCGTAATTTACGTCAATAGTGGACAGACATCCGCGACACTCACCTCTCTTCCCTTGGCTTCCATCTTCTCTAGCTTCACGTTCTACGTATTTCGTTCTCACGGACGATAAATACAACATTTGCGCATTTTGATTAGCAATTCGTACGTGACGCACGGATACACCCGCCGTGTTTTGTTACTTCGAGTGAACCTCTGCTGCTCGCTGGGACGCCGTGCTTTTCTCCACAATTCCGTACGATGACATTATCACAGAAAAAGCAAAAAAAAAAAAAAAACCACCCCTTTACAGCCGAAACTTTTCTGGAAGCCATGAAATATGCACACTCAATTAACGAAGCCTAGATCGTCATATACCGACTCCATGAGCGTTACAAAATCGCCTAACGTAATCGTATGATCGAGAAAACCAACCAACATCCACCATCCAAGAATTAAACCACAACCAATCTAACACAAACGCCACAGTCATCTGGATTCCAGCTCATCAAGGCATAGAAGGAAATGAAAAAGCCTCACTCACTAACAATCATAACATCTTCCAATCCCTTGCAACGACCAAATAATCCATTGCAAAAAAAAAGTAGCAAAATATGAATGGAACAATACGTGGAAAACAACTGAAAGCATCCAAGACTTTCACCAGCAAACACCAAACTTTAACGACAGGAAGGAAGGAATAATTATCACACGCCTAAGAACCGATCATACCAAGCTGAACAGAAAATTGAAAAAGCTACACCACCCACCTGCACTCATTGCAATAACCATCCACCAACGATAACCCACGTACGCCACACCACAGAGACCCAAAGACAGAAATACGGAATCGAACGCAAGCATAAACCTGACTTTTCAAAACGACGTACAAAGAGTATTGAAATATCTGAAAGACATAAACTACTACGCACATATTTAATGGCACTCTCTCGGTGACGGATACATGCTTGTTTCGCGACAGCAAAATTTATATTAGAATAGATGGTGAATTTTGGTAAACTTGGTACTTGTACTCTGTGCAAATGTTGTTCAATCGATAATTACCGTACGTAATTACACATGTACGTGTCTCACGATGAATTGTCGAACCACGGTGAGGACGAGAGATCGCGAGCAAAGAGATTGCGTGGTGAAAAGTAACAGCCGGTTCTTTCAAATTGTTCCCAAAAGATAAGATTTCCCGCAGGTTCCCCTCTATTTTCATGCTAATGAAACGCGCATGTCTGAGCGATCGGAAAGTGTCGTGTCAGGGCGGTTCGATGGCACGCGAGGACTCTCGTTTGAAGCGACGCTGAAAGGAATTGCACAAGCGTGTATTATACTTTCTCGTCGAGCGATACGGCGTTCCAACGGGAGGGTTACAAGCGTGTAACGCGTTTTACGGCGTACCGCTGCCCCGTCGAAGGTGGCCGTCGACCAAGTCACGCGTGTGAATATTTAAAATTGCGGCCGTTCCTCGACGTTTCGCAGCGTCGTCGAACGCTGTATGATTTTCTTCCGGGTCTTCCCACGACTTGGAAGAGTTGTCGAAGCAGACGAAATACGAAATTTGCTTTCCTGTCTGAAGCTTTTGCCCGCCGCTGAAAAAAGTCGCCGATTAATTTTCGATAGTTTCAACTTTTTGTTCGTTGTTGAATGCACGGAGAAGGAGATTTCTCGCGTGTTTCGATGCTAAACGATTCAGTGGTTTCTTCAGCTGTCGTCGAAGAAAAAAAAAAAAAAAAAAAACCACCGGTTAATTAATTCACGGTAATCCCAGTGGACATAATTTCTGCTCGTTGTTGAAAGGAAAACGCACGCGGTAGGAAAATCGGTTTCATCTCGATCGCTCTCGTCGACAATCGGACGCGATTAGAAAACGCGAGACGACGACGACGACGACGGTGGTGTGGAAATATTTTTCGCGGAACGTCTCGTGTTCAGCGCACGGTGACATGCATAAATACATGAGAATGTCCGCATGATAACTATACCGCACAATGTACGAATATACGCGAGCGGCAACACGAAGGAGCAGGACTTGGACATGGCGCCAAGTCCCGTCGCGTGCGACCATAATGACGCTGTATTACGTATACACTCGTTTACTTCATGCTGAGGCATGTAAAACGACGTCCTCCTTTTCGTTTTCTTTTTTTCTTTTTATTCCTCTATTCACCCTTGTGCTGCCATCCGCGTGTTTCAACATCACGCTCTATCGTGTACCGTTTGCATCGCGTATGCTGGCACGAAGGAGGAACCACCACGACCACCACCACCCTGCTGGTGGAGGTGAGGCAGGCGACCCCTCTCTCTTCGTGACACAGTTGAGCGAACTTCCATTTCATTGGCACGTGATACGTGAGACTCGTGCGTGGTCTCTAAATTTCTGCGTGTACGAAGTTCCTTGCGAAAGTATTCGAACTTTTCCCGCTCCGCGGGAGCTGAGACTTTTAACGAACGCGTGTATCACGCGTGTGTATAAAATACACTTTGAAAATTCATCAACTGCGTGCGTTAACAGAATCACGTTCATTCGCTTCACACGCCATTCTAGGTCATTTTTTACTTCCGGAGAATTATATTGTATCGTTTATTGCGTGTCGCAGTTTTCTTTTTTGTGTTTTTTTTTGTTTTTTCTCTCTCTTTTTCTTTCTGTCATTGGCTTGGCGCAGTGTTACATAAAAATTCTTACGTAAATGTCGCGGAGAACTTGAAAACGTTCTGTCGTTGCCTCGGCTGGTGCTAGATGATTTAGAGCCCCGAGGAAACTTCGAGCATCTCGAGTAATCGATGAATTCTCTCTGTTATTATTCTCGCCGTCTGTTCACATTTCGTCGCGATACTCGTACTTGATTATTTCGAGCGATGCGTGTCTTCTTTTTTTTTTCCTCTCTCTCTTCGTAAAATCGGCGAGTAACGTATGCAACGATCAAAGATCAACGAGCTCATCAATTATTTATGAAAAAAATCTAAATGTGCCAAGTACATCATCGTCTTTATCTCGTACCCTTGATTTTTATCCTTTTTTTTTCTTTCTTCATTTTAAACATAAAATTCAGTCGATATTGTTTGGCTGACGAGTTGATCGTTTTCGACTGGCTTACGTAAGAGGATCGATTTGATCGAATATGATTTGATTTACGATCAAACGCCGATAATAAATCCCACGAAGTGACTCGTTTTGCTAATCGCTCCGGTCCGCCGGATAATAATTTATTATTGCTCGCTGGTTTTAGCGAATTTTACGTACTTACGTAAAGGCGACGCTTTCGCGTTCGCTTGTTCATTAAGTCGTCTCGCGATAATTGTTTCTGCGTAATATACCGAGTATATTCCTACGTATGAATATACTTGGGCGCAAGTGCGAAAGGCAAATTGCTAACGCGTTAATCACAATGCACAGATAATCACGGCCGGTTACTTGGAGCACAATGTGATGGATTGTAATGATGTGTTGGCGCTTGGACGAGAAGAAACATGTATATCGTGGAATTTTACGCTTTTTACCGGGGCACGTGTTCGAGTAGGTTTTAAGCGCTGGTAATTGATAGCTTCGCGGTTTGTATTTAGCCGAGAAGCTTGGAGTTTCGATTATCTTCTCCCGAGAGAGACGAAATCAATTTCTTTCTTAATGATTAAAATTCCATGTTGAAGTTCCACACTTTCGTGCAAGTACACGTAGAATTTTTAAAGTTTCGCCAATTTTGACACCTTTGAGTGCGCAACTCGGGTAGAAGAATTTTCACGCGAGAGTGAAAATCGCGAGGGTATCGGAGAGAGAAGGAAAAGAAAAGGAAAGGAAAGAAAAGCCGCAGAAGAAAACACGGAAAGCGACCGCAGACTGGAGTTATTGGCCTGTTTACCTCTTTGCCTGCGAAATTATCCACTCGTCCGATAGAGTCTGCGGTAACGTGGCCAAACGGAGGCCAAACGGAAGAAATCGTCGTACTCCGTCGAGACGCGCGTTCACCTTCCTGTACACGACGAATTTACAAAATTTTTCTCTCAACAGTCCGGTCTGAAATAATAGTAACTTGATACGATTCATCTGAAAGGTAATTGGAAAAATCGACGATGATTTCCAAACTTGTCTCTTTCACCGACCATTCTATGGGGGAGGGGGAAAAAAAAAAGAAGCACTGAGAAAGAAAAGAAAAGACACGTTCGCGCAGTTTTTATCGTACTGCAGGGGCATAGTGATAAACGCAGACGCGTAAAGCGGATGTGCATCCGATAAGGTTGTCCCATGTGCGCCGATAAAACCAAGTCACAGTTGTTTCTCTCTCTCTCTCTCTCTCTCTCTCTCTCTCTCTCTCTTTCTCGCTCCTTCCCCACCTTTCGGGTTTTAACGACGTCGCGAGTAAACGAGTGGCTCGCCGCGCGTACTCTTTGCTCACCGTGTCATTCGGTCAACGATCTCGCGAGGCGGGTTCGTGCCACGAGTGGCAGCAGATCGGGCAAAAAGGCGCACGACGTAAGAAAAACTCGGTCAAATGGATCGAGAGAGTATCGCCTCTCTCGCTCGTTACACTATATACGCTCGTGGTGGTGGTGGTTTATATACGTCTCTCTCTCTTTCTCTCTCTCTTCGCGCGTGTTTTCTCCTTACTGTCCTCCTTCTTTCACCCTCTCCAGGGCCATGTGTCTTCCGTGTCTCTCGTTAGAGAGCAACCAGAATTCTCGCATTCTTTTCCCACCCCGTTATGTTTCCGCACAGGCGGGAACAGCTGTGTGTCTAGTATTTTTCTATGCCGCGTCTGGCTAGGTTGGGTTACGTTAAGCTGGGGGCCAGGTAGCTTGTAATTAGCGGTGAGTTATCGTGAGAAAATGTAGTAGGTGGGAAGCACGGCGGAGAGCATTTAGTTTGGCAAATGTTCTCTTTCTTTCTCGTTCTTTTTTTTTTTTTTTTCTTTTAAATTTAGGGTTTAAAATTTTCAGTTCGCAGAGTTTCTCGCTTTTGGAGTAGATTCAAAAGATAAGAATAATATTTTCATTTTTATTTAGACTTTGGTTTAGAAGACTGTGTACTTTGGAAAATATTTCTCAGTCGTCCATTCATACCCTGTTTATTTTTTTTACCACCGAATTGAGAAAACACCTTTGAATTTCCTTAGCCTTGGTTCGTCGGTGAATATTCTCAGTATAAATTCGGAGTGAACGGAGGGAAATGTTGACTGGATTCAGAAGATTCAACTGAAACGAGAACCTCGTTTAAAACGTTTAAACACGAGGCGGAGCGCGTACGTCGCTCCTCGGGGGGGAGTTTCATCCGTTTCGTGTAATAGTCGCCGCGAAACTTCATAACCCTTGGCATCGGGACCGGAGTCTGAGTAATTATTTTCGTCATCGAGCGCAAGAGCCTCCTGTCTGCCTCTCGCTATTTGTAAACAGTGTGTTTGTCAACAACAAATCCGGCCAGTTCGTTACGCCCTCCGTTAACGTTTGCCAAACGACGAACGGGTTAGGTCCGCGATCGTTCAACCCGCCCTCCTTTCTTTCTTTCTTCTTTTTTTTCCCTCTTCTTCTCCTTTTTTTCGTTTTCACTCGTCGAGAGAATCCACGTTTCTCGCGGGAGGTTCGAACCGGCGGCAGGAGGCAAGAAGAACGCGCGCGCGGATCAACGATGACTCGTAACATCACCGTCAATTACTGCAATTAATCTTCCGTGGTTCGTGCCGTTTGTTAACGTTCGTGACATCCGTGGCGCCGTTATTAGCTACCCGACATCCTTGAAATCTCTTCTTAACGTTCGACGACGCTTACCAAGTCCGATCAACCCCTAAAAGTGTTCGATTTAGCCCGTTGCGCGGACCGTAACGAGTGACCGATCCGCATACGATAACTCTCGTCGCTTTCTTTTTTTCTTTCGAACTCGTCGGCACGATGATCAATATAAATATAAAATAAACGATAGTTGAAATCGGAAGCACGTAATGAATAGATTCTTAAATGTCACTATGAGAAATATATACAGTAATATTTAAGAATATTTTGTCAGTGTGAATTGAAGAAGTGCATATACAGAAGTTTCCCTGTTGCTCCAAAATACGTGCGGGCAACTTGTCATTCGTTTTGCCCGGGTTACATTTAAATATAGTTGAAGACGTTGCAGTTTGGAAGCTAGGTGAAATACTCGACTTTCTGTTTCTTTTTGGTCCAAGAGGGAAACTTTGGAACTAAAATTGTTGGAAGAAAAAAAAAAAAAAAAAAAAAAGAATAGAATTTCGTTTACCGAAAATTTCGAATTATTATGCATTGGGGTTGTTGGAATGACATTCTCCGGTAATTTAATTAATAATCTCCGGGAAAATTCCCCTCTTTCAAAAGATTTCCTGCGACGTTTACTGAAAAATCTCGCGAGAAGAAAAAAAAAAAAAGGTGGAGAAGAAAATTCGCGATCTCGTGACAAACTCGCGACTCAGAGTCGCGCGATAAAGGATAAACAGAGGGATTAAACGGTGGTAAATATTGGAATTGGTCGTTTTATTGGAATGCAATTCGTTTCGGCGTGTGTCTCCTCGCGGGCATTGCTCGCATTGTTCCGTCTGTCCCTCTGCGCAACGTTGCAGTCGAACCGCAAGGAATTCGCGGCCCGACAGCTCGATCTATGGATCGATCATCCATTCCACGCGCTCGATGCGCTGCATTTACGTGCACCGAATTTCGCGGTATAGCCGTGGCATGTCGCGAAACTTTATGTATGTATGTCGGTGGGGGGGGGCTCTTCTGGTCGTCTGCTCCGCAGGTGAACGAACCTGGCCCCGTTCGGTCCCGTACGGTTCTACTAATTTACAAATTGACGAGCCAGGCTGTTCCATCGTCGGCGACAAATCGTTCGCTCGTTCGAGTGCAGCTGATCGATTTCACGAGACAATTAGTCGGCAATTGTGTCGAAATCCCCGCTCTTACTCCTATACACTCTGATTTTTGAAAAATTGAGAGAAAAAAGAGAAGAAAAGGAAGGAACGAGACGTATTTTCGTTCATTTAAACGTCCGGAGAATAGAAAAGACAAAATGGAGAAATTTAGGTCAGATTTGCCAGGTAAAGCTTTCGTAAAAGTCGGGAATATATTTTTATCACAATTTGCCTTTGCTACTTTGACGAACATCGTACTCGCGTTCAGAAATGACTGAAAATCGTCGAGGAATTTCCTCGCTGCGTGATTCACTTTGTGCAAACACGAATGCTTCGATTTATCTGTTATGTAATATTGATCTACATCGCGATATCGAGTGTATTTCTGTATTTTTCGCGGCTAATTTTGTTGATCTAGTTGAATGAAAAAAAAAAACAAAAAAACGTGGTTACTCGAATTTATCGCAATCTACCAAAGAAATCGTCTGAAGTTGAAAGCTTTTCGATTCTACTTCAATTTGCCGAGGAATTCTTTTAATTCTTCGAGAGATTGCTCTCGCTGGGGAAAAAGAAAAGAGGAACGACGACGTGGCGTGCTGTTATTCTCCCTTTTTTATTTTTATTTTACGTCGTTCGATAATCGATTTTCTCTGATTTATGATGATTGGTTGCTCCTTACCAATGGCTCCGGTGTCTTTCAGCATTGAAGAAGAGATCGATACTTTCCCGAGTTTACGATTCGCATTCGACACGTACGCTCAAGTAGGAATTCTTTGTTAAAACGAAACTTCGAATTACGAAACAAATTAACGGCTCTCTCTCTCTCTCTCTCTCTCTCTCTCGATCAAAATCATCCACCGAGGTTCGAACAACGTTCCTGCGAAAATACCATGGTGTTTCGCAAGAATTAAAAATTTCCACAATTAAAGCCCTCCGTTACTATTCGAACAATTTAAGATTTCTTCATCCTCCGATTGTTTCGGGGATAATTGATAAATGTTCGTTCGTTTCTTACAAGTGAAATGAAATGTTTTCGTTTCGTTTCGCCAGTTTTTTCGAAATAAATGCCAGGACACTTGTCCTGAGACGAAAAGAAAGAGGAAAAGGGGGGGGGAGAAACTACTAAGAGCAACAGATTGCAAGTAATTTAATGAACGTATGTACGTACGTACGTCGTTTATTCAGCGTGGACAAATACACGTTGCGCAGCCCTTTGCAAGTAAAAGGGTTAACCTTATTGCGGGCTCCCCTCGACAAGGGAAAATCACGAGCACGAGAGAGGGTATAGCAGGCAGCGGCCGTAGGACAAACCGCGACGTCGAGAAATTGCATAACGTTATTAATTGTAATTAACGTTGCGTTACATGCTCACGCAGTGGCAAGCTGATTACAGCCCAAGAGAGAGACACACAGAGAGAGAGAGAGAGAGAGAGAGATGATGCGAGTGAAATCTACACGCAACCGTGTAAATGCCTCTCTGTGTACACTCAGCCAGGCCGGGGCGCGTATTTGCCGATTTTAGCGAAGTCCTCGACCACTCTCTCGGTCGGCCGTTGTATAGCCGTTGTAAATTCACGGATTAAAGCGAGATACAACACACGACCTGGAAAATAAATTCGCGGATGCACGCCTGGAGCAAAAAGATACACCACCGCCCTCTCCCTCTGTTTAACTAAGTTAGGGGGGGGGGGGAAATTAGATGTAGCGTCACGCCGTAAATATCGAACGGTTCTCACGGCAGTGGTGTTCTCGCATTGTCGCGGAATTTATTTGAAACGCAATTGTCGTTGACTCTCGTCCCTCGTCGGTCGTTTTGTCGTTAGTTTCCCTTCGTTTCGAATTGAAACTACAAATCACTACGAATTTTGCCGGGTTGTTGGCTCGAATAATGACGAATTTATTGTACGACGGTGATCGTCTCGGTCGTTTGTTTCAAAAGACAACAGCGGTTGAACATGCAATTTAAGGAGTTCTCCTCTGAAACTCTACGTCGATCGATCGAGAAACGGTCTTTGACGTTGCGTCATTGTCGTCGCGAGATCTTCCAAAATAAATACCATTACCTGACAGAAGTGCAAAAGTGCGCCAATAAATAAGCACGGGAAATATCACCACCAAAGCGGTAATGACAAACTTCTGACCACTTGATCAAATGTCTTAGCCTTGTCTGACTTGTTTCTGGCACGGAGTCTGTTCGTATCCATCGCTGCTGTCCGCGATTGCATAAATTCAGCGCAGTGTGTAGTAAGTAATAGATATAGTAGCATATATGTGTGTGTGTGTGTGTGTGTGTGTGTGTGTGTGTGTGTGTGTGTGTGTGTGTGTGTATATATATATATAGTTGGCGTACTATGAGTGGCCACCAAATGGAAACGTGAATGAAGCTCGGGCTGGTGAACACACGATGCTTTCCGCGATTCGAAGCACGGATAAGGAAATGCGCTGATTACGTGGACGGAAAGAACGAGAAAAGAAAGAACACGTTGATGTTATTGTGTGTAGTGACGTTTACGTGCGTAGTACGTTTTATCCTAATCTGCTGAACCTTTCTCTCTCTCTCTCTCTCTCTCTCTCTCTCTCTGTCTGTCTTAGCCTTCTCATGTGTGCTCGACGTATTTGCGCGACCAGTCACTCGTCTCGATGAATGAAACGCTTTCAAACGACGAGCTCTTCTCGCGTTTCCTATAAATTCCTCCCCTCCCCTCCCTTTTTCTCCTTTCTTCCTCCCCTTCGAATCCAGACCCGCGATCGTTCGTTGACTCTCTTGTTTCGCTCGTTCCTCGGTTGCCTCCGTTTCTAAATTTCACTCCACGCTGCCAGGCTTCCTCGAATCTCGCCCGAGATCCCCGAATATCTGGAGATTCCTAAATTCCTAAAGGACTCGTGAAATTTCTAAATTGCCAAACTTGTTGGTCTCCCTGGATTCCTAGACACCAAGTACCCTAGACAATTATCCCAGTGAATTTCTAAATCTTTCAATTCTCAAGCTTTCAAACTGCCAAGTTCCGCGCGTATGTACAGATGTTTGGATCCCAAAGTTTCAAGGTCCCTCTCTCTCTTTCTCTCTTCAACGTTTTTAACGTGGGCGGATCTTTCTCTTGTAAGTGTAATATCGATCAGAGAGGCGATCCAAGCCGATTCCATCAGTTTACGCTGGCTGTGCTGACTGCCAGTCTGGTATCGCGTTTTCAAACCAGCTTTCTCTCGGATCAGGTTTGAACCCGAGAATGGAAGGAACGTTCTCACGATGACGTACGCGGTTGCACCGACGGTTTTTTTTCACCTCTTCGTTAAAAAGAACCGAACAGCCGCCGTCTTAGCTTTCCCTCGATCCAGCGAAAATGTCCGCAGCCGGGCATTATGCTTGTGAAATTATACGAACGCGCCGTCGTCTGTTTATTCTTGTCGCCGAGTTCGAGCGAGTTTCACCGAATTATTACCGCGCGATGTTTAGATCGGCCGAGGAATTCTTTCCATTCTGATTTCATTCGCGTGCAAAATTCATTTGAAAAAAAAAAAAAAACCTGTCAGGCCTCGTTAAACGTCGCCCAACAGAGACACACATATTTCTTTCGGCTCAGTAACTGGATGCTTCGAACTTTCCTTTCCAATTAGAAGTTACTCTCCGTCGTGAAACTGACCTGTCGAGATCTATTCTCCGTAAATCGGCGATTCGTGCGAAACATTTTCAATTCCACCCTCTTTGCGCGATATTTTTTTTTTTTATAAAGAAAACCCACGAATTTTCGTTGCTGAAATCAACGAAATTTGTATAACTCGTTGTGAAAGTTATTGAAATATTGTTGTTGGCATGCACGGCGTGCGATAATTATTGTCTGATTTGATTTTAAACTTCGTGTCGCAAGTGTGACACTGAATTTTTCACAAGGATCCTTTTCGTACGACCGATTTACCTGCGCAGGCTCGTACGCGCAAAAGCCGGAGTATAGGATATTAGAAAAGACTTCTTGCCAACTTCCAACTCCGCAGAATAAAAACGCCACAATGGAACGTGTATTTGCAACACCTTATATTGATCTTCTGGCTCTTTCACGTTCTGGACGAGAAGACGAGAAGACTCGTTAAAAAGAGTCCTTTGAGCATTGAACACGTTATATTTATATGGACTACCCTACCTATTGCGCTATTGATCGTTTGATCTAGGACGACATAAAGGGGACATGTGAATGCAGAAATTACATTTTCACCGATTGTCCCTTCTTCTTTTTCTCGTCTCTCTTTTCTTTTCTTTTCTTTTCTATTTTTTTTATTATTATTATTATTAGTGGCAAGCTAAATTTCTTCCAGAAAAATAAGTTTAAAGATTCTCCAGCTCGGAAAGAAATGTTCAACGTAGAATTCCAGAATTCTTAGTGAATTGATATTCCGAATCTGTGGAATTGGTATCTTGAAAGTTTAGGAGTTTAGAAACTTGGGAACTTGGAAATTAAACAAATTTAGGAATTTTTAGGCTTGTAGGAATTCGAGCCTTTGGGAAATTAAGGATTTAAGAATCTGGGAATTTAGGATTTTAGCAGTTTAGGAATTTGAGAATTTAACAATCTAGGAATTTAAGAATTTAGAAGAATTTCAATATTTTAGCAATTGTCAAATTTGGGTATTCAATAATCTAGGAATTTAAGAACCTAGGACTTTAGGATTTTAGCAGTTTAGGAATTTCAGAATTTAGGATTTTAGCAATTTACGAATTTAAGAATCAAGGGTCTAGGAATTTAGAATTTTAGCAATTGACAAATTTGGGTATTCAATAATTTAGGAATTTAAGAACCTAGGACTTTAGGATTTTAGCAGTTTAGGAATTTCAGAATTTAGGATTTTTGCAATTTACGAATTTAAGAATCAAGGGTCTAGGAATTTAGAATTTTAGCAATTTACAAATTTGGGTATTCAATAATCTAGAAATTTACCTAGGACTTTACAATTTCAGCAGTTTGCGAATTTGTGAATTTAGGAATCTAGGAGTGTAAAAATTTTGGATTTTAGCAACTTGGGAATTCATAGATCGAGAATTTATAAATTCCGTCTTCGTGAGGGAACTGGATGAAAAACAGGATTGTCAAGTAGGTATCCCCGGACAGACACAGAGGTTTGCAAAATAGCGTTTCGTCGAGAGCTTTGCTTTTGCCCAGGTTGCTTGTGCTGCGTACGACATTCCAATGGATGTGGGCGGGTCTACGCTCGTGTATTTCGCGAATATTATACGATTACATTCTCCCGAGCCATTAGGCCGGCCGCGAAAGAATGCAGAAGGGAACTCGTTAGCTGAGGAATGTTGGCTTATTGATTCTACAAACGACCATTATCAGAATCAGATGCAGTTGTTGCACGTTCGCGTTCCTCGAATGTAGACCATCGCTTTCAGATATTCTTTTTTCACGCGTGTGTGTTCTTTTCGTCGTCGCCAAGTTAACTCGAGTCGTTGTACGTGTCGAGATTAAAAATCAGTAACGTAGTGTAAGAAACATTAACAAAGAATTCTCTGTTGACAATTAAATGCAGGAATTTCCTTAAACTGTCAAATTCAATTCCCAGATGGACAGTTTTCAATTCACCAAATTCCCAACTTGCACAATTCTCCAAAGTAAATAAATAATGATGACAAATTCGTAGGTTCGTACGTTCCATCTCTGCATCTTTGCGCGTTTCAGCACAAGGATCCAAAGAATTTCAATTGATACGCGCGATAATTATATGAATATCCCAAAATAAATTCTCTCTCTCCTTATACATACAGGGTGTTTCGTAACTTGTGGGACCCACTTCGGGAGCTGATTGTACGTCTAAAAATAATGAAAAGAAGTCATATAAATATATGTCCTATCTGTCTTCGTTTATGAGATATAACGAATCTTCTGTTTTAATTACTTTTACAAAAGATGCTCGAAATGACCAGCTTGCATTTGAAGACAAGCCTGTACGCGTCTTGTCATTCATCTGGTTACTCTTTCTATCATTCCTCGTGTTTCTCGAATTCTCGCATGTTCAATCCATGTTGCGTATACAATAGATTTTAAATATCCTCACCAATGAAAATCTAATGGATTCAAATCCGGAGAACGAGCAGGCCATGCAACAGGACCTCCACGACCAATCCATTTATTTGCAAAGTGTTGATTTAAAAATTGCCTAGCCACTCGGCTAAAATGCGGAGCTCCATCATGCATAAACCGCGTACAAAGTCTAATATCGACTGGAACTTGCTCTGATATTTCGTGTAAACGCGTGTTGAAAAAATCAACGTACTTTGTGCCTGTTAGTTTCCCATCAAGAGGGAAAGGTCCAATGAAAAATTTATCAATTATTCCTGCCCATACGTTTAAACTAAACTGGTGTTGATGTTTTGAATAACACGATAACATGTGGGTTTTCTTTATCCCAGTTACGATTATTATGAAAATTGAATGTACCATCCCTGGTAAAACTAGCTTTCTAGAGTTTGCTCTGTTTATAAAATTCATTGTATCTCGTAAACAAAGACAGACAGGACATATATTTACATGACTTTTTTTCATTACTTTTAGGCGTACAGTCAGCTGCCGAAGTGGGTGCCACAAGTTACGAAACACCCTGTATAAAATGTTATTCCCTTCTAGAGAGTAGTTAATTCTCTTTCACGCGGCCGGGATAATTTCCGATTAGCTGGCTCTGTTTTATCACGGTGGTTAAAAGGCGATAAAATTGGATTATAATCTATGGAGGAGAACGGAATGTGCATTTGCGGCGCGATAAACGTTCCGGCTCTGATTGTACAGTCGCTCACCCTCGTTTATTGCGGCTACGTATCGATGGTCAGCCCGCGCACAGTCCATAGGCAATAACATCAACAACGGTAGTTATCGCGGTGAAAATAGGGTCAAGTACAAGTTTTACGAGCCGCACTGGCAGACAACAGTTTGGATTGTTTTGTACGGAACGCCGCTCCGTTAAATAACTCTTTCTCCTCCTCCTCCTCCTCCTCCTCCTCCGCCTCCTCTCTTTCAACGAATTAACGACGCGCATTCAAATGCACAGTCGCTCATAGATACGCACGCATCTCGACGAAGAAATTTTTTTTAATCTGCGTATCAGTTCGAGAATCTGCCCTCGGGATCCAACAATTTGGGAACTTGGAGATTTAGGAGATTCGTGTTTAAGAATCCGGGAGCTTGGACACTGAAAAATTTAGGAACTTTGTGAACTTGGTACTACTTCAAAAGTTTGCGACGGGGGTTTGAAGAGAATCTCAGACTCTGAGAAGCGTGGAATTTCAAAATTCAAAAGTCCGGAGTCGCTCGATCCTATTGCAATCGCCGAAAATCAATCGGGGATTCAAAAATCCGGGAGTTTGGACATTGAAGAAATTAGGGACTTTGGAACTCGATACTTTGAACGTTTGAGAAGATTCGAAGAGAATCGCTAAAATTTAAGAAAGCTGGAATTTCAAAATTCCAATGTCCAGGGTCGGCCGATCCCGTCGCAGTCGTTGAAAATCAATCCGCCGCGTTATTGTATTTATTTATTTTTCGCGTCTCGTCCATTTTCTTCTATCTCGAAGACGAGCTGTATACCGTTCGATTGTGTTTTAGTTTGAAAGCATTTAATGGAACACAACAGTTCCAGAGAGTTAATTAAAAGATCAGTTATCGGAGTCGGCGGTCGAACCAGTCCAAGAGCAATTTCCACCGAAAAATGCAATTTGTTTTGTTTGATTGTTTCGATGCTCCCTTCTGTTAAGATTAGATCGCGTTGGGCGAGGTATTTGTTACACGTATACGCCTGGCGGAAAAAATCTTTTTTTTTTTTCTCCCACTTGAGTGGAAAATGTTTATTTCATTCATTAAAAACAAATTAGTCAAATTTTTAAAATATCTGTGATTCTGTAACAAGAAATTTCTCTTTTATGTATATATAGTTCAGAAGCAAAATTCAATATTGTAAATCGATCGATAAAAGAACAAAAAAATTGCAAATGAAGTAAAGTGGTTCTTTAAGGGTTAAAATGATCAATAGTAAGCTTTTGACTGTTTAAATCGCGGAATATGGTTTTGGAGTTCATTCAGTTCCCGCAACATGAATGATGATACACGCGATTGGATGTTATCGCGGACGAGGGCAGGATCTTCTATTAGCCATTAGTTCCATTAATCGATTTTTATTATTTCTTTATCAAAGGAAGAAAAGAAGTATTGACCTTTAATGCGATTGATGTTATCGTCCATTCGTGTGTTACGTCGACAAGACTCGAGCTATTAGCACGAGGAAACTTTGTTTCGTCTCGATTCGCCAAGTGATCCAGGCGGGATCATACATAGTTGCACTATACTCGTGTGTACATTCGCGACACGACAGTTTTTACGTTTCCTCGAGACTGTTTCACAAGCGTGGCCAGCTTTTTCGCGGGTATACGATCGGCTGACCACAGTCCGTGTCGTCTAGGTTCTCGGATGTCTCTAACGGATCAGCGTTGCGTTTCACAAAATGCAGTTCGCGAGACTGTGCACATAACTTTGTTGTATAAATAATTTCTCAACCATTCCATACTAATATTTATTTGTAACTGCGTTTGCACCTTAATATTACATAAAGTGGTAAACGTAGAGTAATTTCAAGTAGGTTCTCATTAATGGCGAACAGCGACACTAGCGCCACGTGAGCCCTAACTCCTTACTGCCGTAAGGTCAGCCATCTTGGGCGCTCTGTGATTAAAATCGTCCTTCGTTCTTATCGTGTACGACAAACAGAGCCTGTATCTCATCTCGGATGGGATATTTATGTTTAAATCACGTCTCAAAATGAGAGAGAGAGACAAAAATCCGACAAACCTAACTCGAAAATTTTGCAACCAGTGCAATCGGCCCAGTTGGACCGATCTTTCTGTACTCTCTCTCTCTCTCAAAGACGAAAAGAAAGGTTGATCTGGAACCTCGAGGAGGGCAAACACCGTGGCTGATGGGCGAAATTCATCGAGACGGGAAAAGACGCGAAGGGAGAACGCGACGACGATGACAACGACGAGAATAACGCGAGAGCCGGCAGGCGGTGTGAGTGCGTGCGTGGCGTGCGTGTTCGTATGTGGCGCGTATACGGTTTCAGATCGACGGATAGACGAATGAGAAAGGACGGACTGACAAACGGATAAACGGACAAACGGACGAACCGACTGGCGGGAGAGCCGGAGAGTACAGACGCCACATAGCCAGACAGTGAGTGCCGTGCTATTTTCAGGCTGCAGTCGTCTACCACGTTGCCAACCTAACCTTACTTAATCCCAACCTCAACCTTACCAGCCGGTCGAACACCGGTTTTCCTCTCTTTCTACACTGCTACCAGCCTCACACGCGTCTCCGTTTCTCATTCCCCGGCCAGTGTTGTCTCGTTTTCCAAGCGTTTCTCGTTTCTCTCACCGTTGTATACCGCGCGGCGGACCTCCTCTTTCTGCTCTTCAGACCGCTTAATGTTGCATAGCCCGCTCTTTTCTCATCTCCTCTCTGTGCTCTCCCTGTTATTCTTATCTGTCGAAAGAGTTTTCTTTTCTTTTTTTTTTTTTTTTTTTTTTTTCTGTTATGGATTCTGCAAATTTTCAAGGAGGGACCGAATGTGGAGGGGATTGAAGCCTGTCCACGGTGAGTTGTGTTTCCGGAGTGATCGTCGTCGCGTGTCGCTTTATTTTAAGGTTTACGCGATTCGAACAACAACTTTGCCACGAGTTCTCACTTTGTGCACGAGGATCGCGAATCCTTCGATTCGGATATACAATTTGCGTGATATTTGAACGATATCGACTCTGTTAAATATCAGTAGCTCGCAGCTGAATTAAACGCACTGTCGTATCGTGACAAAATTTGAATCGTTCTGTGAAACTTAAATTTTCCACGTATATGCATAAACGTTATCAGCCGTCGATACGAGTCACAGTCGTTTAATTCTTTGCCAAAAGAAAGAAAAAAAAAAAAGAAAAGAAAAGAAACCGTCTTATTACTTTCTCGGTTGGTACTCCGTGAGAATTATCGCGACGATCGCTGGTTTGGACCACGATGCTCACCCCAATCCACGGGTCCGTCGTCGTAAAAGTAAATTGGAGTGCGGGGCATATAAAAATAAATGGGAACGACGTTAACTTCCATAAAATTTTGCATAATTACGCCGGCCCCGGATGTCGTAGGACGGCTCGCGATCGACGATTCACTCCGCGACATTCGGTGGACTGATTGGAAACGACAGTTTCGGTTCCTCGAATGTTTCCTCGTGCCCGATATATAAATTTTACCTCGCGAAAATGTGCTCTTGTTCGGTTCGGAAGATCTCTCGATCTTCGTTATTTATTCTCTCGCGAGCTCGATCAGCGCGCGCGCTCTCTCTCTTCGCGTCGTAAATTTTCATTGCAAATTAAGATAAAACCGTGTGTTGTCAGTCGAGTGTATCCATCGGGCGAGGCAGAGGGAATCGTCGTCATTCTTAGTCCCAACGACTCTCTGGGTGAATGGAGTCGTTTGTTTTACAAATTCAACGCCGGAGACCACACCGGATTAGCTAGACTGGTGGAAAGCTTGCTGCATCAAGGCTGTCGATTATATTTAAAGTCGGCGATCGTGTCGGCGAGCACGATGGGAAACTATCCGTTCCATTCTTAACGGTAGTAGAAAGTTCCCCGTAAAAAATTGATCACGTTTCAGTACTTACCTAAACGATGGGCCCGCGCGGTTCCAGATACTTTAATATTCTATCGAACAGACACACCGCCGGAGAGTTTATTGGCTCCGGAGTTTTCCCATCAAACTTCCCGTCCACTGTTTTAAAATCATATTTGCAGCAATGAGAACTCTCTCTCTCCTCCGCTCCTTTTTTCCCTACCATCGGACGCTGAGAAATTTGCAGCAATTATCGTTCGAGGATTGATATCCGCTTCGTCCGCGGATTTAGAATTCCGACGAACAATTTTGTCTCGTGGAAACGTACAGCAAATTCCGGAGTAATTTCCTTTTTTTTTTCTTCTTCTTCTTTTCTTCTCATTGTTCATTGTTGAATCGAGCCGATCAAATTTGAGACTGTTCAGTTTTCGAGAAAACTGCACGCAAGCCACGCGTCTCGTTCAACCGTGCCAGTATATCAGTTCTTGGAGTTCGTTGGAATTTAATAGTGGTATTACGTCGCCGGCCGGGAAAACGTTGGCGAGGTACGTCGAATAAAAGAGACCGGCGAACAGGCCAGGTGGGGTAGGGTGAGGATGAAAGAGAAGAGGACGTTAAAATACCAAGGAGGCGTACATGAACGAAACCGGTCTCTCTCTCGTCCCGAGGTGGTTGCACAGGGACGAAACCGTGTGTTCGAGTTCAGATAACGAGGTTGCCGGTGCAGTTTTGCAAAACTGGTTTTTCGTGCAAGATTTCTGGCCAATGGGCCACAGCGGTTCTCTCATAATCTCTCTCTCCCTCCCTCCCTCTCTGTTTCTCCCTGTCTTTGTCTTCGATCGAACGGAACACACGTTGCCACGAGTACGTTGTGGAACTGTCGGTCGGTGAGGTACGAAGTACAGAATTTTCCTCGTGATGTTGATGACAGCTCGGTTTTTCACCGTAGAATCAACTAGACAGAATTAGGAAGCAATGGAATGGAAAATAAGAGTCGAGAATAAACGGACGAATTTTAAACGTCGGAGATAGGAATTTGCAGCGAACTGATTTGATAAAGAAAAAGTAAATTTGCAATTTATTTGTAAATTAGAGAATTTCTGAGAAATACGGTGTAGCCAAAAGCTTCCCCTTTCCAGCGTCCGCCACCTTTTCCAAAAATACAATTGGAAGAAACTGTCGAGAAGGAAAAATCGATGTCCAAAGCGTGTTTGTAAGATCGGTGGATAAACGTCGAAGTTTCGACGCGGGGGAGGAGGAGGAGGAAGAGGAGGAGAAGAAAATAAGAGCACTCGCGATCGCGAGACAGCTGGCTATCCCCGGACACAGAGACGAGTATTCTCGTCCTGGTTCTGATCGGGACGGCCGCGTTCAAGGCCGTATAAAAAGCCGAAGCACGCCGCAAATGCAACCGCAACGGCACCCACCGGCAGATATAACACGATAAGTAGAAAACCGCCGACTGCACCGTTCGCTGCTTCTCCTTATATTTCTCCGTCGTTACATCGTCTAGTCGGAGTTTGTTGTTGGGTTGCGACCGGTCGATCGGTGGAATTAAGACGAGAGAGACTCTTTCGAATAGAGGCTCTCCTACACGCTCTATGCCGCGGCGGTAAGTATTATACAGCATTTGCTGTGTACGAAGAGATAAGAAGCAAGCTCTCTCCCTCTCTCTCTCTCTCTCTGTCGTTCGAAGAAGTTACGTTCATGCTTTTTAATGTGAGGAACGTTCAAATGGGGGAGTTTGGCTGGTTGGCATAATTGGTAAAAAATCGGAGGATTCGGGAGATTCCAAATGGCGGTGGGAATTTTGAAACGATGAGAGTTAGTCGCGAACTCTGAAGCCAGCGATTAGTGAAATTTAGGAAGCTCGAGGGATTAAAAATTGAGAAGGTCTGATCTGACTGAGTGGTATCTAATATTTAATATTGGGGGGTTTTAGTAGCTAAGGATAATGAATTTCTGAAATTTAGGAAATTCTAGACATCAAAGAATATTAAAAATTAAAAGGGTCTAACCTAAACGGTGTCTAACATTTAACATCTAGGTTTTAACAGCAAAGGAAAATTAGTTTCTGAAATTTCTGAATTAGATTTTAGAAATCAAAAAACATCAAACATTTAACGATAAGAGAAAAGAATCTGAATAATTTTCTAGTGTTTGATATCAGGGTTTTAGTAGCTAAGGATAATTAATTTTTGAAATTTAGGAAATTCTAGACATCAAAGAATATTAAAAATTAAAAGGGTCTAACCTAAACGGTGTCTAACATTTAACATCTAGGTTTTAACAGCAAAGGAAAATTAGTTTCTGAAATTTTTGAATTAGATTTTAGAAATCAAAAAACATCAAACATCTAACGATAAGAGAAAAGAATCTGAATAATTTTCTAGTGTTTGATATCAGGATTTTAGTAGCTAAGAGTAATTAATTTTTGAAATTTAGGAAATTCTAGAAATCAAAGAATATTAAAAATTAAAAGGGTCTAACCTAAACGGTGTCTAACATTTAACATCTAGGTTTTAGCAGCAAAGGAAAATTAGTTTCTGAAATTTCTGAATTAGATTTTAGAAATCAAAGAACATCAAACATCTAACGATAAGAGAAAAAAATCTGAATAATTTTCTAGTGTTTGATATCAGGGTTTTAGTAGCTAAGAGTAATTAATTTTTGAAATTTAGGAAATTCTAGAAATCAAAGAATATTAAAAATTAAAAGGGTCTAACTTAAACGGTGTCTAACATTTAACATCTAGGTTTTAGTAGCAAAGGAAAATTAGTTTCCGAAATTTCTGAATTAAATTTTAGAAATCAAAGAACATCAAACATCTAACGATAAGAGAAAAAAATCTGAATAATTTTCTAGTGTTTGATATCAGGATTTTGGTAGCGAAAATTAAAAATTTGCGAAACAAATCATTTTCGGAGCTCTCTCTCTCTCTCTCTCTCTCTCTCTCTCTCTCTCTCTTGCTGCGTGTAACGCTGCTTTAAATAGAATAGCATGATTTAGCGTTCATTTATCACGAGAAATCGCCTATTATGGAGCACTGCGAGGCAATTGTCGGTTTTTTTTCTTCTCTTTTTCCGCCCGACTCGGAACACCTTCTTTAGGTGAACGTGCGCTTGTTTTCGCGGTGGTATAATGAATGGTGTTACGCCCTCGTAAAACGTACACGTGTGTACACACAGAACGTTGTTCGCCTATGCGCGAACCACACGTTGGGCGTGGCTAGATGCTTAACCCTTTGACAGTATAACAGAATTGGAAATTTCGAACGAGCAGCTTAACGTTGCTGAAATTTTTCCGACTTGATCTATCAATGTCTCGACGCTTCAATCTCGGTATCAATTCATTCGTTTGCGTTTAACTTTCCATTAACTTTTTTCGTTAAATTAGAAATCAGTTTGAGCAGTGAGAAGAATGGGATCAACTATCGTTGAAAGTTCTGATTTTCGTTTTTTTTTTCTTTTTTTTTTTACTTTTTCTCTCGTGAACAGTAAATTATGACTCTTATCGTTTCTTCGATATGAAACATGAATTTCGAACGGAAACTCCTGCTGATTATTTTGTCTGCGGCTGTTGCGAAAATACCAACAGTGTATCGTTGCCACAAGAAGAAAAAAGACTGTAGCTTTTTGCAGTTGTTGAGCAATTATTCGCGATTGGGGAAATACTGGCAGTATTTTGCTGTATTTTCGCATGATGAAAAAAAGAAAAGAAAAAAAAAAAATGCTCGCTAAAATATGAAGCACAAATGTCTGCGGTCTAATTATAATTCAAGGCCGATACACGTGCGATTATAAATTGAGATCTATTTTTAAAACTTTTAAAAATTATCCAGGAACATTATTATTCTATTTTATTGTTATTTCATATTTTCTGTTAAATATATTGAATGTAATTCGGTAGATTTAAAAAACAATCTTCTGATATAGATCAGGCCCATCCAACGAGACTCTGATTCACAAATTGTGAGACGCTATAACAGCGAAATTATCCCCGACTTAAATTAAACACACGGCGTAGAGATAAATGTACTTCTCGATTGCGTTAGTCGCAAATGGTACGTGTTTGGGATACTAGAGGAGACACACACCGACCGAGTGGTCGCTTCTAGGTTCTAAATGGAGTCTGGATATCAATGTAGGAAGCTCCGTGGCGAGAGAACGCTCTGGGACCTCGATTTCCCTAAAATTTTGCTCATACGAAATACGCAACGTCGGGCATGTGCATTAGCACACTCTTCGCGCTACTTAAAATGTACTATAGTGCACGGTTACGTCGTATTCTTTCTCGCAATTTCACTCGCCGAAAATTTATTATATTCTTTATAAAATGGATGGGACAAAGTTTACAAGAAAAAAAAAAGAAAAAAAGCTTTTAATTTGTATATTTCTGTATATCATTTTTGCAATTTCACTCCTCGCATTTTTACGGTGTACACTGTGTATTTCTATACGAATGGAAGTAAGAAGCTTTTATTTTAAAACTTCAGTTAATTTTATTATAATATTTCCATTAACGTCCAGTTTCCAGCGTTCGACAATTGAAAATCGTGCTCGTGACATTTCTACGTCGGAGCTGAACTTTCTAGCCTCGCCAAAAAAAGAAAAAGAAAAAGAAAAGAAATCGGTCGTCTGCGCGACAGGCTCAGTCTCTTGCGTGCACGCGACGACAAACCGTGCTTTTGGAAAACAGATAACAGCGGCGCGTGTTCGATAGCGGTCGTTGAAGTGCTGGTCGAATTTACTACGGGGGTTTGCCGCGTGGCATCGATAGTGATCAGCCATTAGCACACAATTTCTCTTCGGGGCGTATTAAAGCGGGGCGTGCGTACAGACAACGAGGGGGGCGAGGGGCATAGGAGAAGAGAACGAGGTAAGAACGATCAAACTCAGTTCAGTAGATTGCGTATTTACGCGATATATAGAGTCTGTGTGTTTGTGCGACGTCGCAATTGCGAACGGTGTTACAAGTGCACAGAAACGTGTTTTTGGTAGCGTTGTTTGCGTTGCACGGGGGGTAGAAGGGGGGTCGCTCAAATTTCTCGAGACTCTTTCCGCCTTTATTCGTATTTATACATCCTACGTATGTGCAACTTGTCATAATTTGTATCAAAAATCATCACGTTCGTGGTAGCAAATTACAGAGTTAAATTGCTAATTTACTTAAAAAAAAAAAAAAAAAAAAATTAAAAAAAGGAAAAGAATCGAATGTACGACATTAAAACCAAGGATAACATATGGTAGCCATAAAATTGCTTCACTCGGGCAGAAAATTGCACATTAATCCAAGCAGATTCGTTTGTAAGGCACATGTTAACCCATGTTGAACAATACTCTCCGTGTACCTTGTGTTATACGCTGTACAGCTCGTCCCAAGTATTTCTTCCACGCGTTGTTACGTAAATTCGCCGGCATAGTTTAACAGGCCAATTAAAATCTCTGAAATTGTTCATATATCATTCTATCGCTTCTATCGAGAAAGCGTGCACGGGTGAGGTCATCGTCTAACAATACAATTTTTCATTCTTGGCTCGCGGCGAATTATTTTTGCAACGATACCCTGCGATAATTCCATTCCAGTGGAATCATCTGACCGAAAAATATTCTAACGAAATCATTTCGGATCTAACGAGATGATTTTCAATCTTGGCACCGAGTAAATTGTCTTTGCAATGAAATTTCGTCCCATTTATACTCGAATGAAATCATGGTCAAACACAAGAATCTTTCGAATAGCATCGTCTCGTATTCCCATATAAAACTACGATTAAAATAAACATAGAACCGTAGAATAGACTGATCGTCTAATAATTGTCAGTCTTGGCACCGAGTAACTTGTCTTTGCAATAAAATTTTCGTCCCATTTCGCTCCGATAAATAATCCTTTGCTCCAATAAAATCATAATCAGAGCACGGGAATCTTTCGACTAGCATTGTCTACTTTTGTTTCACAAATCACGATCGAAATAAAAACAGACATTTTGCAACGCTCTGGACCGCGAAGGCTAGTCGGATCATCGTCCAACTATTCGAACGATTTTAAATAATTTTCAATCTTGGCACGGAGCGAATTGTCCTCGCAATGGAATTACCGCTCCAATAAATATTCCTACGCGGAATCTTTTCAGCAAAGCAATTTTTTCAATCTTTCCCTTCGCCTTTTTCTCCTTCCGACGAGAATCTATTTTATCAAAACAAAGGAAAGATGTCTAGCCGCTTGCGGACCATAACGAGTGACCGAACCGAATTCGTCGCTTTCGTTTTCGACTCGTCGGTACGATGTATCGCTGGATAGAAATTATTATTGTGAAGTAATGAATTTATTATATTTGTTATACTCGAAACTGAGAAAATGTTGCAATTTCGGGACAGAAAAAAGAAATTCTCGAGCGACAGTCAGTGAATTGACTTCGTGCAAAACGCGTGGAACGACGTGACAGTGACGACAGAACTCTGTCGACGGAACATTGGGCGTCGTCGTCGTCGACGTCGCGGGTTCCCCTGTTCCTTCTGGCGTGTTCGTGTACGCGCACGCTGCACGTGCACGCGCAAGGCAGCACGCATACACAGAAACGACGGGAAGTCGAAGCGCGGAGGCGCAGTCACAACTACGCACACCCACTCGAACTGCATTCATTCATAAAAGTAGCGAGCTAGAGAGAGAAAGGGAGAGAGAGAGAGAGAGAGAGAGAGCCGTGTGCCGCGCCCTGCTAGCCTCCGGCTCGCCTTTTACGAGCAGAACTCGCGTATTCTTGCGCGATCTCCTCCTGGCTTCGCCTGGCGTGCGGCCGCCGTAGTACACGCGCTGTTGTAAATGTGCTTTGTATGGGTTGCCAGCACGTAAACGGACGTATGACTCGAACGTCTTGGAATCTTGGAAGTTATCGTCAGGCGGTATCGATTTTTTTTTTCAAATCGAAAGATGAGATTCTTTCGAGCATTTTCTTTTTAGTTTCGTCTGCGAATTTGCAGGATTCGCAGTTTAATTCTCAAGTTCCTCATGACATTACGGAATTAATTTTCACGTGCAATTTACATACAACATTTATATATGCTTTATCGAGCACTCTTGCTTTTCTCCAACGATTTTAAATTGAACATATATTTGCCAATATATCTGTCTTCTTTTATCTTTTTCATCCTTTCACTCGATTCGGAAAGTGTTGTGCTGCAAGACGATTTACTTTCAAGACGGTTCGTTCGACACGGAGGCATAAGTTTTTCTGTTTCGATTTGCCAAGTCGATCGATCTGGCTCTCGGTGAATTATTTTGGGAAGCACTTGTGTGCTTTGTCGTATTACGAGCGTGTCTAAAATAAAAAGCAAAAATATCCGGTGAGTTTTATTCCGACGGAATCGATAGAATCGCGAAACAGAATGCGAAAAGTCGATACTTCCTCGTTGGTGAAGGAATTAAGAATTGAAAAGAAACGAAACGAAGAATCTCCGGCGCTATCGTCTGACGAACTTTCGGACTCTCTAGTTTGTCGGAGGAAGAAGCTCTAGAGAAGGATGCTCGTCGACGTTCTCTCGTAAACAACAGCACCGAAATAAAATGAGCAAAACAGAAAAAGAGGAGAGATCAACCATTTTTTTTTTTTTACGCTACACTCCTGCCTAAACTTTTCTCAAAAACTCAGAACTCCTGTATAAGACGTCTCTGAGTCGCTTTCGAAAATAAAATCCTCCGACATTTATATTTACAAGGTTGCTTGAAAGAATGAAACTACGGCCAGGTGTTGGGGCAGCCTCAATGCAATCTTCACGCGTGAAACGAAAAAGAAATTCAATCGCGGTATTTTCTCTCTCTTTTGTTTTTTTTACTTATTCAGTATTCTACTTTCAACTGTTCGGAGATTGGGATGCTTCCATTGAAACAAGATCACACTTTGATGTCACATCGAACAACGTGTACCACCAAATATGTAGTTAGTTGAATTCTTTTTCAGGTAAATAAAAAAAAATTATCACATAGTAGTGATAAAATTAGAGTTGGAGGAATATAGTGTGCTCGTTCAAATGAAAACAGACGAGAAACCGCGAATTGCAGCCAGAGAAAGACAGAGTTTTGATTCCTGAGGGAGTGTTCTTAACACGATAATACAGAACGTTCGTTCCTCTTTCTGTTTTCTGTTTTTTTTTTTTTTCTTTTTTCTTTTTCACCTGATTGGAAAAATTGTCTCGCGCTCTCGCGGCGTAGAGAAACGGGCACACGACTCGTCGTCGTAGGCTCCGAACGAGCGCCGTAAATCACGCGCGCGACAAGTTTAAAAAAGTCTCTCTTTCACTCTGCAGCTCGTCCGCGGCGGACGTGTGGGCCCATCGTCGGATCGAGATCGCTTGACTTTTCGTGCCTCGTTGCTTTCCACCCACCAGAGCGTGCACGCGCACGTGCTCATGCGGGTATAACTGTACACCGTGTGCTCGTGGAAACAGCGTTCGTGGCCTGTCTTTCGCTACAAATATAGCGTTGCCAGCGATCTCGCGTTCCGCCAATGCGGGATTTGAAAAAAAAAAAAGAAAAAAAGAAAAAAAGGGGAAGAGAACCTATAGGAAAACATGTTTGATAGGGGATGGTCTGTCGGGGTTTAAAATGCCCTTTCCTTCATGTTTTCATCTGTCTGGGAAAACAGTGGGATTTCACAGTTTCTTTAACTCTAGACCTAGCGACGATTAAGGTGTATTCGTAGCAAAGAAGTCAATGTGCAAGGTGCAAGAAAAAGTTGATAATACAACAAAGAACGCGAGCTTCTGTCAACATATTTGATTAAAAGTCACTCGTGTGTCTGTAAAATATAAAATTGTCGCAAATATATAAAATTTTTACGAATAGAAAATTATAAATTTTGGTCATTTTGGCCAAAAGAAGAAGCAAACAAGTCAAAGTACAAGTAAAAGATTAATAATACAACAAAGAACGCGAGCTTCTGTCAACATATTTGATTAAAAGTCACTCGTGTATCTAAAAATATACTGTTGCAAATATATAAAATTTATACGAATAGAAAACTATAAATTTTGGTCATTTTAGATAAAAGAAGCAAACAAGTCAAAGTACAAGTTGCCATAAAAGATTAATAATACAACAAAGAACGCGAGCTTCTGTCAACATATTTGATTAAAAGTCACTCGTGTATCTAAAAATATACTGTTGCAAATATATAAAATTTATACGAATAGAAAACTATAAATTTTGGTCATTTTAGATAAAAGAAGCAAACAAGTCAAAGTACAAGTTGCCATAAAAGATTAATAATACAACAAAGAACGCGAGCTTCTGTCAACATATTTGATTAAAAGTCACTCGTGTATCTGTAAAATATAAAATTGTCGCAAATGTATAAAATTAAAATTTTTGGTCCAGTTCTGACCATTCTGGTAGTTTCAGTGTTAAAACACGTTGCAAGATTCATGGCGCGGAAAGCAAGACGAATTAATTCCCATGTACAGGCACGTTCCTCGTACCGAGCATTTAATTCTCGATAATTGTTCCAAATTTTACGCCGAGAAATGCTCGCGTGCTCGTGTAACGAAGAAATTTCGGTTGAAGTTTGTTTCTAGCAAATGTAAGAAATGTTTCTTCGTTTTTTTTTTTTTTTTTTTTTTTTTTTTTTTTTAATGGAAAATTTGACCGGAGCGAGCGTGCAATCCACGGGGAGGGAATGCTTCATCTCGCGAGCAACGTTCGATATTAGAGTCGGTTCAGCCTCGAATCTGATCTCGGTTAATTTCCATTTCTCTTTCGCCTCGAAACGGCTGAAGGGGAAATCTAATCTTCGTATAATTGAAAGTTAAGGTAACGCAAAGCAAAGCAGAGCGATTCATAATTCGATAATACGTAATAGCAGCCAGGTGGAGCGAGACGCCTGGATTCATAAGCGCCGTTTCAATGGACACTGTGCTCCTTTTTGAAGATTGAAACTTCTTATCGGAGATATTACAGGGCCAACGGTCCCTCGCCTTTCCCTTGCCGGAATATTTATTCCGCCGGGCGGGAAACTTTATTTTTAATTGGAAAATATTTCTTCTCGACGGAGGCAGGGGGTATTCTTTTCTTCCTTTTTTTTTTTTTTTTTTTTTTTTTAATTTCGAAAACTAATTTTTTCACTCATTTCGCATGGAACAATTTAAGGATTAACTTAACTTTTCGTTATACTTTTCATAATACTCGCGTCGCTGAAACTTACAATTTTATCGCGACAAAATGTATATATAAAAAATAAACTGACGTATATACTCGCTCAGATGATGAATTCGAAACAGAGTTGATCAAGTCGGCGATGCGTGCTGCGATAATTGCTTCATTATTGGCGGAGAATGGACGAAGGCGAAGAAAAGGAATCGGAGTTTGTCTCGAAAGAGGCTTGTTCGATAGCATTGGGAAAACGCGGCACGTACGAAAACGGTACGTCCAGGCATTGAAGTCGCCGGGTTTTAAAAGGGAAATCGAGCAGAGGCGTAAGCGGTGCAACGACAAAGGCAAGACAGGCATCTTAGTTGCTGATCAATTAGCTCTCGAAGGATAAATAATGTATCGACGCGCGATTAGATCACGCGTCGCGTTAATTGGATGGCTAATTAATCGAGGTCGATTGCTTACCGACCGCGAGGATCGGTGAAACGACGTCCAGCTTGAAACTCAGCCAACTCCGCTTTTCAGCGTAGTCCTGGGTTTTGTAAATCGAGTCGAAATCTTATTTCCCACAGTCTTTTTCCGTTTTCTTTTCTTTTTTTTCCTTGCTTTCTCCGCGTTTTCTTGGTCCACGTTGATTTTGTCGTCGATTCTTTCTTCCCTGCGCGTATACATCTTTCGTTATCACCCGCGAGTTTAAATTGGCAAGAGTCAAAGCGCGCGAAAATTAATATTTCCTTTCGAACGTGTGTTTTCCCATCGTCTCTCGAGTAGCTCGAGTTAACAGTTATTAAAATTGAACGTCTCCGGGGGCGAGATTAAACAGAACGTCTGACAGAAAAATAATTAAACTTCTTTTGAGGTTGAGAGTCTAATAAAATCAAAACGAGAGCAGAAGGAGGGCAGAAGATGCAAAAAGGAGGAGAGGAAGAAGAAGAAGAAGAAGAAGAAGAAGAAGCGTTAGAAAACGCGTACTTGCTCGCCTGGCTCATGCCAACAGCAAAATTACTGTTTCTCTTTGTTCAACGAGACGGTTAATAACGCCTTCTTGCGCGCCACCACTTTCTTTCCTCCGCTTCCTATATAGCAAGATTGGCTTTGCCTCGTCTCCTTTTCGCCTTCATCTCCTTCTTTTTTCTCTCCTCTCTCTCTCCTTCTTCTTCTTCTTCTTCTTCTTCTTGTCTATCATCGTTGTTTTGCTCGTTCGTCTCTTCTCTGCGGACTCGCGGCCTGTCTGTGCCGCGTATCTTCTTGGTAATTTGCGGAACTCTGGAATCCAGGAATTCCGTTTCAGACCGTGCAACTTGTGTGAATATCACAACCGCGGTTCCGCGGTGATCGTCTTTGCAACCCAACCGGGATTATTTCTTCGTCCAACGAAAACCAACGATTGTTTCGCTCGCGGTTGTTCTTTCCTTTTTTCTTTGGTGGACGATTGTTTCCTCTTCTGTGAAGATTTTTCCTTCTTTCTTTTTCCTTTTTCACTTTTTCGAAGGATTGTCTGAAACATCTTGTTTTATGTACATCGTGGAAGATTTTCCTGGAGAGAGGCATAACAGAACATTGGATACGGTTTTGGCGTTTCAATTCTCATTGAATTTTTTTAATTGCAATATAATATTTTTATGATACTATATAATATATAATATATTTATTTCTATAATATAATATATTAATTTTTTTATGTATTTTTTATGATACAATATAATATAATATTACATTGGATTGTCTGAAACATCGTGTTTTATATACATCGTGGAAGATTTTCCTGGAGAGAGGCATAACAGAACATTGGATACGGTTTTGGCGTTTCAATTCTCATTGAATTTTTTTAATTGCAATATAATATTTTTATGATATTATATAATATATAATATGTTTATTTCTATAATATAATATATTAATTTTTTATGTATTTTTTATTATATAATATAATATTAAATTTTTATATATTTTATATAATACAATATAATATATTATATTGGATTGTCTGAAACATCGTGTTTTATATACATCGTGGAAGATTTTCCTGGAGAGAGACATAACAGAACATTGGATACGGTTTTGGCGTTTCAATTCTCATTGAATTTTTTTAATTGCAATATAATATTTTTATGATATTATGTAATATATAATATATTTATTTTTTTATGTATTTTTTATTATATAATATAATATTAATTTTTTTATATATTTTTTATAATACAATATAATATAATATTGTATTGCCTGAAACATCGTGGAAGATTTTCATGGAGAGAGGCATAACAGAACATTGGATACGGTTTTGGCGTTTCAAATCTCATTGAATTTTTTTAATTACAATATAATATTTTTACGACAATATATATTTACATATAATATATTTATTTTTATAATATAATATCAATTTTTTTTATATATTTTTTGTAATGTAATATAATATTATATCATATAATATAATTTACTTATACTATATGTATTTTATTTGCAATTGTTCTTAACTTGCTGTGAACGACCATGTTCAGTCTGTCATTGAACTTTTGAACGTTTTGCTACAGCAAGCAAATGCTTCGCAGAAACGGTAGATTGTTTTAATGTTGATCCGTACAAATTCGAAGGACCCGCGTTTCCCGTGTTATTCGACAGATTGCCAAATTTGTTCTACACGCGTGTAATTCTGCGTTTCAACACTCGGCCGCCTCTTTGTCATCGCGGCTCGGTGTTCCATTACGTAATCTATTATGTATGTACACGTGGCGGTGAGAACGAGGTCCTTAAAATTCGTTTGCACAGGATTTGAATAAGAAATACCGCGGTGTCGTCGCGGAACATGGTGTATTTCTGGCGGACGTTATATCCGCAATCAGCGATCCGGCTCGTTCGATCACTCACTTCTGAACCGTCCGTGCAAACGTAAACGTCCCTGGAATAGGAACGATGATCTAAGGAGGCATCGATATTGCCGGCCAAACTTTGCCGGGATTTCTCATAGAGATACAATTCATGGCCGATAGGCGTGGGCGATGCGCGTAAACTCGGTGAGAGAGACCCTCTTGTCAGATAATCCGTGCACGTAGCTAGTATATCTACAAGTACGTGTGTGATTGTTGGCTCGATGCTCGCGAGTAACTTTGACGATTGCAGCGATATCTGTAAGTTTATGTGAAAATTGTGAAAATTTGTCTTACTTGCGTAAATATATATTTATTTGAACGGACTGGGAAACATCGTCGTGTATATTAAATCTGTGTGTTTAAGTTTAAACGTATGTCAGATAAAAATATATTACTGTATAGATATTAGAGAATTATTATATAATATAATATTGATATATTATATAATAATATATTACTAATATTATATTATAGTATTATATTAATATAATATAATAATAATATAAATATTATATAATACAATATTAATAATGTAAATTATAATATAAATATTATATAATTAACAGATTCTAACGAATTTTAAAGAGTCCGAATTAAATATGTTAGAGTAGGGACACATTTGTAAAAAATATTTCGACGATAATAATAATAATTCAAAAAATATGTCGCATCTCGTTCTTTTGCTAGTGCTGGTAAAATTTCTAAATACTCGCGAATGTGTTTCTATGAATATGAATATGAACTCGCGCTTGATCCGTGAGATACACATTGTTTGAACGATCAGAGATCCTAAGTTCTCCAATTTTAGAAAATCGCGACGAATAATTTTCTGATGCTCGTTCCCGGTATGGCTGAACTACAAGAAACTCTCCACAAATCTGTTTCCCGTAAGCCACTGTATGATCGTAAGATCGGAGAGAACGCGTGGATTGTTTACGTCGGTGTTGCTTGTAGAATATTGCGCGTGGATCGAAACGTAGTGTGTCGAATGTCATTACCGAAACACAATTTCTCAGAGAGACACACAAAAACGAAAACGTAAACGTTGCGCAGCCTCGGGGCAGACAAGTTCGAACAAGTCGGATATTTACGCTTCTCGTAGTCGTATGCGAGCTGTCGAAAGCGTAACATTCGCGTGAAACACGGACATAAGCGCGCGTTAACATTTGTAGGAATGTGTCGCGAGAGAGAGTGAAATCCAGCTGCGATGCACGTTGATGTTGAAATTAAACGAAGGACGTTAAGCCGTTGACAGAAGTTGCAATGTGACGATGAATTAATTAAAAGATCCCGATAATTATGGAGAATGGGAAAAGTTGTAGACGATGCAACAGCCCCGGACAAACTGAAAGCACGTGTCGCGTGAAACTCAAGTTGGACAAACCGCCAGACGAATTGCAGTTGCGACAAGCGTTGTTGGACGTGTTTTAAAGAATCGTGGACATCCGGAACGACGAGAATTGCAACGAGAAAACGAGAGACCGAGCTGCGCCGTTTGCAGCTTGCAACGTGTTCACTCGAACAAGAAATGGCGACTAGTTACATTTACCGAGGAAAAGTGATTCGATTTGGAGGGGCCTGATGGCCTCCGCTGCTATTATCGCGAATTTGGAAGCAACAACTTCGGTATCGTCGAGAGGCTGTACAGTGATCTGGAGGACGCATCTGTTACCAAGGTAAGATTGAAATAAAATTCATCGCGTGGAAATTAAACAGGCAGAAAGGTAATATTGAAACGATTGGCGAACTGGCTAGGGACAAGTACATTCTTCTTCAACAGAGAGTTGCTTTGCAAACAAACGAATTCGTGTTTTGAGAATGGCCAGCCAGGTCACTGGACTTGAATATTGTAATTAAAATTGATTGGGAGGGGGGGGGCTAGAATGGAAGATGATTCGCAGATATTAATGAATCGCGAAGAACTAAGTATAGACAACTCTCCTGCCTCTCCTTTTTTTTTCATTTTCTCGATCAGAGAACGATGTGCAGGTGTGTGTGTGTGTGTGTGTGTGCGTGTGTGTGTGCGCGTGTGTGTGTGTGTGCAACCGAGCTCAGTTCAAAGGACCTGACCCGGCCGAGTGGCCGAGATCCATTCTCGGATCTGACCGAATGCTCGATCAAGATGAAGCCACGGAAGCGACACAACCGTGAACCGAAACCTAACCTTTCGCCCGGCTCCGGTGCCTATTTGTCGTCGATCGAAATGTCGTACCGCCGAATTTAGATTTCCACTGTCGAAATGGTAATAACGAAACGGAGAACGCACACACACACACACACACACAGACATAGACGCGCGAATATAGTTGGTTTAGAGTACGAGGTTTCGGCAAGTTGGTGGAAGTGTAATAAGGAACGAGCGATTGCTTGGAGAGTCACTTGGCATGTTTGAGTTTAGGTTAGGGTGAGATGGTAACCCTTGGCAAGTTAGAGCTTATATTTGAGCGTATATAGCGTGTGTATGTGTATATATATATATATATAGTATAGATTGTTTGAGCGGAGGTTTATTGGTAAAGTCACGGCGGAGATTTTGAATGGTGGTTACGTCGTTGGGGATGAACTTACTGAATTTATACTATCGTACGTTCAACGCGAAATATATATATATTTTATTCAAGATTGAAGATTCGATGATTTTTCGAGCTGCACGAATGACTACGAAATTTCCAACGAGGTCATTCGGCACCGGATCGAACCTTTTTTTTCTCTTTTTTTTTTATTCGACGGTTCATGCATGCCTCTGTTACTCGACAAGAGAGGGAGAGAGAGGGAGAGCGTTAACGAGATTTGATTTTTGAGCGCGTGCCGCGTCTTTGATGTTCGGCTTATCGAGCCGGCTTAACTATCGATTCGTTTCACGGTTTGCGTTTTGGATAGCCGCGAGTGACAGCGACGAGTGTTTCAGTAGATGCCTAGAAATACGCGTCTACATTCTCTCTCTCTCTCTCTCTCTCTCTCTCTCACTCCTAGTAACGTGAAAATATCATCAGTAAAATTCCGTTACCAAAACAATCGAGCGAGAAATTTCCGCAAATTTTTTTAAATACAAAGTTTAATGTATCTTGGACGATGCAAGGCTAAGAGAAATCATGCTCCGTCCACGGATGGATCATTGACTTTTATTCAACCATTTTTTATCTCGTCGCAAGAGCCGGAGGATTTTCATTCGCCCTCGAGTCGCTGCCGCGAGACAAGAAAAAGTACATTGATCGCGATATAACCGTAGGAATCAGATTGTATCGATATCACCGACAGAAGAGGCAGAACCGACACGGTGGTGTGTGTATGCGTGTGTGCCGGTGTATCATCGATGCACCAGCACAGTGGCGCGCGGGAACTGCAAAGTTCTCTCGTCTGAAACCACAGAGCATCGAGAGTTCGTAAACCTCGATGCGCCCGTAAACTCGGCCCTGAATGCGCAGCTTCTAACGAGCCACCGAGATACGGATCCCCCTTCCGCAATTCCCAATACAAACCAATTTTTCTCAATGAACCACCGCCGATATAATAGTTGGTAATTTCTTTCACCGATTTCTCTCTGCCTCTCTCTCTCTCTCTCTCTCTCTCTCTCTCTTTCTCTTTCTCTTCACCTGCGCCCCCCACGACGCCGTTTCGCTCCATCGTCGAATAATCGATACGTCGGAACGATGTTTCAGGAAGTCTCCTTTTTACCGATCTGTCTGTAATTAGCTGCTTTTCACGCGGTATTATTCCATTTCTCCAAGTTGAAACAGCTCCCCCTTTCTTTCTCTCTCGACTGAATCCTTAATTCTGGTTGTGTTGTTCTTCCGCGAGACACGACGAGAGTCTACATAAAAATCTTCGGACAAAAGTTGATCGTACGGTCCACCGTGCCAACCTATAATCCGTGTTCTACAAGGACTAACCACGAAAGCTCTCGAAAATCTCGAAACCTCGAAGCTTCTCGCTGCCTCGAAAACGCTGCCAAGTCCCAACCATCTCCGGATCCCATTTCCAACCACGTGAGAGACTCGTGTCATACCCTACACGTCGAACAGAGCCACCTTCCCTCCCCCGTACGAAGATTTTCGCGGACCATCGCGGCATATCCGCGCAACGTAACGTAACGTAACGTAACGTAACGTAACGTAACGTCGCGGCGCGTACGCGGCTCGCGCAAAAAGCGGGTGTATAGCGGTGGATTGAAGGATCCTCTCGGAAGGCATAGTCGTCGGCCCCGAAAGCTCGTTGGCTGTCGTAGGAAGCGCAGACCGAGCATACCATCCAGTCTGGCCGCCTGGCTGGCTGGCCAGCCGGTCGATCAATATTGCCATGGCTACGACGTGCAACGTGGAGGAGAAAGAAGAGAGAGAGAGAGAGTGAGGTGGAGAGAAAGAGAGAGAGAAGAGGCGGAGTAGGTGGCGGCTGGCTGGCTGGCTGGCTGGCTGGCTGGCTGGCTGGCTGGATGGCTGGATGGCTGGCTGGCTGGCTGGCTGGATGGCTGGCTGGCTGGCTGGCTGGCTGGCTAGAGAGAAACACACACACACATATATATACACACACAGGGGGTGAGAGGGGTGGTTGCTCATATTCCGGTTACACACGAGAGGGTTGAGAACCAGGTCTGATTCCGGAACGTTGGCGCGGCGGTGGAGTGAAGTGGAGTTGGGTGAGGGTGGAATGGAGGGGTTGGATGTACGGAGGTTACAACGTAGTAGTAGAAATACGTACTGCTACGTCACGGGACCTACACCTTGCCCCACCATGCCAGCCACCGCCGCGTTCTACTCGAGCGATTCATGACGACGTAGAAACTGCCGCTGCGCTTCTCTCGCTTGCTCGCGAGGCGAAACGAGGCGAGCCAAGCGAACGAGCGAGTGAACGAGGCTCTCGCCGCGGCTACGGCCGCCTCGAAAGAAACGCTGACACCACCCCCTACCCGGCTGTCCCCCTTTCTTCCCAGATATATACACTCGAAACTCGATCGCGGAGACACGAGCAAGAGTAATTGCGACGTTGCCCCAACATAGAGCGACGTGTACACCTTCGCCTATAGATGAATGATTCAGGGAAGATAGCGATTTAATAGCCTACCGGTGGGCTAACCCCTTCTACGGCTATCCTCTTTCTCCCTTTTTTTTTTCTTCTCTCCAGGAATTTACCTTATTGTAGCTTTGCTCCGTTTAAAGTCTTGCAAAAGCTCTTCCTTTTCTTCTGCGGTCGATCCTTGGCGTGACACGGAGACGCACGATTTCGGAAAGATTCAAAAGGTCTGGTTCACAAGTGGGTTCTTACTTGGAAACGATTCGACAAAACGCTGGATCACGAGGAACGTTTGACAATCTCGTCATTCTCGTGATTCTTTTCGTCTCTATTCCTCCGCGGATTGTGCGAGCGACGACCCGGTCCCGGTATCGCGAAGTTTCTCATTTTATTGAAGTGGGAGGATTTAGGCACACGTTAGGGGAGTCGAGCGGGAATTTTCGAACATTCTTAGCCCTGCTCTGGGCAATCGTTACACGATTCCATCTTTGTCGCGACAGCGCACCACGTTTCTCGAAGAAACCCCCCTAATTATTTTCCAATAAACGTAGAAACGTCATTGGCGCCGCGGAAGGGGGGAAAGAAATTACATTCGAATTAGATTAAAGACTGTCGCGGCAATTTGTTGGATTGTATAATGGTTTCCCCGCTTTTTCTTTTTCTTTTTTTTTCTTTTTTTCTCTCCTCGTTCTCCGTCCATCCGGCCAGCCCGGCCTCGTTGAATATTATTTATCGTTTCAATTTGGCCGCCGGTTGTAAATGGATCGCCGACGAGTTTATTGCTTCCTCGAAGCTAAAGGAAAAACCGGAGTGGCCGCCGCTCTGTATCGAGTTGCGCATGTGCGCCGCCTCTGATTCTCCTCGCCGCGATAATATTTCGCTGCATTGTGGCGAATAAAATCGCGACGCAGGCCCTCGCCGTGAACACCGTCGAAAGTTGTTGGCCTACGCGCGTGCACGCATCAACTCTAGCTTCCGCGTAAGAAAAAACGGATCTAGACGCGATCTACGCGATCCCGATTTCGACCATTTGTCTTTCGATACGTTGGCCATCCAGAAGCTACGGTTGCTACGTGTATCGGAAACATCAGAGCCTGTTCGTTGCTAGTTTTAATTTGTAAATTATTCGACCGTCTCTCGTTTAGAGTTGCGTTACTCCCTTTCTTCTTTTTCGCCAGAAATTTACGCTGCTGTAGTTTATCCTCCGTTTATAGTCATTTGCAAGCTTCTTCTTTTTACGGTTGATCCTTGGCGTAACATAGACGCGAAGCATTATTTCGGGCAGGATCTCTCTTAGAAATTTGTGAAGTAAAATTTGTTGTTGTGTGAACATCGTCAAACCTGCTACAATACCTGAAACACACCAAGATCCACAACAACACATAAACCCCTTTTTCTGATGTCGCTAATAATCCATGAAGTTGATGCGATATAATAAAAAAAAAAAAAAAAAGAAAAAAAGAAATACCAAAACCTACCATTTACCGTAGATCCTTGAAGTCAGCTCTTGCCTCTAATACCGCTGTTAATTTTATAAGCTGGCCATGCATCTTTTAGCAACTGTGTTGTAGCGAAATTGCTGGGAGGATCGATTGGCCGGTCGGTACGATGTTGATTGCCGCATTGTCTTCCGCTGGATATTCGTTCGAGAGAATGAGAAAGAAAGAGAGAAAGGGTGTGTGTGTGTGTGTGTGAGAGATAGAGAGAGAGAGAGAGGAACGAGAAGGGGGAGTTTTCGAAGGTAGACGCGCCGGTGGTCGTGACTGATATCCATATTGCAACAATGTAAAAGGGGGAGAGACCTTAGTTGCACGCGCGTTGGCGTGCAAGAAATTCCCCTTTTCCGTTCCTCGTGCTTCGTACCGTAGATAGTAGCGATTGCTGCTACATTATCTGTCGACTACCAGCAGGGAGGGGGAGGGGGCAAAAAAATTTGATATGACGGGTTTTTGCCGGGGCACAAAACGAAGGGGTTGAATTAGGTAGACTTCACTTGGTAGACGATCATTTACTAGCAGCTCGGTTTACAGGCTGGCTCGGGTAATTAGCAGACTGTTACGTTGCATTTTTTATTTCTTCTTTTTTTTTTCTTTTTCTTTTTTTTGGCAAAAATAGCAATAAGATGGGCAAGAATCGAGATTAATTATTATGATTGAAACTTGACTCCCGTTGGCACGTGGGTTTGATAAATTAAAGCGTCGTGAAATTAAACCCTCGATTGGCGAACTGTATTTTTTAAATGCCGAACAGAATAAATACAAAGAATAAAATTATCAATGACGTAAAATAGTAAAGTAATAACACGTAAAACGCACCTCGAAAACGTGAAGCATTAGCCAAATATATTTACTGTGCTTATTGTTAAATTACATTATGTCAGATTAAAACTGACTTTTAAACGAAATAAAATTTCGCACGGTATCAAGAAATAACGTTGCTTGCGGGTAAATAAAAAAAGCTTGAGTTAAAAATTCCTCCTAGGGCAGTTGAGTTCCATTAAAATTCGAATGAATACCAGCTTATCTGCTGGAGGAAAAAAAAAAAAAAAAAGAAAACGAAAAGGAACCTGACGTTTCACTGATAAACAGATAAACGCGATGTAACTGCGTAATACATAATCTCAAGAGGCAGACACATCCGACGCTGTTCCGTATGCATACACTTCAGTTGGAACACAACAGGCTGCGCCTGTCTATAGGAAGACTTCTCGACTTCCTTTGTTTCACGGTTGGCCAGCTTGCGAAAGCAGACGTGCAACATTGCACTACAAGTTGCGAGAAAAGTATATAATACGTAGGCCGGCTGCGAGTCGATGAGCGAAAGATCGATTGATAATGTAGCGAAACGCGCGGCCTGCCGACTCGTGAACCTCGAAACCTTTTACGATCGATCGATCCTCCACTGCTATCGCAACCCACGCGAAAACTTGCCGATTTGTTCGCTGGCAAACTCGCTTGCTCTATCTTTGACATGCCCGTTAGTTCCCTCCGATGTAACTGTTGTTTCTTTTTTTTTTTTTTTTCCTTTTGGAATTTGCAGTTGTCATGACACAGTATGAATGATAATTGTAGAACGTAGAGAGTGTAGTGCAACGACGTTGCAAGATAGCTAGTCGCGATATTGATTAATACAAGTTATTCGTGACGTTAATTTATCGAAGTAGGTTAATTTGTGTGTTATAACTCGTTGACATCTCAATTTGATAAATTAAACTCGAATAGGTTAAAATTAAAAGCTGAGAGCCAATAGTCTACAAAAAAAAAAAAAAAAAAAAAAAGATTGAGACAATCTTCAAATTCTTGAAAAAGATCCCAAATTTGGAATTTTACATTTTGCTAGATCTTTGGAAGATCCTTTTTCTTTTTTTTTTTTTTTTTTTTTTTTTTTAAATTTTCTATCAAAAGAAGAAAAAACGTGCACGGAATTGCAGAATGTAGTACGTACTACAAGTGCGTATAAACTTTTCGAGGGACTCTCGAGCGCAAATGACAACTGTTTAGAGTAGAACAGACGAGATCGAGTGGCTGCTTGTATTTGAATAGATTCCAGAAATGCACTATAAAGTTTCGAGCACAAGAAGATACATACTAGGAGATAGTTTCAAGAGCGTGGTGCAATCGAGCGAACGAATTTAGTCAGTTTGAAGAGTCGCGGAGTTTAATCAGTTCTCCCTCCTCCGTTTCTACGCCGACGGTGCATTGTTAATTGTCGTCTACTGTGGTTTATTTTCCGTACCACAAAACAGAAAGTTCTACTCGCGACAAAGAAAGTCGGTCGTGTTAAATGTCCTCCGCGCGAAGATTGCAAAGAAACAATACGACGAGTAGATCCCGGATCAGGACGAAGCAAAGCACGCAGCACTTTTTCCCAATATTTAATCGATGCAAACAATCTTCCACTCGAGTTGCAATTTCTCTAAATGACAGAAATTTCGAAAAGAACGTGAATCCCAGTGTAATTTGTCTAACGAGACACGGCGGATTTACGAGGAAACGACACGAAAATGCGTCGGGAGGAATTTCAATTACTTTCAGATACGTGTATCGTGTACGAGGCTTGAGCAAAACGATTGGCTTGAAACAACAGAACGTAATTGCGATGTTACGTTACTTCCTTTCGCATTTCCTTGCCGGCAATCACTGTTATTACATGTAAAAAGCACAGTGGCCTTCCTGAAGCGAACGTTTCAAATCGCACGACACGGAAGCTTGGAAAAAGCAGAGAAAATTCCGGTAAAAATGTGTACGACGTCGAGAAATATCCATGCACACGTGTACAGTTTAATTTTCTGCTGGTAAATCACTTCCTTCCAATGATACGGCTAAACGGAGAAAGTCGTAAGTCATTTTCTCGTTGAATTTTATATGTTGCACGATTGGGAAATCGATTTTTAGCAAAGTAGATTGATAGGCGCGTTGTATGGAGCTAGTTAATGGCCTCGTGGCGCTAGTGTCGCGTTATCGTGCGCAGGACTAGACTTTTGGAGGGAACGAGGTATCAACACTAAAACTACCAGAATGGTCAAAATGACCAATATATAATTTTTCTATGGAAATTTTATACATTTATAACAGCGTGTTTTTCGATACTCGAGTAATTTTTAGTAAAATATATTAACAAAAGTTTGTGTTCTCTATCGTTATACTAATTTCTATCTATTACTTTAATTTCTTTGTCACAAATATTATACTTTGGTTGTCGGTAGTTCTAGTATTGAAAAATCGGTAAAAGTTCGGTGCAATTTTCTAATTTTATACGTGATATCTCAATTTCGGGAAGAAAAAGATAGCAGTGCAAAGTAAAAGATAACCTATTGATAATTCTAAACGTAATGTTAAAATTTCCTAAAATTTACGTCACAGCGAGTGCTGAACAAAGAGATATATACGAGACAGTTTTCAAGATTTTTAAAGAGCTTCGTGAAATGTCCAGAGAGCAGAGAAATTCGTTCTCAAGAAAATGGCCAGATTAAAAAAAATTCGCGCCTAGTGTTCATTCTCGACTGTTACACGGTCAAACGGGCTGTTACTTATGAACGGGAATGTACGTGTACTCGTCGACGTTCGTACTCTCCTCGTCGACAACACACACGAGCACCGTGAAACGCGAGTTCTTAACGTGCACGCAATTCAACTCGAGCCGGCTTGACTCGATACGCGCGGCGAGCACTTTCTCGTTAATGAAAACTTTGCTCCGCTTCTCTCTCTCTCTCTCTCTCTCTCTCTCTCTCTCTCTCTCTCTCTCTCTATGTCTGTCTCTCGTGGTGCATAGACACGTTGCAACGTGCGTGAAACGAATCGGCCAGCGCGGCATACGCACGCGCCCACCGGAGTTAGGTATCCGCGGCCATTCTGTTTGACATTTTAATTGGATCGGGCGTCTTTTTAATTGGCGCCTGGAATTAATGCCTATTCGCAGCCGAATTGTTGCTTACCACGTCGATGTTCGACTCGATTAAATGCTGAAAATGGCCATCCAATAACGTTTCTGCCGCGCGTAATTGTTTGCGAATTAATTAGCGATTGATTGAGATACTGTTTCAGCTTGATGAGAATCCACGCGAGGAATTCTCTCGTACTTTTTTTTTTTCTTTCTTTTCTCTCTCTCTTTTTTTTTTTTTTTTTTTTAAGCGTTTTCTGAGATTCAAAGAGAAAGTCAATTTCTCGGAATTCAAGAATGGAAACTTTTCACAGTCGAAACTGGAAATTGAGAAAGGAAAAATGGCACGCTGACTGCTCAAAGCATTTTTGTTACTTGCACAAATAATTACAAGAGTTGATAAATAACGATAAAATTAACGAGTTGCGCGAACGAATGGACGGAGAGTCGACGCGGAATGAAATAAGTAAGAGTGTAAACGTGTACGTGCTTGGAAAATCAATTCGTGGAAGCGGGCAGTTGTGAAGGAAAAGAAAAATGTCTGGCTGGATGTTGTCAACCTTGACGCATTTAAAAAGATCGATCGATAATCATAACATCACGTGTGTTTGAAGGTTAGGATCGTAATTTACCGTAGGTCGTGTCTGTACGAGAAATTCTGACGCGCGTACGACGAGAGAGACCGCCTTACCACTCAATTTGCATGAATATAATATGCGCGATTGTATAAAAATCGTTCGTATAATTGTGACTCCGATTGATTCAGAGATAATACAACTATCGTAAGCTCGAACCTCGTGTTCCCTCCAAGTTTCCAAGATTCTTACAAAACGTTAGGGAAATTAAGCTAAAATGTTCGACTGAGAAAAAAGAATTTCTTCTTTCATTGAGAGTTGAAAATCTCGACAGAAGCGCAACAGCAACGCAACGCAACGCAACGCAACCCAACCCAACGCAACCGGCTGAAAGTTGGTTGAAGTAAGTCACGGCACGTGACAACGCGGTGGCCAACAGCCAGGATCGAAAAAACGAAAGAGAAAGAAAGAAAGAAAGAAAGAGGCTGACGAAGAAGAAACGCTGGGAGAAACAGCGCGCGAAGAAAGAGACAGAATGGCGAAAGAGCGAGCGAACGATCAAGGGGAGCGTAGACTACCGGATGTGACGTACTCGCCCTTCTAAACATAGATACACGCCACGCAACTCTGCCTCCTCTTCATCGTTGTAACGCCTGCTTGCACTGCTCGACTCTCGGGCCTCTACTCAAGGCTACTACTGTCATCAGGAAACCTAGGGCCGTGAAAAAAGACGCGCCAGCCTTCGGCGGCTGTTTGAACATTTCACCTGCTGGCGAAGTTATTTTCCAAAGAAAATTTCACGACACTCGCGTGAGAGACAGAGAGAGAGAGGGGGGGGGGGGAGAGATGCATCTTCTTCTTTGAAGAGAAATTTTTGAGAAGCTTTTGATTATTTCGACATTCTGTGACAATCAGTTACCAATTATTGTAGCGTCGTGTACTTTTACAAGGATTGATTATAATTCATCAAATAATGAATTATAATAATTTTAAATAAGGTTTATGTTTGGTAATCCTTTTGTGGATTCGTAGTTAGCGACTTGCAAAAATCGCATTTTGGAAATTTTATCTTTTGATTATTTCGACATTCTGTGACAATCAGTTACCAATTATTGTAGCTTCGTGTACTTTTACAAGAGTTGATTATAACTCATCAAAAAATGAATCGTAATAATTTTAAATAAGGTTTATGTTTGGTAACCCTTTTGTGGATTCGTAGTTAGCAAAAATTCCATTTTGGAAATTTGATCTTTTGATTATTTCGATATTCTTTGTAATAACCAGTGACCAGTTATTATAGTGTCGGGTATTTTTACAAGGATTAATTATAATTCATCAAAAAATGAATCACAATAATTTTAAATAAGGTTTTGTACTTGGTAACTCTTTTGTGGATTCGTAGTTAGCGACTTGCAAAAATCCCATTTTGGAAATTTTATCTTTTGATTATTTCAACATTCTGTGACAATTAGTTACCAATTATTGTAGCGTCGCGTACTTTTACAGGGGTTGATTATAACTCATCAAAAAATGAATCGTAATAATTTTAAATAAGGTTTATATTTAGTAACTCGTTTGCAGATTCGTAGTTATCGATTTGCAAAAGTCGCATTTTAGAAATTCGACAGCCACCCTCTGGAAAGGTGACAATTTCCTCGAGGCACACGTCTAGTACTCGTGACGATGTGCCTTTCGATGATCGTTGTTATTACTCATTTCCACTTCAATCTGTTCGGAGAACGCACACGCGGAGAGAGAGAAAGAGAGAGAGGAGAGGTAGGTTAGGGTCTAGAGAGGTTCGTTCATTGCGCGCGCTGTGACGGCGGCGCTCCTCGTTTGAAAAATGCGTGGCATCGTGATGTTACGTTGCGAAAGAAGCGCGTCGCTTAGATAAAGCCGCGGCGGCAACGTAATTTCTGATTCATTCACAGGCATCGGGGCGTTATGTAACGACGCCTGGCACAATGAGTAACGCCTGCGAAGTAACTATGTTATCGCTGCGCGGTGCGATCGTGAATCAACGGCGTTCCGTCGTTCGAACTCTCCTAATTCGATTCTTCTCTCGGATGGAAGGCGTGTATTAACGTTAAAGGTCGGTTCACACTGAACGCCATGCGTAATTGACTCGATCGTTGCCCTCTTATTTTGCGCAAAGCGAGTAAGTTTTACGAATTCTCGCGGCGTTTCGATGTTCCAGGCGTGTCAAATATTCTCGCAGGTATCATCAACTAACGCGACGATAAATTTATCGCGGAAATTTATTAAACAAAGTAACCCTTAATTCCCCGTGCCTCCCCCCCGACGAATTCTCTCTTTTCGCGGAATGATTTAACGACGTGTCAACGACAGTGGGGCTGCACGATGAACGCGGAAGGGCTCGCGCCATTAATTACTTCCTTCATAATTGATATTAATAAACACGGTGCGCATTATATTGCGTCATACACATTCGTTACACGGTGTCTCGAGGAAACGCGCGTTTCTTACGCGGGGTTGTAACGCTAATGGCGCTAATTTACGACCCCCGCACTTCCCCAAGCGGCATTCCGCATACAGTTTCGTGTCTCCCTGTAGAAATAAATTCAATTCCAACTCCGAAATTCCCCCCCACTTCTCCCCTCTCTCCTTGAACTTTTTATTTAAATTGGAATCTATAGCGCTGGATAGATAATATTCGCGCAGAGAGGGAATTTTAATCCGAGAGGCGCCGCTTTGCGAACTTTGTGTTTCAATTGTAAGTTGATACCAAGATTGTTGATAAAAGATGTTTCTTTTTTTTTTTTTTTTTTGAACTTCGATCGCGAGCGAATTGAATTTTTCGAAGATTCCGCGAGACTTTGGAAATTTAAATTATAAATTACCGATTGCACGCCGCGGCTGAATCGCGCTGAATAAGGAATTTTAACTTCAGTGTCGGATAATTACAGCGAATGCAAAGAACGAGGCACGCGGAAAGGAGTTTGAACTTTAATTAAATAATTTCAATTTCCAACAATTCTCCGGTGTACGCGTTCTGTTATTTAATATCGCAGATTGCCTCTTTTTCGCGTCGAGAATTTCACCGTTTTGAAAGTGCAGACGTACGTGCCACGGTACTGTTCTTTTCAATTTTCCCAATCCCCCCAATTCCCCCCCACCCCCGTGATTCCAGCTAACAAGGATGATTCCGCGGACGCCATAACCGCGAGCGTTCGCTTTAATTGTAATTGTAAGCGCAAACACAGCGTGAAACGATAAGCATTTTATTTTTATGTTTATTACAGGTAAGTCTGCACACTTCATTTGCGGTCGAGGAATTCCTGTCGCGGTGCATGCTACGTTCCCTGTGGTTAACAACCGTGAGTCGATGCTTGTAACCAATTCTCCTTAAATTGATTTCCTACCAAATACGTGGCTCGCTGCGACGTGTGTAGCTGCCTCGTAGATTTCTCTGGTACCTTTATCGTTTAATAACGCGAGTGATGATGTACAAGCCAACGTTTTTGCTCGTCGTACAAATTTCACTGCTACAAGCTCGCGGATCATTACTGGCACGTTGTTCAAATCACGGACCGATTGATTTTCAAAGTGTAATCATTCTGTTTTGCCGCGTCTTTTTAAAATCTAAGACCCGGCCAGCGCTTGATACCCGCGACACTAGCGCCACGTGGACGTTAACTAGCAGTTTCTTATTTCTTTCACGCAATTATGAAATTTCTCTACGATAGTCGTATTTTGTTGATTTGCAAGATTTCTGTGGGAAATTGCAAGTCGTCTCACAGTGTTGAATTATATTCCATTGAACTCTAACAAATGTATCAACGAAGGTAATAAGTACCGAGCTGAAATGATCGGGTATCGCGTTAGATTTCGAATTGAACACTGTCTACGTGTGAAAATCCGTAACTGGAAGGTTCGATGACGGAAAATTGAAGAAAAATATGGTTAATCTGGGCCACGAAATCGTGTTACGAATGTCGCGAGAGCGTAATTTCAGTGCAGACCTTGAAAGGCGTTGCAGAGAGAGAGATGATTCGCCTGCACCGAGTCGGCTCATCATTGACGCTGACAAATCGAATTATTTCGTACTCGTGGGAGAACGAAAACGAAGAGAGGGGAAAAAAACATAACATCCTGTCTGATTAAGTTTCCGTAATATCGAGTTATAGTCGCGTCGCGATCAGCTTGCACTTGTTGCGGTCGATCCGATTCGATATTTCTCTTCGAGCAGTTCAATTTCTTTTTTTCTTTTTTTTTTTTTTTTTTTTTACATGTTTATCGATTCGCTCAAGGATACGACATTTTCCTAAAAAACGAACGATGAAATTTTCCGCGAAATCGCGACGAAACTTCAGCGTGCATCGGCGGAGTTAATTTTTTTTGACAGTTGAAACATTCAGATTAATCGACCGTTTCGTAATTTCATTTGCCTGGAAATGGCGTGAAATCAAATTCTCCCGCGTTTCCAGTCTTGCATTTCCGTCAACTCGCCGCGCTCTGGGGAATAATCGAGCCAGGTGCGTGTCTTTATCGCGTGTAGTCGTGGGTTATTGACATTTTCTATGGTTGGTAATGGCACGTGATCGAGTTGGCCGCAAACGAAGAATACCACTTTTCTTGCGGAGTGCGTATACGTGCCTCGACCCACGATCGTGTACGATACGCTGTGCGTGTGCACGTGTACGTACGAGAGCGTGAGCAAACGAATAAAGGCATTTGTCACATGTGCCCTTAAGACTAGCTGGACTTGCCTCTGGAGGGCTGTAACGTCGCACAATGGAGGAGGCCCCTCCACGTGTGAATGCCTCGATGAATCGTCCGGCAAATGTGTAGAACTCTTCAGTGGCATTCTTTCCTTGTTTCTGCTCCCATTTTCGTGGCCACCGCGGCTCTCACCGAGTGAAACATTGTTACTTTAGATCACTAATCGGTGGTGGATAAGGCTACGAATCTCCAAGGATTTGTGGATGCTGATTATCAGAAATTTTATGATACTAAAATGGGAAACTACGTAGAATATTCAAGGTTCGTTGTTCGTTGTAAAACGTAGGGTTACATTCTAAATTCTTTTGTCCGGTAGGATACTAAATTATGATATATACTATCACTTCTTCGTTTCTCGAAGGAGATGAACAAAGAATTTTACCTGAAACTGAACTCACAATTGAAAAAATATAAAATAATCTGAAAAAGAAAGAAAGGAAATAGAGATGAATAAAAATCGGCAGCAGACAGTCTGCGATATTTAAGAATTAATGAAATTCGTTCGCAATTTCGAATCACGTCCTACAGACATGCATTTTTCTATTGTCAAATTGAAGACGTTTCATCTACAAAGAAAAGTATTTTAACGGTTAATGTATTCCAACACGACCTCAGTCGTGAATTCACCTCGTTAGGTGAATGATCTTTAATCCCTGGCAAGGGCCTAGGTATTTTACAGAAACGGGAACGTTGTTTCTTCGATTTTTGACAGTGTTTAGAATCCAGAGATTCTCTTTCCGAGCGAAATAACAGTAGAAACGCACGGAGGTCCTTACGGTCGGGAATTCTGCACAGCCTCCGCCTACAGGAACCTCAGACGGGAGCATCGATCTGGGCGTCGGCCTCAAGACAACCCCTCCAAGCTCTTTTCCACCCCTCTAACCTTCCTCCATATTCTCCTCTCTATTCCTCTTAACCTTCTCACACACACACACACACACACACACACACACACACACACACGTTTTATCTGTCTACTTTCACGTTTCTCTATCTTTATCTCGTTTTATCCGCGTGCAACTGGCTAGAGAAGCTGTGTGTCACTGGCTTTTCTTTCTTTCTCTTTTTTTCTTCCTCTTGCCTCTTTCTTTTTTAAGCTTTTTGCTCGACCGCGGAAACTTGGACCAAAGTGGACCAATTGTACCCCCCCGTTATTGTTTTATTCCGCTTTTCCCTTTCGAGTATTTACAGTGCCGACGACGACGACGACGACGACGACGACGACGACGACGACGACGATCGTGTTATTATCATGTTTTCTCCTGGAAAGTTTCGTTTCTTAGCGCTCGCCACCCGTATTTGACGCGTAGTTCTTTTTAGAGTCGGAGGATTTTTGGTAATTTTTTTCTTTCTTTCTTTATTGGATCGCTTGGCGCCGTGTCACGTTATAGCTCGCGGATCGGATTAAATTGGCACTCTAGGTAGCAGCCGAGCTAATTGAAAGTTCGAGCTCGAAAGCAGGATTATTAATACCGCGTTGAATGAATGAATAAAAGTTAAATTCGAATCGAGGGCGGGAGGGAGATAGCGAATAGAGAGCAGAATGGGACAGAGCAGATGGCAGCAAAGTCAGAAACTGAGTCGTGTTTCCGGCAAGTTGCGAGCTGATGACAAGCGCCAAATGACGAGAGCACAATGCCGAGGAGAGACTGCCCTTCCTACAGGAGATGAGTTCTTGATTGCACTGACGTTACTGGCGATGCAATGTCAAGGCGTCAGAGAAACACCAGAAGTGCCATCCAATTGCAATCCGAAACCGTTTCCTTTGACTATTTCACAGCACCTCCCCCCACCTCACTTTTTATTCTCGAACGTTTGTTTGAATCTAAAACCCGACAGCGAAATAAAAATTTCCTCGACTAATTTTGCCCTGCAAATTAAACTCGTAGTCGAAACGTTTGAAAATGACAAAAATATCGGCAATGCATTGGTTCCTTGAAATTGAGTTTCGACTCTGAATTGAGTTTTGTCCAGCCTTTTCATTCTACTCGAAATCCCAGCTAAACGTCGAGTAAAATTCAGTGACAAGAGGGTGATTACTACACGAGTTCGTTCAATGGTCAAAGAATTGCACTTGTATTTTAGTAAATTGTTTCTTTTTTTCGTAACGAAATGAAACGACAAAGGATCGTCATCTTTTTTTGTACGGGAAGGCAGAGAATGTTGAATGTTTGACGAATACGGTCGGTTGTCTAGTTTTTCGCGGTGTTGGGAGGAGGGGCAGGGGCGAATACAAGACTGTGCCACCCTGTGTTTCGTTTTGCCGGTGGTGTGCCGGGTTGCTTGGTCTTTTTCTAACGCTGTTTTCTCTCGTTTCGCGGTTGTTTCCTCTTGTTCGTCGAGCACCTCGTACACTTTGGAGAAAGTCGTCGAGCAAAGGAACGTATTTACGAACGTCTCCGGTACTTTTGTACCGTCTCCGCGATAATATTTACTCGAGAGAGAGAGAGAGAGAGACGAGTTGCGAAAAGGTGAAAGAAGCTGATTTAATTGCGAGTATGCTAATTATTTTCCAATGGTTGTCCGCTTAAGCGATTCGCCTTTAGAAAGCGACACTCTCGAATTTTCGGGTTAGAATTTGCAATCGCGCAACTTTCTACTACAAGAAGAAATTTTGTTCAGCTCCTCTAGATTATTCTGTTTGTTTTGTATTTGAAATTTATTCGTTGAAAGTCTTCAAAAATCTCGATTGAGACGACTAACGATACATTCAAAGAACGACGTTGAAATCTTGGAAAAAGAAGAGAATCTATTTGGAAATAGCGAGGGGAGAAACGGAGAATTGGAGGATCAGTGGGCGTCATCGAGATTCGCCCATTGTCGTATTTTCTCGCTGCCAGGGAACTGATAAAACCAACGGAGAAGTGCTGAACGTAGTCACGTCTCGGAGCATCATCAACCGTAGCTTCTCACGAAGCATGTCGAGGAACGTGCCCTTCGGCGCCTTCTTAAGAAGGGTAAAAGGGATATACAGGGAAAGAGAAATTTCATTGAATATATATATATATATCCCCTTGGCAAACCAACCCGTCAGATATTAGCAAGCCGACATTACGTACATATTACCTCGTGTTTACGATGACTTTAAAATTTTCAAATTGGAAAACAGAGGAACAGATTTGTACTGTGTGGAGACTGTGCAAAAATTGGCGAGCTGCAGACGATTAAGATTGTAAAAGTTGTATCACAGAAACGCAAGTGCAAGACATTTTCTTTAAAAATACGAGTCCAGGTAAAGCAACGAGGCCCGATAATAACGCATGCGAAACGAAGAAATGAAAGACGATACAAAGTCAGTAAGATCCTTTGCATACCACCTAAATCAATTCAGCAAACATCATCATCATGCGTGTATGATTTATCCTCGCCGTTACGTGCGACGACGTCTCTCTCGCCCAGTCATATTTCCCTTCTCAGCCACTCAAACCTTAGTCGCTGTCACGGTGAGCAGGCTACGCGATTTGTCCGTGTCTGAGGATCGGTTATCTTCCGGTGTGGAATCCATCTTGTTCGTTCGATATATCCTGCCACGAACAGCGTGGAAAAAGCGCGCGAGGAGAGAAGGTGTTACACGCTCGGTGATTCAAGGATGCAACAGATACAATATCTGAAATATAACGTCTGTTCCAGTACATTTGAAAATCTCAAATCCCTTAAGAATCGTATTTAAATCGTGTCGCAAGTATTTGCGAAGATCGTCAAAGATAAGTTAATTTCCAAAATTGATTCTACAAAGTTTCTCGTTTCTAAAAATTTCTCTGAAGCTGTCGTCAACAAGTCTGATAAATAGTCAATGGTCTGTCAGGTACTTTTCGGAGCGGCGGTAGATATTTTATTGCAAAGCGCGAGCCTCTGTCGAGCAGCAACCTTGTCGCGAACAACATTGCAAAATCGAACGTAACGTAACGCAAGCAGCGAGGCATAGATCACGCAAAGCCGAAGCAAAGCAAACCGTAACTACGTCGCACACGCGTTGTAACGAGATCACTTTGCAACGATTGCACGCCGTCGCCGCAATGGCATCTATGCCCTGGGGTAATTGACCCGTGGCGTGCGTTACGCAATTCTTAACTGGGTTCCAGGAGACTCTGATTCCACGTACGTACGCGTTTACCTGCCTCTTTGATCTACAGTCACCTGTGCTCACCGGCGACACAATATAACGAGACGATGCTGCGTGATCGACGAGCACCGTGAGGCGAACGAACGTTCTCTACAGGGTCGTCCGACCGCGTCGCCTATACAGGGTGTCTTAGTAAGTCGCGACAGAATCGACAAGAAGGTGGGGAAAATGAGTGGAAAACGTGGAACGAATTTTTATTTTTTTAAGAAAAATTGTGCTTAGAAATTTATTTATTTATTTATTGAAAATCTACGCGCATTGACCTTATTTACAATTAAAGGCAAGAAAACGTAGGCTGATTATCGATCGAAACGAGCGAGATACGCGGAGCGGAATTTGAAATTTGGGCGCACATCGAACATCGATTTGCGACGCATGCGCCATCTCGCGGGTCCCGCCAAAAAATGTTGAGCGATCAGCAGTCGCCATTACGCGCGCCACTTGTTCGTTACGTAATAATGTCGTCCGCGTGTTTCAATTACATTAACGATAAAACTTCGTGTACACGGTGTGTAGTTTCAATGTTGTTGAAGTGTGTAGACTTAATGTAATTAAAGTGTATGCACGGGAAGAAAGTAACAGCAGCACTTGGTTCAACTCTTGCGTCCAACAGGGTTAACCTAGAAATTTCAATGAATATTTCAAATGTAAGAATAACCTGTAATTACTTGCAATTTAAATAGTTAGACGAACTTGAGCGTAACTGCGCGTAAAAGTGTATATATTCTAGAAATTATGGAAATGACGTTGAATGCAGATACAGAAACTTCCTATATTACAATCTTTCTAATATTACGATATATCGAGAGAATGTATTTTTAAACGAATAGAAAGATAGGAAAGTAAGAATGAAAGAGTTTATGAGCATGAAATAAAACGAGAATCGCGTCGAGTTGTTCGATGAAAGATCGATGACCAATCGATAATGAAACTGGTCACGGCGCATGCGCAATCTCGTTCGCGCCAAAAAAGTTGCAAGCAATCAGTCGCCATTACGCGCGCCGTGCGTTCGTAACGTAACGACAAAGTTATCCGCGTATTTCAGTTGCATCCGTGTCGAAAACTCGGAATGTGTGGCCTGTAGTCTCGATAAGAGTGAACTTCATTTCGAGTAGTCTCAGTATAATTCAAATGTGTAGCGTCAGTGTGATGAAAGAAGAAATTCAGAGTATCAATCCTACCCCAAATCCAAGATGGAAGGGGGGGCTTCGATGAATATTTCGAGTGAATGACAGGTTAGTAATTTCAAGTTGTTTTAATCTATAGTCTGGCTCGATTCATCTGACCGATGTTTTGCCAAAATGTATAAAATGATTCGTATGATTATAGATGCGCTCTCTATGCGCGCGCGCGCGCGCGCACGCACACACACACACACAGAAACATATACATTTCTAAAAGGAACGAGAATAAAGATTATTATAATGTTATTTCATATCGAAAACTCGTCTTTAAAAAGTTTCCCAACAACGCATCGTTTGAGACATCGTTCCGTAAGTAAGGTTAGGTCGATGGATCGGAAGCTTCGTCGTCGTAGCGTGGACCATCGTCTCCTCCGGTGAATTACACGCCGATAAGCCGCCTCCGTTGGAAACGGCGGTACTCGTCGCGAGCGTGGACAACAGTCCACGCGTTTGGTGATTCGAAATACTGCGGCGCAGGGAATGTTATTCGGAATTCCGGGCGATCCTATCTGCTCCGGGTAATTTTGACGGTTGTACGTTAAAGGCGATTAGTCGGTGAACGACACGATCGTAATTGTTCCCGTGGTAAGCGGCAAGAATGTCGGCCATGCCTCGCGGAGATACCAGCGCCGATTATCCACGGCGGGCTTATCGGCTCGTGTATATCGGCCGAGACGCGTTGATAAATCGGCGATAGGATCGCCGATGCGAATTGCCAACGCGCGTCCAACCGCGAACTTTTAGGTTAGGTCTCGCGAGTTTCTTCATTCGTTCGATAATACGTCGCGGTGTACAATTGATATTGTTATTGAACTCGTAGCTGGAATAAAACCGTACGCTTCAGCATTTATGCGTTTCATTTGATGGTAAAACCTAGAAATTCGGTTGGATTGGCAGAGAATGTTTAGGCTCGGTTTGGAACGTCGTACAATCGAGAGGGGTTAGGTTGGAAACTTGAGAATGCAAAGAAATGTTATCACGAAATGAAATATAGAACGAATGTTGCTTCCGTATTCTCTGCTAACGTGTGAGGTTGGTCGAAACGAGAGCGAGAATCGAAATATATATTCGAAAAATCGGTGGATCGGAATAGGGTTAGCCGACGAGCCCCGGTCTCTAATGGGGACTTCCGTGACAAGGGAAAGATTTGTTGCCCGTTGTATAAATGAGAAACAGAGGATTGCGATATCCGCACGATAGAAACGGTGTCGACCGGTGGCTTTAGTTACCTCGAAAACCAAGATCGCCGGACACAACATGTCTTTGGGCCGAACGTGCCCTGAATCTGTGGACATTCCACAGCTATCGATAGAAACGGAACTCGTGACGATCGGATGATATTCCAGCTCTAGAAATTCTATTTCATTAACCGATCGGCCGCCGGAGTTTGCTAACAGAATGCAGGAATCTCATTGATCGATCGACCGATCGCCTCGATTCTTCCGCTGATTTCAAATATTTTGCTTCTTCTGGGACGATCGATGTACACAGGTTTAACCAGTAGGCGAATTTTTTTACGCGTCTCCATAATTTACTCGTTTCTCTTTAGTATATTTTTTTGTTTTTGCATCGTAAGTTTTACCTGTGTCGTGTGAATAGAAATTCGTAGAAAAATCGAATTCTTTGGAAGGACCAAAGTAAAATGTTGCAAAGTGTTCAAATTCGAAATTGACAACCTCCATTTTAACGTCAAACAGCGGATGTGAATTTAGATAGACGAGAACAGGTTTGAAAAGGTTGCTGGTCAGACAATACGCTACGCGATACTCATGTGTACGTTGGACGGCCAAGTTTTCGAATCACTCTGGCAAATTGCTGGAATACGCGGATTTATAAAGCTGCTGAACGTGTTTCTATCTGGCTAGAAATTGCCTTCGTGTCATGTCCGTCAACGTTATCTCCGCTCTCAAGTATAATAGTTCGTAGTTAATGCACACATTTGCTGTGTGTTTACAGTGATGGCGCGGATAGGGTGTAACGCGAAAGTGCAATACATATTTTCAATCTTCAAATTCATCTCGAGATTGCCGATTTAACGTCGGGACGTTGTGCGCGAGATTTAATTTCTTTTTTTTTTTTTTTTTTTTTTTTTGCAATCAAAGGTGTAATTTGTCTGGAGAACGTGTATCTCGATAGCACGAATTACGAATTGTGCACTTTTTTTTTTTTTTTTTGGAATGTTCGCCAAAGTATAAAATTGCGTAAACACCACCCGTGCGAATTACAATAATCGATAATTATATCCAATAACACGCGCAGTTGTTTATAGCGCCGATTCAATAATCCCGATGCGCGATTGAAACAAAATAACGCATCGTACAACAAATTCTCGGCGATAATAATTCTCGGTGGAAAAATGACGTATCGTATCAATCGTTTCGTGCGAAATTTATTCACGAATCATATTACCGGCAAATATCTCGCGTAATATTACAGTTCTGCATTGATTTTCCAAATGTTCAATAATTAAATTAATTATTATAAACGGCGGGGCGCCGAGAGTTGTAGATATTCATAAAGTTCGGAAGAATGATTGAAATTGTTGCCTGATAAAATTTATTTTCGTGTTGTTTGCAACGGGTAAGAAACGCGTGTCGAAACGAATTGTCGGTAGTTGTTGTAGCACGTCGCAATATGTCGACGATTAAGTTGTAACGATATATAATTAACGGGTTGACGTTCAGTTCTCTATTATCTGGACTGCACGAATTAATATGTATATTTAAAACTTTTTTTTTTTTTTTTTTAATTATGGAGCTAGTTTTACATATATATATATACATTCGAAAGTTGGTGATCCAGATGACTCGCACGCGTTTGTCCAATTTCGTATTTTTGTGAATGGAAACTAAATAGATTTAGAAATCTGTTTCGAACATATATTTTGTTATACGTGCGTGCACAAATATTTATGTGATATATAATGATATTAAATTTTTCTGACATTTGATACAACATAATATTAAACTTTATGATATTTAAATTTCACTGTGATCAATAAAAGACTCGAGAGGAGCGTACAGCAACGAAGGGAATGTCGAGAAGAATCGCGAAATGGGATTTTTCTAGTGTTCGTTGCGATCGTGGCGACAGACCGTGAAAGCGGCACGCGGCAACGCCTTTCTCGACCTATCCGCGAGTGTTGAGCTCATTAACAGGAATGTCCTGCGCCGAGGAGCGATGGTACTTGATTTATTGCCGGTACAGCGACAGATACGGAGTTGCCACGGTTTTATCAGGCCGCTCGTTAACGGCGAAACCGGCGAGCCGGGGGTCGAAACGGCGTGAGCCCCACTGGGGGACAAAAGCCGATTTCCCACGAGCGACTCGACCTACACGAAGTCTCTCTTTCCGTTCGGTGTTCGTACAAAACTGGCGCGCGGCGACCGCGACACGCGGACACGAATCGCGACGTTTCGAACGCGCCCTCAACTGTCTCGCACTAGAAATACGAGGTTTCAAGCCGTGAAACTTTATAGAAAATTCATATCGATTTTGGCAAAAATACTCGATGTTCGAAGAAACGTAAAATATGTGAACCTCGCACAAAGTTATCTCGAGCCACTTTGCGCTGGCGACTGTGATTGCGGACCGTAACGAGAGACCAAAGCGTATGCAATAAATTCGTCGCTTTCTTTTTCTTCTCGTCGGTACGATGTCATTGGATAGAAATTAGTGAGAAGTAATAAATTTATCATCTGTTTTGCCTGGGTTGTACTTACATATACTTAAAACTGAGGAAATATTGCAATTTTGCAATATTTAGGTTAAAGTTCTGAATAAGCCATGGATCTTTGTATTTAAAATACTTTATTATAATACACTATAATATACTATAATATAAAATACTTTATTCGTCTGAAAAATTTATATTTTTATGAATCACGCGTATAAATGGAACCAAGAGGCGTTTATTTCGTTTATTCGTTATCGTACAAAGTTTAAAGTTTCTGCATTTCGAAATTCCTCTGCGAAAGTTCAAAGATTCTGATCTTTTTTCCCCCCTGCAATCTTGGCCAACATTTCCAAACATACCCAATTGAATATCGTAGCACGCGCTAAAAAAGGAAAGAAAAGAAAAAAAAAAGAAGAGAAAAGAAATTAGCCGGTCTCGAGGAAGCTGCGAGAGGGGAAAAAAGAGAGGACAGAGTTGCGCAGTGCGGTATATTTCGTACCGCGAAAGAAAGTTTCTACGTGACGTGCATCGCCGATTCGATCTTCGCCCCGGTGATATTATTTCAAATATTGCGCATGACGAGTCGTTTTGTCCGAAACGCGTGAAAGATGGCCGCTTTTCAGCCCCCGGGGGCAAGCGAGCGAATTTTCCCCCGCGAACGAGAGGGAAACGAGAGGAAAACGCCACGCGAGATACCGTCGAAGCTTGTACGAGGCTGTATTCGCTTTATTGTTTCCCCATAACGATTCTATACCGTCGATATCACATCCGCCGATTGGTGCTTCCATCCAGCGGTGCTTCCGAACAGCCCTGCAATTTCCACGAGTGAGAATTGATCAGAAAGCTGAGTTACGCGACGCTTTTCGACTCGTAGCGAGAGAGATACCCTGTGAAAAACGTAACGTTGGAGAGAATAAAGTCAGTCTGAATAAAATGGACACGGGTATCATGAGTATCAGATTGAAATGAAATTTTTGAGGTAGTAGGAGAGAGCATATTTATGACGCGTGTCTTGCGTTTAAAAATTGTACAAAATCTTCTCTGTCAGATTCCATTTAATGATGGGACTAGCGTTTTGCTAGTTTGATACTGCTACCGGTACAAAGGAAGCTTCTGCGAGACACCGTGGTTATTGACAGATGTGTATTTTTTTTCTATTTCAGGTACGTATTGCAAATCTTCTTGGAAACATTAGCATGAATGAGTCAGCGCTTAGCGTGAAGCCCGCATTATTTGTTACAAGGTGAGATTTCCTTTTCATCGTTCGTATTTTTTTTTCTTTTTTTCTTTTTTTTCTTTTTTTTTTTCTTTTTTCGAACAACGTAGTTCACAATTTCGAAAATACTCGCGATCAAGCTGCGGAAGAAGTAATTTCATGGTAGTTGAACATCGTGTCGGAATTGCAATAAGATTCCGCGTACGGAATCTCCGAGTACGTTTTATTTGAACGATAATTTCAAATACCGTGTCGTTGACTTATTAATGAGCAGACAATATTGATTTCTCTCTGTACGTGGAAAACGACAGATCAATAATTCAGCGAAAGCTTTCATATTGACGCGTATATGGTTAATGTTTCATCGGTGATTTAAAAAAAAAAAAAAAAAATGTTGAAAACATATTGAAACACTTGGAAATTTAGTACGCGTTCAGCTGCTTTCGCAAGTTAGTGTCGATAAAAAAGTTGACAAATTCTCTTATATTTCGGAGCTGTTGCTAACATGCATTACTCTGCACAGAGTATTTCTAATCTGAAATGGATTAATTGCTAATTATTGATCTACGTGTGGAGCTACGATTTTTTTTTTTAAATATAACAATAATTCAAATAATATCAAAATAATGTAATTTTGATATAAAATATAAAGTGTCATTTTTTTGAATCAAAGTGATCAATAGATAGATAGGTTTCTTTTGTTTTCCCTTAAGATTACAATTTCCACTTCTCCACCTTCATACAATCTTCTTAGAAATAAATACAATAATCATTCACTGGCCTAACATATAAACACATCCACTCACATATCATTAATATCGAATATAATAATAATATAATATAATAATCACTGCTTCATTACACCACAAGCATTAACATAGGTAACATCCTACTATATATTCCATTAGACCCGCCCTTATGTCTAATTATACCCCCCCCCACTCTATCTTTGGCCTCATTCTTTCTATTATTATCAGATCAAAGTAAATAAAAAGTAGCGACCAAACTTTTATTTTCATTGGCGAAAAATTGAATCTTGTTGGCAAACCAAGCTAGAGGAAGGGTCTCGCGCGTCATGTGAACGAAAATGTTCAAGAAAATTTCGTAGCAACTGCGTACATACATACATACATACATACATACATACGTACGTACGTACGTGCGCTAGTCGATCGATTGGTAATCGACAACGTTCGAGAATGTACCTACTTTATACACGAGCTCGTAGAACTCGTGTTACAAATTCGCGGGTTGAATTACGAGTCGATCGGACCTTTAATTGGCGATAAAACTCGTAAGACTTCATTTTTTTTTTTTTTTTTCTTCATTTGCACGGAAAGGTGACACGAGCCGTGTATAAACCGTGCAATGAGACCTGACGATGTACTTGGAGCTCTTATTATATCCTCTCTCTCTTTTTCTCTCTGTCGTACCGTGTACTTTCTTTTGCTTTCGTTAAACGATCGCCAGAGGCCGATCGACGCTTCCGGTATTCGCTCTTCCTGTTTCAGGGCTTGATATTATTTGAACTCTGCCCGAGCGAGTTTTCTTCGAAGTAAGCTACCTTTCTTTTTTACCCCGAAACGATTTTATTGTGGAAAATTCTCTTTTGATATTTAATGACAAACGAAAACTTTCGAGTTCTCGTTTTGGAATGTAATTGGAAAGAAATCGGTGAGTCAGGAAACGAAGTTTTGTTACGAGGTGGCTGAAAAAAATGGTGCAGAGAGTATAAAACTAACAAACGGTGAGCAAACTTGGAAAGAAGGGTCGCAATCAAAATCTAATATTATTTGTTCGTGGAAATGCTATATCAGGAGATCCCAATATTAAAGGAATTAAAAAATTTCCAAATCTTCCAATTATAAACGGTATAACTGTAAAAAAATTATTGAAAAAGCATGACTCGCCATAATAGAATTATAAATTTGGTCATTATTAATTCAGATTCCAGGTCTATTGAGTTCTATACGAATTAATATTCTAAATGATGATCCAATAATTCCTGATCATAAAGCAAATATGATATATAAAATTCCAATATTTTTATGATTTGTAGATATTAATCATTTATTTATTTAAATTTATATAAAATTTTAATTCATGCTATATTAATTTATTGAAAATTAATAGTTTACTTAACTTAAAATTCAATATGATTAGCAGTCACGTTTTTCGCGCCCGAGGAGAAAATCTAAAGAGCAGAGAGAAAGAGAGAGACAAAGAGAGACCGCGTGATGTTTTTAATCGATCGAGTGAAAGTGAACGATCCATCATCACCCACGATGACTGTTGTCCCTCGCGAGATCATTATTCAATTCCAAATTAACGATTGTTCAAAGCTTCGAATAAAGAAATCGTCACGCGATCCTCCATAGACACTAAAACTTAAATTTGAAGAATCATCGAGAGCAATTATTTCGTCGAAATTTTCCAGATTCGCGTCTTTTTTTTTCTTTTTTTTTTTCTTTTAAATTTTACAAACGATTCGAACCTTCGTTGCAAAGTTTCGCGTTAAAAGTTTCATCGCCGATGAAATTGGCCTAGCCAAATTGTAATTGCCTGGGAGGGGAAAAATGGTATCAGGAAATGTGTCCAACAGGTGGATTCGACTGGGAATTATTTAGAAATTGGAAAAGCCTTTCGAACTCGTTGCTTCGCGTTAACTTCGAGAGCCTCTGTCGAATCATGGAGATGTCGGAATTTCGTCGTCTCGGGAGTGGGGATTTATTATTTTTGGAAGGAATGGAGAGCGCGAAACGGAGAAAGGATTGATAGTCGCTGCGTTAAATTCGATTAAGGAACGATCGAGCGGCGAATTGCCATTGGAGAATCGGATCTATATCTCTTTAGTATACGACCGTGCTGTCAAGCTGTCAGTCAAGCATTCTATTTGTGGAAAGTTGCTGCACATTCGTGAAAGCGGACGGGGTCCGGCCAGTTGATAAAAGGAAACCAAGACCGTGTAAACAAATGCGGGACACGCGTGTGTGTCTCCTGCGCACGCGAGAAACGAACAGAGTATCAGTTGGCCGGTTATCGTTCCACGAATCTTCCCGAGCAATTAGCAAATTGTCAGCGACGTTTTTTGAATCCGCGAGTTTTTCGCAGCCGAGTAACTTTCGCAAGGCGTTCGAATTTTCAAGTAATCAAAGTTTTTATTTTTTATTGATTTATATTCATATTAGTCGAAATTTATTTTATCATTCTTTTAAATTAAATTATGTTTGATTAATTGGAGTATTAATTTTACTTTTATCTATAGCAACTGCATTTTTAGGATATGTGTTATCAAATATCATTTTAAGGAGCAATAGTAATTACTAATTTATTATCAGCATTACCTTCTATTGGACAAATAATTGTTGAATGATCATGAGGAGGATTTTCAATTAATAATTCAACTTTAAATCGATTTTCTTCGTTTCATTTTATTTTACCATTAATTATTATAATTATAGTATTTTTACATTTAATAGTTTTACATATTACTGGATCAACAAATCCTATACATTCAAAAAATAATATTTATAAAATTATTTTTTATCCTTATTTTATGATTACTCTTGGATCAAAAATCACTTCCTACTGAAAAGAAGCATAACGAAAAAGAATCAATCATTCTGAAACGTAATAGAAAAATTATGTTTGAGTTTAAATTTAATTTAAAATTTATAAAATGAATTTTTTTTAAATATTTTTTATATTTTTACTTACATTTTGTTTTATTAGAAAAAAAAGAGAAGAAGAAGAAATAGGTGGGAAGAAACTTTTCTCTCGCCCTATATTAATAGAGTGAATTAAAATCACTGGATGGAGTTGTCGGTAATTTTTGACGTAAAACTTATGACATAATTAAAATTTTGAACGAACGTAACGGTGGGAGGAGGATAAGTAAATCGTTAATTAATAGGGATCTTAACGAGATAATTAGGATAACTATTACGTCCATAAATCCATATTATTCTCTTAATTATGATCGATGGCGGGCCTAAATGCATCTTCAGGCCCTCGCCGTAAGAAAAGCTTTGACGAATGGAAAATTCATCCGGACAACCTGACGATGACAAATGAACGATTCTGTCGGGCTTTTCACCTGCTGAAAGAGCTGAAAAGATACAAAGGGAGAAAACGACCAACCGGTACTGCACACTAGAGATAAACCATTCCCCTACGAATGATACATTGGCTTGCAAATAAAATAATCCTTTGCGAAATAAATTATATTTCGCCTCTCTCTCTCTCCCTCTCTCTCTCTCTCTCTCTCTCTCTCTTTCTCTGCTTGGAGAATCTTTAATTTGGGAATTTATTGTGAATTAATGCGTCAAACGTCACATCTGTATTTTTTTATATACTCGTAGAGCTGTAACGTAGAATTTTATCGAAGGAACATTTCGTTGCAAGCTGTACGGATCGATATATGAATTGTTAGAAAACAATTATCCCGACATGTTCGACGAGTTAATGATTTTAGAAATTTTTCAGATAGACTCCCGAATGAATGATAAACGTCTCTCAAATTAAAGTTATCGCTTTGTTTAAATCGAACAGACTCTGACACAAATCTCTGTTGGAGAAGAAAAGAGGAAAGAAGGATGTCCGAGTAGCAATGCACGAAAACTTAATAAATTGGCAGTTGCGTCAGATCTAATTTTGAGTGATCATCGGTCGCGGACTGGTTTAAAAAAAAAAAAAAAAAAAGAATGAAAAATAGAACGGGCAAATAAACATCGCAAAGAAATCAGACGCCTCTATTTGTCACGATGGAATTCCGGTCGATCGGCAGCAAGATTTATCGAGGTTATATCTGGGCCGTATGCATCAGCCTCCTACACCGATATTTACCGAGTATGTCGATCGCATAACCGGTATGAATCATTCAAGTATCGGCCACGTAAATATCGATGGAACGAGCCCAGCGGCTCGCAAGAAAGGGTTTCTAGTCAATAATGTTCTCGATAAAAGTGAATTACGATTGGTTCGACGACCTATATATCTACCACGTGTGCCCACGTTTTATGTATCGCGAATCCGAACGCCCCAGCAGTCGGGAATTTTCCAGATTATAAGGGCCACGCACCGGTTTCGTGACTCGTCGATCTTTTGTAGACGCGTATTCGTTCGGACTCGAGCGAGTCATTAACCTAATTAATCGATAGTAGGTCGCTTTGTTAATTCACGTGGCATCGCGTGTTGTCTATCTGTTCCACTCGTGTTGGTAAAAATCTTGCCTTTTATATTTTCGTTTTTCTTTCTCTCTCTCTCTCTCTCTCTCTCTCTCTCTCTGTCTCTCTCTTCTTTTTGGGGAAGCCCACGTGTTGCGTACGACTCCCACACGCTATCTATGGGGAATTTTATTATTCAGCGATTGCGTGCCTTTGCGAATCGTTGTCGACTGGTTGTGTTGACTCGTTCACTCGTCGAGTTTGGATAGAGCAATCCCTTTTTCCCCTGTAGAGTCAAACACTTCTGTTCTGAAATTTTTCTTGTCAAGGATGAAGTCGCTGCTTCAAGAATTCGAGTTGAAAATTTTGGAGCAGATTTAATAGAATGGCTCTGGAATTAATTTGTGCAGGCTGAAAATTTATCGTATAATGAAAACTTCTCACACCATTGACAATTCGATCGATACTCTCTTTCAATTAGAACTGAAAGTTTTATTAAAATTTTAGAATTGAAGATTTAATAGGACAATTCTGTGATTTCAATGTTAGAAATTAATTCCTCTAAAAGTTTATTTCATAATGTCTTTCAAATAATTTTTCAAACGATCGACAATTCGATTAACAATTCTTTATCGAAATACCAATTATTTCTTCAAATAAATAATCCTCGTTCACTCTTTGGAATTAAATATGATAATCAGCAATTGAATTCGGTTCTATTTGAACGAAAATATGTTCACGTGGCAAAACTCGTCGTCGATCTTCTGAAATGATGAAAAACTGGTGAGATTGCCATCTTGATTCTTTCCTTGCTTTCAAATCACCGTGTTCGTCGAAGAAATTGAAACAAGTCGTTGAAATTGAACTTTATTTCCGCTGTATCCCCGACACTTTGCGATAATTAAGCCCAGCAGTAATTCAATGTGGAGTTAATTGCAGCTTTTAACGCTAATACCAGGTGTAGCCTGTAAAGTTATAAATTATTGCTGCACCTTTCTACAGTGTAGGTAGCGTGCAACTATGTCTTGAAACGACGCATTAGCCGCGCGAAGTTAACTGTAAGGCAGTCTCTCTCTCTCTCTCTCTCTCTCTCTCTGTCGGTGGATATGATACGTGCGATATTTTCATTCGAGAGCACCGAGATTTATATATCAAGAAGTAGCGGAGATGGATGCACGGCCGTCTCTCGTAATTTACAATTTTACTATTCGTCGCTAGATTCTCTGATATGTAATTGTCGACGGCTTTGCAAAGGGGGCGAAACGAAATGTGCAAGCTACTTGCTGATAAATCAAACGAAGCAAAATTGTTTGAGAAATGGAGTTTGAAAATTAGGAAGTTCGGAAAGTGGAGCTCGAAAATTGAAAAGTTTGGAAAACAGAGTTTGAAAATTAGGAAACTTGGTAAACGGAGTTAGAAAATTGGGAAGTTTGGAAAACAGAGTTTAAAAATTAGGAAATTTGGAAAGTGGAGCTCAAAAATTGAGAAATTTGAAAAACAGGGTTTGAAAATTAAAAAGTTTGGAAAACAGATTTTGATAATTGGGAAATTTGGAAAGTGAAACTCAAAAATTGGGAAGTTTGGAAAACAGAGTTTAAAAATTAGGAAATTTGGAAAGTGGAGCTCAAAAATTGGGAAATTTGGAAAACAAAGTTTGAAAATTGGGAAGTTTGGAAAACCGAGTTTGAAAATTAGGAAATTTGGAAGGTGGAGGTCAAAAATTGGGAAATTTGGAAAACAGAGTTTGGAAATTGGGAAGTTTGGAAAACCGATTGTGAAAATTAGGAAATTTGGAAAGTGGAGCTTGAAAATTGGGAAACTTGGAAAACAGAGTTTGAAAATTTGAAAGTTTGGAAAACAGAGTTTGAAAATTGAGAAATTTGGGGAACAGAGTTCAAAAATTGGAAAATTTACAAAATAGAGTTTGAAAATTGGGAAATTTAAAAAACTGAAAATAGAGAAAATGGTGAAACAAAATATTTGGAAGATTAAAGTTAAGAAAATGAGTAAGTTGGTAGGACTAAATTCTATAATAATTTGCGTTCGCGCGGATATCACGAAAATCAGAACCTCGAGGTAAACTTTATTCACACGTAACTGATACTATACATAAATACGCAGGACAAGCATCAAAGGTCTTAATTCGTCGAAACGAGAAAAAGTGTCGGGAGAGAAAGGAACGAGAGCAAAGAGAAAGAAGATCGAAAAGAGAAAGAAAAAACAGTAAACGCGAATAGCAGCGGTAGGCTAGCCGACATTAAATTTGCATTTATATTGTATTCCATAATTTATCACACCGACTTATCTCGTGGCATGGATGTACGTGCTCGTAATTGTTTTCTCTGCGTGTACGTACGCACTGAAAGCCCTCGATGGCTTGCTCGTGGATCGTTCGAACTACCCAGCAAAAACAGGAAATAAAAAGAAAGAGAAGAATGGAAAGGAAAAAAGAGTAAACTGGCAAAGAGAGATGGACAAGTGAGAAAGCTAGATATATACGTACGAGAGAGAGAGAGAGGGATGACGAGAAGGATAAATAGAATAGGGGTTGAAGAGTGAAAAAGGGGTTGACAAAGGAAGAGAAGGAAATAGATGATAAAACTAGACGAGGAACGACGGCGGAGAGTTCCCAGTTACGAGTTGTCGCGAATTATAGGGGATAGTCCAACAAGATTCACGATTCCGCACCGAGTAGAGAGGAGGAAAAATAAAACGCCTTTATTATGTATTTACGCCGGCTTTATGTGGGTTTATTCTTTCAGTGGCTCGCCACTCAGTTTTAGGACGGTAGGAAATTTTCACGAATATACTGTGCACGTTCTTGAGTGTTGTTTTACTTGCTCGTAAAGATTCGTAAGAGTCAACGACAGTCGATGGATGTTGAAATTAACATTGGAGAGTACAGTCGAATTCTCATTTGGCAATCTGCTGTGATTCGCGGTGTGCGATGGCATGTTTTCGCGCGACGTGAATTCAGTTTAAGACTGGCCGGTGAGAAGGACTCGTGAAACTCGAGGGCTCGAAACGATCGAAATCGCGGCGAAACGAAGATCTACAGAGCAAACGAAAAGAATACTCGGTGGCAGGCGTTGAAAGGGGTGTATAATGGGTTTACACGGCGCGCGGGGGTGGTTCACTTGAGAAAAACGACTCTTCAGCTTATTGGTTTCCGTCCGTTCACCGTCCTTTGTGCCTCTTGTTCAAAGATGACCATCTTTCCGTGGCTTTCTTTCCAATTACTAATATAATATTTTCGAGACAAGCAACGCTCCTTTAATCTTTGTAAAAGTGTATAAGTTTCGATAAGCAGTTTGCCCTCTGAAAATTTGCGTTTCTACAATTGGAACGTATTAATAGAGTGTTTGTCGTTTTGCAAAGATTTGCATCTCTCGTGACACGGCCAAGGAAATATCTGTTGGAAACTGTGACGAGTGTCAATTGCGAATTTCTATGTTATGTTATGCGTCTCGTTGGTCTATTCGTTCACATTGAAATCCCATTGGAACGACGTTTGATTTATTAGAGAGTGATTCGACTGGATTTATTGGCCTCGTGAATCGTATTTCGATGACTGTTGCTGACTTTTTACGTGGCCTTTTGCGCCGCGTATTAAGTACCGATCGATCATTTCCTTCTTTTTCTCGCGCACTCTGTTAACAACTATATTTCACACTCGTACAATGTACAATTCACGTAATTGCAACGTTCGGAATGGAATGGTAACGACTTCATCTTCTCGAAATTGTCTGGCCGCGTCTCGTCAAGATGAAACTTCCCTTCGAGTGTGAAACCCAAGGATCAACATTATCGATCGATCGTGCAATAAACTAAGTGTTCATCGAGCGTCGCAGCGATCAGCAATTTTCAAAACAGAGGAAATGAATATAGGAAAGGAATCTCTCTCGAGATGGCGAGAAATTTATTCGTGAAGCGTTGGAAATTTTCCCAGTCAGCGTCGAATCTACTTACGATCCGAAATGCAAATGTTCGATTTCTCTTTCGTGCAACACGAAACGATAAAATATCCTCGAGTTCAATTTTGAAGCCTGATCGAGTCACTGACGTTCGTTCGAACACCTCGTTTCTTCCCAGAAATATTCGAGTCGTGGCACCCGAAGAGCCGAGTGTCCCGATGATGGCGAAGTTAGGAAGCGTTGTCGGTCATCCGGGGAGAGAGAGCCCCGTTGGTTAACGTTTTAAATGCACTTGAGTATGCGGGGACACGCGCGTGCCAGACGAATGGCGTAAACCGAGGACAGTGAACACCGTTTTGCGGTGTGTGACTGACGTGTACACTGCTCCTCATAAGTATCCGGACATTTTCCAAACTTTCGTCGAATCAATTGCACGACGAGCAGCTTGCGATAAATAAACGCAGACGCGATAAATAATTCTACCAGTGGGATCACTTGCGAGTTGCTGTCGCGTATCAGATATCGAAATTGATATCGCGTTGTAATTATCAGTTCTACGAATGTTCAATCCGTGTTGGAACATTCCAGGAATCAATGAACTCGATATGATATAATATAGTTGATCGAAGGTTCGAGAACATAACGAAAGAATACGTGTTTAAAGACGAACAAATTCCTATTTCGTTTGCTGTTGAAATTTTTAGATTTTAGAAAACGTTTTGGGCACTCGGAGATTTAGGCAATTACTGTCGGTATTATTCGGCCCTTCGGTTCTTAATTTAATAAATATCTTATTATTTATTTCGACGAATTAAAGCAAATTTCCGTCAGAGACATTAAAAAAAAAAAAAAAAAAAAAAAAAATGTAGGAACTTTATAATACAAGCTTCTATCATACGAAATACTATATATATAATACTATATATTTTACGTAAAATACTATATTTTACGAAAAATTTTTTAACTTCAAAATATACGTCAAAATATCCGACGAAAATCATAAATTCGCCATTTCGACATTTGGCGATTCTAGCGTTAAAATCCCACGGTTTATCGTCAAGTTTCCAATTCGTGCCCGTCGAACGTGAGCTATATTTTTGTGCGGCAGTGTACACATGACGTAAGCATCGGTCAGCCAGATATTCATAGAAGTCGGCGAGAAGTTCAAGCTGCACCTTGCAACCTCCATCTCCCCCTGCCTCTCCCCCTTCCTGTTTAACTCTTTTTCGTTTCCGTGTTATCGTAATTCCCTTTGTTTCGCGCTTTGTAAGCGACGCTGATTGGTTACGTGACCTGGCCAGCTTCACGCCGCGCGCCGCTTTTTCACACTTTTCATCCCGCGTCTCCCGTTTGTCAATTGACAGGAACCGTTAACACGCGGGACAATAGAGAAAGAGGAGTAATTAAAGATTCATTGATGCCCCTTTTTTCTTTCCTCCCCTCCCTTTGCACGAAATTATAATGGGACGGTGAAAGCACCGCTTTGTGGTTTTTCTCTCTGTTCTCTATTTCCATTCGAGAATTTTTTTCAGTGACGTTAAAAAGTCTGTTCACTCAGAGGAGATTGCCAATTACTTCTCAACATGAGTTCCAACTTATTTAGTAATTCTCGAGGATCTCACGAACCGAGCGTGTATAATATTTTAAAATATTGATAAATATATGTTTAGAAATGTTAATGATATTTAGAAATATCGAATGTTTTAAAATAATCGTCGGCAAATGTGAATATTCTAAGACACACTTGGACCGGTCTCCTCGATACTTTTCGCGTCATGTACAACTTGGACGAAAGTGGGAATAAATAAGAGCGCGGGGAATCATTTAAATATCGCGCGGAGAAGGTGAAAAGAACATTCTCACGTAATGATAATAATACAAATATAGCTCGGTTCGAACTAACTCCAGAAATAACGTCGAACCGGTTTAAATCGATAATGCGCCGTCTGTATAGGCACAGTCTGATCGAGAGGTTCGCCTTAAACGGAATAACAATCCACGCGGCTCGATCGAATCGTCTATCAAGTTGAAACGAGTCTCTCGTTCTGCACGCCGGCCTGGTAATTACACGTGGCCATTCGAGGAGATTAATAACCGTAACGGAAAATAGACTAATATCGGCCGCGGTATCGCTCCAAGAGCAGATAATAAAAGATACAATAAACCGGCCGGTAACGGTCGATGAGATTACGTAGGCAGCGTGAAATATATCGCGGGAGAAAAGATTAGAATGGAGTGAGTCATTCTAGTTGAGAATCACTGAAGAGAATAATTGAAAGGAATGTGAAAAATTTGTTCTCTCTCTCTCTTCCCGATAAATTCATTGATTTTGTCGTAATTTTATAGAAAGCGAGGAAATGTGATTTTTACTGTGTCTGTATAAATACTGTTCATTAGAAGTATAAAATATCGAGTTAAAAAAAAAAAGAAAAAGTCAGTTGAGAATTCTGCTGCTCGAAATATCTCAGTAAACGACATTTATAGTATATTTGTCTTTGCACGTTCGATTAACTTGGCGCGTATAGATTCTTAAGTTCAAGTAGTTAACGCTCGCGTGGCGCTAGTGTCGCGTCTGTCATCACCCATCACGTTGTACTTCACGAAACTAATCTTTCAACGTTACCCATCGAGGTAACAAATATCAGCAAGTGCTTGGTATCCTCGTCAAGGCTCTGATAATCCAGTAACACACTGACACACTATCTGAGTTTAATTGCGACGAAACAAAAAAAGAACACGGTCGAAACACGCGGATAAAAAAAATGCCGGACATCGTGTCGGACAAGTTTGCAAAAACTTGTCGGAAAAATTTGACAAGTCCTCGTATCTCTGCCAACACGCGGCTAATGGAGTGAAGAACTGGAGAAAGCCTGTGCTCCTATATATAGACCAGAATTATAAAGATCGCCGGTGGTTACCCTAGAATCCTCCTTTAGGTGTTGCTAACTTGACACCATGTACATATCTCGTTGCTTTTCCATTTGAAGAAATATAGATATTATTATATTTTTCATAATCGATGATATTGTCAATATTTCTAATTTACTAAGCAATAGCAATAATTAAACTTATTTCGTCAACGGTGATAGAATACTTAAGAAATAAAAACAACGTCGCAAAGCCGAGAGAAGAAGTTCACGCGATGTGCATTGAATCGCAATGGATCGTTTGAACTTGTTTTATCGCTTTAACAGGACAGATTGCGCGATATCCTGCACGGAACGCAAACACCGCATCAGAATCGTAAAGCAAGGCGAGCTTCGGTATTTTCTTGGCAATGATTGCCGGCGCGACGAGTCAACAAACTCATTGACTTTCTTACGTGGAGCTACGTGAACCGAGTGACTCACTGCGAGATTACTCGACACGATCTTGTTTCCCCTTTTCCGCCTCGCAATTTTACAAAATATATATATATATATAATTGGACAATTCGTTGTCACGCGTTCTACGTGCCAATTTCTCCCTCGGCCTCTCGCGTCCAACTTTTTTACTCGTACGTACGTGCTCCCTCGTGAAAATTTCCTCTCGCGCCAATTTTTAGAAATTGAAATTCATCAGGCCTTCGTTTTATCACCAACTGCTAAACACACCGTGCTAAATGTATTGTTAAAAATTATTACCATTGAGTTTATTCAGTTCGTAATTTGAAAAGTGCCACGCTCTCGAGTAGTTAATGCTCGCGTGGCGCTAGTATCGCACTGTTGGAACGAAGCTCAAAATTTCGCAACGGCCACGTTGCACGATGCTTACCTTATCAGTCACGAAATTAACTGTCGAAGCATATGTTAGTGAACGTTAACGAGATTAATTCTTTCCCTGTACATTTGACGATTATTTTAAAATAACAACATTAACTACATAACAATAAATTCACAGAATTCAATCGAAGCCAAGCTTTCGTTACGATAGAAACTCAGAGAGCCAGAGACACTCGTGCGTACGCGTCGTGAATTTTGCAAGTTGAAGAAGAGGCGCAACGAGCAAATGGGCAATCGGCGTGCAAATCGTCGATCGTACGGCTATTAATTTGTTACGTGTTTAACCCGAATGGCCATTGGAGGATCGAGACGGACGGCGTATTATGGGCGCAGTTAATGCATACGACGGCTATGGGTACGGCGAGTGGCGCCAATTCCCCATAAGGCAAGGTCTGCTCTCTCGTGACACGGTCCTAAGACCCGCGGCGGTGACATCAGGGGGATGGAGGGGGAAACCGAGGAGAAATTTGCTCTATCGAACAGCTGATAGAATTGCGCGCACGTTCCACGGTGAGAAAGTCACCGGTTGATCGGCCCTACTCGCGACAGTGAGAAATTGCAGCTTGTCTGCTTGCCTTCTTAAGTTGAAAAAAAAAAAAAAAAAGGAAAAGAAAAATATTGAAACCTGAATGCTCTTTGGGGGATCTTAGAAAGATCGAGATCGATCGAAACTGTACAAGTTGAACATCCTTTCGAAGTCCTGTCCAAAGGTTTTCGCGTCGGATTTAAAGTACGCCGCGCTGTTTTTGTCCGATCGCGAGTGAAGAGGAACGAGCGGGCGGAAATGGAGTGCCCGATACACCAGCCACGTAAGAGTATTTAAACCGGTGGTACGCGTTCCGCGTACTCGCCGTATATCGATAAGATTGTCGTCGTCGAGAGCGATGAAACTCGAGACCACGCGTGTGCTACGCTGCTACGATAAAGATTTCCCTCCTATCTTGCTACCTGGAACTCGTAGCAGACGCGTAGCAGGGGACGAAACACGATGAGAAAATAAGAGATGAATCAAGATCCTCTTGTAAATACTGTGTACTTAATTACGTCTGCGACTCGGCACGCTCCGTAGAAGACACGTTGCTTTTAATCTTCTTTGCGAATTCTTTCGAAACGCACGAACAAATGATTAATTCCATTCGATGATTTTTTTCAGAAAGAAAAAGAAACAGAAAAATTGATGAATGCTGATTTCTGATTTCGAATTTAAACACGAACCGATGAGTACAAAGTACAGAGATGAACATTTACGAGAAATAGTAGGCCAGCAATTTTCTGCAATAAAAAAATGTTCTTACATAGTCTCTTTCTCTGTTCCTTTTGTCTTTTTTTCTTTTTTTCCTTTTCATATTTTATTGGCTGTTGCTACTAATGCGCCGTGCGTGCGCGTTAGAAATTAATGCAAGAAATTCCGATTAAAGTAATGGCAATTTCGCAACGATGAGGTTTTTAGGCTCGGTGTGTGCTGCAGGTGTTCCCACCCGTGGCTGTTGAGAGGAAAAAAGCTCCCGTGCTTTTTCTAGGCAACGAACTTTATTAACCCTTTTCGCTGCTACGGCGGACTATGGCTTGAAACGTGGCGTTATTATCTGCGAGTACAGTCGCTGACCACGAAGTTTTACGCTTGCGTTATAGGCGATTACGATTGTTCAATATTTGCCACGCTTACGTCTCTCTTTTCTAGATAATCTATATGAGGAATGATAAAGGAAAGATATTACGATATCATTCGCGTTCGATTATGTTCTCGCGCGCTTGCGCGGAGTGTGGGCGCCATCCTTTTGACTTGCAGTTCGTCTTATTCGACGTTCGATGAATTTCCCCATCGTTCGAGATTTATTCGACGCCGGTTTCTCGTCGAGACGACGTCATACTTCAACTATCTCGTTCTAGAGTTAAATTATTTAATTTCGGAGTTTTTTTTTTTTCACTCGTTCGAGTTTGATTTTTGGGATGCAAAGACAAATTTAGCTCAGCGTGACATTAATTGCGATGTTACAACGATAATACTATGCTCGAGGGATTAAGAAACGATGTTCAGAGAAATTTCACAATTTATCTCGTGGAAGGAGAATCATATTACGAGGAGGAGAAAGCCGGTGATCTTTTGTGTAAAATAATAATACGAAGCTCGGTTCTTGCAACTCCTTTCATTTTTATACGGAGCCGCGTAGAAAATGTGTTACGGTCGAATTACAAAGAATCGCGCAGATAAGATTACGATGGAATTAAAAAATTTCAGTTCTGGGAAAGATAACGTGATCGTCTATCACTCACGGTGTAACATTTGGTTATTGTCGTTTGTCGTTTTCAATGACGATTGTTCGCAGATTTGTATTCGTGCGAAATTTCCGAGCTGGCGCAGGTCCAAATTTTTTAAAAAATTTATTTAAACACCGTTTGTTTCATTTCTCTCTGTGTGTCTGTGAATTTTGCGTAAACGGATGAAAAGCTCGGCGAAGTTGTTCGTTCGGTTGACGAAGGGAGAGCCGCACGCAGCTAGGAATGCAACTCGCAGTAATGCGTGGCAGCTGCGCGTACACGCTCACGCGTAGCATTGTTACGTCACCGTGATATCTCAATTGTCCCTAGAATAGCCGTATTATTTATACACGTACGCGAGTTTATATACCTGTTTGTCCGGCATTGTTCTCCCCGTGCCCATTTGATACCACCTTTCGTCGCGTTAATCTCAATCGCGCGATATGAAGAAGAAAAGAATGGAAAGAAATTCTGAGAAAAGTCCAAATACCCTTGGAGCAGAGAAAATTTCAAGATTTAGCAAACTAAAAAAATCCCATGGAAAATCTGAGAGTCTCGCACTTGAACCAACATTCTTTGCGCAGCGTTCCACGTATCGCGATTAGTATCCAAAAGACACCAGAGGGGAAAAACCAAAGAGAGCCAAAAGAAACAAAAACAAAAGTTTAACCCAATTTTCTCGTTCATTTTTCATCCGAGGCCCGTTCCATCGTTCTTATCGATTATCCCGCTTCCTCCTTCTCTCTTTCTCTCTCTACGCAATTCCTCTTGGAGCTCGGGACCACCTCTGGACTCTCCGTTCTCCGTAATCGTCTTGTTCCTCTTATTACTTCTCCTCCTCCTCCTGCTTCTCTTCTTCGCGTTCTTCTGGCCGGTTTCTTCTTTTTCTTCGGGCCACGTAGGCCTTCTCGTTGCATTCCAGAGACAGAGCGAGTGGAAGGACCTCGCCAAGGTAAGCGGGTCCCGCGTCGTTCTTGAATGCTGCTGTTTCAAACGTTCCAACCACCACCACCACCATCGCTAACGCTATTCCACGCGCGTGTGTACGTACGAATGCACATGCTGTACGCGCCCGATCTTTCCTTTCTTTCTTTCTTTCTTTCTTTCTTTCTTTTTTCCCCCGCTCTTTCCTCTTTTCTTTTCCTCTCTTTGCTTTTTTTCTTTCTCGTTTCTTTTCCTCGCGAGCGTAGCGGAGATGGCACGCACGTTTCCCCATTGACGTACCACCACTGGCCACTTCTGACACGATGCACCTGCCTGCGCGTGGTTGGCCACCTCTCGATTTTCGCGTCCGCCATTATCGAGACACGCGTCGCTGGTGGTCCCTCGTAAATTTTCGGCGGTAGAGAAGGAAGATTCGAACCGTCACGCGGGGGATTACACTTTGGGGCCGGCTCCCTTTGTCCGATTCCCCTTCGAAGATCTCTCTTCTCGCTCGAGACTCTGCGAAACTCTGCCTTCTCCATTGTTGCGCGAAAATTTCACACAAACAATCGTACATGTGCATTATATTTCGCTTCTTTTTTTTTTTTTCTTTTTTTTCATTCGAAACATTTATTCACGCTTGCAAACAAAAAAAAAAAAAAAAAAGAAAAAGAAAAAAAAATACGCGTAAATGTTTGAAGAAAACGAGCGATGAAATTTTAAGTCGACAGCGAAATTCTTGGATGGAGAAAATCGACGACACAGCGGGACGCTGAGTTTCAACTGTGGAATAACCGTCGAGGGACGGTCGTTGGCTCTTTTTTCCTTTTTTTTTCTTTTTCTTTTTTTTTTTTTTTTTTCTTTTCGTCGATCGACGTTGGCCTAAGCACTGGTTGGCGAGGAATTTGCATTGCACACACCTGCGGAAGTTCCACGGATTCATAAGCTCTATTGCACGGAGAACGACGGCGCGGCGGGTTTTCGCCGATCCTCCGGCACTTTTCCCCGGCGTTATTGGTCCGCAGGTGTCTCATTAACGCTTAGGCTCTCCTATCTGGCGCTAAACGTGGCGAGAAATACTCGTTGTGTTAAGTGAAACGAGCAGGAATACACGGTACACGGAACTGTCCCCGATATCTTCTCAAGACGCTGGGCGGGGAGAAAAAGGTGTTTGCCGAGGGAACCCATAAAAACGTGCGAAAATTCACAAGATCTCTGCCCGTCCAAGCTTTACACAACTATCGGGCTCGAAAGTATTCCGGTGTCCGCTTTGCGAGTGAACGCGGCACTACGTTTCCGTATCTTTCAAACTGGCTGCATTGTTATCGAGAGTACTTTTCGACACTTGATTGAATCACCGTCGGTTTTCTATTTCAAGATGGAAAGCAGTGAAACTCCGTCGTTGCGAAAGTTGAACTTTGCCTTTTCGAAAGAATAATCGTCTGAATTGTAAAGGCGACAAGTCAACTGAAAGAAAAGAAAAGAAAGGGAGCTTCGCCTTTGCGAGACGGCACGGATTTTGTTTCTTCGAAATTGCGAGAGACGATCTTTCGAGTTCGAAAGAAAAAATCAACCAAAGTAAATAGAAGAAGAAGAGACGTTTGCAAAAATTGAATTAATAAAGTTTCGCCTTCGAAACGGCGAGAAAATCATCTTTCAAGTTCGAAAACATCAAGTGAAACGAAATGAAAGAGAGCAGACAGGTAATTATCCAGGAGAGATAATAAACGCAACAACGACGCTATCGCGAGCGAATTCGATTTGCCAATCATGCAGCTGGCGTGAGCAATAAAAAAAAAAAAAAAATGAAGAGAGAAAAAGGGAAGAAAGAAGCAGCACCGGAAACAAGATTGAAGTGCGAAAGCATCGATCCTCCGCTGCGCGAATAATACGTTTAATGCTCGGCCTCGGGGGTAGGGGGATGGCCGGAGAAGCCAATGAAACGGAAGTCAACAAATGGAAACAACGTGGGCGTGAAAGTTGGAAAGGTCGACTCGGTTTCGATCGTCCATCAATTTGATCGTGGAAACTAATGCGGGTTTATCGGCAATTCCGGTTACGTCGTGTCCCTTCTCGCGGCCGAGCTGCCGTAAGTCGGGCATAAATCAACCCCTTGTTGGCAAACCCAAACAAAAACAGAGAGAGAGAGAGAGAGAGAGAGAGAGAGAGCTCTTCTTCTTGGTCTGGTGAGATCGAGAAGGTCTGCTGCCTTAACCCCTTGCGCTGGGCAACTGTTTCGCGGACCGTACACGACAACTCGTCGCTTTCTTTCCATTTTGAACTCGTCGACACGACGTCACGATGGATAGAAACGATCGAGTGGTAATAAATTGATCTGGCCTGGTTTCTACTTCAGTATGCTTGAAACTGAGAGAAATGTTGCAACCTCCGGACAAATGAAAGAATCTTCGATCCTCAGCTTTGACTTTTGTCGATCCGACAATCCCAAATCCCGACTGTATTTATTTGCAATTGGTGACGAATTGGGACTTTGTACACGGCGAATTTACAATGCCACGGTATATTACGCAGAGTAGAAGAGACAGAGGAGGAAAAGATCCTTGAAATCTCTCTTGGAGAAAAAACTCTCGACCGAGCTTTCGACTCTCGCCGGTGAAAGATTCCGCCGAGCGTCGACGAAAACCTCGGCGTGTCGTCGTCGGGTCTCGCGTTCACGAGAGCTGCTCTGAATCGAATGGGAGTAGGTCAACGTGTCTGGATCTGGACGAGGCTCGTCGGATAATCACGGGCGAGTATCAACGTCGCGAAACTTTCTTGTCTATATTAAGGGACGGCGGTTAGGGGAGGGGGGGTTGGCCGCCGCTAATTAGAAGCTAAATATAGGTGAGCAATAAGAAGAAGAAGAAAGGGCAAGAACTCGAGCAACAGAGCGATAAATGCCAGTGCCTTCGTTAATTGGCGATTCTAGACGAGGCGATTCTTGCCGCCGCCTCCCCTCTCCGCTAATTACGAAATCCCCGGGACGCATCGTGAGATTGTCACGACGCGTCCTGTACGTCACTTTACCCCAGACACTTGTTTGTTTTATTAAACGGTTCGAGCAGTTCGTTTTCAGCTACAATATCTACACGCCGGTCGTGTCTCGATTCGATTTTCATGCCAACCTTCGATTAAACATGTATATTTTCGATCGTTCGTTGTCTCGTTTCACGTTTTCTCATTTGTTGTCAAACGTCTGAACTTGGACGTAGAACCTCGAAGTAAGTCGCGTTGAAATTGAAAATCCGCTCGGGGGTTGAACTTCAGAAACGTAATATCGAGCAATTCCACTTTGTTGCGAAGCATCGATGCGAGACGAGCGCAGAAGACCAGAGTAGAGGATGATTTAATTAACCCTCCTTCGACTAAAATTCCAATTATTCGACAAGATCGTTCGTTCGTTCAGTGATGTTCGGTCTATTAAAAAAATTCTGGGCAGCAACGATAATTTGGTGTTTATTTTTAATTGCCAATGAAATGAAAGCGTTTCCGAAACGCGGAGGGTAAAGGGTGAATTTTTCGCTCGATACACTTGGGAAAATCGAACGTAGAGAGAGATACGTTGAACGCTTCACCGAGTCGTAAATATTCCCTCATTACGAGGAGAGAATTATTTCACGCGCGTTGAATGGAATTCCATCGTCGTGACATCACGCTCTTCATCAACATCGTTTCTGCCACTCGTGTTGCATAACGCGTGCAATTTTATTTCCAGCCTGTGTGTGAGTGTAACGATTCTTTTCTCTTCCTTTTTTTTTTTTGTCCCCTCTCTCACGTACACACAATCGACGCGATGGAATTCCCTTTGTTAATTCAACGTTTGCACGATCATGAACGGGCGTCGCAATATTTATTTAAAGGGAGAAAAAGGAGCAGTAACGAACAGAGGAGAGAGGTGTGGCGAGAGGCATAGAATACCTTCTCTCTCTGTCTCTCTTTCTCTCTCTCTCTCTGTGTCTGTCTTTCGTTCTGCCCAGACCCATAATTTACAGGCGCCATAAGTAACGCAACTGGCTTGCAATCTGTTCTCGCGTGATCAGTTTTTGCGCAGCTCCTATCCCCCCCTCTGGTGCATTCATTCACGATTATACAATTGCGATCGTAATAAACAGCATTAACAAATTTCTCTTCGTTATCGAGAACCGTTCACTTACGTAACGCTGTTTCATCCTGCAATTTTCATCCTTTTATTTACTTTTTCTCGGCGAGCGAAAACGCAGAGAGTGTACCATCGAGACCTGTGTTTGATATTGCATTTCTCCGATCGTGTCGACAAAAATCCGAGTCGAATGGTATATTTTTCATTTTTTGCAGTTCAGCTGGAAACAACGTGAAAATTACATTTCTATCAGTGTCTTTCAGTAAATGAAACGCTATTATTATCGAAGCGTACAATTCCATCGTAATAATATTCTAAATAGATTTAAATACTTTTGCTACAACATGCACATATGTGTATAATCTTACAGCTCGCCATTTTCGTTTCTTGTGGCACAAATGTTACAACAACACTTTGGCGACAGAGGGAATAAATTGGAAATCAATCCACCGAGCTCCAACTCCTTCGAAAGTTGTTTAATGTTCACACGCACGTATGACTTAACCCGTTCCCGTTGCATCGCCAGTGATGCAACAGTAAAATGGCACCGTCACGTGGACGCGCATCCCGCGGTAAGATGCCGCGCGTTTGTCACGCGCCTCTTGTAAATATTTTTTTCTCTCTCTTTCTCTCTCCTTTTGCCAAGGAGTCTCGAGGCTCTCTCGTCCCGATGTGCCCGCGATAGAAGAACCAGCGTGGAATTCCATCGGAGTGTCGTGCCACCACGGGTCATGCTCCGCGCGAGCGCTTAGGAATCGAGCCCTCTCCGTTCATTCCTTGTCCGCAGCTCGCAGATTCCTCTTTCAACTTTTAGCCGATTTTTAACAGTCTTTGTCAGTCTCGCGAAAATGGTGAAAATTGGTCTGACATTGAGGAAATTTTGTCGATTCGCGACAGTATATATTTAGATGCTCGATTGATTTTTAATCGAAGCTGTCCTTTGTCATATTATTTTTTTCTCTTGTACTTTGCACTTCGATTATTAATATTCTATGAATATTAGTAGAATATTAGTAATCTCTTAGCTGCTTTTTGGTGTTTTTTAAAGTGCGTGTCTGTACTGTGTCGCGAACATGAAATTGAATTAAATCACAAGGGAATGACACCAGTCCTTCCTTGAAAGTTCAATAATTCCATCAACTCAATTGATAGCGAGGAAATATTTAAAAAGGAGCCAGTCGAGTCTCCAAATATCGCAGAATGTCAGAAATTTGCAAATACGTCGCGTTCTCCTCGAAATGATTCAATTCGAGTGACAGATTGCGATCACTTTTCTCGAGTATATAAAAAAATTGCCATTTCTTCGCGACGAGTGTACTCGTCGTTTCACAACTAACAAGTGACGAAAGCTCTACCATGCAGTGATCTAAGAAATTCCAAGAAAACGATTCCGTCACGGAAGAAAGAACTTTCTTCCAAGGCAGAGTGGTGTATTCCTTTCACTCGATGCCCGTCTTTCTCTCTGTCATCTTCTCGCGCGTTCACCAGGCAACAGCAAAAACTAATCGATCATTCTCCAAACGAGATGCTCGATTGCAGAGTAAACAATCGTTTCACCCACGTGGATGTGTTACATACTCTCGAAAAATAGGCACGTCCATCTCGGTTGCCCGTTGTAAATATATACTCCCTCGAAAAGAGCCTCGTACTCGCGCTCGTTTGGCTCTATCGGTCTTTTCAGATCCGCATACCGTTCTCGCGAACCTTGACTATTCTGCCTGCAACAACACCTCGCAACACCGCCTATCTTTCTTTCTTTCTTTCATTTGTTTTGTGATTCGTTTTTCTATCCTCCTGTTCTAAGTTCTTGCCTCTGCTCGGCACTTGCACTCTGGCGGTCTAGCCTATTGCCTCGTCCATTTATCTCCCCCTATTCATAGCCACGGATTTCTCTCTCTCTCTCTCTCTCTCTCTCTCTCTCTCTCTCTCTCTCTCTCTTCTACCGAGACGAATCTCCGCGCCGTTCTCGTTTCCTTTTCATGCTCGTTGCGCGGTTTTCAGGCACTCTGGGGTACTCTGGTGCTCTGTACTCTGGTACTCTGTCGTAGGATCCTCTGTTTTTTTCATTAGTTGCCAATGTTGCGTTTTTACTTCCACTAGGAGGCAAGAGCAGAATCTGATAATAGATACCAGGGGTTAGGGGGAGGGGGGAGGTTGGAAAGGAAACACGTGGAACTTTCGATTTTGTTGCACCGCGAGTTTGCTCGTGTAACGAGCAGATACATCTTTGGTTTCCGGTTTTGGTTCTTTGGGACATTTGTAGGAGACACGTAACGTGCAAAGTGTCCGGAGCAAAGTAGGTATTTTTCTCGTTTAAATCAGGCTCCATTTTTATTATTTCCTCTTAGCTTCCTTTAAATATTAATATTAATATTTAAAATAATAAACATTTATATTTATACAATATCTATTATTTTGAATATTAATATTTAACGTTCAGATGTCAGTGTTTATCTAGCGTTCTAAGCAATTTAAATAATTTGCGAAAGCAGTCGGAACGATCGGTTTATAATTTTTGTTCAGACACTCTACAGGCGTGGGACAGTGTGTTTTTTTCTCCCAAAGTTTAAATAATTTTTCGTAAAATGCATAAGTAACAATTTGTATGCTCTTCTATTTTCTGGACTTCAATAATGCCTCCGATGGAAATTTTATAGTTCAATCGTCCCTAACGCAAGTTTTATTCAATCGTCGCTAATTTTCAGTGTCAGTTTGTTCATCACACGATCCAATGCTCACACTTTCGAGTTACCAGCATCTTCTGCTAATTGAAAGCCCGTTCAGCCTTCCAGTTTATTCATCCTAAATTTTATCCTGAAACAAACATGTCGTCGATGGTGTCCGAATTGAAACTGTGCGAGACGAATGGAAGAAACGTGTTCGTGACAGGAGAGAAGACAATGTTTTATTTGTATTGTCAGATATACGGGAGATAGATCCGAGGCACGAACGCAATTCCATGGAAACAGAAATCCTTTCGCCGGCATCTTAAACCGCCATTGGTCGCGGTCGATGGCTGCGGAAAAACAGTTGGCCGCCGCCGAGTGAAACTGCATTCTTGTCAAGTACGTTTGCGGCAATTGTAACCGATCATTATTCCACACAAGGTGAACCGGCACGCTTTTCCAGGAAACAGCTCACCTTCCCCACCCGTCGATAATTCGTCAACCCGAGAAGAAGGTAGCTTTGGTGGCTTAACGTCGTCGTTTCGCAAATTTCGCGAATTTTGTAATTGCAAATCGTCAAATGGGCACGGTGATTCAGACGTTCGACTTTGGTTTGTACTTTACATTCATTCGGAGAGAGGGATTGTAATGTTCATTGAACAGTATCGAAGCCAAGTGATATGAATTATGATTATTATTGTTGTTATTGAAATTTTCAACGTTTGAGATCGCATATAGTGATTAAGATCAGAAGAGCATCGTCACACCCGTAACTTTTGCGGTACTTAATTTGCATTTAATTGCGGGAGAAGAACCATTAGAAATATTTTGCGTAATAAATCGCAAAGCTGCGAGGAAAAACTTTGAATGTATAAATCTTTATTTAAATCATATTTTATTAAAAAAAAAAAAAAAAAAAATCGGCAACTCTCTTTCCGATGATTTACAAAGATTTGTAAATTTAGAATTGGAAGTTATTTTTCGGTTGTTTCAAATAAGTGTGCCATGGAGATCCACAGTTTGGCACGCGAGTTAAAATTCGATCGAATCGATCTGATCGGTAGTAAGAGAGAAAATGGAGGGAGTGTCGTCGACTGGTCCGATCCGGAGAGTAATAAAACGAGCGCGAGAATAATAAAAATTACATTATCGACGGCCTTGAAATCCGTAATAATTCCGAGAGGACGGAACCACCGCGAGGACGATTATGAAAAACAAAAAGCGAACTAGTTCTCCTTCTGGTTTATGCGTGCTTAACGCAGAGACACAAGAAACGCCAAGGCCGATGTCTTTGATCGTCGCGTTCTCTCGACGTACACAAGCCGATCGTTTGAAAACCGTGCACTGTAATAATAGTAATAATAATAATAATAATAATAATAATAATATTAATAATAATAGTAATAGTAATGAAACGCGTGCAGTGTGTAACGTGAATTAATTAAAGTTAAAACGGCAATTGAGTTATATTGTAAACTGAAACGCAAACTTTAAATCCGCAATGAACCAATTTTGCAACAATGTCTCTCATATCTTCAAATTTTCTCTTCTGACGTAGTGCTTGAAATAATACAATATTAATAAAATGATACGACATTAATGAAATATCTAAACTAATTTTAGATCATCCAATTTACGTTATATACTGGTAAATAACAATATTCGAAGGACAGTTGTTGACTCGACGAATAAAACTTTCAACAATATCTCTGAATCTTAAATTTTCTCCTTTAGTGTAGAATTGAAATAAAATACAATACTGATAAAATATCTGAACTAATTTTAGATCGTCCAATTTACGTTATATACTGGTAAATAACAATATTCAAAGGACAGTTGTTGACTCGACGAATAAAACTTTCAACAATATCTCTGAATCTTAAATTTTCTCCTTTAGTGTAGAATTGAAATAAAATACAATACTGATAAAATATCTGAACTAATTTTAGATCGTCCAATTTGCGTTATATACTGATAAATAACAATATTCAAAGGACAGTTGTTGACTCGACGAATAAAACTTTCAACAATATCTCTGAATCTTAAATTTTCTCCTTTAGTGTAGAATTGAAATAAAATACAATACTGATAAAATATCTGAACTAATTTTAGATCGTCCAATTTGCGTTATATACTGATAAATAACAATATTCAAAGGACAGTTGTTGACTCGACGAATAAAACTTTCAACAATATCTCTGAATCTTAAATTTTCTCCTTCAGTGTAGAATCGAAATAAAATACAATACTAATAAAATATCTGAACTAATTTTAGATCGTCCAATTTGCGTTATATACTGATTTATACTGTTATATACTGATAAATAAATATCCAAAGGACAGTTGTTGACTTGACGAATAAAACTGGTAACAACATCTCTGATTGAATTTTATCTTCCAACTCGTGATACTTAAAATGAGATACATTACGTTAATAAAATATCTGAACGTTTGATTTTATATGTATATATGTATATATCGGGGTCGACAAATGGCTGTTGGAAAAGACCACGTTGGTTCCTCGACTCGAGTTGCAGACTTGACGAATCTATCGAAAGATCGCGAAAACACAGACAGATTAGAGAAAACCTTCCGTATTCCTATCGAGTCAAGTTCGTGATTAGATTCGTCGGATATCGTGACCCCGATGCATTTGTAGGTCCCAGCGTGCACGTTGGATGACATTGATTAACGGGCTATCGCCCGTTTCCGACCTTTTCCTCCTTCGGGATCCCACCGAGAGTGTAATGCACCGGGTATTTTTCTCCACTTGAGAACTGGTATGGCCTCGACTTTGTCAAGGTCGATTTATTTATACCTGGAACGCGCGCACATGTGTGCGTGTGTGTGTGTGTGTGTGTGTCTCACCCGTTTAGGAATCCCTGCACGAATCGCGTTTTCACGAGTCGCAATTCGATATTGGCAATCGATCGATTTTTCAACATTTCGACTCGCGCTGGAAATTGAAAATTTCGGGATTTCGACTCTTGGGAGTTTCAGAATCTTTGGTAATTTTACTCCTTCGGATTTTCAGTGCTTCAGATTTTGCTTCATCAGATGCCTCGAATTTTAGATGTTTGCTTCTCTCAGATTTTTAGAATTTTGAACATTGCAAAACCAATCTACTCTGTTCAGGCAACAGTCACGGATCTCCGACGAATCACGTACCAATTAATTAATTCGGAAATGTTCGCGAGAAATTTTTCTTTCACCCGCCAATTTATAGACCACGCTTTGTATCGTCGATCTATAGAGATCTCCACGTACCAGATCATCCTGCTGCTGGTTCTCCAATTGGCGAGCCAGCGACGGCGAACATTCCTCCCCGCTTAGCTCCGTGGCCTCTCCCCGCTCTTCCCTCGCTGTATTTTCGCGATACCGACCGATAATCTTTGCCTGGTATCGACAAGAAAGCGATAGCACGCGTTATTCGAGGGGGACGTGTAGCGTCTCTCGTCGATCGATTCAGCGGATTGCTCGACGAAGCGTAAACCCTCTGAGCGGCCATTACGAGAGAGAAGGCTGAAAAGCCTCAGCCGGAGTCTCGACTACTTTACTACCGAGCGAGCGACAACGCGGTAGAAATTTCTGCGCGAACGAAAGAGAGAGAGAGAGAGAGGTAGTAGTAGTGTCCATTAGTGATGGTCTCGAGTAACTACTCGTCGGAAGTTTATTCGAACGCTGATCAACCGAACGAGTATTATATTATACTCGTTGTTGGACACTGTTGTTCGATCTTTGGTAACAGCGCGAAAGAGAGATGGTAAAGACGGAGAAACTCGTCGGTCTCGACGGAATCAGGAACGTGCTGGGTGAGTTTGGATACTACGGTGTGTCGAGAGTGTTTAGGATATTTAAGAATCTAGAAATTTGAGAGGATTCGTTCGACTCCTTGGGAATTCAGGCGTTTTGGAGGTTCGAGGGATTCTCGTGGGCTGCGCGAATTTTAGCGTTTGGGAATTTAGGGGTCCGTGGACTTGGGAATTCGAGGAGTTAGGAATTTGGGAAACTCAGAAATTTAGGAAATATGTAAATTAGGAAACTAGATATGTAACTTGGAAAATATATAACTTAGAAAATATATAAATTAAAATATATCAATTATAAGCTTAGAAAATATATAAATTGTAAACTTAGAAAATATATAAATTAGAATATATAAATTATAAACTTAGAAAATATATAAATTATAAGCTTAGAAAATATATAAATTAGAATATATAAATTATATATAATAATAAATTACATATCATAGAAATATATAAGTTAGAAAACTAGGAACTTAAAAATTTTAAAATTCGAGATCACAGAGAAACCGTGACAGTTCTGTTTAGGAATTTGAAGCTTCGAGGATCTAAAATGGAACTAGGAGCTAGAAAATCAAAAAATTCTACGAATTCTTCACAGAAATCATTTTCATTTCTTCACAGAAATTTACCACAACTCGAGACTACGGAGATTGAAAACGAAAAACCGCGAAAGTTCTAAAATTTGAAACTCAATCGATCAGAGAGTCCGTTTTCAGTTTCCTTACGTATAAGGACGGTGCCACACGTACTACGTAGCCACTGTAGTCCATTTTGGTCACTGGAGTAAGCCGAGTAAGGTCGTTGACTTTCGACACGCCGAGCTTTCGCGCGTTCCAAACGTTTCATAATTTACTGCTTGACTAATGCGAACCACCGGCTCGTGACGATCGTATTTTACGCGAATTTCATGCTGATAATTGTACCACGTGCCTTGATACGCGGCGTGCCATCGCACAGGTCCAAACCGAAGGAAGTATGGCCGCGTTCGACAGGTTCGATTTTAATTGTTGTTGCGAATCGTTTAAAGGCGCCGAGAGGTTCCACCGAGAAAAAAGTTCATTCTTGTAACGGAGTTTCCTATTATTTTGTAGCTGTGGCAGAACATTTACTCAACAACGCGCGTATGTGCGTGAAGTTCACGACTACGTTCACATTTGGACATTTATGCAAATTTGTAATTTTTAGCACTGATTAATTAATTGAACGCAGAAGAATTGACAACGTTTGGCTCGTTAAGTGTTTTGGATATTTTATTCGCGAATCGTCAGATTTGGCCGATGGTCTTCCAGGTTTGCGATTTAGATGCTAAATTATTAATCAAACGTTCTAAAAATGGATTGATTGTTAAATTTTCATCGCCTCGTGACATTTCAATTCACCGTACGTTCTTCTCCGTTTCAAATTGAAGTGAAAAAATTTCAAGTCAGACTCGCAAAACGGACCGACGTTTGTCTAGGTTTTGGGAAATAATGGCTGCACCGGCAGATTTCGCGAGAAAGCTCGTTGGTAAATAGTCACGGCTGATTTATTATAATTCGAGAGAATAATGTAGAGTAGATTGCCACGGCTGTTAGTTTCTGCTGTCACGAGCTTCCTACGTCGTTGCATAGTTGCCCGGTGCTGATTATGGGACCGCGTAGGATTTTATGGGATGCGTGCAACGCTCGTACTGATTTCAATTTATCCAATTATGCGGACGGAGTCGATAAATCATCGAAAGAAACGCGTCTCCCGATCGTCTCGAATCGCATCGTGTTTTGAAACATCGTGATTCCCTGCGTGACGATTGGTATGTATCGCTAACGCAATTTAAGGGTGCTGTGTTTCTATAATTGGGTCATATCGAACGACGAGTCGAATTTCGCGAGCATTGTCGGAAATGTTAATAAAATTTTCACCCGTCAATATCGTCGATTGAAATTGTCAGAGAATTGATAAATAAAAAGATACGATTGGCTCGTTTTACTCGGCGTACAAGGATAGAATTTGGAAAGGTGTGACAATCTGATTAGCTTCGAAGTTTCTTGATAACGTTGAAACAACTTGTATAACACGTATAGTATTGAACTTCCTTTCCCAGAGAACAGAGACACAGTTTACCCATCATTTCTTTTTATCGTAGCGCTTCAATTCCAGTCGTTCGTATTAAATAGAGTGTGTAGTACAAAATATTGACAGTAATTTCACTGTTAACGTTTCGTTGAAAGTCGTTTGAAACTTTTATTTTCGCGAGGTACGGGAAATGAAGATTTAAACGGCTTGAACAGTGAACTCGTTTCAATGGGTTGTTTTACTTTCGAATTTTCCAGCGTGTATATTTGCAATTACATCATTCAGTGGCCGGTTCACGTGCTAAGCAGCTCGCCGAAAAATATTTAATACCGTATCGATCGGCAAACAAATTAATAACTGTTTGGAACAATGTGATTACAATTATGGAATTGGTCGTGCCGCGTAAACGAGACGAGATTAAAATGAAGTTTTTCGAATGGGGAAGCTCGCGGGACGCCGAACGATCGGCAAATTAATTGCAATCGCGCCAACGCAGAGAGGTTCATTTAGTCACACTCTCTGAGAATATATCGTTTTGAATTTTCCGGATTTCTTCGAGATAATTGACCACTTGCGCTGGCAACTGCTGATTGCGGACCATAACGAGTGACCGACTGGAACTCGAACTCGGTGTATATCACTGGATAGAAATTATTGGGAAGTAACAAAGTTATTATTTGTTCTTTTTTTTTTTTTTTTTTTTTAAGTAATAAATTTATCATTTGCTTGCTTAAAACCGAGGAAAGATAGTGCAATTTTGGGACAAAAGATTGAACTCTCCAACACCTCTCGACTCGAGAAGCATACGAGCTTTTCTTCTCCAACTGTGTGTCCAATGCGTAAAAATGCTCGGTGCATTTCCAAATTTCGTAGGCGCAGGAAACTTTTCGCAGCGAGCGGGGAGATTCTCTCGAGCCTAGCTGACGTCCCGTTAGGCATTTTAGCAGGAGAGATGCACGGAGAAACCAAGAGCACAGCCGTTACACGCAAGAGGGACCCCGACACACGGTGTTCGTGTGTCCCCCGCTTCGAAGCGGCGGTCTCAAACAGGATTGTGTGTACCTACAGGGTTTCTAGCACGGCCGTTCTAATTACAGGTAAAATCAGGAAGCGGAAGGTTAGCGGTACGCGTCCGAGGCGTACCCGATGAATCACTCGATCGATCGATCGATCGATCGATCCCCGATAATGAGTTTCGTCATGGGCGTGCTTGATTCGTGCCACCCACGTGGCACGGACGCGAAACACGTGAAAAGAGGAGGTTGGTGTCTGCTGGTACCAGGCGGCGGTAACCGTTGTTGCTTCTCTCGTGCATTACTGCGTCTCATTCCTCTTTTGCTCGTTGAATCGGATGCGTCACAGGAAGCCGAGAACGCCTGGCTGACTGGCCGGGACCGGCTGATGCTCCTAACCTATCGTACGGTCAATTCGTTTTATTCTACTCGTTTATCGCGTTAGCCAATTGTGGCGTACTTTGCCGTGGTCTGAACGCGCATCTGGCCTCGTTGCTACGTACGCGTTCGATACCGATTCGAGAAGCACGGATTTTCCCATCTTCCAGCTTCTCTGTGTGGACGATTCTTTGAATCTTTAAGCGACGACTCCTCCTCGGACTCGTCTGTGTTTCGTCGAGACGCGAGACTTTCCAGAAAGAATTTGAGAGTTTCGAAAAACACAGCAGCATTCGGGTCGAGAGAGAGGTGGAAATATTTGACGCGTATTCGTCGTATTTTGTCGACATGATCTCTTTCGTCCGGGGTTGCATCCAAGGTTACCGATTATCTGCTCTCCCATGCGTGCGCGCGTCATCGAGTTGCGCACCGCTTCGAGAAGCGTTTCGAATCGTCCGAGAACACGGTGTCACCGCTAGCAGTGACACGTAGGCGGACTTTTATCGAGCAGAGATTGGAATTTTCGAGTCGTTGCACGCGTCGACGTTTAGCGACGGCCTCGAGCAACGTGCAGGACGCAGAACGTTGGCCAGCTAATTGCGAGGATTTTTTTCGTAATATTCGGGAACGTGGGAACGCTAACAATATCTCGAAACACTTGGAATGTCGGGGAAATGGCGGGCGAAAATCTGAGAATTTCCAAATGAGAAGATTCAAAGATTTGAAATCTCCTCCGACGTTCGCAAGTCGGATGGCCTCGAAAATGATCCAGGTTCCAGATCTCGGAAATTCCGTACGTTTCCTCACAAGTGCTAGTTCTGAAATATCCGCGACCAAGTTGTCAAAAACTTGGACAATCGCATCTCGCGATGAACGTGCGAATGCCAATTAAGCAGAGAGGCGAACCTTTGGCTGCCTGAAGTGAAAATTCAAATTCGTAAGCGCGTGTTTGAACTTGATGCCATCGCTAGCCCGTGGTACGTGAAAGTAGCTAGCCACGTACCGGATAGACGCACGCGACTGCTCGTAGGCAGTCAATCCGGTCGCGGAGATACGCCCAGGCGGAAGGCCGCCAGGAATTCATAGACAATGACTTCTCTCTTTTCCCCTATTTCTCCCACTCGATGCCACGCGTCTGCTCGTCATTCTCCACAGCGTTCGCGGCACTCCACTTCCGGGTCGAGCCAGACGTCGCTACGCCGACCGTTTCCTGTCTCCGCCACTAAAATGGCGGGAAAACCCGTCGACTGCGCCTAAAGATATATATATATATATATATATATATATATATATATATGTATGTATGTATGTATGTATCGAGATATGATATATGCGTGGTGATGTATCAGAGGTCAATAGTGTTACTTGGAAATTCGGATGACTGAACGTGCTACAAATTATCGTCTGTATGCTGAATTGAGACTGGGGATCGCCAGACTGTGGATGCCTTTGCATTTTTAGGAAAGTTTCACAAGTGTATAATTAAACGTTCATCATGGCAGAGGCCGATTAGTGTAAGTCGTTCTCTGTTGAAAAATAGCTAGTGTCACGCAAGTGTCCTTTTGTTGTTAAAACCATCAATCACTATAGGCCAGTATAGTTAATAATTGTTACAATATTATAATTAACTTGCTCGTTAATCGAAGGTTCAGCACTCGAATTCGTTTTTAATGGAAAATGACACTTTTCTCGATTTGGAGCCTGGAAGTGGACTCTGTTTAAAATTCTTTATTCCACGCATTTGTTATTTTTATTATAATCATCTTATGTGTCCTATCGTGTGTGTGTGTGTGTGTGTGTGTGTGTGTGTGTGTTTGATTAGACACAAGATGATTATAATAAAAATATTATATATACGAACCCATACTGAGCAAAATTGCCAAATCTGCCGACCAAAAAAATACGCAACTCCAAAAGCAAAAAAAAAGAAAAAAAGCCTGAAAATCTCCACCGCAGCGTGTACAAATAGACAGATTGAAAGACAGAGAGAGAGAGAGAGAGAGAGAGAGAGAGAGAGAGAGAGAGAGAGAGAGAGAGAAGGAGCGGCTGAGGATAAAAATACGCGTGGAAAGACGCAGAGCGTGTGGCGTGCATAAACCCGAGCGCATGTGGCGAGCACGTTTTCGTCCGTGCAAACAGAATGAGGAAGACCCGGCGTAGATCCGGAAAGACGAGAAGCCGGTGGGGTCCACAGGACTGGGCGCACGGCTTGCTGCGCGGAAGCAGCAGCTGACGCGTCGCGTGACGTCACGGTTTGCGTGGGTCGGCGTCCCGACGTCGCTCGATATCCCACTCGCCCGGGCGACGCTCCTTTCTACTACGTATCCCTTCTCCTGCCGGAGGTTTCCCGCCCCTCGCGCTCGCCCTCGCCCTCGCTTACCTCGTACTCTTACGCTACTCTCATTCTCTTTTCGTTTCCGTTCCGTTTGTTCCACTATTTTCCTCTCGACGGCTTTTTCTCTCGTTCTCGTCTTGTTTCTGTTGGTTTTTTTTTTTTCTTTTTACTTCTTCCTTCGAATTCGACGGACGTTCAATCAGGTGGAAAATTCGAAATGGAACAGGATGGATGCGATATGATGATTATAGGTTATTTTAAATGCTTCGCTCGAAAGCTTGCAATTTAATCACTTGTCTTTTTTTCTTTTTTTTTTTATTTTTTTTTATTTGTCACAAGTGGTTTCTTTTCAAGTGTTTGTGAAAAATTAATTAGATAGATACAGGTATAAACTTATTAGGAGGATTGGTTAACATTCGTGTGGCGCTAGTGTAGCCTACAGTCAGTGGAACGTGGTACAGATTCCACGCTAAAAAGAAATATTTTTGAAAATATAGTTGAAAAGAAACAGCAACTTTTTAATATTTTCAATGTAACAAACATTGTGACGAGCAGAATGTTTAAAACTGCAAAGTCCTTTCTATCTAATTTCCACTCAATAGAACGAATCTCCATTTAAATGCCTTCCGTAAAAAGATAAAATTTGCATAAAAGAGCGGCAGTCTAATTATAAGTCGCTTTATTGATAGCCTGCTTATATGCAGAAATATAGGCATACCTAACCTAACCGATTATTATATTGTTTATCGCAACTTCCTCGTTTTTAACCGTGATACGTGATAGACGTTCATCCTCGTCTTCTTCCCCTCCGTTTCATTTTCGCGTTGCATACTCATCCTCATTCCTTACAGTTTTTCCGGGGATCTTTTCATTTCACCACGCCCCCACCAGAGCGCTCTCTCTCTCTCTCTCTCACACGTTCAATCCTCTTTGTCTTTTTGCGCTCCTACTCGTCATACAGGATGTTTCAGCAATCGTGCTACTTATAATCAGCAAGGGGGGGGGGTAAAAAAATTCCTGCGTGCGATTAAATTTTATTTTCTCGCGTAGAATAATCTCCTGCCGCTTTTGGAGTCCAAGTATTTTGCGAATTTTCAAAGTATACTTCCAAAGTCTACTGTCACCTGACTTCATTTCGATATTCCAGGACGAAGCGTGTCTCGTGAACAAATTTTCGTAATAAATTCTCAACTTGTTCTTTCGCGAAATAATGACAAACGTCGTTCTCTTTGCCAATTGTACCACAATCACTGAGACAGCCTGTATAACAGCGGTTGAGAGAGAGATAGAGAGAGAGAAGAGAGCCGCTGGTCATCTTTCTTCTAATCGCTGCCTCTCCTCTCGCGCTGCTGCAACGGAGCAGGGCGTGACATCACGCCCGTTGCCCTCGCCCATCCCGTGTCGGGTGCAGAGCAGCGCTGCTGAAACTCACCCTGGCAAGCACCAAAACCAAATAACCCCCTTCTTGCGGAGGCTGCACGTATTACAGGGCTTGCATCAACTAGCCTCCGGCGAGTTCGTTGCCTCGCCGAGTAGTTCAACCCCTATCTCCCCCTACGACAGCCTCTCCTGCCTATTATCTCGTTGTCCAGTCGAGATTTTTATCTGGCCGCGGTTCTTTTCTGGACTACCTCGTCCCTCGTGTTTAACACGCTGTCACTCCCGTTTTTACGCCGTTCGACTAATTTCTCTTATCGATTTCAGCCGGTTCCTCAACCGGAATCATCTGTCAGATATTAATAGAGAACGGAGTACGTAGTATTTGACTGAATCGATTTTGCCCGTGATATAGGAGCGAAGTGCGGAGTTTAATTTAACACGGAATTGAAACGTAAAGGATCTTTAATTAAAGATCGAGAAATAATCAATTCGCGTCTCTTTTGAATTAGAAATATTTTCATGTCGAGAGAAGGAATAATGATAACGCAGACACGCGGTAGGAATATGTACGTACATATTTGTCAGTTTGTTAGCATAGTACTCGGGCTTGGATACATAAAAATCAATAACTAAGCTAATCGGCTTAACCAAAAACGGTCCGTGCCAGTAAAGACCGTGGCGTGGCGCGACACTAGCGCCACGTGAGCGTTAACTACTAGCAGAGTTGTAAGTTCCTTTTCGTTTACGGGAAATTCGGAGATGCGCGTAGAAGGAGGGCGTGAAATGCACATAATGCGAAAAGTATAATTCATTTGTGTTAGTTGATAGTTATCCCCACTTTCCAAATGCTCGATATCATTGAATTTCCTGGCAACTACACGGATAATTCTGCACACGAAGATTTCCAGAATTGTGGTGAATTACATTATCATGTTTTTGTTTGAGCAGAATTAATTGAGTTGTAAATGCGAAACGTTTTAATTATAATGTAAAATTGTGCAGCCGGTAATTTAATCGAAGGAGAACGAAATTGCAAAGCGTTAATTGGGCTGGAAATAGAAATGAATTAAAATGGAAATTGGAGTGGACGGAATAATAGAAATCTCAAAGTTCAAATAATGAAATGACAAATTGATCGAGGCATTGATATTTTGTAACATCATCTCACCTCAGGGATAAGGAATAACAAATACGATGCACGCGTCTAACCAATTTGTTCTCTTTTCTGTTTCAGGTACGTACAATCTTCTTCGTTGCACGAGTCAAACTTCTCGAGGAAGTCTCCTCCGTGTACCGAGGTGCAACCGCGCCGATAAGGTAGAGTTCTGCCACGTTTCTAAGCAAACTAAATTGAAACGATCCAAGTTCACGCGCAATATGTCCCGCCTTTGTCAGATCACACTGGTTTCCGAGCCTTTTGCGAGTGTGGCCCATTTACGGGCTGGCACAGTTTCGAGAATCGGCGAATCGAAGGCACAGCCTTATCGAGAAAAGGGGCAGCGTACGTGTGCGAGTCGCCTATCTATATAGGGCGTCCCACTAATTATAATACTAAAATGCGCACTGACGCGAAATCTTCTCGAAACGAACCGGAACTAACATTTCCGGGCCTTTAAAAAAAACTTCCTCGTTCGTGCCTCTGAAACATAGTATTAATTACGATACTTGGCCGATACTTGGTAATATTCTACTTGTCTTTCCAAGTACGAGTGTAGAAATCAAAAGACCATGATATTTGCACATCGTCGCCCTATCATCGCTACCCAATTTTTCGAGCCGATGATTGCGTTGGCCCCTGGACGATTCAATCGAGATCCATGAAATCGCATCTCGAAGTCGATTCTACCCACACTCGAGTGAAATCAAGAGACGAAATGAAAAGTTGCTAGTTCGGTATTAATACATCGGGGAGTGGCGACCGCGGCGCGTCGTCGTTCGACGATATTCGGGGAGATTCGGTTCGATTCGGTTGATTTCAGTCAGCTGGCTGACAGGGCGTTGCCCCGTCGCGCGCGCGATGCACCATTCATTACGGAGTGCTGCAACGAGCGCAGACCTAGCGCGACCAGACTCTCCTCTCCGTCTTGCACGTTCACCCTCTCCCTACTCTTTTCCCAGTCTGTCGCTCTCGAAAGCCTCCCTCTCCTCCTCTCCGCTCTTCACCGCTCCGGGCAGGCTCCGATTCTGCTTCCACTGCAACCGACCGACCACCTACTACTACTCCAACTCCTACTACTCGTACTACTCTACTACCGCGCGTACGAGACTACTACTACTACTACTACTATTACTACTATCACCACCACCACCACCGTCGCTGCTGCTACTACCGTACGATACTTTTATTATCGCCTTCCATCCACCGTCACCACCGGCTACAATCGAGGCCGCGCCTAATATTCGCCAGAGAGGAGTAGGAGGTGAAGGAGGATTCTCTCTGTCGCAGCTTTTAATGGTTCCGTTACAATTACAACGCTGAACTTCGCCAAGCAGCAGCGCGACGGGCCAGAGGGAAGGAAAAATGGGAACGCGTTTCGCGTTCCCTCCCTGCGCCGCCACCGCCGCCATCTTCTCCCTCATTATCGACGGAGCTCTGTCTACGGCCCGGCGATGAATGACGCCAGGGGTTTCCTCTCCCCCTCCCCCCTCCTCCACCAGATTCGCCCCGCGATGAGTAGCGAGCGATTGTATGCGCAGAGGCGAGCGCGTGTGTATGCGTGTGTCGTGTGTAGTAGAGGCTATGCACGCGGTCTCTGCGATTCTCTTCGTTCGACCGATTTTTTCCTCTTCTTTCCTTTTTTTTTTTTTTTCCCCTACGGCTAATGAGAGAGCGTGCTCCAGTTTTTAAAATAAAATTTCCATCGATCTCGGGATACGAGAATGGAAACGCCGAGAGAGAGAGTAGGGTGAACAGTTTCGCAGCGAGTGGGAACTCTTGATCGTAAGAATTAATTCATTTTCTCTTCGATTTTCTCTTTATTTAATTTCGTAAGTGTGGTAAGTTTGCTTTAATCAGGGTACGATGGAATCGATGACGAGGTAGGCGTTATTGGTTGAAAGGGAATTTCAATGAACCTGGGGACTTTTCACGCGAATGCGTCGATTTTTAATAGCCACTAGAAGCCAGAGATTCGAACGTTTTGAAATCTTCAGTACGTCAGAGTTATGCATTCGTACGAGAAAATTTCAAGTGTAGAAGAGTGTAAAAATAGTCGAGCTCACGGAGTTGTACGACGACATAAATCTTGCCTGTTCAACCTCGTTGCTTGTAATCTCTGGATCTCTCTGGCGCGTCGATTCTAGATCATTACGAAGTAACAGGTCACAAGGTTGCCAGCGATTTCGTTAATAAACCATCGTTTCGCGATCTAATCGAGTCGCGAGAAACGTGATTGCTGCCTATTGTCAGGGGAAATAGGCAGGTAAGGATTGTCGCTTCGTTTTTCCACCGTAATGACGGACAATTTTCTCCAAAGTGATCGAACTCTCGCATAAGCGAGAACAGTGTAAACGTTACGTCGATGGTTATCGAGACAACAGTAATTGCAGCGGAATTAGCGAACGACGCGTTCTGCCCCTCTCTTGCCAGCCAATTGTCGTTGATTCTTTTATTTATTTTGAATTTCCCCCTTCCCCCTCTCGGTTTAGGCTACGTCAGGTTATTCGAATTGTTTCTTTTACGCCGCGGCATAATTGGGAGAGTAATTGCTCGGTGATTGATGCAATAATGTCGTTTCGTCGTCAGAGATCCCTGGATGGCGCCAGACATTGATTAAGATTGTTAAAGTAATTTTTTTTCAACAGGATCGCGGGTGATTTCATAATTTCTCGTGACTGATAATGGCGTTTGATTAACCTACTGCCAGGAATGATAATAGATTCCTGTGTGTAAGTAGGTTCAGTGATTACTTCATTGTTACTTATTTCCTTTCTTTATTATTGATTGTAGAATTACGTGGAAACAGTTTGATGAATTCACTGCTAATATAATAGCATAATAATTATTGTATAGTAGTATGTAGTAAATATCAGCATAGAATAGTTAGTATAATAATAAAAATAAAAATTAGGAAATTTCGAAATTCATATTAAATTCATCGTGTCTGCAATTTATTTTCCCGATATGTTCATTCTATGATTCTTCAAGCTGCGAGCAACTTTGGCACAAAAAAAAAAACATAAATCTCTTCGATTTTACTACTGAAAATTCTCTTTGCGGTGTATCGCGAGATCTGCCAGATTGACTTGAATAAATCAAGTGTTTCGAGGAGCTGAGGATCGATAGGGCTGTTAGATTCTAGAGAAAAGGCGCGCCATCGCGAAAACAAAGCAACAGCACGCGCCGCGCTTCATACGCCCTATTAATTGCCGTTCCTTTTTCTCCCCGTGGACAACAAAGAACGCGTTTATATAACTATCCGCTCTCGTGCGTAATTACGTGGACGCTGGATCGCAGAGAATGAAGAGAAACCATCGGTTACCGGCTATACCCTCCACTCCTCTTTTTATTATAATTCGCCCCGGTAATTATGACTCGGACGGATAGATAGTCGACGAGGTCTACTCCTGACGGAAACGTTAATTGCTGGCACCGTCGAGACACACCAGCCAAATCAAACGTAATGAAACGTGACGCTTTGATCGTTGCCAATCGTCGTGATTGCCGTTTCTCCGCTCTGCTTGGGAATTCCTTTCCGCGCCGATGCTTTGTACCCGTTGAAAGAAATAAAGGCGCGCGTTTAAATTGTGAATTATAAATATTTATGAAACAGGGCATTTCATTTGTGGATAAATCTTGCGAAAGGAAATGGTTAACAGCAGTTGGTCGTTGAGATGATTAACTCGATTCAGTGGAAGCGATCGAGGCAATCGATTCTTGGTGTAAATTTTTATAGAAATTTTCCGGACCCGCAACGAGCTGATTTTCGAAGATTTCTATTTTAGATTCTATTTAGTGTTGGCAACTAACGTGGGATCTAGTTAAATGTTAGGAATTATAGAACAGGCGGATATTGGCAGATTTATTTCATGGTGTTTGTGGGTAAGCTATTCAGTGAGAATTACTGTGCTTTTAATATCTCAGCGAGTAAAATACTAGTACTATCCTGGTAGATTCTAGTGCTAGTGTTTGTTTTCAATATTAAATACTTAAGCAAGTGTTATTTCGTACTAGTATTAAGTTCTTCGCTGTTCTCATTAAAATTTCGAGATAGTGAAAGTGCTGATGAATAAATTATTTTATTATAATTGTCATAACATAACGCGAGCATTACAATAGTATTATTATTTTTAAATCAAATTAACATAACGTCTTCCATGCCTTTGTTATTTTTATTAAATATTTCTCAATATATTAAAATTGCACAAAACTTTACTGTTCTGTGGAAAATTTAGAGATATAAAAGTGCTGATAAATGAATTATTTTATTATAATTGTCGTAATATAACGCGAGCATTACAATAGTATTATTATTTTTAATTCGAATTAACATAACGTCTTCCATGCCTTTGTTATTTTTATTAAATATTTCTCAATATTTTAAAATTGCACAAAACTTCACTGTTCTGTGGAAAATTTAGAGATATGAAAGTGCTGATAAATGAATTATTTTATTATAATTGTCGTAACATAACGCGAGCATTACAATAGTATTATTATTTTTAATTCAAATTAACATAACGTCTTCCATGCCTTTGTTATTTTTATTAAATATTTCTCAATATATTAAAATTGCACAAAACTTTACTGTTCTGTGGAAAATTTAGAGATATAAAAGTGCCGATAAATGAATTATTTTATTGTAATTGTCGTAACATAACGCGAGTATTACAATAGTATTCTTAATTCAAATTACTCTGACATAACGTCTAGATAAATTAACTTCGTCTTCCATGCCTTTGTTATTTTTATTAAATATTTTTCAATATTTTAAAATTGCACAAAACTTCACTGTTCTGTGGAAAATTTCGAGATATGAAAGTTCCGATAAATGAATAATTTTATTATAATTGTCGTAACATAACGCGAGCATTACAATAGTATTATTATTCCTAATTCAAATTATTCTGACATAACGTCTAAATAAATTAACTTCTTTCATGCCTTTGTTATTTTTATTAAATATTTCTCGATATTGTAACAATTGCACAAAACTCGCAATCTCGACGAGACGAACGTCAACTTTCAACTTTTGTCGTTAGAATTTCGTTCAAACGCGAGACGCGGATATGGATCTTGGGCGAAGTCTATTTCACGATCGTGATTCTGGAAATTGGACGCGCGCGGCCTGGTATTCGCTAACCGGACACGCGATAGTGTGTCGGATGAAACGCGAGAGGTGCCAGTCTTGAGAGGCTGCGCGAAATAAAAGCGATCAGAAAATCGGCCGGGAGAACAGAAGCACGGCGAGGAGTGGAGAAGAGAGGAGGAGGAGAGGGCTGACGTTTCAGATATGAGTTTCGCGGTGAACCACAGCCGGCGGTTGGCGAGGTCAGTGGCGCTCCGATGGCGTCTCTCCCTCTCAGAAAATCGACGTTAAAAATAACTTTTCAACGGCCGACAATAGAACCGCGCGATTCCACGGACAGCAGAGAGACACGTCCAGGAGTGGCTCGTATCCGCTTCAAACGTGCCACGTTCGCGCCCTCGAAACATCGATTTCTCCCCCCTTCTTCCCGCGTGTCGCGTTTATTTCGTCGCCTTTCAATTCGATTCGCCTTTATCTATGATTCTATCCAGCGTCTTCTCTCTCTTTCTCTTTTTCAGAGTTTTCACGATCACGAAAGTATCGAAAAGTCCTCGCAATCGAACCGTGCACGTTTCACTCTGCGTAATTGGCACGACGGTTTTGACGTATCCGACGTCTTTTGACATCTTTTCAATTTTCACAATCGATCAACCGGATGGCCTTTGTACGAGTCACGATGCATTATAGAGTGGATCCGTGGACCCCATCACCCCTCCTGCTCGGGTTACTCATCGCGAATCCATAATTTCAATAACGTCTAAGTGATACGAAACGTAGGATGGACGTGCCGAGAGAGGCGATAAAGGCCTCGCGATCTCGCGACGATCAGGCAGTCAATCTTCGTATGCAAATATTCCGCGGATGGTTAGCTGAATGACGATGCAGTTGGCGATGGTGAGGAGAGGCGAACGTTGTGTCTCTTGGCGTCAATTCGTCGTTCAGACGCTATCGCGTTTACTGTTCTTTTTATTCGTGCAAACAGTCGGTTCGTTTCTGCTTTCTAACACGTACAATTCTGCTAACGATATATCTATTAATGTATATATATATATATATATATTCGTGCAGACGTAAAATATATTTCTCCGAAACTTTCTAGCCCGATCGACAATCGTATCTTTTTCTCTGAAACAAATGAGACTTTTAATTCCCGGAAATGCAAACGGGTTGAATTGTTCTTTATTCTTGTTCTTTCGAGACGCGTGCATGGTTATTCGCATCGATATCGCGTACACGGGGATATAACTTACGTTTGCAATTCATATTTCTACTCGGTTACTCCGCTACGTAATAATAACGAGCCGTGGCGAGGAATTCCAACATATGAAATTACATATTCGATGGGAAATCTTATTAGTGTAATCGCCAGTGTACACGCACGTGTAATAGCTGACGCGTACAGTGTCAGCTAAAAGTTATGTACGCGAGTTATTTGTACGCGAAATACAAATACAAAGTATATAATATATAAAATACAAGTATCTTACGAACTCAGTATCGACGAAAATATTTCGAGGAAGAGTCGTTTCTTTTATTTCAACGCCAACTGCGTGAATTCTACGATTCGTACGATTATCCCCTGACGTCGTTTCATTTCATCCTTTCGTTTCAGTAAAATCTGCCGTGTCGTGTCATCCTCTCATTTTTTCCCACCCTTCTCATCCTGTTAGCACGTCCGTTTCTCTCTGCAGAGAACCTGCATGGTCCTCTTTGTCGCGTCGTTTTGCACCACACCACCGGTTCAACTGGACTTATGGCGTCGTGCTCGCGACGCTTAGAGAGCGTTGCTGCGACTACTTTTTACACGCGACACTTTTTCTTCCCGCCGTTCGGGAGAGAACGAAAAATAGTGTTGAATGTCTTCACGGTTCGTTCCCATCGAGATATTCGCGAGTCGCCGGCGAGAAATTGAAATTCCTACGGAGAACATCGGTTTTTTTTTTTTCTTTTTCTTTTTAAGCGAGTCGCGACTCTTTTAGAGAAATTCGTCGCTGATTAACAAGTGGTTCAGATTGGAGTTCTTGGAGCTTTTGCGCAGTTCATTTCCCAATTTCGCCATCGATCTGAAGATATCGAATCTCTCCATCAAACAACGAACAAAACAGACCCAAGCTGACGCGAGTGTCCCCCTTCAAAGAAATCTCACAGTTCAATCACGTTAGGGATAACCAAAAAGAAACACCGGGGGCTCGTCGCCGCTCCCTCCCCTCGTTTACAAACGATTTGCCATCGAAACTGCTCTGCGTGGGCGCGGAAAAGGGTGTCGAAAAAGCGGGATAGAGGGACTCGAGATGAAAGCAAAAGAGACTAGACGCGGAGAGAACGAGAGAGAGAGGGAGGGAGGGAGAGACGTCGCGTGAAACGTGGCGATGGAATGACAAGTAGCGGGTTGAATCTTTAATCTTTCGCGACGTGGGATATTAAAGTTTCTCGAGAGTTGGGCAACTACTTGAAATACCACGGTGAAATGGAGTTTAAGTTTCGGCTGTTGGCCGAGACACAGGTCTGCGCGCCATTCGAGAATGGCAATATCGATGGATATCGATCGCCCGGCATCTTTAATGCATAAATAAGAAGGAAGGAAGTCGCCCCTCCCACGCTCCCTGTCCTCGAGATTCTCCTTTCACCATTCGATCGAATTCTTTCGTGTTCTTTCTCTCTCCCTCCGCGTTCGTCCTCTCCTCTCCACGCGGCTCTTAAAGGGAGGTTGTCGCGTGGCCCGCGCGCTTCTTCTTTTCTCTTTTCCCGTTGCTCAGACTCCGGCGTGCTGGCATCCGGTTCTCTTCATGAGAACACGCACGCCGTCTGACACGCCGTAGATTTTTGATCCCCACGCTGCGTGAAAATCCGAATCGTGATCGAGGGGTGAAAGGAGAACTCGTTTCCTCAATTAATTCTGGATTTATGCAGATTCGAATTCCATTTCTCTTTCTTTCTTTTTTTTTTTTTTTTTTTTTTTTAGAAACGAAACGAAATGAATTCCTCCTGTCGATCGTGATCTCCGATACCACTCTGTGTGTATAGCGGAGTAATTTCTATTTACAGAGGTTCATTGAAAGCGCGCGGCTTTCAATTCGAGTTTCAGTCGATTCTGCTCGTAGCACGTGATGCTAATATCTCTCTCCCTCTCTCGCTCCGGGTCCCTTTGTTGTCAACCGAAAGGACGGCACGCTACGTTAGAACTTTAAAGTTCATTATTTGCCGGGTCGATTCAATGAAAGCACACGCCTACACGCGCGCGCGCGCTCGCGAATGTTACGCGATCGCATACGAGCGAGAAAATATGCAGAGCGCGGGCTTCGATCGCATAGTTAATGCGACACGCGTGCATACATATACATACAGAGAGAGAGAGAGAGAGAGAGAGAGAGGCGACGTGTCTCTTTGAGGGCTCCCTTCGGCTGAACCGTTAAACCTGTCATTTCGTAGTCTTATCGTTAAACGTGCCGCGTTAAACGAGTTGTCGGAACCGTGAATTATTCAAAACTTTTTCGCGACTCTGCTACTCGCTCTTGTGGACGAAACGCCAGCTCCGAGAGTATATGTTTTCTTGCTTTGCACATTGCATTTCATCGATTTTAGTTCGGGTGCTTTTTGCTCTGGTAATTTTCCGTCCAAAGATGTGTCTTTTTTGGGCTCTTTCTTTTTTGTTCTTTATCGCTTGCTTGTCTTCCCTCGCTCTCCCTTTGGCTCAAACTTTCCCACTTTCCCTTTGATCATTTTTCCAAGCATTTTCTTGCTTGGTTCACAACACTTTTCTTTCCTTTCCTTGCTTGACGAGTATTTCCTTGATTTTTTTCGTTCCAATCTTCCATTTTTTGGTTATTACCTTTTTACTTCTAACAAATTCTCGATTATTTCCGCTTTTTTTTTTTTTTATTCTAATACTTGGTGGTTACTTTCTTCGCTTTTTCTTAATAAATCTCCCACTTTCTTTCTTTCTTTTTTGGTCTCTCTCCCTTTTTTGTTTTACGGACCCTGCAGAAATTGTAAAAGATACAGACCCTAAACACAGACATATCGAGAAATTTCAGAGATGACATGGGGATTCGAACTCTATAAGATCGTAGGATCGCTAACCCTATGCCTCATCCACCTGGCCACCGCGAGCCCTTTATAGTTAATTAATAGCTAGAAAGAACTGCGTTTAATATAATTTACTAAAAATCGTAACGATGATACAATATCCATGAATTTTTTCCTCTCGTTGCTCACAGAAACCGAGACATTCAGTATGAGAGAAATGTGGCACAAAAGATTCACTTTAAAAATGCCTGTTCGGAATGTTCATTATTTCAGTAGTTCTCGTGATAAATACCTCCCTCGTAGCCACTAGTATTATACGCAGCGAGGCGCGCAAAGGAAAAGAGTGGTTAAGCGGGAAAGAGAGATAAGGCGGTAGAGACGAAGGGCATCGGGGTGGAGGCCCCATGCGCGACCATCATTTTCATGGAAGACTGATGACCGCTTCATGGCCGCAGAATGCAAACAAACCATGTCCGACGAGCGCAACGACAACCGGCGTCCACCTCTTTCGCGCATTCTCGCGCGCAGCGAGTGCAACGTGGCGCGTGTGCTGTCTCAAGCTCGATTCACACGCTAGCCTAACCTAACCTGACGCAAGTCTCTCCCTTCGCGGAGAAAACTATCCCCCCCACCCCACCCCCTCCCTCCGTTCGTTTGATCCGGCGAAATTAATAATCGAAACACATGCTTGCGACATGGTGTTCTCGTTCTTGGATTCCGAATTGGTGAATTGTCCGCGAAATTTCAAATGAAAATCTCGTTTCTGCGAGAGAAAGATCCGCGCATAGCGGAGTTTAACGATCTCTGATTATTAACCGAACCCAAACCAGACGACGATTGAACCAGTTGCGCTATTGCGGACCATAACGAGTGGCCAACGTCGGCATATCGCTAGCATCGAAATTCTTGAGATGTGACAGAGCTATTTATTTGTTTTTTAAAGTAATTTCTCATTTGTTTCCCCTGTACTGTGAAACTGTGGAAACATTGTCGAGATATCGTGGACGCGCGTGGCAAGAGGTGGTTAAGCGCACGAGGTGCGCTGTTGTGAACGGAGCTGTACGGTGTCGCGTCTCGCTGTCCTTGTCTAACAGTCAAGGTCAGGGTCGTCCACACGTCCAGTGACTCGACTCTGGCTTGCCATCCAATGGACATCGCGTCTCCCATAAACGGCCACGTGCTGCTACACCAGGCCCTCGATTCAACCGTACACGCCGCGACCAAGCAGAAAGACACCAGCACCGGCCCAACCTCTCCTGGCCATTTAGTTATTTCCTCTGTTCCCCGGACACGCGTTTCGACGCAACCTTCCACCAGAGACCTTTAAACTTAGGCCAACTGTCACACCGACGCTGGCCAATGCTGCGAGTTTCACATTTGTAGGTGCAAAACTGTTTGTGAAACTGTCCTGAAGTGTACGTTTACAGCAATTATTGTTAGTGTCTGCGAAATTGGAATTTTTCCTTTCCTAGAATGATTAACAATACTTGGGATATGAGAAAATTGGCACTCGATAAACTTCCATGTAACAGATTTGATTTAGCAAATTTAATTGTGCAAGCTGTAAGCTACAGCCCATTGTTTGGAAAACAATATCTGGTGTGACGCGCGAAATGCAAGGTGTTATTTAAACGCGAACCTACTTGAAAGTCAAAATGGCATCGAGACGACGGCTCAGGGACGTTTCCACGCCGTTGATGTTTTTCCCATGGTGTTCCACGATGCATAATATCGCGAACACCGGCTTCGCTTGGCGTTTCACGCGGCAATACTTTTCTTGCTCGCGAATGATCCGAATGCAACGCCAGGATGCGACGATTACGTTTAATTAATGCTCTCGTGTCGCGTTTGAAGCCACTCGGTCGCAATGCCGACTGTAATCTGGCATGATGATGGGCTGTGGTCGGAGTTATTGTCTCGCACACCTTTGTCCTTAGTAACTCCAAGTTTGTAATACCGGTTACGAGTAAATGCTCAAAGGTGAAAAATGATTCAACTAGAATCTATTTTGGCGTTGTACATCTGGATTAAAAATGTTCTAAAATGCACACATCTTCGTAAAATCTATCGTCTGAAAACTCTGCCAGCTTTTCGAACAATCTGAAAGGTGTCGTCGCGAAGAATTAAAAAAAAAAAAAAAAAAAAAATGAAAGGAAGAGAATCGAAGCAAACTGGCGGATTTATTTACACGCGGAGTGGTCTCCTTTGATTTCCAAGGCGAATCGCTGACTCTAAAAAAAAGACTCACGGCGTCGCGATACTAGAGATCCTGCGACCGTTCTTCTCGCAGATAAGGCACGACCGCGTCAAACCGCTGCAAGTCTTCTAATCTGAGCGAGTTAGACACACCGTGTGTTTCACAGACTGGCGACTGGTGGAAGGAGAGATCGATCGAACTCGTCGTCTACCTCGTATCCGTCCACGCTCGATGAAATCCATTGTGTCCACGCATTTATCGTACATTATACCTCTCTTTCCTCGACGTTGGATCCGTACTTTCGATTGATATCGTCACGGCCGCGAGAGTTGAAAGATAAATTCAGGACAAATTTAGGAAGTTTATTTTATCCCCTCGTCACCCGTATCGGAATGAGAGAACGATCGTAGCAATTATTATTCATACGTATGCGAGGAGTATCACCCGTAGTCGTTTGTGCTAATCAAACGATACCATACCCACTTGAGAGTCGATGCATCGTGTTTTTAATTAAAAATCCTGCATACCCTCGTGTTCTGCATACGTGTAAATCGTATAAATGACGATTCTGTCGAAGACAAGGGCGCGATCGGTGAAATATCGACAGAAACGGCGGGGATTTATAGGTCAGTGACACGTAGAGCTGGGTAATTAGGCGAAATATCACGGCCGCGTGCTGTCCTGTCGGTAGACTGTGCGCGCGATAGATGGGAGTGAATTTGCTAGGTGACCTTGGCCGTGACCGTGAATCAGGCCACATGAATCGCATGCAGCGGCGGTCAGGCTGTCAGCTTATCTACTCAAACATCGAATCTGGAGCACGTTAACTAATTACCGGCTTTTCCATGGCTCGGGCTGAAGCCGGTAATTGCATGGCCGTCGCTATCAGTGTTGACTCTCCTGGGAATACAGCTGTCCCACCGCATTCACTCGCCGGATTAGAGTGTCAGGTATATTCTCGTTCCGCTGTTTTCTCTTTTAATTTTCTCTACCCCACGCCCCGTTCGTTCACTCGCCCGCTCGTTCGTTCCCCAACGCCCGCCTTTTTACTCCTTTTTCCCCCTTCTCGTTTCCACCCCCTTTATTTTTGGCTCTCCTGCTCTTCCTCCTTCGACCAGAGATAATACCGATGGTACTTTTACTCTTGATACGTGAAATCGGATAAGTGAAGGAATCTAAGGGTGCTTTGGGCCCGTGGCAAAGTTGAAAATTATTTCAAAAATTTCGTTTCGCGACAACCCCCAATCGTTAGTCCTTTTTTTTTTATATATATATTTTTAGGTAGAAGAATTTCTCCGACTGTTCATTCGTCGAGTGTCGAAAATAATCTTTGAAGATGTTAAAGTACTTGAGAAATTTTCACATGTTTCAGTTTCTCTGAATTAGATATTTTTCTTTCACCTCATTGCGCTGCAATATTTGGCCCAAAATTTGCGATAGTCTCTCAGTTTCAAGTATAGTTTGAGATATACTTGAACCCAGGCGAAACAAGTAACAAATTTTGTTACGTCTCTAGTAATTTCTATCCAGCGATATACCGATGAATTCAAAAAGAAGACGAGTTATTGCGTACGGTTTGGTCGCTCGTTACGGTCCGCGAACCAGTTACCAGCGCGCGAGGTTAAACGACGAATTTCTCTCAATTGAACATTCAACGAAATAATTTTATCATGATAAACAGAAACAAATGAGTTTGTGAATTTTTGCAAAAATTCACTCCACTGTGTTGCTTAAGAAACACGAGTAATTTTTACTCGAGGCTCGAAGTTAATCTGTTGACAGCAACGACAGCTGCGAGCCTACTTAAAACTGTTGTAGGTCTCCGACTAATCACCGCAGCAGTCGATACTGGTTAACGCAGAGAAAGAGAGAGAGAAAGAAAAAGAAAAGCTTTGTATTGGGGTTTAACCCTTTGCTAGGGTGAAGTGGCTGTTACGTAACTACCGAGGTCGATTTAACCCCGATCAAACGAGTGTACTGGAATGCAATTGGATCTCTGGCTTGCTTTTGCAACTATTTGCCTTTCTTGACTATAAATATTAGCTCTTCTCTTTCTTCTTCTTCTTCTTTTTTTTTTCTCTCACTTTAATATCAAGCCAATTGCTAAAGATCTGTTGTTAGACAATTTGTCCTTCTTAGCTCCTCCTTCGATTTAATTAAGTATAATATTAAATTATATCAAAGTTAAGAGTAAATTGATTTAAGAAAGATCTTTGTTTGCAAAAGTGCGTTCACACATAGACTAAACGGAAGATAGAATCCTTTTAAATGCCTGCAGGATATCGTGAAATGTTACTTTTCCCCGTTTTCTTTATTTTAATTTTCTTTCCATTTTCTTCCCGCCTTTTGACTTTACAGGAATATATCCACGAGATGTGAAAACGATGCTCGCGATGTTTCTATCCGTCTTTACGCATGATAGGGCCGAAGAACGACGAAGAGTATAATTAAAATTCGCCAGAAATAAGACACCACATTTGATAAAATTCAGCCGACATCGACCCGCGAACCTTAGAAACACTAATCGGATGAACGAGCGGATCTCTCTCGCTCGATATTATTCCCCCTTGAATTTAGGGATTTAGCTGATGAAGACGCGTATCGAAGTTACAACCAGTTCGAAGGCGTCGCGTCGTGAGCGGTCTGCCAAGTATTTCAATTACAAGGAAATTTGGTAAGACAATCTCTGAACTCGGATGGATAACGGTGAAGTTTCTTCCAGCTCCGACAGAGAAACACGAGACGCGCACGAGAAAGAAGAAAGATCAATGAATCTATGAAGAGAATTCAATCGAGTCGGATAATATGTTTAACTGTTTGGCTGTTAATATTTTTGGATTCTGCAGATATTTTCGGAAAAATCTTGATAATTATTCGTTTGAGATTCTCTGCGAATAATCGGAGGGAAAATTGGGAATCTAGTTCGCACTTTAGAGATATTAATAAGCGTTTTAGAATATTTCGCGATATTTAGGAAAGTTAGGGAACAAGTTAATAATTAACGGAAATTTCAGGGAAAATAGATAATGTGGTTAATATTTTAAATTAGGGCATAAATTTCGGGGAAGTTCGGTGGCGAGGCTAATGTCTCAAATTAGGGTAGGAATTGTGGGGAAATTAAATGTAATAGATTCCACAGAAATTCTACAAAAATTGATGAAACCATCAAAAATAGATAATGATTTTCTTCAGAAGGATCATGATGAATGGAACGCTGCAGATTTTCCCAAAATTTGGCAAATATATTCAGCATATTTATGTTTCAACCTGTCTCTAAATTGGAGACAAATTTTTCACAAAACGACAGGGTTGGAATTATTATTAAAAAAAAAAAAAAATCGATCTTCAAGTATAGAAACTGAAGGAATTGAGAAACGGAGGGGAAAAAGAAAATCAATTGGACAGAAAACGCGAAGTGAGCGCGAGAAGATGGACGACCGTGCTGAAAAGAGAGAGAAATGAAACGAAATTTAAAAAAAAAGTAGACAAAGTGGATAGAAAAAGAAGAGAGAGAGAAAGAGAGTTCAGTGACGCGAGGAGAGAATCAACAGCGCGCATAGTAGAAGTGGTGGTAACGTTATGCAACCGCATTCTGCAGCGTACTCTCGTGTACTACGTGCATTCGAGGACGTTACTCCCGGCGGAGGTGCCGTTTTCGAGTGGCGGCGACCACCCAATCCAAAAATGCCAGGAAACCGCGACGATGGCCAAAATATCTCGTCAAGCGTCCGCGTGACGTGTCGCGGAATCGACGTGACCTTCTTTCCGAAAGACGACGACACGAGGCTGCTGGTGTCGATGCACTCTTTTTCCACCACCGTATGACGATTCACTCGTCCCTCCTCTGGCTGAATTATCTATCAGCCCTGATCGGTTTTAACTTTCAATTTGGATCTCGCGGGATTCAAAGTTAAATTTTTTTTTGGGGGGGGAGGTGGGATTCAAGATTGGAGAATCTAAAGTATTCTACGAATCTTTTTTTCACTTCTTTTCATTGCGAGAGTGTTTAACCTTTGAAATTAACGATCGAAGAATTTAAAGTATTTTACAAATTGTTTTACTGGGAGGGGGTAAAAGAATTCGGGGTATTTTGAAAATTGCTTAATTCGGGGATCGGAGAATTCGAAGCATTTTCAGCACTTTCTTTTTTCCTACTGTGGACGAAGAATTTTAAGAATCTCTTTTTTTCTTTTTTTTTTTTTTCTTTTTTAACTCTTTCGAGGGAAAATTCTGAGAGACCGAGAAATTTAAAATATTCCATTTAATTTTGAGGCAAAATTGGAGTATGGAATGTAACGATCGAAGATTCCACAGAAAATACGTGTACGATCGATGAAATCGGTGAAATAGAAACGAAGATATCCGCAAGACGTATGCACGTTTGTCGTTTATTCGTTTTACGGATATCAAAGAATACACGACGATATCGCATTCACGGCAGAGTGAATCAATTCAAGTTACCTGGGTCGTTGTTATTTTTCTGTTGCACCGTATTCGCTGTCCTGTCTTTACTTGCTCCACGCTGCAACTTGTTCCTCCTCTGATTGAATTTATACGTGCAACGTCATTGGACAGCGAGACTACAACAATCATACGAAACGTGCTCGTTTTGAAATTATTCGTATCCCGAAATTTCCACTCGAATTCCGCCACGCTGCTTACAATTCTAAATTTTTTCAGTCGGTTTTCGTCCACAATTTTATTTTCTTTGCTTTCTAGACGAGTGGAAGTTCGAGTCGAGTCACTTTTTCTTTTTTTTTATTTTCCACTGTGCGCGTCTAGTATGCGCCATTGTAAAAATACGGTTTCGTGCCTTGGCTGGGTGTCCAGGCTTCTTCGAAGACCGCGGAACTCGAATCCACTCAAGTTATTTTTCTTCCCGAATGTTCTCATGCCAAGTCTCCCCCTCGAATTTACTAACGAAATTACTCGGATTCTACGTGGAACACGCGCATTTAATACTCTGTTGTTTCAGCCTGGCTCGGTTGTAATGGAATTTTTAATAAATTTATAAACACCGCGCTGCAGTTAATTTATAAGTAATTTAAATATTTAGAGCGGGGCGCGGAACTCTCATTAAATTCGAAAGTATTACAAAAGTTCCATTTACGCTAATGAAATTTATGTTAATAAACTCGCGGAAAAGGGGGGAAAGAGTCGAACGATACGTTGCGAGGGAGTGGGGAGGGGAAAAAGAAATAATAGAAATCCCTCGTTTCCCACCAGGTTCAAACGCAATCTTGTTGCCTGGCTGACGTAAACGCTTTTACTCGCCAGTGCATGGTCTATTAAAGCGAACGAGAATTGCAAATTACCTGCATTCGTTCGTCCGTCGTGGCACATTGCGGTCAAGCGTCCCGGCGCCAGACGACGCCGCAAAACGCGACACACACCTCGTGCCTCCGGAAACTCGCGAACGTATCCCCCCAAGAAAAGCCCTTTGTCAACGGTTCGATCCACTTTTCCAACTTTTCCTGAAATCTTTAAATCGAACTCGGACATTTAGCGGGTGGTAACTCTAAAACCCTTCCTCCTATGGTTTTCAGAGTTTGCAAATATTTAGAACGAAACACATACGGGTTTTAGATCTAAACTTGGAAATGTTAAAACAGAGAGAGAGAGAGAGTCATCTCTGATTTTAATTTATCGTTGGGACCATTGCGACTAGAATTAATCTTCGAGTCAAATACACAGGGTGTTTCGTAACTTGTGGGAGTTACACTTTACATTGTACGCCTAAGAATAATGAAAAAAAAAAAAAAAAGTCATGTGAACGTATGTCCTATCTGTCTTCGTTTATGAGATATAATGAATTTTCTGTTTTAATAAAATACAATAAATAGGTAAAGTTCCGGCGAAATCGAAGATCCAGAAGCACTTCCGCCCCTCGCTATAAATCGCAGAATGGCGTAAACCGCCGGGGAGTCGCGTCGATTTCAGTCATGTCGGCTCGAGTTAGGTTAGTTTCGTCTTTCAAAGACAGATTGTCGAGTGGGAAGTGGCTGCTGGCCAAAATCGATCGAATTTACGATCGGGCTGCCCCTATGTTATCGAGGCCCTTACTATTACGTCGTAATTGTTTTGACAAACTTCTTTCTCCCTTCCTTTGGATCAAACACGCGTCAAAAACTTGGACTCCTTCAAACCCCAACATCCTCAAAACATCGATACCTTTTGTCAAATCTTCATTTTCCATTAAACGTATTTTCTTTTTGACATTCGCCCCTGTTGTCAAACCGTTGCGCTGGCAACTGAAAGATAACGAGCGAGCAAACCGTATACAACAAGTAATTCGTCGCTTTCTGTTTGACCTCGTCGGTATGATGTCACTGGATAGAAATCAACTGAAAGAAACGAATATTAATTAATTAAGTGTTAAATATGATACCTGAGGAAAGATTGGCCCACCGTTATTTGCTCAAACTTCCTGCAACGTGGCAACGCAAACGTGATATTAAGACGCAGATGCAGTCTACTTCGTAGGCAGAATTTCACTCGTATAAATAAAGGAAATTAGGAACGATTTCAAGAATAACATTCAAATACTTCGTTGCATTGAATGATTAGAGGCATTCGCTTCAAACTAGCTATTTCAAGCGTATCGTGAAAAATACGTGATTAACAACTCCTTGCGCTGGCAACTGGTTCGCGGACCATAACGAGTGACCGGACACAACGATTCGTCGCTTTCTTTTTAACATCGTCGGCATATCGCTCGATAGAAATTTATTATTCGTTTTGCCTGGGTTATATACTTAAATATGTGAATATTGCAATTTTGGGACAAAGAAAATCTTCGATCTTCAGCTCTGACTTTATCTAATCCGGTTAATCCAACAATCCCAAATCCGACTGTATTCATTTGCAACTAGAGACGGGGGAATTTGCATATAGCGAATTTACAATGCCGCAGTATATATTACGCAGAGTAAAAGAGACAGAGGAGGTTGAAATTTCAACGAAATTTAAAAATTCGACCGATTAAACATCAGCATTTCGTGCGCGTTATCGCCACTCTCAGAATCCTAATCTCAAACACTCCAAAACACGTGGAGGGAGCTCGACGTTCATAGAAATTCGCGGCCGAATAATGCAGGTATAAATCTCGTTTTCGAAACCATTAGGCCGGCTAAATGGACAGTAGACATAAATAAAACGCGGCTAGTCCTACACGAGCAAGGAATGCCTTCTTTCTTTGCTCGTGTTCCACGGTTACGTAACCAAGTACGCGCGCCGGACGTATTGCCTGTTCCTTTCGCGCTAAACGATCGATTCATTTGAGTTTGCTACTCGGGTAAAGTGCTAGTCACCGTTCCCCGCTTATTTATTCCGTCAACATCCACCGATCTAATATCGCGAGAGTGTGGCCCCCGTGTAACCGCCAAAGATCGAACGTTGGCAATTTACAAGGCCTGCCGGTAACGCCGCTCTACGCGTTACAGACGAATAAATTTATCGTGCGCGTGTACTCGTTTCTCACGCGAGGCAACGATTATTTCCACGTGTCCGTGAAGTTCAAGTATATCGAAATACAGCGAAATTCTCTTCGAGATTTCGTTGGTGGAAGAGAGTTAGGAGTAATGAGATTAAGAGGAAATCTCAATAAAGAAATCGCTAGGCCAAGCTGTTTCGATAAATGATCGTTAACAAGAAAATTGACGGCCTAATGGCAATAACGACGGATATGAAACCAGACACCCGATGCAGGCGGTCTCGTAAGCCTCCGCGAACGTGTTGGTAGATTAATTCTAGAACTGGACAGAGTTCAAACGAGACCCATTACGCGTGTAGATCCATTATGTAGATTCGCGTGGATCCAATATAAACCTGGCCGGGATTCAATAAAAGCCATCTTCATCGTTGTTTTCTCTTGTAGAACTGTAAACATCGGTTCATCTACTTCCTTCGTACATACTCCTTTTAGAACCGAGTTTATTTTCACTCCGTTCGGAGGAAACTATGCTCGACGCCTGTTGGAAATCCACGAAATAGAATGATTCTTTCGTTGTTGGATGAGTCTCGCTGCTATGATTGCGTTTCAAAAATTTTCACAGACAATAACTATGGCGTTGCGACGGGGGCAAGGACTCTTTCGATTATCGTTCAAATTCTCGCAAGTACAATTAGAGAGGTAGAAACTCGCTCGTGTCATTCGTTGGGGGGATTAAATTTCTGTCTCTTGCAGTATTTTATTTTCTGTGTATCTTTGAATTTCCCATAAATGCGTGATCTGTCCTGGCGGGGGTCTGTCCGCGATTCTTTCAGCGAACGACGACGCGCGCGTTTACGTGGGCTCGAAGCCATCGCTCGGCGAGAGAATTCTCTCCCACCGAAAGTCTCGACTCGGCCTCGAGAAGAATCGAATCGTTTTCTTCTTGTTGTGTCGGCGTCGGCGGCGTCGGCATTCCAAAGACCGAACACGATGCAAGAGAACGGCCACCAGCCAGCTCGGCCGGCTATCTATCGAACTCGCTCTCACTTCGCGCTGCAGTTTCGCGTTCCTTTATGATTCTGCGTTCCGTCGATATAATACGTCTCCTATCTTCCCGTTTCTTTTTTTTTTTTTTTTTTTTTCTCTCCTCTCCCCTTACTACTCGACCATTCGATCACCCTTCTTTTTTCGTGAATTGTTACGAAAGAAAGAAGTTGGAAGAACTCTCGCGAGGATACTACTGGCCATGGTTATGTTAATTACATTGCAGAGATTTGGAGCAGCTTTTTCTTTTGAAATAAATTTATATAGAAATTTATGTAGAAAATTTGAAATAAATTTATATAGAAAAGTTTCTAGAGATACGTAATAGAGAAAGAGAAGTATAATCAATTAGAATTTAAATATCGCGAAATATAAATAAATATAAGTATCGACATGTATCGTAAAATGTTTTATCATTCGCTGAATGAACTCGTAATTTCTTTTGAAATCCTAGCGTGTAAGACCTGTACTTGATTTTTAAAAAAAACATCAAATCGTATCAAGTGTGTTATTCGTTTCTTTTTCTTCTTCATTTATCTATCTCCTTTGTGCACTTTTATAATTATTTGTTCTACTAATTTCTTATTGCTCGACCACTCGAGCATCGTTTTAACATGCATCTTTCACGAACGAAGGAAATTTGAAGAATTCCCCCAAGCTCTGAATTGGTTGTGCGACGATGTGGCGCGACACTAGCGCCACGCGCCTATTAACTACACAGTTACTTTAAGTTTTATGGTACAAATGATCGTCTGGCATTTGAGAGCTCCCATGAACAGCGATGCTCGTTCAACTGGGGCAAGTTTCCACTGGATAAGTACCGCTAACGACGACGTTAATTATGATATCTCCATAAAAGGACGTGCAATTTCCTCCTTACTCTGTTTCGCTCTTCTCTCGGGCTTACATTGTCGCGAAATAGTTCGACTCTCGGCAATTGGGGATAACAGCGTGTTTACAAAATACTTTAGCATTCTGCGCAAACTGCAACTGCGTCCTTTCACGATTTTACGATCCTGTTCGTCACGCGACGATAATTCGCGAAATTCCCTTGCCACGATACAGTAGAAGAGGCTTCGTTCGTAACCTGTCGTTGGGAAAATTTCACCTTGCTCCACTGATATTGGTGGAGTTTCGCGCAAGGAGGGGAAGGCAGCAAAGTAATGGCGAATTTTTCGTCGGTAAATCGGCTATTTTCCCGGGGCTAGCGGAAAAATCAGGATACGACAGCTGTGACCGTGGTTGAATGGGCTGACGACACGGGCCAATCGATAAGAGCGAAAAGACCAGAGGGCATAATGCTCTGGCGCGCAGCTGGCGATCGAAAGAAAGGAAAGTTCACAGCCGTAAAACGTGGTTTTAGCTGGTTCGACCCTACCTGCTGAACTCATTTCCACGTGCAACTGCACTTTTTCTTCTCGCTCCTTTCAGCTGCGACACAGGGTATAACGTATGTATATGTACATGTATAATATTCTCTCGTACTTGTCTAACGATTCGAGTGAAAATTGCTCTTGACCAGAGTTTCTTCTCTCTTAGGAACGGGTGACCTTTGAATCGAATTTCGTCTGTGCGAAATTTTCTGAGGCGAGTTATGTAAAAAAAAAAAAAAAAAAAAAAAGTTGCGTGGCCACGAGCCGGTTCCTCACCAGTCATAAATCGCGTTCAGGAAACGCTCGAGAATCGACCTTGGCCCGCCACCACTCTGCAGAATGGTATTAACAAGATTTCGGCACGTGCGTCGGAGCTCTGACCGAGCAGACCGTACGCGTGGCTTTCCGGCCACGTTACGACTACTATACCACTTCCAGGATTTATATTATACGTTTCACGTGTTATAAAATGTTGCGCAACGTTGGCTATCGCAAACGTGCCTTCAATTTTGACAAAACATCATTTTCCACTCTGTCTATTGTAATATCAGAATTTGAAGCGTAATGTTTCATGAAACATTCACGTTAGTTTAGTAACGTCGATTATTGCAATGGTGCCGTCAATTTTGACAAAATGCCATTTCCCAGAATTTGAATTGTACATTTTATGAAATATTTATGTTTCACGTGTATTTAAATTGTGTTTTCGATTAAATACCATTTCCCAGAATTTAAATTGTACATTTTATGAAATATTTATGTTTTGTAAAATAGTTTTTAACGTTGATCATTACAAATGCATTCAACCTTGACGAAATATTATTTTCCAGAGCTATGTATTCGTTATACGATACAACGGTGTTGTAGTTTCAGAATTTAAATTACTAAGTATCGTAAAATATAAAATTAATAAATTTTATAAAATATTTTCGAACGTTGATCATCACAAAGAGATGCCTCCAATTTTGACACAATGTCCGGACAAAATTTCTGTAAATACGGTATGTGTAACGCGACACGATACAGCCGTTTGTGATTACAAAATTCGTGAGATTAGGCCATTTGCGTGCCTTTGCGCGCAGTGTCGATTATTGCAAACACGTCTTCGTTGTGCCCCTGCGTTCAAGCTCTATGGACGAGCAAACCTAGCGTTCTCATTTATTCTCGCGATTATAGTTAACCCTTCGTCGTCCGAGACGATGGTCACGCCAATCTAAAACAATAAAGCGAGCGCAAAACCGCGATCCTTGGGCCGTGTTCTTTAAACGGAGCCTCTCTCTCTCTCTCTCTCTCTGAGATGTTCAAGCCAGGTCGCTACTCTGTTCAGAAAAACATAGTTTTCAAAAATCGGCGAACATTCCACGGGGAGATTAATCAGAGTGAGACGATACCCTCTGAATAATCGAAATTAATGTCTCGTACAGATGTCCATCGACACGCGATCGCACGATTTACGTGGCTTCGAAAATTAAAGAGTGACCCCCCCCCCCAAACTGAATCGACGCGTCGATCCCAAAATCATGGGAAACAACGACAAACATTTCTATACGCGTTTCTTCGTACCGGGCCGCGTCGTGTATTGGGGCAAAAATACGGAGTTGCCTGGAATTTAAGCGATCGAGTCACGCGATACGTAATCAGCCTCGCACTTGGCTGTTTCACGAGCTTTTAGCAAACCCTCCTGGCCTTTCCCTTTGTAAAGAGACTGTGAGAAATGATGGCGCGACGGAACGAGAAAATCAAGCGCTTCGAATTAAAGGGAAAAGAGAGAAAGAAATTCAGAAAGTGGAGCTAACAGGCTTTGAATGATAGGCCTGCGACTCGTCACGTTTCGTACGTTCATTGAGGTTGACGGTCAACGTCGAAGATTTTCGTCCTTTCTTCCATCGTATTTAATTGGTAGGTCAAGGCCATTTCTTCTTACCGCCGACGACCGCGTACAGAAATGATCTATTCAGCGATCTCATTGACTGACAATGGGGGAGGAAGTGGCGAGATTTATTCATCGATAGCCTTGAGAAAGCCGATCAAAGTTTCCATTGAGTTGCAACCTCCGTTAGCTTCGTGGCAGTAGCAATGCGTTTATTTTTCTCGAAGTATACTAGATTGACGATATTTATCTAAAATAAACGACAAATCGAATCGTGTAATTTTTTCAATCAATCGACCGAAGGATTTTTACGCAATTGTGAAAGGAGTTTGAGAGACTCTGAAGGATCTAACTATTTTGAAACGTTGTAAACATTGAGTGCTGAAGTTACAGATATTTGAAAACATCGAAGAAAAAGTAATAAATGGGAAAGAAAGAAAGAAAGAAAGAAAAATCACAAACAGAGGACGAAGAGGTGGAAGAAGGAGGAAAGAGAAAAAAAATTGGCAAAGAAACTAGAGTAGAGGAGGGAGCCGTAACGAGAGAAAGGGTAAAGAATAATATCAGAAGGGACCGGATACGAGGACTCTTATTATTGCGTTTGCGTGCACGTAAGCCCGATCTTAGGAGCGAAATCGTCCAGCATACACACATCTCTCTACATCTGTCACGGGCACAAAGAATTGAAACGAAAAAGGACTGCCCTTTGCGCGCTCGTTTCTCTTCGTTCGTGCAATTAAAAACTCACGGTTTTAACACTGAGAACCGGAAGCGATCCAGATGGAACCGAATATCTGCGCTCTCCTCCCGTTTTCGTTTTAGAATTCTTCTTTCCTTTAGCCGACAGAACTAAAATATTCGATCCTGTATTTTAGTCGACGACATTTAATATTAATAATAAAATTTTTATTTTTATTATTATATTTTATATTTATATTATTATATTATTTTTATTATATTTTATATTTATATTATATTATTTTTATTACATTTTATATTTATATTATATTATTATTTTTATTATTACATTAATAATAAAACTGAATTGACATTGAAGCGACGTTACATTTAAATTTAATGTTCCATAATTTTCTTCATTTTTCGGTAGTTCGGTACGATTCTTTGACTAGCCATAGTTCATTTCCATTTTCAGTTGTTTTTCAGTACAATACTCTATTTATACTACATATTTATACTATGCTATTATATATATATATATATATATATATATATATATATATATATATATTTAGATCGTTATTTCCTGGAACTGGAGATAATGTCACAGACTTATGCAAATGTGCTAAAATTTTTCTTAACCTCTTACATGCATCCGAATTAGCTGTAATAATCACTGATTTAATTCACCACAGCGAGTTGAATATGAATTTATGCAAACTCGTGTTCTTTTTTCTTTTTTCTTTTCTACGAACATATTCTTTTGTCACAAGGAGATTTCATCATTGAAATTTTTTTTTTTTTTTTTCTCTTTTTACTGTTTCTCTCCTACACTGGCGAGTTTGAATTCCTTTTATTACCTAATTAACGAGAGCGTTCCTAAAAACTGATTTCACATTGTAAATTTAATTCTCTTTTGTGCGCGCTGTATCATTTCATTCGCGCGCGACTTCATTATTGCGAAAATTTTCATCTGTTTTAGTAATCTCCAGCGATTCCTGCGTTCAAATTCTAGAAATTCTTCGTCGGCGCTTACACACGGTGCACAAACGACGAATTACGCGAACGAGTTTTAACAAGTTGTAAAATACCTTCGCGTTTCCATGATAGTTTGAATTTAATAATTGAATTATCCGGACATGCCGAACTGGAACAATGTGAGGAACAGGGTTTAATATAATTGCGTTAAATTACATTTTAAATGTGTTCGTATTTCAATAACAGTAAATTACATTGTATATATATATGTATATACGAAAGTATTCGAACGGCATGATAGAAAATAATTGATTATACAAAAATTGTATAATAAATTGCAGTTTATTGAAACAAATTGTTTTTTTTTTATACTATTATATATACATTTGCTAAATATATGTAAAGTTAGAGAAAAATTAAACCATTTATTTATTTGTTTCAATAAATTGCAATTTATTATACAATTTTTGTTATAATCAATTATTTTCTATGTTGCTCGAATACTTTCGTCTCTCACTGTATATATGTACATATATATTAATAACTCCAGAATTCACTGAACACCCGTGAAATAAATCTTAACTTTCGTTTCACGTTTTACCACAAGAGTAGAGAGTGATGAAACAATTCTGTACGACACTCCTCTGCATCTTGGTCTTCTTCTATTGACAATCTACAATGCAAAATTTCTAATCTCTAAATCAAATCGAAAATTCACATTTTCCTCGAGAGAAGTCCTTCAGGCTGAAGACCCAGTCGCAAACTAACCCGACGCAACGAGCCTAAAACAAGGACACCGCCGTGCATAATTGCCTTCAAGAATAAATTATACTCGATTAGCCAATTAAATGTCCCTCGCCGCGTAATTGCAGGGGAAGATGGCGTTTTTTAAATTTATTCGGCAGCTCGCACTCTGGAACGAGGCCCGGGAGGAGAGAAACAGTCGGAGATATGGGAGCTTCACGACGAAACGCGGGCATCTGTTCGTTGGCCACCTGTCGGCAGGTGCAAAACGTACAGCCCGTTACCTTCGACTCCGGTATCAATTGGCCCTTTTTGTTTCTGCTGCCGCCACCGGCCGTTCTCGATTTTACTACGTAGTACACCCGTGCGTACGACACGCGTACGCCCGCCGCCTCTTTCTCTCTCTCTCTCTCTCTCTCCGGATGTTATCGACTCGTTCACAAACCCGCGGTGGTCCCCCCTCTCCCCCTTTCGAGTAAGACACTTTAAACTGCGGCCGTGTAAACAGGAAGTATCTTCCCCTCTTTCCCTTCGTCTCTCCCTTCGCTGGTTACCAATAATTCTTCGGGCAACACCTGCGCGCAGGGTTGAAACCTTCCTCCTCCTCTCGAACCTGGCCCAATTTTTTTCGCTGCCTTTTCTTCTCGTCTCGATTCTTGCGCTCCCATCGAACTTAGGCTTCTCTTACGATTGAAATTTTTTTAGAAAGTTAGACTGACCTCCTGCGCTGGTAACTTTGGTAACCAAACTGCATACAATTCTTTTTTTTATCACTGGATAGAAATTACCAAGAAGTAATAAATTTGTCGTTTGTTCTGCCTGGCGATATTTCAATGTGTATTTAAAAATACTGAGAAAATATTGTAACGTGTGATAGTTTTTATTTTTGGCTGTTATTTTTACGTCGGTAATGTAGAGTAGCCTGGTTCTCCAAAATGGCGACCATTTAAGTCGATGGATAATTAGCACGATGATTCTGCTACGCGTGTGTTCATCTACGCGATGTAGGAATTATTTAGCGAGTATTGATTCAGAATGGGTAGAATGGGTATTGATTTCAATGGAACCCGCACTGGGGCAAAAATAACTGGCGACCTCTGCTTTGAAAATGATTTTCCAAATCTTCAGCCGACGCAAACGTCGCAAACGTGTTCCGTTGAATTTACTAGCGACGATTTCTATTTTATTCATTTGTCTTTCAGAGTAATTTCCGTAATGACAAGATTGTTCGATTGAATAACGCCACGGTGTTTTCTGGTTTCAGGCTGCGATACTTCAGCAGACTGCCGAATACATATACCAGCTGGAACAAGAGAAAACCCAACTGCTGTCACAGAACTGTCAATTGAAACGACTGGTGAATCAACACGAGGGTGGCGATGTTCCGATCAAGAAACGCAAACCGGACAATCAAGGTGTGAAAATCGTCTTGTATCATCTTACGCTCGATGAAGTAACAATTATTTTGTGAAATTTACATTTAACGAAGAAATTTTCGTATCCCGCAGTTTTCGAATACTCTTTTCGCAGAGTAAAATCGTCGGAGAACATTAAAAAAAGAAAAAAACTGCGAAACAAACATTTTTACGATTCCGTCACGACCGTAAAACCAACGTCTCGTTCGTACAATTGGAGAAGAAAAGACGCAATCTAGGGACAAACGATCACTAATTTACCGGCGTCATTGGAATCACTTACTTTACGATACTGAGTCGTCGTGGAAGATTTTTTTTTTTTAATTTGTCGGCCGAAAGTGCGCGCGGGAGATTAATACAGGGAGTAGTCGTTCGTCATTTTCGCGGGAGTAATTACATTCCTGCAGGCTCTGCCGGATATTCTATTCCGCTCGCAAGGGGGTGGAAAGTCGCAATTCGATCGATAGAATCGAAATTTCGTTTACTTTCCTTTGACTCTGCCGCGATTAAATTTTCAGTCTCGCGCGTTCGACGAAATTGGATGGAATTGCTCTCGACTGGGACTAATTTATCACCATCTGGACGTAATGTACATTTTATATTCAGCATAAATTCGTAGTTTCACATCTGCGACTTTTATTATTTTATTCTCACACTCAGTGTTTTCAAATTCAGAGGATCATTCTCTTCATCTTCTTCCCTTACTTTCATTTAGTTTCAATTCACCTTGTTACGCTAATATAGGAATTGACCTAAGCGTGTGTTCTGTACTATCAGCGACCGGCTAATGGATCGTTCGATGGAATTTGTTCGTTTCAGGAGGTGTCGTGGTCAGTTTACCCATGCACGTTAGCGAGAGCGGTGACGAAGGATTGGGCAGCATGTCCCCCGAACCATTGTCGGTAATAACGGTGACCACAGAGGGACATTCCGTGGTTAACAGCGAGGTGGTGGAGCTTAGACGACAGTTGGAAAGGGAGCGTCACGCGAGGTTGCATCTAGAGAAGCAGATGAGAGCTATACAGAGTCAACTGTACCCGGAGAGATTCAGGGACAATCAGCTGATCACTTATCAGCCTCACGAGGTAAAAATCGTCGAGATAACGTTGCAATCTCTTAAACCCCGTTTCAAAAAGAAAAAAAAAAAAAAAGAAACCCAAGTCGACGACACAATTTCGGGACTTAGATAGAAAAATGGGAGATCTAAGATACGAATCGTCGAGATAACGTTGCAACCCCGTTTCAAAAAAAAAAAAAAACTCACAAGTCGACGACAGAATTTCGGGGCTTGGATAGAAAAATGAGAGATCCAAGATGCGAATGTTATAATTGCAAGTTCGTGGAGCTTGTTTACAAGAAACGTGAACCTAGATGTAGAGAAAAAATCATACTGTGCACTTTCAACATCTTGGCAACGAAATTTCACAAATTTTCTGTATTCTCCAGGTGATTGAACATACGGACAACGTGATCGCCCAGGAGACGGAGGAAGCGGTGGCGGCGCTGCAGGTAGTTTCCGTGGTGTCCTTGGCACCGGTTGGCACGACGCAGACCGTGGAGACGTCTAGTCCAGACCCAAGTTCGCCGCCCCTGTCCCCGCAGCCGGCCGACATGGTGCCGGAGGAGATCAAGGAGGAGGAGGCTGGCCCAGGCTCGCCGAAGATCGTGACGTTTGGCCAGAACCAGGTGTTCTCCGCGATCGACGAACAGACTACCGGCGACTCGTTCTCCTCGTCGAGTCGCGTCACGTACGCCACGAGTACAGGCGAGTTTAAGAACGCGTCGCCGCAGTACATCACCACCAGCCCTAGCAGGCCGTTCTCGCCAGCTGCCGAGCCGCAACGGCTACCTAGTGTCCTCGAGGCCGCAATGAAGGCGGAACCGAAGGTTGAGGTTGAGAGGTGAGCGTCTAAGGGAAAAAAGAGAATAAATGTATATTTTTATGGGTGTAAACCCGAGAAAATGGGATTTGAACGGAGGCTCGTCGAACATTCATGATAAATTCATAATTTGGGGGAGGGGGGAGAGAGAGAGAGAAGACAGTGATTTCGCGAAGTTAAATGTCGGGCATAAGCGTTTTACGATGAACTTTACGTGGCCGCACGATGTATAATAACACGCGTTTTAGTATCTAGGGTAAATGTCAAGGTAAACAGTCATGCACGGTGTCTTCGTCCTATCAATCATTTATGATTTTCGTTATAAACGCGATTCCACTTTGCCGGTAACAAGAGACGTTAAAGCTGCATACGGTGCGACTTGACATCGAATCATTGAACGCGAAAGTTGAATTTAGAAATGCGAGGTTGCAGCTAGTTGTCTCGAATATTTCGCGCTCGCACGTTTCCCACGAATGGCTACAGAGAGTACGCGTTTAACCGTGAGAATCTCGACGAAGCATTTCCTCTAACTGTATACAAAAAAAAAAAAAAAAAAAAAGAAAAGAGACGCGAACTTACGAAAGATGCTTGGAATCGTAGGTTGCCGTCGCCCTCCAACACCCTGGACGACGGGTCCCCGCAGGCGAGGCTCTATCTGGCCAACACCTCCCGACAGAACCTGGAGACGATCGTGGAAGCGATACGCCACCTAGAGGGGGACCATCTGTTCAGCGACGAGCCAGCGCAGGACGTGCCGCTGGCGTTGACCAACAAACAAACGGCGAACACGTCGAGCAAGTCGACGACAACGTCCGGCGCGTCGCCGACGGCGAAGCAGCGGCTACTGCAAGCCGAGTTCCTCCAGTTCCACAGACAGCAGCAAACCCAGCAGCGACCGGGCGTGATCGTAGTGAAGCACTCGTGATCGAAAGGCGCGCCGCGATCAGCAAACTGAACGCGCGCGTTCGCCACGGCGAGCCCGGCTCCGCTCGAAACTGAACGAACGATCGAGAACCCGCGACGCATCGAGACATCAAGAGGTACTCCTTCGAGAAGTGTGTACGCAGAGGGCGCGTTTTACGTTATTAAATAAGCCAGCCGAGAGAAGGAAGAAAAAGAAGAGGAAGAAGACGACGAACGAAAAAGAAGAAGAAGAAGAAGAAGAAGAAGAAGAGAAAAGGATTTCTCCGTGACACGATCTAAATACACGCTCGAGCCGGGGGCTCTCCGTTTCCTCTGAAGACGCTCGGGACGCCTCCTTGCGTTCGCTGTTGTAATCGCCGACCGACCATTGTAGCATCGGTGTTGCTCGGTCGGCGTTTTCGTATGTTCCTACTGCCCGTCGTCCGCCTTCGTTTCCAACACCGATCTGTCTCCACCCAACATGTCCAACCGAGATTCAGCCCGCTCCTGTTGCTTTACGTTCGACGAATTAGATGATCGTTTATTGATTGATTAGTAGTACCGGCAGATCGAACGGGGAAAGCTGCCTGACCGCCGTGCCCCCTTTCTCGTTTGGGAAACGGGTTCGTGGTTTAAGGGAATCTCGAAACGAAGGTGGGGCCAAAAAAGAAAAAGAAAAAGAAAAAAAAAAAAAGAAAAGAAAAGTCGAAGAAGCTCGACGAAAGGATCCTCGCCACCGAGTCGTCCAAAATGTTTCCCCCACTTTTCACCTCCCACCTCGATCGTCATTAACCTCCCTCTCGCTAGAATTCTTGTAAATACCACAGGATACATACTTTTCCTCTTACCTACAAGGTTCGCGACTGCGTGTCTGTGTGTTTCATTCTTTCTTTCCTTCTTCTTTTTTCTTTTTATTTCCTTTTTTTTTTTTTTTTGCAAGAACATGCTCGCGAACCCATTCCCAGAAAAAGATTCTTCTCTCTCTCTCTCTCTCTCTCTCTCTCTCTCTCTCTGTGTGTGTGTGTGTGTGTCCTGCCTTCACCCGTAACAGGGTTCAATCGTCAGTCTTTTCCAGCACATTCAAATCCATCTCTCCACCGCCCCGTTCATCAGCGAAGCAGGCGTTTCTCTCCTCGTGGCGTTATTGACGAGGCAGGATTTTTCATTTTTTTCTTTTTTCCTGTGTCTCCCCTCCCTCCCCCCACCCATAGACTTAAGACGACTTGCTACCACAATAATAATTATTCCTAGATCATAAGGCTGCATATGCTGTATATCGTACCGGGATGTATACATATGTACACACGATATATACGTATATACATGAGACAGTGTAAACAGAGTTCGATCCCCTCCCGCGAAGTGTGTATATACATATATGTATACGTATGTGTGTATACGTGTATATGTATATAGGTATATATAATGACTATATATATATATACACTTATTTACGTTCTCTCTCTTTATATATATATATATATATGTATATATATTGTTGCGAGAATTCGAAGAAGAAAGGAAAAAAAGAAGGAACTTCTACATGGAAGATATATACTTGGAGAGGAAAGAAGAGTTTCATTCTTGAAGACATTTTGATTTTTCTCCGTTTTCTCTTGTTTTTCCACCTTTGCATTTTTTTTTTTTTTTTCTTTTCTACGACGTTCACACGGGCTTGCGACATTGTCAGAGCGACGAATTCGACAGAATCGATCCACATACATTGTAACGCGTAATACACCACGTGTGTGCGTGTGTATATACACGCGTGCACATCGCATACTTAATATTTGACACACATTAAGATACACTTAGACGAAAGAGCCGTATAACGATCGTTTCCCGTGAATCAAGTTTAGAAACGAAAAGAAAGAAAGAAAGAAAGAAAGAAAGAAAAAAAAGAAGAAGGCAGGAGGGAAAAACATCTTCTCTCGTCATTCTGTTGAGGAGGAGTGTTCCCGTCGCACGAGAAAGCCCACGCGGGCAGAAAATTCCGTTTAATCTGTGCCAAATATCGAGTAAACCAGACTTTTGTTCCTTCGTAGATGAATAGTAATGTCAGCGACGAAAAAAAAAAAAAAAAAAAAAAAGAAAAAAAGGAAAAATTGGCAGACTTGGGCGTTCAGACGAAAACGGCGGCGAAACGACGATCGTTCGTTCCCTTCTCGCAAATCGTGTCCCGGCATGCATTATCAAGACGCTCGAGCTCGTGACAGAGAAACCTTTTTCTACCGCGTACACTTTTTTAACGTTCCCCTCCCCGTCCCCGAACCTCTCGGGATCACGAGACGAAGATTCGAGAAACCAAAAAAACGTATAACGAAAAAAAAAAATGAAAAATATATATATATGTATGTGTGTATATATATTGAAACGCAGAAGGCTGAAACACTGGGAGCAAATCACCATTAACACCGATTCGGTGATCCTCGCAACAACATTTTTCCCCCCTCCCCCGCGATTTTTCTACGTCGATGCCTTTAGGTTTTAAGAGACTCGAGAGAAGCGAGCCCCATGATTTCCTCGTGCCTTTCGAGGGGAGGAACGATCTATTCGGCCGCGGTCTGAAACGCCACTCAAACACCGATTGACACTGTAGAACTTCGTTTTGCTTGAAATTTTCAGCCGTCAGAAGTGCACAGTCCATCGATCAGCCTCGTAAATTTACCTCTCAATTGGCATTGTAACATTTGTGGTTTCGTTCGTACAATTTTGACTTTAGATTACCAAGACTGTCGATGGCATTTATCGAGCAAGACGTAGAATGTAAATTTGAAATGAGATATTTTAATGATTGAGTGGCGAACAATACCAATCGAGGGTTAAGTTTGATGAATTTTTACCACTATTTACTAACATCCTGTGAACGTTTGCTTCTTGAAGAAGTTAGGATAAAATGGCACTGATCAATCTGACTTCTGAAACTCTCAGGGCTTTCTTGCACTATGACATTAATATTAACTCACGAGTTACAGAGTTCTTCTCCATGATTTGTAATTTGTAAAATTTCGTGTCAATCGTTGGACAATGAATACTTGCGTGTATGACAACGACTCGATCAGATTTGACTCGATAGTATGTTTCTTCTATTACGTACTCAAAGAGTCAAATTTTTCTAGTTGAATTTCGACATTGTTGAATCATTGTTTTCGAGTGGTGCAAGAAGGCCCTACAATCAAATGAAGTTCTACAAACGGAACACACACATACATTCAGACACGTATCTCTATCTCTTTTTTTACGTTGCATCCTCTTTTCCCTTTTCTTCGCCGCCGCTAGAGAATTAATTCGCGCGTTTAGTTCTTCCCCCCTTTTTTCCAGATCGAAACACACACACACACACACACACAGAGTTTAGTTTTTCCACTGTTCGCGATTTAAAAAGAAAAGAAGAAGATATACGAAGATATATAGCGTGCGCGTTGTTGAGTTTTCGAGAGCGACTAGTACATGCCTATTACATACTGCTATCATCGAGAGGGATTTTCATTGTTAGATAATAAATACACACTCGCAAGTTTTGTAAGTAACGTACGTAAGCAGAAGGACAGACGCAGGAAGAGAGAAAGGAAGGAATCGCGAAGTATAAAAACGAAGGTGAAACACTTGTAAGATTAAGATTTTTTTTTTCTTTTTTTTCTTTTTCATTTAGTTATCGTTTCTAGCAGCTAGGGAAGTACCGTAGGAATTGTTAGCAGCGAGTAACACGAACGAAGATACAAAAAAAAAAAATCATGTTATTAAATATTGTCTATCTGGTATGATAAATGTGAACGCTAATCCGTAATTGTACTGTGTGTATATACTATTACTAGCGATGTTGCGTAGGTTATACACGTGGAAATTATCCAAGGGCGACGATTTCTAAGAGACAAAATGAAAAAACAAAAAAACAAAAAAAAAAGAAAAAAAAGAGAGAAACGCAGGGAAACGAGTTGCAATGAAGAGGAGGAAGAAGGAGGAAACACTTTTGACGAAAGAGAAAAGAAAGGAAGTGGAGAAGGATATATATATATATATTCGAAGGAGTCCTCCAACTTTTCGTGCCTGCCGCGACTACCTGGCCATTTTCTACCACCGTGTTCATCGTTTTTCTACGATTTTCGACGCCGACTGTTTCCACGACTTTTTCAAACTTCGTTTCGCTAAAAAAAAAAGAAAAAAAAAAAAAAAAACGTTGGCCGCGCCGCGACAGGCACGAAGAAACGACCCCGGCGGCTGCGTGAAGGGGCGAAGAGAATGGTCGAGCCATTGAAATTGCGTGATGAAAGTGTGGCTAACGGAACTTTACTATGTATATCGTACCTTCGAGAAATTAAGCATAGACATTGTTTTAAGGATAATGTACAAAAGAAGAAGAGAAAGAAGAACATCTCGCTGTCGATGTTCGCGCGAGGACGCACGAGGGCCTAAGAAGTCGAGATAATACGCTGTTTTTGTCTTTCGTTTCTTCTTCTTCTTTTCTTTTCTTTTTTTTTTTCTTTCTTTTCTTTTCTTTCCCTTTCTCTCCTCGAAATACGAACAATTCGACGATTTTTCATTTTCTCCTGAGAGGATGATTTCACTCGATCGTGTAAATGTAATCGGGTGTGTATGCGCGCGCGCGCGCGATGCATCTCCTCTCTTTTCGGCTCTGAATGCGTGATCACGCGTACGCGACGATCTTTTCCGTTCTTTCTTTGAAGAAGAAAAGAAAGAAAGAAAGAAAACGTGTTTCTTGCTATCCGATGCAACGTTTTGATAATTTAAGAGGGTTGCATAAGTATGAGTGTCACGGAGAGGAAACTGAATTGTCAGCATTTTTTTTTTGTTTCTCTCTCTTTTTTTTAAGTTTTAATAAATTAATGTATTATTTAAACGATACTTTATACTTTCCTTTACTTGAAGTAATTTTCATCCGACGGGAGCGTTAATTGATAGGTACGGAAGCACTTGTGATACGAATCCGGGAACTATTGTTTCTGCGTAAACGCACTGTTAAAAAACATTGGTTTTGATTAACGCGGCGATGAACAAAGAAATTTATATCTCGCGCGTATATTGAATAACTAGAGATTAGGAAAGAGGCTGTAACTCTTTGAAACGAACTTATATATTCCAGCTAGAGAGGAAAGAGAGATTATTCTTTTCAAAAGGAGAAAATACTTGAAACGGCACCTTTCGAAATGTTTCGAAATTATTTTCTCCTTTCAGAGGGAAACGCGGTAGCTTTTAGGTAGGTTCTCTTCGTCGAGGAGAGTTATTGATTTTCAAAAAAAAAAAAAAAAAAAAAAAAAAAAGAAAAAAAAAACGAATTGAAAATTAACAGGAAGCCTTTCCAAAGTAATCTCGAGAGGGATTCTCTGCGGTGGCTTCTATCGTCGAGAACGACGGTTATCAAAACTAGCAAGGAACACGTGGCTAAAAAAGTTAAAAATATATATTCGAGCGCTTCCATAGATTATGGAAATGCTTGTAACGATGTATACGAGAATATGTTGCGCGCATGCATTGCGTCTAAGTAAGTGTAAGTAAGGAGAAAGGAGAGACGAAGCTAGAGTACACACGAGAGACACGTACGCATTTTACACAGCTTAACTTTTTTGCAAGCATCTACGCGTTATGGAAGAGCCTTCGACCTTTCTGAGGCTTCGTGCGATTCGATCAAGTCTCTATTTTCTTTTCCTCTCTCTCTCTCTCTCTTTCTCTCTGAATTTTTGAAAAATAGAGAGAAAGAGAACGTCGTTTTGATATTGTTTTCTTTTTGACGAACAAACGAACGCCCCGTTTCAGTGTCTTTCGTTTTACGACGAGACGGATTTCAATGCAGATTTATATGTTTTTTTCTTTTTGTGGACGAAATCAGATGATTAATTTGGTTAATACCGTAACGATATGTTGGCTCCGTGAAGAACTTTATAACGGTTGAGAAGCAGGTTGTTATATATGAATAATGAATTTTAATTGACTTTGTTTCGCGTGTTGAAAGCTGCGCAAGAATCCACAAGAAACCAGGCGAAAGATAAAAGTATTGGCGTGGATCAGACTTGGTAAACTTCCGTGCGAGTTTGTAAAAGATTCTTCGCTTGAAATCTTTCCGATGGAGCTTAACTTATTAAGAATCAAACGATCTGCAAACGATTCTGCGAAAAGCTGCAGAAATATTATTAGAAGAACAAAGTAACATGTACTGAGTACATACTACGTAAATTAGTAATGCAAAAGAAAGGTACTGAGATTTAGTAGAGGGAGAAATAGTGATTCGGTCAACTGATTGGCTTTACTAATTCGCACGGAACATTGAAGGTTTAATCTGTGCCAATATTTCTGTCCTTATCGCTGTGTAGATTAATTTGACGAGCACGAGTGAAATTGTCATGCGTTTCTTCCCCATATTATTATACTGTGTCTTGTAAACGCGTATTTCGACCAGTATTTCTCAAACAATGATTCTCCGCTGTTGGATAATTACGAAACGAGTTACTTACGTCTCGAATGTTTAATTATGGAAAAATCGCGGCAAACACTTTATCCGTGATTACTATATCTTCGTTTCGTCTTCGTCGCGAGTTATCAGTGTTCTACACGCGCGGTATGGAATTGTACGAACGTGTGAATTTTATTTTCATTGCTGAACGAGACAAAATTTTGTTACAACGTATAATTGATATTAAAATCAGGCGAGGGAGATGAAGCAAGTCGAGTTATCATGGATTTTGTTTGAAGATTATTTATTTTAGGAAGGCAATGCGTTCCTATTGCGGCGTGTAATGTGTGATTTGTTTAAAAATGTAGTTACGAATTAGAATAATGCGTCTTTGTGATACGTGTTCGAGGGGAGTCAGTTTTATTTAAGTTAGCGTGACGTTTCTAGATTTCGACGATCGAAATTTATTGTAAGAGCAATTTTCTAATATCACGAAAATTGTGGGTGTAACAATTATCTACGTTTCTAGATTCTAAATTACTTAGTACCTTATTATTATATTCGATGCGACGTACACGTAGCAATAGGAACATCCGATTCAGCTCGCTATGTTATCAGAAACGCTACGTTAGTCTTTTATTTCTACATTGGGATACACGTCAGCGTCGTCCAAATGCATGGCGATTTACCAATTTCCACATTTTGATAACTCGCGAGACGAAGTTTGCTTTTCTCGATTCTTGTCAAATTTCAACGCGTGCGGGCGAAAAAAAGACATTGAATCGCACGACGACGCAAGAAATAGTTCGAAGGTGCAGAGGGACGTGAAACTGTGTAATCGAGAGATGGATTTTTTTTTTTTTTAATGGTGCTTCGTACAGCCTGGTTTTTATACACGCCTGCACCATGTCTTCACTCGGAACGAGAAACCTATATACGTAAAACCAGATACTAGAGAAGAAGGGTATAGTGAAAAAAGAAAGAAGAAATTAATATATTCAAATTTCCACACATCGGGACGCGAGATTTCCCTTGGACGGTGGGGGAAGAAGAATAAATGATATAAATTATATGTATATATAAATACACGAAACAATAGCTCCTATAATTTCTTCACACTTTGCATTGATTAACGGAAACGAAGAGTTACATGAAGAATTTGAAGATGTGAAGAGTCTTTGTAGTGATCGAATAATTATTTATTAATGTAAAGAGGGAAACGAACACGAGGAATGAAAAAAGAAAAAGCGAAGAAACGACGACGATAAAGAAGAAGAAGAAGAAGAAGAAGAAGAATCCTTTTAATATTTAGACGAGTGCGGCTGTGCGAAGGATTATGAGTTAATTAGAAGCAAGTTTAGCGTTAAGGGGTAATTTGTACTTTCCTCGCGGCAAATGGCGACTGAAAGCCGCTTCACGATCGTCCGTTGCGATTATTAAAATGGGCGATCGTCTCCCGGGAACGAGGAGTGGGATCGATTCTTTTTGCATTCTTCGCGGTTAATTGAAAACAACACTTTACCCACAACTTGGATACTTTTTCGCTCTGATTTGAAAAATGTCACTAGATTAAATTCACTGCTTGGGGATTTCAAAAGTTGCAAGCATCTTGACTTTGAAAAAAAAAAAAAAAGAAAGAAAGAAAGGAAAACTGTCGTCTATTATAAAAATCCAAATTTCACTTCACGACGAAGAATGTTGAAAAAAAGATTTCTCCGCGCTTCCTCAGCGTTCTCGTCTCTCTCGCGCGAACAAATGACTATGGAAAATGAGACTGAAAAGCAAGAGACTCGAGAGACAGAGAGAGAGAGAGAGAGTGTGTGTGGAGTGCCTCGGAGGAAATCGATCGAACGGCGCCGGCCGTAATTATTTTTCTATGAAAATAACTTTCGGTCGCCACGGGCCGAGAAATGGGAGAAGAAAGAAAGAAGCACTTGAGCGTATTTGTAACTCTTAGAACGATAAACTACGGCGGCTAAACGACGCGTAAACGTGTGCGTGTGAATAGCGTGAAAATTTCCGCGAATTTGTTGATAGATAGAGAAGAATGACAAGCGAGAATTTAACAAGTAGAATTATATTGGCGGGACTCGGCGAAGCACTATGTACGTAAAAGTAAAAGTAAGTTCGAGAAAAGAGTTTTCATTAGATAAGTAGGGTTAATGAACGCGAGAAGAGGAATATCGGTAAGGTGAGAGAGAGAAAACGATTGGTTATTTTCGATTAGCTTCCGTTCCGTCGCGTTTTCCCGTTTTCCCAAGAGAGAGCGTCGAATTTTACCAAGGCCATTTCCTTTCGCCTCTTCCGTTTCAGTAAACGTTGCCAATTGAATGTTGTACTAATTAATTCCAAGAAAGCTGTTCTGTGGAGGATTTGATCAAGAGTTCAAATGCAAAGCATCGTGTCGTGTCAATATGGCGAAAGATCCATCTATCTGTCTGTTCGATCTCCGTTCGAAATATTTGAAAACTTGAAATTCGAAGCCTCTTTGAAGGAAGAAGGTGAAAGAAAATTGCTCGAACAACTCTGTAGAAACTTCTGAGAAGAAATTGGTTAAATGAGTGTAATTAATTCGATGCACCGTCCAATTGATCGTTTGGACAGAAACGGGGAGAAATGGATGGAAAAATTGCAAAGTTTTCGCGACGGGAGACGCTGCGACACCGTTATTCTTTCTTTTTTTTTTTTTGTCTGTCCTTTACTATTGTTTCGACGACTGTAAATCGAAATACACGGAACAAATGGAGCTCGATTTGAACGACGATGGAACCTCGATTATCACGATGATCTGACAGGCTGGAAGACATTTTCGTTTCGAACTTGGAACAATTATTCAGAGCTTAGCGATACTGAAAAATCATCGAGTGAGATATTTATTCATCAGCGAAGGAAATTCAATTGAAGAGAGATAACGCGTTGTAATCGAGGTTGCTTCGTTGAATCTTTGAGAGGACCCCGAACGTCGACCCGTTGTTGAAACAGAACGAAAGGAAAGGAGAAGATGTTCCTCAAGTTTACGTGCTGCTCTCCCTTGTGAGGGCAGCAAATTAAAGGAACGAAACTAGAAAAAGAAAGAAACAAATAAGAGAAACGAGAGAAAACCGAGAAAGAGAGAAATTGGCGAGTCGTAAATGTCGCCTATGCACATACAAATGAAATGTTAAGAGAAAAAGTGAACCGAGTAAAATTTAAAAAACCTGACTCTTAACATTATGACCGACGTTACTGTCTACTGTCGAAACAAAATGAATTACAACTAGCTACGTGTTTGAATAACGCGTGCGTCATTCGTTCGTTTGCATAGCGTCGGTAATAATGATTATCTTCAGAGTAGCAGCGTGCACGAAACGTTGCTAAGTGTGTAAAGTTTGACAAATTCCCAGTTGTCTACCAAAACGAGATATCAAATTATCGTTCGAACGGCTAGTCATTGAACTCGGATAGTAAAAATTGGGCACTTGGCAAAAGAATTTCGACGACCGGCTGCGAAAAAAATCGAAACGCGCGAAGTCCACTTTTCCTCTCGATGTCTCGAACAAGAACAGACTGCCATTGATCCGAACGTACTCGTAAAAGCAATTTTTTTTTTTTTTTTTCCGTATAAAGAGAAGGAACTGATGACAACAGGGACAACAGTGTATGCGTGTGTACGAGGGAGAGAGAATAAAATGAATGAGTGTCGAGAGAACGTGTGAAACCGTACCAATAATTACTGTACACACTTGCTGTCACTTACAATTCACCCGACAATTTTACCCCTTTCCAACTTCACCCTCCTCTCCCCCCACCCACCCTTTCTCCCCTTTTTATACGATATTTTCATCTCGACTGATCCATCAGCCGAAAAAATCTGTTGATTCTCTTTGCGTTTCTTTTTTGCTTTGATATCGTTGCGAGTAACTTATTCTGTCGAAATTCCACGCGAAGGAAAAAAAAAAAAGAAACAAATCATTGTTCGAGCGACGAACTTTAATTATATAGAGATATACTTCGAACGATTTGCGATTTATATAAATTATGAACGTACTAGGAGAAGGGAAGAATATTTGTAATGGACAATATTTTGATTTGTATTTGTATCTTGTTTTTTTTCTTTTTTCATTTTTTTTTCTTTCCTTGTGAAAGAAGATTCTGCGATTCCTTATAGCTTTAAGAAGATTTTTATCGATGTAATTAATTTCGGTGGTCAAACTGCCGAGAATATTCGATGGACGAACACGCTCAAACGAGAGATCGCACAGCGGAGAGAATACTGGTCTATTCTTGCTTCTTTTTTCCCTTTTTTTTTTTTTCATTTCACTTTCTCTCCTTTCTTTTCTGTAATCTAAACACGTAATCCTTAATTTTATTTCTAGAACACGTAAGGTTTGTTTTCTGTAATCGATCGCGAGGACGAAGAATGTTCTTGATTTCTATTTATTTCTTTCGACACTTCTGTTACACATGTTCCGTTTTTCTTTTTCTTTTTTTTTTTCTTTTTTCTTTTTTCTGTCAAATGTTCACGCGAGAGAAAAGAAAAGAGAAGAGGGGGGGGGAAATAAATTCGTAATGGTGCAACGCTGGTCTTTCTTGCAAACTTTCTACCTTCTTGACTGTTTCAAAGGAAACGTTGCATTTGAAAAAATTCTCTTCGTTTCAAGAACGTACGATCGACGAGTTTGAAAGAATTTTTTTCGAAGATGCAACGTTTGGATAACCAAACAAATTAAAGAGAAACCTTAAATCTTAAGTTTAAATATTTTTTTCTTACGTTCGTTCATATCGTGCAATTATTTTCAGAAGACAATCGTTCTCGGACAGAGAGTCGAAAATCCAAAATATTCACAGTATTCTTATCGATGTGCGGGAGAACAAAAATCTCGGTTTTCTGCGGTGAAATCAATTCGCGCATCCCGCGAGGCTAAAAAACGAAAAAAAAAAAAAAAAAAGAAAAAAAGAAAGGAGTAAAGATGTGAGAAGAAGGAAAAGTGTGCGTGCGTGAATGCTCGGAGATTTAATTACCACGTTCGAAACGATCGACGAAACGCTAATCTCACTCCACACGAGGCACGTAGCGCCAACGAACGAACATTTGATAATTACGAGCGTGTGATTCTTAGGAATAGGACCGTATAGGAACAGATCCAATCGATTTCCAAATGAAAAATTTCCACCGGATTCTGCGCATATCTAGAAAGACTGTCGTTTTGATCGTCTTCGAAGGGAGTCGATGAATCATGAATCGTAATGGATACGACTCGTAAAATTCGTATCGCTGACAAAACGAGGCAATTTTCTTCTGGTGGAAGAAAACGAAGAAACAATTCCATTGAAAAAAAAAGAAAGAAAGAAAAATTCCGGATGTTTATTCTCTTTTGAGGATAGACGCGTGCTTTCAAGTCTGGTCTCAAATTTCTAACGTACGATTTTTCTAACTCGACGATTTGTAGTCCTAAATTTTTTGATGCTATATAAGAGAGGAAGAAACGAGGAAACGGGTAGTTTCTCGTAAAAAGTGGCAGTCAACAGCGACCATCATTAAGCTCGAAACTGAACTTCTTGCATAAGCGATAGAGAGTCTAAATTTGCCATTGAACGTTAACGTGGGAAGTCTCGATTCGAGCTTCGATCGCAAAATTGTCCATCACGATCACGTCCGATCACTTTTCGTACTAAACGAGAGACGAGTGAATCCGCTTCTCCGCGCCGAGTCTCTCGATACTCGCGGAGAATTTTCGTTCGTTTGATTTGAAAACTGCCCGACGACGAGAGAGAGAGATAAAGTCCCGATCCAGTCTGAACGAATTCTAATCTCTTCACGATTGAAACGACTCGATACTAGGTATTTAATATCGTCTTGTTATCTGTGTAATCTCACGAACGGAAGACCAACTATTTGTAAATTTTACAGAATTTTTGATATTTGACTTGTAAGACGGACGAGCACACGCGATTGAAAAAAAAACGGCGAATCTTCACCTCGACTCAACGTGTAGGAAATATTCAAACATCCCCCCCCCCAAGTGGTTTTTTATCCTCGACTATATGGAAAATCAAAGTATACGATGACAATTTGACTCTGCGTTAACTCTACGGTTCGGCAAAACGTGAACGTTCAACGTCCCAGACGTTCGAGTAATTATTTTATACGTGTACATTCTCTTTTGCAGCCTCTTTGTTTCTCGCCACACACGCGAAACTCGTTGCCTCGCGTGTGATCTCCGATGAAAATATATTTCTCCAAATCGTTTCTCATTGAATTAACACGGGGTTGAAGCTTTGCTAGTAAAAGTCGCGCGATTAATTTTAAATTGCACATAACAAATGTATCTCCGGTGACAATGTTAAGTGCCTGTATATTGTAGCTTGCACTCGAGAATGTCACACACACACGCGCGCGCACTGGCAATGTCAGAAGTTAAAAATGTGTCGAAACGTTAAAAATCTTCTCTGCCTTCGCAGAAAAGAGATTTCACTAGCCTAAAAGTTGAGCTCGAAAAGTCTGTCATTATCGAGTGATACAGAGATATTCTTTCAGTTTGAAATTTTGACAAACGATATTCTCAAACAGTATTCTGCCTCGTTGCCAAAAGTCGCGTGCAAGTCAAAGTTAACGTCCAACTCGAGAACCGCCGGTTCGTTTCATTCCCGATAAAACCGAAAGAGAAAAATACGGCATATTGATCGGTGACACTCACAATCGGAGAGGTGTTTTTTTTTTTTTTTTTTTGTGGTTCTCAAGCACTCTCTCTCTCTGTTTGACCAGCTCAACGAAGTGCAACGGATCGTAAAGACTATCAATCGATTAATAAAGGCACGTTGCGTTTCCCTGGACAACCTGAGTGGGGCTTGAAACAGAAGCCGAGAGTCAATTCAGCTACGTAATCACGCATAAATTGAAGTTGGCGAAGAGATGAAAAGAGGGGACAAAGGAGAACGAAGGGATGAAGGGGGTGGTTGAATAACGTATAAACTCGATTACTCGATCATCCTATCGGTAATGTCCGATAAGCGACAGTTGACAAATGAAAACTTCTTCGTTGCATGGATATACGGTGGCTATAAAAAGAATGCTGCGTGCCACCCCCTTATTTTCCAACCGAGATGTTCCATCAGCAGATACTCGAATTTGAAACTGTGAAACGAGATTTTACACATTATAAATTTCATTAGAAACGTATTAATACGTATTAATACAGAAATTTATTCAATATATACTCGTATATATCACGAAATTTTTTTTTTTTTTTTTTTATGTATGTTTAACAATTTGACGATGCGAGACTTTATGTACGTGGAATCAATCGAGTAGTATGCGACGACACTTTTCGTAGCCACCGTAAATGCGTCGAACGATTATCACGCCTCTAGACAGTCGATCATTAATTTATTATCGTTTCATTCGTACAAACGTGGACACGAGACCGTTGTAATTTTTTCATTTCGTTCCCTCGTGTACTTCTGTCCATCGAATCTTATTGCTCGACGACCAGCGTGTAAATGCACAGTGCTGGTTGAGTGAAATGTGGCGCGATTGTAAAATGAAAATTTTGAATCGTTGGTTTCGAGATGTATTTATCCTGAGAAATCAACCGATCTTAGGAGAAAACAAAAAAATTAACATATAGATACATATATATATATATATATATATATACGTCGCGATCGAAAATTTGATAATACGAATTTGTAAATTTGAATTTCCTTCCCGAGTAAATTCGTGCGAGATATGGAAGAGGGATGTTTGAAATGGTGGGAAGACGGACAGGAGATCTGGAAGGATAAAAAGAATATAAACGAATTAACGTCGCGAGAAGTGTAAAGCTCTTTCAAGAGCTATCGGATATCCTCATAGTTAGGAAAAAGAAAGGAAGAAAGAAAGAGAATTTAAAGTTTTAATAGAAAACTCGCGGAATATTCAATGCTCGAACGAGCAAGGAGGGGATGATTCATTTTAACAGTAGAACTACCAACGTAAAAAAATTAGAACTCGTACTATTTTCCCTGTGACTGTTTTGTGATTCTTTTTTTACAAATTGTATTTCTATTAAGTTTTAGTTTCGTCGTTGAATCGTTAATTTAACGTGTGTATATATCTGCGTCGTTTGAACATATAGATATAGAATCAATGCGGGTTGGTGGTTCCATTGTTAAACTGTGTGTTTACTTTGCTTTTTAACAGATTTTATTTAAACCTAAGTCTTTTTTGTTATATGTATGATGTAAACGAAGCGTAAATGTCCCTTCTAAATTTTTTGACCGGCGCATTTCTTCGAATTAAACGAAAGGGAAGAAGGCTAACCAAAAGGAAGAAACGAAAAAAAAAAGCAGCGACAAATTTCTAATTTATTCCGTTATTTTACAAACGATATTTATTTATTTCTTCGGACTCTCATCTGTGGACTGCGGATGTTTATGCGAATATTTACGAAGAAGTGAAAACCTAGATAGAGGTTTATTTGAGTGATTGAGTATGGAGATCACAGGGCACAGGAAATATATTTATTGTTTTTAATGCCATTTTAACTACTAGTAATTAATGATAATGATAAAGTTGCGACGATATTATTTATTAACTCTTATTTAGTTATCCGTACTAAAATCCCTGGAGCTTATTTTATTATAGCAGTGATAAATTAAAACATTCTTTAAAATATTGTAGTTGATTATTGAACGTTTAAAATTATTTATTGCAAATCACCTTGTCCCGTGGTCTTCGTACGCTTCCGAATATTCACGTGATTAAATTTTCCAAGAAAAAGAAAGAAAAAAGGCATAAACATTCATAGTTCTGTTCATCTATCGTCACGCGTTAGTCGTTTTAGTAGACACTTTAGAGATTAAGGTAGCACGTAGGCGTAATAAGGTTCATTAAAACGAGCTCTAATGACTTCCAACGAGAAGATCTACTCCGGTCGTCAAAAAGTGTTGTAACGAAAGAATGGAAGCTCGTCGAATCCTCTGGTTCGACGTAGAGCGGAATAAGATAAAAAGAAATCGGACGGTTTCCTAAGGAAGCCGAGAAAGCGAGAGGTTATTAAAAGAGAAAGAAACAATGCGCGTTCGCTCTTTGAACTTCGATCGAAAAGGGAGAAGAAAGAACGTGAACTTAGATAGAACTACACTACTACAACCGGCATGCGTAATAACGAAAGAATGGAAACGAGAAACGTGTGGAACCAGTACGAATCGATTCGCGTACGTGTGTTTGCGTGTGAAAATGGAAGTGAGAGAGAGAGAGAGAGAGAGACAGAATGGTGTATTCTAAGCGTCTCGTAATAATTAAGGATGAAAAAAAAAAAAAAGAAAAGAAAACGTAAAAAAGTAAAAAAGAAATGAAACATACGACTGCACTGGAGCGACTCGAGCGAATCGCAGAAAACGGCCGATTTTGTAATCCGTCTTTTTTTTTTTTTTTTTTTCTTTTTCCACGTTTGTTTAACTCTTCCGGGCTTCGCAGTGACACGCGATATTTTATAAACATTCAACAATCCTAGAGTTAAACGAGAAGCGCGACGTTAACCCGTTAATGGCTTAATTTCCAACTTCTTTTTCCACGCAATCTGTGACGTCAATTTTGATGTGACATTAATCACGACAGAGCGCAATAGCATTCACTGATTGAACGAAGATCAAGCGAGGGAAGCAATTTTGTGAATTCCACTGAATTTCAAAACTGCCCCCTTATACGAAACACGTGAAGTATCATTTCATATTACAATTGTCCTTTGTCGATCTTTCCTCGCTGTGTTAACGGGTTAAAACAGCTCGATAAAGTTTTCCACGCGTTGGAGAACAAGATGGCGGTGTCACGATGTCCTCGACGAGTTAACCCACATTCGGTGATTTCGAATTCGCTCAGGTCGACCGATAGAGTTAAGCTGGCTAATTTGGTTACTATTATATTGACGACTAGAGGGAAGAAAAAAAAAAAAAAACAGAAAAAAACGTCGGAGCAAGCTCGGAGCGGATGTTTCGTGCAAACGCAACTGGGTTCGAAGTCCGGTCGTTTCCAAAGAGTCGCTAGGCGACGTTTAAAAAAAAAAAAAAAAAAAACCTAGAACCTTTAAAAACGGGGAAAAACGAAGAAAATAAATTAAAAAAAAAAAAAAAAAGTAGAGGTAGCTAATTAAAAGCCAAGAAAACGACTCGACTTTTAGGACGCGCGTAACGTACACGCGAACCCTTGCAAACTCGCGTAAGGAAAATAACTATTCGAGAAAATAATATATTGCCCTGGCATCGGGCAATATATTACACCTTTACGATGAAAGATAATTTATTATATTAAAATAGCGTAAATTATTGTATAGACAGCGATGAAACGTTGCACCATGTCGATCAGCAATAAGAAAATGAAAAGGTTTTGACGAGAAGAGGAATTCGTTTTGACGAATCGCGCGCCCATTGTCGCTGCGCGCTAAAACACGAGAAATTCGAGGTAGACGAGTAGAAGTAGAAAAACAAAAAAGAAATGAGAGAGGAATAGGGAGACAAGGAAGAAAGCAGGCGAAAGTGCAATGTTTTATTGTTAAAAATTTGACGCGCGCGCGCGATGCACGGAACGCGCCCAGACGAGCGGTGTACACTTCGAGGAAAAAGTCTTCATACTATTTACATAATTGCTTTATTGTTATACGAACATTGTAAACGATACATTACGATTACAAGTAAAAGAATATTAACCCGGCGGTATCCATCGATTCTACCGGCGGTTTTAAGCCGCGTCCACGAAAATCGCTGCGTGTATCTTGCCGAAATATTTTTCACGCGATGATATATATACACAGGGATCGATCTCCATTTCTCGACACTTTGTAATTAATTTCCCAATTTTTGGAAATCCGAATGCTTTAATGCCGAAATTCATGCCGATCTTCGTTTTTCTACCACGTTAACAATAATTCTCGACCTCTTGAAAGGTAACTGCGTGCAATTGAAGTGATCTCCAGGATCGATGAACAAGCGAGTAAGATTTGGAGAAAGAAATGTGCAAAGTGCGAGAAGAACGATCCCCATGAATCTACGTCAGGTATTCCCCAAACGACTGCACTGGTTATGTCCACGCATAGAATTTTGCCGCTTCCCCGTGAGGACGCGCCTTAAAACCGCTGGTACGTGGTTGTAGCTATTACACGAGATACGTTTCACATATTTACAAAAAGGCGAAGCATTTTAATTCACGGGAGATGAAAAGAAAATGTTTTACTTTCCCTTCTTTTTCTACATACTTTGTATATTCCCCAGAATAACCATCCATTTTAGAAAGACGGTGTGTAATTATCGACTGGTAAAAGGAAAAAAAAAAAAAAAGAAAAAGAGAATTATTAACGACTAAACACGTTCATTTTACTGTTAATCAACCAGATTTTATTGAACCGAGTGCGTTACTGTTAACGACGATTAATTCGTCGTCGTTAACATAATAATCTTCGTAACGATGCGACTCGATTTAACTTACTCTAATCGATCTATCCTTCCCCCCCCCCCCCCCCACAGCCATCAATCAAGAACCTCACTCTATCAACGAAATAATCGTCATCTCAAGTCATCTCGAATTTTAGAATATGTTTCTCCTCTTGGATTTCTGTAAATTTCAGACTTTAAAAGTATTTCACTTTAGATGTTTAAGAGATTCCTTTCCTGCTTTATCGACAGAGTCAACAAGGCGATCGTTGTCGATTCTTCTCTTTATTTTTTTATTCGTTTAGTTTAGAATCTGCGTTCCGAGAGATGTTAAAGACTGTAACAAACACGAAATCGAGCCGCATCGTTTTCATCGACATTATTATCGTCGTAAAGATAACGTATAGTAAAACCTCGCAAATCTGTCGACGTTGGTGAAGCAATCAACCGGTTTCTTAGAGACTATAGAGAGGCAAGGGATTGCGCCAATAGAGAAGTACAAATTATTAAATGGAGAGAGAGAGAGAGTGAGAGAGAGAGAAAGGAAGAAAGAAAGAGAAAAAAAAAGAAGAACCGTAAAAATGCGAAAAATAAAATCAATCATTCGAGAATGAGATAATTGTGACCAATAACGAATGAGGTGTAACGTCTGATTGTTTAGTTTCATCGCTTTTTATTCATTACCTTTGATTATATTATTGCTTGTAATAATTCATTCGAGATACCTTGAATACAAAAAAGTAATAAAGAATGTTAGCCCGTCTCTTGTCTTTCTTATCCCATTCCCTACGATTTATTTGTTTTATAATGATAATTTATTTTCCATTTAATTTACAATTCCTATTTCTTTCGTAAAATTTGTTGTATCGTATCTAATGTAATTTCAATTAGATTCAAATTCATAAAATGAATATCGTTTTGGAATCTCTAAGATTATATAATGCGCTAACTTCAGGATAAAGTAACTAGAATTCACTATTTAGAACAAAGTTTTAAACTAATAGAAAAAATTTGTCTTTTCTTCTTTCTTTTATGATAAATGATAATTAAAAAAAAAAAATAAATAAAAAACGATATTGATAGACAGTAAATCTTTGATTTACTTTCTATTAGCTTTTGTATTTGAATAAAGAAATATCATCAAAGCAGCTATTACAAATAAAAGTATCAATTCTTTATTGAAGTTAATATTTCTATTAAAAATTGAGATGAAAATAAATTTTTTCTACCATTATCCTTTTGTCATAAATACCAAGTTGTAGTTCAACTACTTCCGTCCTTTAATTCCACATACTAACCTGTATTTCCTAAAATCTCCATCGAAAAATTTTTGATCATTCTCTCTCGCAATGAACCTATGAAATCAGACTCCAAGCGCAAAGAATTATCGAATTAAACCGTAATTTCGCAACAGACCAATTAGATCAATAACAGTTCTCACTTGACTGGTTGTAAAATATCTGCGCGTCAAATAGGTTAGGTTCAAATGAAATTAACTCGTGCAGAAACTATAGTTCCCGTGCTTGTAGTCACGAGTATAAAGTGCCATATTGCAATGATAAGAAAGATTTCTCCACACCCTGATATGAGACCCTTGAATCATTTGATATAAACGGTCGATCAGTGTGTTTAAAGGGAAAAATGGCGGTGAGTTCGCCTGTCAGTCTGGCAGGCCACTGACAATAATGTAAGAAGTGGGTATCGCTGTACGCCCACATGCCTATTGAATGCCGATAAGAACATAGTGGATTTCTTGTTAAGCACCGCATGTGCCGCACACAGTCACCATGAGTATTTTAAGAAAAAGGTAATTATTTATTCGGAAATGTTAATTAATCTGAGAAATTTTTAATCAGATAAACTTGTTTTTTCTTTTCTTTTTTCTCTGTTTTTTTTTTAGATTAAACGAATTCGATGATGCACTGAACGCTGAAGAAATAGATCTCATTAATCTTAAACGATTATGCTTCCATGGTATGTAACTTAATATATGTATATGTACTTTTTAATTTTTGTTTGTGTATCACATTGGATGCTGTGTTAAATGAATAGTCCGAGTTTGTTATAAGAGTAATAATTGTTTTCTTTATTTTGCTTCAGAGCTTACTATATACGTATCTAATAATTGATCGTTGATCTTTTAATCTTCTTTGTGTGTTGCAGTGGATGCTGTACTAACATAAGTGGAAGACTAAGAGTCATAGTGATGTAAGTTAGTCTATTGCTAAGTTTCATGAAATAGTACTTATTTTGAATCATGAAACATTCTGGCAAAAAGTACATTAATGTATGAAATGCAATGAAACTAGAACAAGATATATTTAAAAATAAAATATGTAGTTGAATTTTGTCACTTACACCACTATGATAACTTTCACTTAGTTTTATTAAAGCATAGTACTTGATAATTGATGATTCAATGTTTACAGGGATACCAGATGAAGGAGGTTTAAGACCTTTATGTTGGAAACTTTTATTAAATTATCTACCTTCGACACGAGCCAGTTGGTCAGAAACCCTTACTCGTAAAAGAACGCTTTATAAAACTTTTATTGGTACAGTATGATTTTTCTTTTCAATTCGTAACAAATGTAATAAGTACGATTTTATAAATTTTCTGATTTTTATATTTTGCAGAAGATCTCATTGTCACACCGGGTGAAGCAAATAGTGATGGAGAAAGGGTAGATGTTACACTTCACGATCATCCACTAAATTTAAATCCTGATAGCAAGTGGCAAACTTACTTCAAGGACAACGAAGTTCTTCTACAAATAGACAAAGATGTTAGGTAAATTTTCAACTATATGCAGCAACAACTCGGTACATTCTAAAATATAAAATGAGTTATATTTGTAGGAGATTGTGTCCAGATATATCATTTTTCCAACAAGGTACAGATTATCCACGTAAAGAGATTGTAAATGCTAGTGGACAAAGGCGTTTACACCATAGAGTACAGCACACAGTTTTAAGAAGCGCAAATGTAGAGAGGAAGGGACTTGGTGTAACTAAGGTATTTACATTTAATAATATTGTAAATAAGAAATTATACTAACGCCGATTCTCGTATTCTTATTGCGGATGGGAAGCAGCAGGTAACACCGTTTAACTATTTTGACTTGTTATCTTAAATTAGTGTGGTAAAAAAACTTTTGTCATTATAGATAGCGGTATCTGTTAGAAAAGCTACAGAAGATTATGCACCACTAGCTGAAGGTGGTGAAGCTCATTGGGAAGTTTTAGAAAGAATACTTTTCTTATATGCCAAATTAAACCCAGGACAAGGATATGTGCAGGGTATGAATGAAATTGTTGGCCCTATATATCATGCATTTGCTTGTGATCCTGATCAAACGTGGAGAGGTAATTATTGAAAAGTGCGTTTTTAAAATTAATTATATTAATGTAATACTTTTTATAGAGCACGCAGAAGCAGATACATTTTTTTGCTTCACTAATTTGATGAGCGAAATTCGCGACTTCTTTATCAAATCATTGGACGAAGCTGAGTTTGGGATAAACTCGATGATGAGTAAACTTACAACTCAAGTGAAGGCTAATGATCCCGAAGTTTGGGTGCGTTTAAATCAACAAGAATTATGTCCACAATATTACAGCTTCAGGTAAGCTAACATGAATTTTTTTTCATAAAAAATATTATTTTTATTAAAAATTAAAATTTTTCTGCAGATGGCTGACGCTTCTTCTCTCGCAAGAATTTCCATTACCCGATGTTATGAGAATTTGGGATTCTCTTTTTGCTGATGAAAACAGATTCAGTTTCTTAATACATATTTGCTGTGCCATGATCTTGTAAATATTTCTCAGAATAAATTTTTATTTCAAATATAAATATAAGTTAAGCACGTGAAACTTTCTAGGCTCTTGAGGGACCAATTACTTGTCGGAGATTTTGCTACAAACGTTAAACTTTTACAAGTAAATGATATTTTCTACGTTCGAAGGAAAAAAATGTTTTAAAAATGTTATTGAATTTAATGCAGTAATATTCATTCTAATTTTATTTCAGAATTTTCCTTCGGTGGACATTCAGATAGTACTTTCTAAGGCAGCTGCATTGGCAGGCAAAAGTCTCAACTCACCATAACGTGTAATTGTACAGCTTCAACAGAACTGAAAGTATAGGCGAAACGTCTGGAATGGAGTGCTTAAACATCTTTCAAAGGTATATTCCTACGGCTATTATTTCCATTTATTTTTTGTAATTTCTTTCATTTGCTTGTCTCTACAATACAAATTGTTATCTTACACATAGGCCTGAGCATTCTTACGCGAACAACTTATCAGAATTAGAAAAAAAATCGTTCGCATAAATATATACATATATATATACACACATATATATTGTAAGCGTCGTATGCGTGTGAAAATCGTTGAAAAGTAAAATGATTTTAAACAACGTTTTATACTCCCAAGATATAAAAGTTTTTCCATTTATATATAGGAGCTCGGGTTTCATAGGATCTGAATTTAGCTCTCTGTTTCTTTAACTAACGAAATAGAGAGATACCTTTAACCCTTAACAAAAAAAGAAGTAAGTCGTAAATTTAACGACTTCTATTGCATTTTTGCAAATATATTCATTTATTTGTTATTAATAAGATTTATACATAAACTTTTCTTTTCATTTTTTTTCCCTAGAATGTCGATACATTACACTATGTTTCTATTTAAATAAACAAGTTTAATTAGATATTAGATAAGAATGTTATGTTTTAAAATTTTAAGTTATACTATACATGTTATTATTATTTTCTTTTTATTTGTTTTGGTTAATTGGTTAAGCTATACATATCCATATACCTGTAAAAGAAGGAAGCAAATTTATTTTTAAAAAGTAGACATTTTTTAGTAGGAAAATCTTTTTGTTAAGGGTTAAGAAAAACATATAGAATTGTGCTGTGAATGAAAAATTCAGGCATATTAAAGATCTAAATGTTGTTATGTCCAAAAAGAGGAAAAAACAAATGTTTGGATACTCGAAGAGAGCATTTATTCGTAAGTTGAAATTTCATAAAAATTTCTTAACGAACAAAATGTGAAATTAGTTATTAAATAAATGAAAAAAAAAAGAATTAAAGAAGATATTGTGTAAATGCGTATTGTGTAATACTGGCTGATACACATTTTGTAATGATTAAACAGTAATAGATTATGATCGTTTATACGCGCAATAATTACTGTGTTTAAGTGAAATATTATATTTTGTAATCTTATTTTTGTAATGACCTGCGTCGTTCATTCTGCGTTTATAAAATAATAAAAAATGTTATATTTGCATAAATTGTTTTTTCTCCAATAATTATTCTAATTATTTCACCTAAATTTCCATTCATCGTTGTATTAATTTATTGATCAGATAAATTAAGAATGAATCGTATATTCTGAAGTATTTAGCAAAAATTAAAGGCTACGATCATTGACTAATTAATGGTATGATCTTTTACCACAGACGAGATATATGAATATACCGCTTCTATAATATTGAAATAAAACAAAATAGCGCTGCTACCGACGAGGTATATGAATACACCCAGCACCTTACGGGTTTCGTGGCCAGGAATCTGAATTACCGACATAGTAAAATGTGACTGGTTTCTTAGCGCACTCTACATTTAAAGAACGGTGAATTAGGGAATTACACCAACTAAAACGATCGAGGTTGGTCAAGTAGTGAATGCGCCAAGAATATGATCTTTTAAACCTAATTACAGTCAAACTTTCAATACCGAAATGTGAAGCTAAGTAACTAATCGAAATCATTTCACTAGATATATGTCAGAAAGAGCTCTATCCATGTTTTAAGGATTTATCACGACTTTCAAATATGTAATGAATTAAAAATTTCTAATTACAAATAAACATTGGAAACCAAAACAAACAGACCAGTATTTGCAAACAAAGCGAAATTTCAAAGTTTTCGGAATTCCGATTGCAAATTTTTGAAAGTAAAGTGTGTTTACACCAAAACAATGTAAATAAACATTGGAAACCAAAATAAACAATCAAAAAAATGCAAATAAACATTGAAAACCAAAATAAACAGACCAATGTTTGCAAACAATGCGAAATTTCAAAGTTTTTGATATTTATACATATATATATATTTTTTAGTTGTTGCAGTTTATTAAGTAATCTATTACGCAATCAAATCATCTACAACACGTGTCGACAGTTCATACTGGGTAAGTATTGGTAAGTACTCGTATGTTAACATAGTTTTAAGTGAATTATTATGAAATCATTTCTAACACTTGTGAATAATTCATGAAAGCAGGGTAAGTATAGGTAAGTATACTTCCACTCGAAATTCCGAAAACTTTGAAATTTCCCTTTGTTTGCAAACATTGGTCTGTTTATTTTGGTTTCCAATGTTTATTTACATTTTTTTGATTGTTTGTTTTGGTTCCCAATGTTTATTTACATTTTTTTGATGTAAACACACTTTGTTTTCAAAAATTTTCGAAAATTTTCAGTCGGAATCTCGAAAACTTTGAAATTTCGCTTTGTTTGCAAACATTGGTTTGTTTATTTTGGTTTCCAATGTTTATTTACATTTTTTTGATGTAAACACACTTTGTTTTCGAAAATTTTCGGAAATTTCAAATCGGAATTTCGAAAACTTTGAAATTTCGCTTTGTTTGCAAACACTGGTCTGTTTATTTTGGTTTTCAATGTTTATTTACATTTTTTAATTGTTTGTTTTGGTTTCCAATGTTTATTTACATTTTTTTGATGTAAACACACTTTGTTTTCAAAAATTTTCGAAAATTTTCAATCGGAATCTCGAAAACTTTGAAATTTCACTTTGTTTGCAAACATTGGTCTGTTTATTTTGGTTCCCAATGTTTATTTACATTTTTTTGATGTAAACACACTTTGTTTTCGAAAATTTTCGGAAATTTCAAATCGGAATTTCGAAAACTTTGAAATTTCGCTTTGTTTGCAAACACTGGTCTGTTTATTTTGGTTTTCAATGTTTATTTACATTTTTTAATTGTTTGTTTTGGTTTCCAATGTTTATTTACATTTTTTTGATGTAAACACACTTTGTTTTCGAAAATTTTCGGAAATTTCAAATCGGAATTCCGAAAACTTTGAAATTTCGCTTTGTTTGGAAACACTGGTCTGTTTATTTTGGTTTTCAATGTTTATTTACATTTTTTTGATTGTTTGTTTTGGTTCCCAATGTTTATTTACATTTTTTTGATGTAAACACACTTTGTTTTCAAAAATTTTCGAAAATTTTCAGTCGGAATCTCGAAAACTTTGAAATTTCACTTTGTTTGCAAACATTGGTCTGTTTATTTTGGTTTTCAATGTTTATTTACATATTTTTGATTGTTTGTTTTGATTCCCAATGTTTATTTACATTTTTTTGATGTAAACACACTTTGTTTTCAAAAATTTTCGAAAATTTTCAGTCGGAATCTCGAAAATTTTGAAATTTCACTTTGTTTGCAAACATTGGTTTGTTTATTTTGGTTTTCAATGTTTATTTACATTTTTTTGATTGTTTGTTTTGGTTTCCAATGTTTATTTACATTTTTTTGATGTAAACACACTTTATTTTCAAAAGTTTTCGAAAATTTGCAATCGAAACTTTGAAATTTCGCTTTGGTTGCAAACATTGGTCTCTGTAGTTTGATATCCAATGTTCATTTGCCATTGTTTTCAGAAATTTACTTATCAACTAATTGTTCCTACAGTTCAGTTTAGATCGTGAAATAATGAAAGGAAAGAAATTTGCACAGTCTAAACTGAACTGTAGGTTGCGTAGTTCTTAGCTTGATATCGTTTTACAAACATTAATGTTACAAACATTATTGTTTTACAAACTTTAATGTTTGTAAAACGATAACAATTACCAAGACCCACCACGTGGAGGTGACTACGCACGGGTCTCATTATAACGTATTGTAAATCAGGACTGTTTCATATATTTCTCACACAGGTTTCAACTTGTATTGAATTTAAGTAATTTGTTAGAAAGAGGAATGGTATTCGTAAAATAAGGCATAATTGTTTGATCGATCTAACGACTAATTTAAGATATTGAAGAAATATTCTTGTTTGACTAATTAATAGTAAAGGACTAAATTATTTTCCAAATTATAGATTCAAAGACAAATTCTGAATAGCAGTATTATTGTTTGTTAGACTAATATTATCTATGTATATGGAGAAATATAACGTATATCACGGTAATTCTTAAACTATGATAACTGATAAATTATATCTTGTACGACTACCATACAAGTCATGGAAATTGAACTCGTATTCATATTTCAGGTTCAAATAATCACGATCAAGTATTAATCCAACACCAAAGAAATCAAACTATGTAACTTACCAATCGTTGAAGTCAGAATTGTAGATTGAGGTTTGGTTGCAGACATAATATTTAAAATTTGTCTGTTAAATTTTGGTCGATGTAGACACGATGGAAGTTTGATTGATAATGAGCCTCATTACCGCTCAAGGTTAATCGTATGTTTCATTCGTCAGTGATCCGAAACAGTTGATAATTTTTTTTTTTTGGTATTTCGAAACAGGTTTTCTATTATACTAATCAATAGTTTTTAGATTTCTAGATTGCAAGGTTACACTTTCATAAATATGTTACAACTTCAAATGTAATAATTTATTAATTTTTTTATCTATAACTGGCTAAAACTAAATTTACACTTTCATGATATTAATTTTTATGTTATATTAATTTTTATGCATTGATGTATATTAAATAGAAATTTATCTAGAGGAAAGTTATGTAGTCGAAAATCGACTCTACTCGGAAAATGGTAAGTGGGCCCTCCAATCGTAGGCAGAAAAAGTACATTGTATGTTAGGTCTATTCATATACCTCGTTTGTGGTACTGTGGTGTAAAATCTACCTATGTCGATATAGTAGAGTTGACACAAAAATGATATTGGAGATCCGGTCTATTATCATTGACTATATACCATTTGAGTACAGTCACTTACTACATTATCAACTGCTTGTGACATTATCAACTTGATACGAATGATCACTAATTTACCTACTGAATGTATTCCTTTTCTGCTCACGCTAGATGCGCAATTTAAATGAAAGAAATGTTACGGTCAGAACTTGAAAAAATTAAACTTCAAAAAAGATACTCCTTCCTACATATTTACTGTTCTTTACGTATGTACTTGTTGCTTATCGATGAAAATATTATTTAAAGATGAAACTTCTGAGAATAGTTTATGAAAGCAAGTATACCGAAATATTCCTAGAAATGTAATTCGTGAAACTTCAACTCTCAATTCAAGACTTATTACGTTCAAATAGATTGATTATATTTAAAAAATTCAGTTGAAATTTCTACTCTCGACAGTTCGCGACACGGCTATCATCTTGAAGTTCATGGATTATCGTATTTCACCAAATCCATGAGATTCTGTTTGAAAGAACGAGTCCTGGTTCGGAGTTGAGAGTGCTGGAACCGGTTGCTCCGGGATATATCTTCGCTTAAGACAGCCCATCGAGAAAATTCCCGAAGGTTGTACCCATACGAACATTGAAAAAGGATCAAACGGGTGTGTTCCAACATCTGCGTCCTCATAGGCGGAATCAAATGGCTGAATCTCCAATAATCTATCTTGCGCTTCGTGGATTTATAATCAAATTTCAAACATAAAACGTTGACATAAATTAGCGTGGACAGTCTTATTGTAAGCTACCGATCAAACATAACTGTGTAGGATATTTCGACTTAGGAATTTCAAATGTATTTTTCTATGGTCGTAACTTTTTTTTCTTCTTTTTCTTGATCCGGGAAATTAGAGATACTAAGATGAATTACTTATTCTGGGAATTTTTTTAACGATATTAACGATGCCCGGTATGTTGCAGACTGGACTGATTTGTTCAGAAATCTATCACAAAATGGATATTCAATGTCACTGGGGCACCTTGCACATTGCCAGATAATCCCTGCGTCAACACTCCATCAGGATTTGCCATTCGTTAAACAGAACACGCTATTTGTACATCTGGAATTCATGTAACAACCGATTACCAGCCGTCTTTGTAGGTTGTTCCATGTTGTGAAAAATAAAAATTGAAAGTATACAATAAAATTCGTTTGTACGACCATTTCTCGTCTTCGAGAAGGTAAAATTTGAAACTGTGCCAAAAATATACGTGTATGACTAAACGTAGAAAATTTCACTCTAAATCTTCCATTTTCCTTACTTTCGCTTACAGAACAATCTCGAAGGTATAGAAGAAATTCTCAAGTTCGATTTTCCCGAGAACGAATACTGCTGACTGGTTCTTAGTCGTAGAATCAACACGTTGCCGACGCTTTTCTTGGCGCTCGTCGTAAAAATAAGTAACAACGAATAATTTTTATGCAATGCATAAATATCTTTCATAGTACAAATATAATTCATAGAATAACCGTCCTCTAGATTTGTTAGAATTTGACTGTCCTAATAATGAAATCCTGCCTGCAGGATTTCACCTTTCAGTCTTCGAAATACCAGACTCTTGCACTCTAGTTAATCGTCGCTGGATCGTTTCAATTGTAACGCTAATTCTACAACCTCTCGTCACAATTGTAACGCGCCGTGAAGTCAAAATTTAATTCTGACGATGGGCCTTCAGGGTTCGAATTAGCCAGCATCAGGACGACTTTGCAAACTACTCAATTTACAGCGTCGATAAATATTTGCGTTGATGTTGCCTGTCAATAAGCCGATGATTCCCGATCCATCCCTTTTCACCGAGTCAAAACAGCCATTATAAATTATAAATTACCGAGGTGCCCCCGACGGGATACAATGAACGTTTTTTCAGATATTTTTTTTTTTTTTTTTTTCCACCCGCATCCTCTTGTCCTTGCGGTGTTTCGTTGGAGCGCGTTCAACGCACAACGTGCTATCAGCCAATCGCACGACGCTTTTATTTTCGAAATGAACTGTACTTATGGCTGCTGTACATTTTCCGTTCTGTGCGCCAAGTTCGAGCGACGCCGGTTCGCTTCAGGTTTTCAGCCATTTTCTCTCTCCTTGAAGCAAGGCTCGAGCAAAACCGGTCGTAAAATTTTCGGCGGGGGGAGAGTGGGGAGGGATGTGAACTGCCCGCGCAGGGCAGGTTCGGAAAATTACAAACGGTACAAACCATGCAATAAAATCAATGTTGTTTAAATGCGGTTTGAAAGCGTCGTGCATTCCTCGGCAAACGGAGGGAAACGTGGTTGCCTAAGGGTCCCCGGTCTAACCTAACCCCTAGAACAGAACGAGGGTTTAATCTTTGCGTAGCCAGTGCCTTCTCGAGTTTCTTCTGTTTGTTTTGACAATTTTGCATTATTTTTTTCTTCAACGGTCGCCCAGTACCTCCGGGGTATTAAACATAAAGGTCCGTCATTGTTCATTTCTGTCTAACCATTTTCGATCTTACTCGTTTCAAATTCTTCAACGCGCGATGAACGTGTATTTTCGGCACGTTCTGTGCATTTCAAAATTTCTTGACGAACGACATTTTTCTACCTTTTTTTTCTTCTTCTTCTTCTTCCTTTTACTTGTCAGATCGTAGTAAAATTTTATAGATGCACGTTTACCAACTGGCGGAGATGGAAAGACGAGAATTCGGGACGACAGAAATGGTGTTGCCCTCCCCCTTCCCTCCCCCCTCTTTTTCACTCACCCTGGTATGTTGCACGAATTTATCTGTTTCAAAGGTGTTTTTATATTTAAAATTGTGTCGAATCTATCCGAAGCAATCCTTTGGATTCCGTGTTTCCTTTTCAGGCGCCATTTTCCAATTCCTGCACGGTAACTTTTATTCCAACAACGTAGACTTTACAAATAAATTTCTTTCAAACGCTTCAACATTTGATTCTTCTTTTGCACTCGCTTTTGCTGTGTGGTGTTTAATATGAAAGAAACTTATTATAATTGTACGAATGATTTTGCATAATTTTTCGCACATAATTTCATTTGATTTAGTCCAACGATAACTGGTTAATGAATACACTGAATAACGAGCTGTAAATTAGGAGAGACGAAAGAAATAGGTACATACTAGACTCTAATAGGTATATATAATATAGGTCGTTATAAGTATGATTATATCCATAAATTTCTTTAATACGTGTACCATGTTTTTTTGATCACTGTTAACTGAAATTTTATCTAACAAAAGTTATAAAACGAAATATAATAAAATAGAATACAATTCAAAGAATCATATTTATTTATTTACTGATGTTAGCATACTCTATTGTTCCATTATTGTATTTAATGTTCCATCAGTATTTGTACTTTCGAGCTCGTAAAGGTATATTTGTGAATACATACTGAGAGTAGAGTGAAATAAACTCTTTGTAATCATTCATCCATTGCTGGACCGTTTATTACTTTGTCATTACTTTATCACCCGGCCTAAGTTATTGTTACAGAAGCTAATGAAGCCTCTTTGTAAAATTATCGTGCCATTCGAGCTGTTCGTTTTCTTCATGCCATGCTTGTACAATCGGTGAAAGTGATAGACAAGTACCTGCGTACTTCATCTCTGACAAAATTTATTATACGTTTCCTTTTCCCCTTATTCTTCGAATAATCGGCATTTCGATTAATTAAATTTAACCAAGCCTTTTCGTCGATATTTTTTACCCAGTCGATATTTTACTTTCCGTCGGATCATCACGAATTGATGGTGACGTCACGATTTGATCGTGCAGATGTATAATAATCACGCGAGCGTAGTTCACTTCACGAGCGCCATGAAGACGAAGGGCTTTTAGGTACTAATTTTATGTAAAGTTACGAGACGCTGCGATGCCCCGACGTGCCATTCATGCTTCCCGCTGGTGCCATAATCAAGAGTTTGCCACGCTGCGGCCGCTACGCTGCAGTATAACTAAATGTTCTGCAAGGAAGAATCGCGGATAATCAACACGCTCGGACATACTAACATCTTTTCTAACTCGGCCACCAAAGGAATTCCATTTCAACTCTGTACTTTAACCTTCTCTCACGTTCGTGAGAATATTTAAACAGACTGCAGATTTTCACGATGCATGAAATATGTTACATATATATATATATATATATATATAACATGACAAGATGTATAAGTATAGCACATCTTCCTTTTTAAGGAAACACCATCTTACTAACTAACAAATGGAATACAGCCAAACATGTACAAAACGGAACTAATCCCATAAAAAAAAAGAAACTAGTGATTGCCGACAATCGAAATCCACACGATCTCAAACAATAATAATGTAAAAAATGAAAATAATTGTAACTGAACAATTAGACTCATACACACGGAACAAATAAAAAAAAAATTCCTTTTTCTTTCAATAGATGGACATATGTGTATATTTTATAAATGTAACTAGCTTTCATCTTAAATTGATCTGATCCGAGATCATTCTAGGAATAATTGTCATATCATTGTCAAATATTGCTTTTCAATTCAGTGTCCAAGCGGTGTCGAAGTGTGACAGAGTGAAACACGAAATTAAGTAAAGTGCATGCGCGCGTATTCGTCAGTGACGCGTTTATGGCGCTATAAAAAAAAAAAAAGAAAAAAATGAAAATAGAAAACATTTTTATGGTGTCGATCGTTAAACTCGACTTGGCGATGAAACATGGAGATGATCTTTCACGGATATGTACGTACATGTACACACACATACGTTTACGCGAAAATGAAAGAATTCTATAATTAACGCAGGTATGGTCGTAGAAGTCTCGAAATACAAAAATAAAGGAATCGATTGTTTGAGTTGACGACTCGTGATTTCTTCTTCTTTCGTTATAGTAAAATATTACACAGTAAATGATATTATTCAATATTACGCTTCTTTTCAATTTACCATATTTAATTCGGGCTCGACGAACTGACTCTGTCGTTAAATATTTTTCTTTCCTGTACTTTTCGTGCAATTATCGCGAGTGCCTCCTACGAGTGAAATTGTTCTTCGTCGCTTGGCTCTTAATGGGACGTGCGAGAGAAAACACACGTGTGAGAAAGAAAAGAAAAGAGAAGAAAAAAAAATGCGAGACGAGATAAGCGATGCAAACGATTTAAAAGCGACGGGCAGCGTGTCTCCAAACGGTATTACCGCGCGCTTAGAAGAGTTTTCAAACCGGTGACAATTTGCGTCAATCGTTTCTTTACGCAGATTACGTACGTAATCATTGAGAATACAATTAGACGATATGCGCGTCGCGTATCGCGTCGACTCGGCAATTTTATCGGCAACGAAACTCTAATCACCGACTTTGGTCGCTTACTGCGCACCTACGCGAAAACCTATCCGAAATATGTTATAATAATCCACGTTAATATCGAAATAATTCCTCTCAAAGTCGAGAAGATTTACTAACAACTATCAACTATCATTCTCGTTGAAACGTGTATTGTCGGCTCGCGTGTAAAATGCCAATTACAGATTAAAGTGTTGCAAGAAGAATTGTTACTGAGACTGAGGAATTGATCGACAGTATTTTTGTTCGATGACAGTTTTAATCTGGACTAGAGCAAAAAAAAAAAAAAAAAGAAAAAGAGAAAGAAACAATTATTGTCGATGAATCAGGCGTGTTTTCATTATTCACGGGTCTCATTTTTATAGACGACAATAAATTTTTACTAATTGCTGCTGGTTTCAAGCAAATAATCTATTTGCCTGGATAATAAGAAATGTACGAACAATTTGGTAAATTCAAGTACAGGTTGTAAAGATATAATGGTGTTACAATGTTAGGATCGTACTTTGGAATTTCTAAAGTCAATTCGTCCTATCTATTATTATGCCGGCTGTTATTATTTTACTACGATCCCAATCCTAAGTTTATTCCGTCGATTGTCAATATGTATTATATATGCTCCTTACTGCATTGTAATTGCAACAATGCAATTTATTTGTAATAATTTATTTATAAATAATTTTTATTTATTTATAATAATTATCAGCATATAGCTGTTACGAAAGATTCGATTGTGAAACGCCGTAAAGTCTTCATCACCGTGACAAACTGTACCAAAACGTGGTGAACTCTCTCGGGGACGAACAAATTTGAAAAGAAATCCTCGAGGGAAAATTTTGCTACAGGAAATTATAATGCGGGCCTCAGCAAACAAATAAAATTTTACCTTGCTTTTACCTTCAAGTATTTCTATTTAGAATTGTCTCCGGATTCGACACAATTTTTTCTGTTTTTTTAATTTATGTTTAATGTCGCATTTACCTTCTAGTCATTAGCGACGGTATTAGGTATTGTTCCCTTCTTTTCAAGACAAATATATTTTGTGGTAGATGTTCCTTTAGATAATTCAGAATATTTCCTATGTGTTTCTGCGACGTCAAGGCTACCGATGAAATTATTTTGTACTTTTGCCTTGGTACTTGCTGCATTCAAATACAAGATGATTGGTTGATAAAATTCGGTTATTGCATTGGTTACACATTGGGGGTTCTGTTTTTTTTTTTTTTTTTTAATAGATACTCATGTGTGAGTTTGCAGTGTCCTGTTCTAAGTCTTGTCATGACTATTCTGTCTTTCCTTTTCATATTGTGGGTAGGCATTGTTTGGCAGAAATCTTGAGTTATTTCACGTGTTTTTGTTTTTTTTGGAAGTGTTCCATATTTTATTCCATGAGACACAACAATTGTTTTACTGCAACGGCAAGATTTTTTATGTTCTTTACGGCAGATTTTCTATCCTACAGATTCACGAGTGGAAATATCCATTCCGTAGATTGAAAATTTTTTCCTCATTTCTCCGTAATTTCGTCATTACATTCGGTTTTCAACGTTCGAGTGATTTCATTTCTCCACGCAACAGAATCGTGAGTGATGTGCAGGTTCTCTACCGAGGGAATAATTTCAATGGTTTGGCAATATTTAAAAGAGATAAACACAAAATGGAACAGTTACCTTCGTGACACCTTGGTGACAGCTGTGATATTTAATTGAGAACGTTCCCAGCCGAACCTTCATTTTCAACGTCCAACGCGTTGAACTTTCTTAGGAACTTTCGGTCAATTTGTACCTCAAAATCGGGACTCTTCACCGGTGAAGTTCGTACAATGGGTACGGTAGGTACCTAATTCCTGTGTTGGTCTGTCTGTTCGAGGAAAAAATTTACGAGTCGAGCTGTTCTTGCGTTTGTCGAGGGCCTCGTTTATTCATGAAATTTTTCAAGGGAATAAGAAGGATCCGATTGTTCTTCGTTGGGTTATACGAAATCGTTTACAAACGTTACAACCTGACGTGGCAGTTTCGCTTTGAATTAAAAACAGCCACAGTCTCGAGCGTGATCGAAATGTACAAAATTTGAAAATTCATTATTGCATTCGTCAATGTACAATTTCTTTCCTTTCCTTTTTTTTTTTTTTTTTTTTGTAAAATTAACAAGAGTTTAGTACATCGATGATTTTTTTTTGAAATCTTTCGTTACAAATGCACGATGTCGATTAATTTCATATTTTTCTGCACCTATTTTCAATCAAGCATCGAGTTCTCTTGTTACATCCCATGCAGAAATTCTTCTGACGAACTTTCTAGAAGCACTTTCTTCGTCTCGAGCAAGTTTTTTTTTTCTTTTTCGTTCATTGCATCGAGTCATTTGCTCGTTGACGATTCGTCATTGTTGTGACCACTGTTGCTTGTTTGCTCGTCTTGTTCGTAAATTAACCGAGTAACTGCGTCATTTATTGCAGCCGCTGTGATCTGGGCGTCCCGACAACAACAGGGTTTAATAAAACCGTGTAAAGGATCTTTGGAAAAAGTTCACGCTGTGACGCCGCTTCACAATGTGACGACAGAGCATTCGACCATCAACAACAAACACCTTTTGTCTCGTTAGGGGTGTCCCATCCGTCACTCGGAGAGAACGTTGCGCAATATTGCGCAAATTGCTAGAAAATAAGCTCGATTACTACTGTGGATGTTTTTTTCTCTTCTTCTTTCTGGTCCTTATTTTCCACGAGCTTCACGGCTGCAACACGTATTCCAACACTGGTAGCCTCAAACCTTTATTCGAGACGTCGATGCTTGAACTGTACGTAATTTCGTACAAACAAAATCATAAAACAATAAATCCAGACTCATTTCTAGAAGCCTTTCCTTTCGTTTGGCTCGCAACCGTTCGTTTCATTCCTCCCCCGAGATGTTTTCACGCGTTTCGTCGCGTGGAGGACGCAGAAACACCCCTCTTCTCGGAGATGTTAGACACTGGACACGGGCACCTAACATTTTCGCGGAGAAACATTTTTCAATCGAGAGATTTGTCCTCACGACTGAATCTGATCGATCGAGTTTTGAAGCACGAGGTGTCGTTCAGATCTTCTGGGCATCAAAAAATTGTCGACATTCGCACACGAGTTTTACATATTTCTTGTTTATCAATTCAATGTAACCAATGTTATTTACGAGGATTTATAAAAAAAAGAAAAGAACAGCTTTTACAGTGAAACGATACACTGATTAGAAAATTTTTAATCAAAAATGTTCGGTTTGATGACAGGCAGTGGCATTACGAAGAGTATCTTCAAGACGCTCGTTTAAAATCCTTGTTCTTTTACTTTTTGCCTGCCTCGTATTGGGGAGAAATCTGCTCGCAAAATGTAAATGCTTTTCAAAAGGGACATCGTGAACATTCGAAATTGATGGAATTTGATTTAGTGGAAAACCACGCGTGTCCAGTAAACAGTGAGAAAATAAATATATATTTATTGAGAGACTTTACGTGGAACTATTGAGAGACTTTACAAGTTGTTTGGTCAGAAGAAGAAATGCGAATGAGCACGTGGAGCTGGCATGGCAACAGCGAAGGACACCCCGATGATACCGCCATAGCGGAACAATAGAAAAAATAGGAAAAATAGTTAAAAATAAGTGGCGACATTCCTGAGTTTGTTCCTAAAGGTCAACAATCGTTGATCACCAATAGAAATGGTGGTTGAAGTCATTCAAAATAATAAAATTTATTATTCAGTCATTCCAATTTTCAGACATTTTGAAGCCTCTTCGTTGTAACTTAATCCCTTAAAATTCCTTGACGTATGACTCTCTTTTTCCTTTCTCCGTTTTGTGAGGAAATGTCGAATATCAGAAAATGCGAAAACAAACGCGTGATTCCTTGTGAATTTCCATCGTCCAGGTCTATTTTGCGATTTATTAATAATTATTTATATTTAATTAATTATTTAGCGTAGATTCATATATAATTAAATATTTAATATCCGAATATTAATAGAAATCCTAATTGGATTTCCTAAGCCTCTTTTCTCCTACGAACAAATATTTTCTAAACAAATATTTCCTACGAACCTGAAAAGAACTGTACGATCCAGAGAGAGAGAGAGAGAGAGAGAGAGAGAGAGAGAGACAGAGAGACAGAGAGAGAGAGACGGAGACAGAGAGAGAGACAGAGAGAGAGAGAGAGAGAGAGAGAGAGAGAACGAAATGTCCTTGACGAATATTTTCTAGAAAAAGAGTGAAAAGGGGAGACGAGAAAGTGTATTCGTACAGGCAGAGAAGTTTCCAATGGAAATCGACAGGTGAGATCGGAAAAATTGTGTGCATTTGTTATGCTGGTCGATATTATGGCAATTTGTTGCCGTCGGCCAGAAGTTGTCAAGCTTGATTGACGAGAGATCACTTAGCCAACATAATCGACTTTTCAGATTATCAAGCCAACACCATCGAACTATCATATTCGGCTGCATTTCGACTTCGTACGTTTTAGTTGTCGTCGATTTGAACAAGTTACAATTAAGTTGGCTTGCCAACAAAAATTCTAATTCATTTCTTGATTCAAATCTTTTATAATTACAACATTAGCAGATGAATTTAAATTGTCGTCTGTCAATGAGAATCTACCCAAGTTGACGATATTTTCTCATCTCTCTGTTAAATTGGAAAAAATTTACAAGCGAAATGATTACTCTGTCTCGTTGAAAGAATTTCGATCGAAAGTTTAAATTTCAATTCGCGCGTGTATTCGAGGATCGATCGAAGGGATTGTTGATAGTTTTTCGCTACTCGCAAGAGCGTACAGTAGCGAACAACGAAATGTTACATAGATCATCGCCGCGTTCGTCACGCACCGGGGGCAAATTCTGTTGCTTTATTGCGTGGTCGTAACAAAATCATACATAATCAAGAACAGTATAACAATTATAAACTGCACCGGCGGCGAGTTCATAAATCAGCCTACCGTGAAAATGATTTAAAGCCATAACGTGGAAACCACGACTTATCGTTCCCTAACCGTGATTAAGATCGATGGTTATCGTTTATTACGTTTACATACGTATAATATATAATGTATTGCATGTAATTCACGGACAATTTCACACGGCTATGTACTATTTTTCGAGCAATAATAATCAAGATATCCATCGCTTATCAGCGTATAGTACTCGTATATTTCCTTCGAGTGACTCGAAACTCGTGTACCTCGCGTGTGTACGTGATATACCCGCTTCGCGAACACTTGTTTCCCATTGAATTAACCTAACAAAGCTGTAGGCACAGTTCAGCTGTTAGCTACTATTGAAATTTACGAGTGTAGATTGTATCTGCTTCGGAATTGATTTGTTAGATACTATTTACTTTACGTTCTCGCTGATAGCGAGATTTGAAAATTTCTACGAGCCTCCTCCGCCGAGTGAATAGGGGATAATAACGATTTCAGTGTCTCGTACGATCGAGCATAACATTTTCTATCACGTACTTTCATTCGCGCTAAGAAAACAATTTTTTTCTTTTTCTTTTTTTTTTTTTTTTTTTTTTTTTTTTTTGAGGAACGTATTTAACAAGCAACGAAATGAAAAAGAGACAGAGACAAGTGTTTATTTTTTTCCTTTTAATTGTACCACCTTTTCTACCCAATTATTGCAATAAAGGAACGTTGGTATATTTATTATACAGAATCAAGTCCATGGATAAAGTAGAAGAAAAGCAGAGAAAGAAATAATTATAATTTATATATTTATAAATTATTTATATAATATAAATAATTTATAATTTAATACTATAATTTAAACGATAATAATTAAAACAAACGGATATCTGATACAGTTATGTTTCTTGATTTAAACAGAATCGACGTTGACTTTGATTCAGAATTAAATTGTCTGACTGAATTAGGTTCTTAAAAATTGGACGTAACAAAAATTTGCGTCGCACGATACAAAAAGATGAGAAATATTTTTTCTAAACGCTTTATATTTTAAACAATTAACTCCAAGGTGTTGGCATGTTGTCATTCGCTGTGACCTTGAGCAGTCGTTTACCTGCGAGTCTGTTTCTCCCAATTCTTTTTTTCAATGTCCCCTGTCGATCATCTAAAAATCGTCTGTTTTTTCTATTGTTTTGGTCGACAATCATTACTATTACCGTCTACGTTGCTTCTTTTTTTTTTTAACTTTCAAAATGACCAATATTGCAAAACAATATCATACGAAACAGGGGGCGATTCAAGCTCAGCAGAATTACCAAAATGGTCAAAAATGGCCATTTGAATATCTTATAGATGTGAAACAGTGTATTTGGCGACTCAAATGATTCTTCGTAAAATATACGAATGAAAGCTCGTGTACCCTGTACTGTGTATTATAAAGATTTCCTGTTTCTTCAACGTCTCCGATGGAAATTTTCCGTCATTTTATTTTAATCGTCGGTTCTAGCGTTCTAGCGTTAATATCGACCTCTCAACGCCAGCGTCATTTTTCCAGTCGTTTAGGACATTTGACGAACAATACAGTGCGCAATATTGTACTCGATTCAAGCAACTGTATTCCGGAGAAATATCAAGGAAACATTCTTCCGTCAATTTATCATTCGTTCGCAGGGGAACTAACTGCAAGTCTTTAGGAACACTCTCGAAACGATTTTCCTCGAAAACTTACATCCACCTCGAACTGAAGAGTGTTGTCAAATCGTCAGCGGAATCAGCTGAAATCATTTTCCAATCGACAGTGAAACCCAACGTTAATAGACACGATCTCGATCTAACAGTAAGCTGATACGACTTTCTCGCAACACAGCGAGAGATTATTTTCACGGCGAAGAGCCGAGATGTCTCGCGCAAACACGCGAGAGAGATTCTTCCTCCAGCGGATAAATTTCCATAACTCGTCCGTGCGCTGGTAAACGGCGACAGGTGCGAAAAAAAAGAAGAAAAAAAAAAAAAAAAAGAAAAAATGCTGTCTAGTTCGGCCGTTCTCGCGTTCGCGAAAACGAGTGGGGATTTTCCAGCGATTTTATCATCCAACGACGGTTTCCGCCGGGGTCGGGAGCTTTGTTTGACGCCATTACAGTTAACGCGGGCCATACCGTTCGCTGACTGGCTGCAACCTGGCAACGAGAAGGGGAAAAGACCCGACCGTAGGCGTTTCCAACCGTATTTACTTCTTCGCAAGCTTCGTCGGGGATTGCCAGTCGTTCTTTAAATTTCGCGAGGTATACCAGTCGGGATTGTTGTTGACATTACCGCGATAATCCAGTGAGCTAGTTGGCGAGAAAGTTTGCGAGTTCTTTCCTCGAGGTCGAAAAATCCACCAGAGAAATATCCACCTCTTGCAAGTGTGTGCGTTCCAGACGTGCGATTCGCGCAACTGATAATGTAAAGAAACGCCGAGATGATCGAATGTGTGTACAACGCGTGCCATGTATCAACGTTAACACGCTGACGAGTTCCATAGATGCTAATGGTGACGCGAGGGATTCTTCTTCGAACGGCAAATTCTTGGTTGTTGCGCGACGATGAAGCAATTCTTCCCGAGACTCGAGATTCGTCGTTAAGGGCTATCGTTTGTTATTGGCGCCGTCGTCGGCTCGCGTTCGTGGATGGAAGGATTCTCAAATACGCGCGGTGTGGCTCGTCGCGTTCGTCAGACAGATCAAACGGCGTGGAACAATGACGAACAACCCTCCGAAGAGTGCGGAAACGCCGGACGCGAGTAGCGCCGAAGCGATGTCATACTACGGCCCGATAGTGATGTACAGGCAGCAGCAGAACGGAGAACAGCAGAACGGAGGGCAGCGGAACGGAGAGCAGCCGCTGGCGCAGCAAGTGCCAGATCAAGATGAGCCTGGACAGGTCCAACAACAGCCCAACACTGTCGACAGTGCTCACGATGCTCAGTACTGGTACAACTATCAGCACCATAGCCATTTGCACCCCCACCAGCCCATCTGTCCTCAGCAATACTTGAATCCGGTCGAAGTGATACCTGGTTATACCTACCCGCAAAATTATCCTTACGCTGCTCATTTGCAACATCAATACCAAACCCAGCCGGCGCATACACTGATGCAAGCAGCGAGCTCCGCCATTTCGGTGTGGAGCAACGGCGACAGGTCACGGTTGGTCAATCCCGAGGAGCCGAGTCCCTCGAACACCAACAATACCAATGGTAGCGATGATCCTACTACTTCCACGCCGTCCACCAGTTCGCCGACAAACAACGTCGACAAACAAAGTAACACTAGCATGTCGTCGAATGACAGCCCCACCAGCGGCAACAGCGGCAACAACAACACGACACCGGCGTCAATGGAACCGTCGACATCGGCGGGACCGGCATCGGTATTGGTACCGAGGAGATCGGCGCAAGGCAAAAACCCCTACGAATGGATGAGAAGAACTTCGTACCACAGTCAGCCGAATCATCCAGGTATATTAGAACCTATAGCGTTTTTATTCTTTTTTTCTAAAATCTGGTTGCATTAGATCTGGTCTGCTGTTGTCACAACGAAAAAGTTGGGAATTTCAATGTTCGATTATGCCTCGATGTTATTCGAGTATTCGAATTCCGTGAGTTATTTATTCGAGTCGTTGAGGATGAAATTTTGAATTGAATTGCAAACGTACGGGAAGCAACAGTGGCAAATCAACTGGTTGGAGATAGACAGAACTGCTTCGTTCGCCGAGGCAATGAGAGACAGATGTTCAAATTCGCGATGTTAGGTATATGTCGATGTATATACCGATTCTACAAAGTCGTACGAGATCCATCGTGCGACATTGCGTTGTTATTGATGTTAATACTGTACGAGTTTGAGAATCGCGCCGGCGAACGAGAGATTCGGCCAATAAATTGCACAATCTTCTTTAAACCTTTGATTATTGCGGCGAAATTTTACCAAATCGCAAGTTAAAAATTGCTAATTGATTCTTACCGGGAATATAGACTTTTATTGTTGGAATAAGCCAAGTCGTGTCAATAATTTTTTTCTTCTATAAGGTAAAATTTTGTAATGAACAATATTAGTGCTATATATATTATATATCAATACTGTATAATATATTATGATACTGTAGTAAATAAATATTATAAAAAGGTAGTAGTACAGAATTAAGAGACGTGCAAGCAATTTTTCTCGTTTTCTAGCACTCTCCAACTTTTCTTGACACGTTCAATGAAGAAATATCAACTTATTATACAGAAACAGGTGACAATTATTAAGAAGTAATGAGAAATCGGTAAATTTCGAATAACCGGTGAAGCGTATTTACGGTATTTACATATTATTGTAGAAGGATATAACATTTCACGACACAAACACTACTGATTCAGAGATCGAACATCCTAGTCTCATTATTATATTAACTTTGAAATCCGATGTTACATGTCGATTTATTCATCAATAAAGTTTACCATTTAGTGTTTGGTATTTAGTATTAGCAGAACAGAACGTTCGAATCTATTCCCATCGTTAAATAGTAATAAATATTAAACACTAAATACTAATACTAAATATTGAATAGTAAATTTTTGAATAAATCAATATTAAACGCTGAATGTTAATGCTAAATACTGAATAGTAAATTTTGAATAAATGAACATAACGTGTAGATTCAGTTTCGAAAATTCCAATTCAATACAATAATACGGGGCCTAATGATCCAACAAGCACGTTTCCTGAAGTTTAGTACAGAAACAGAAATTTTGATTTCGCGTGAAGCAATTTTATCGTCGAGTTAAGTCTCGCGAACTTTTAATTAAAAAACTTTGAGGTACTACGAGGAAATTGTCTTGAAATTTAGAAATTCACAGCTACATTGGAATTTGGAATTCACTCGAATCTTGAAACAAATACAGCGTGTTACGAACGCTTATACACTTTTATTACAATACAGCACGTCTGCACAAATGATTGATATTTTTCCATAGAAGAAACTTGATCTTTCACGTTGACATGTAAATTTATATTACACGTAGATCAATTGATTAGTTATAAATATATAACGGGGAAGATTTTGAAGAAAGAATCACGGAGAGAAGTCGGAGAACTTGGAGAGCAGTTTCGGTTTTAAACACGTCTCTCCGCAGTCTAGATACGGTGAACAATGTAAACACGGTAACAGACGAGCAAACATCTAATTGCTCTCAAATATTTGTGAGATAATCTCCGTCCTCTTGCTCGTCGCCTCGATTTCCAACCGGACCAACGAAACTATGAAACGCTACTCTTTCCAGTCCACCTAGTAATTACAAAAAGATCTTCTTTCGACATTTGTCTGTGACACGGAAACGTTTGAACGTTTCTAGAAACTTGCACGAGCACAAACTAGGAGGATTCTTATGAAAATGGTTCTTCCATTTTTATATGTCTGATTTATATAAAATACTTGGACAATGGCAGAAATTTCAAAGTGTGAAAAGTATCAAAACGCCTACGGTATTTCGTTGTAACGTTCTATCTTTTTAAATTTATTCGAAAAGTTTCGTAAAAAAATTTTCTGCCACGTGAATCGTGTCTTTGTACGTTACAAACTACTGAATTTTTGTTGTTGAATTGAAATTGCAGATTCACGTTTTCTAATTCGCGTGAATTTGAATTGTTTCGGTGAATCTCTCTGCGTGCTAATTCACGTACAATTTATCGTTTGTGTTCCTTCTTGCGTTACTGTGTGTACGTGTATGTACCGATAAACAAGATTTACGGCTTCTACAGAAAAATCAAAAGACGAGGAAAGAGTAAAAGGGTTCGGGAGAAGGGATTTGTCTAATATAATCTCGCGACGAAACTATCTGTAGTGAACAAAGTTACTGTAGATTATATTTAGACGAATATTTTCTATTCTTGCAGCATGCGACATAATTATGAAGTACAATATACATGATAATCCGAAGATTCACGAGCTATATAACAACACCGATGGTACGAATTACGAATAACAAATTGATGTCGTTACATTGTGCTATCTTATTTCATATATCGTTAATTAGCAACGAATGTAATCCAGTATTTCTTCTAAAAATCCTGTGTAAATATTTTCAAGAAAAGAAGAAAAAAGAACAATACGATTTTTTACTTTATCCTTCTGTAAACAGTCATACTCGAAAGAGAAAAAAGAAAAAAAGAAGACAAAAGGTTTCTCGGTAGAATTTTTCTTCACTTTTTATCCTCAGAATTCTAAATTTCTTTTTAAATTTACACTAAAATTCTAAAGTTCTAGAAAGAGTGTTGCATTGTTGATTTTACCACATACGAAAACTATTCTAAAATCGATTTTAAAGCAATTGATGTCTTACATGTTGCTAAAAAAAGAATTATGTTTCACGAAGGAATTGAATAAAAATACAGATTTATCCAGGATGTTTAGAAGAAATTTATAATTTTAATTTCAATCTTTTATCCATCTCTAGATTGCCTAGTCTGCATATCTTTCGTACGTGTAACGTACATGTTCGTGTCGTCGTAACGCAAAATGTTACAGACATTATAAACACATCCGATTATCAGTTACCACCATTTCATATTCGTACGATACGAACATTGACGATGACATTATTGCATGATACATAATGATTTTATATAAACTGCATGAAACGCTGATTTATACGCAAATGATCGAAATGTTTTCTACAGTTATGCGGCACGATTGTTTCTGCATGATGCCAGCATTGTGTGGCATTTATTACCGAAGTGAAAATTTATTACCGTAAAATTCGTAACGTTTGATCAAATTTGTCAGTCGTTCGAATTTATGGCAAAGAAATCGAAGGAAAATCAATAGATAAACTATTAATATATAATGTATATATTATAATAAATTATATATTAATATATAATAAATAAATTAATTTAAATTAAATTTATATAAATAAATGATTAACGTCAAACAAATCATAAAAATATTGCTATTTTATACATATTTGCTTTATGATATTATTGGATCATCTTTTAAAATATTAATTTATAGAATAGAACTTAATAGACCAGAAATATGAATTAATAATGATCAAATTTACAATTCTGCTTTTTAAATAATTTCTTCTTTTTTTTAAGTTATACCATTTGTAACTGGAGCATTTGGAAATTTTTCAATTCCATTGATACTAGGATCACCTGACATAGCATTGATACAATCGAAACGATCACGATTGGCAACGCGTCAGGATCGCGAGATACAAGACACTGCATTTCCTTAAGCTCAATTCCGCCCTCTTCGTCTCTTTCACGAGCCGCGTGACCTTTTCAATACCTTCCACTGGCTATTATCTCCGTTTTATGGTTATATTGCAGGCAAGTCGGGTGTCTCCTCACACGGACGAGTCTCAATATTATGTGTATTCTCGTCGTTCTCTCTCGTCGCCGCGCGATTTTTCCACGCGATTATTAGTTATAGTTGGCACGCTGGCTTCGGAACGACCGCGTTTCTCGCTCGAGTCGCATCGGCGGCACGGGAACGCGTTTTCACCCGTTTTTATTACTGGCGCCATTTTGGCCGCGTCTGACAAGAAACTACAGCGTTCTCCAACGGTAGATATTCTCGCGGAAATGGAGTCTTAACGTGGCGATCGTCGGCCCCAGTTGCAAAATTGCCGCGTCTCTAACTACAAGCACGAAGGAAATTTAAACAACAGTGCTTGCAATTGCGTTGTCGACGCGGTCTTTCGAAATTTCTGGAAAACTGAACTGCTCCAATTGCAACTCTGTAGTAAATTCTGTGTCCTCGGTGAAATTCAAAGGAAAAACTTGACTGAGACATTCCCGTTATTGGAGTGGCCATTTCGCGAGTCGCACGAACGTAGAAATAAAATTGTCAGTTTAATTTGTCAATGGTTCACAGTTTATCGTTCTCAGTAATCTGGGAACAATCTCGAGTTACCAAGGACATCATTAGTCTCTTTTGGGACGGAATTTTGCCGATTCTTTCGTATTCACCGAGATATATACACGTTTACAAAGAGACAGACTCTACGCAGAGCAAAGTCAAAACGCAAATACTAACATCGAAACGATTGTCTGCCGATCTCAACTGTAATGTATCGTATTACCTGTTTGCCGACCGAGGCCAAACGAAATGGAACGAATCCCTACACAGTTTTAGGGACTAAATCAACCATTTAATCCTGTTTAGTCGAAACTGTCAAGAAACGTAGGAAGCAGACCTTTGTTAGTTTTGGCAAATTAGCGGTTTAGGTTTGGTTTTCTGGCAAAATGAATCGTTAGTGATTGTCTTCAGAATTTACGAATCCGCCGATTTCACAGGGTATTTGTCGAAGAGATCTCTCGACACGTTGTCAAACTACGCATATTTGTCAAGATCACAGAGTGTTATTCGTTCGAAAAGGTCATTCAAATCAAATCATGGATCTGTCTTACGTTGTTGTCGAATTTCCGCAGGGAGAGATCACGATCTTTCGCGAGACAAAATCTTTCGAGATTCTGAGATCGAGGGAGAGCCTCAACGTTTCAGGATGAGAACGAACGGTCGGTGCACGTTGGCGCACTCGAGATTGCAATTCAATTAAATTCCACGGATTAGTGGGATGAAACTTTTTAACGAAACGGTGTCGTCGTCGTCGTCGTCGTCGTGCCGCTATCGAAGATAAAATCGCACGACGATAACGATTTCTACGCTCTCCGCACACGACTCTCTCGCAATATTGCGTTCTATTCTTTGTTGAGAATGAATTTCGAGAAGGAAATTTCAACGCGTGCCGCGTTGCAGCATTAGCGCATAGCAAACACACTTGACATGCAATATATACAAATGTTGCACGGTACAATAGAGGTAATTGTGATGCCATTGACGAATGGTACCCGTGCGAGTAGAGAGAGAACGAGAGAGAGAGAGAGAGAGACGTGGCGCGTCGCGTCGAGTACGGGGGAATCGCGGTTAAGGGGGTGGAAGAAAGAGAAGACGAGGACACGCCGGGGTAGGAAAAGCAGGGCACGCGCTTTCACCATTTCGCATGGCGAGATGGAAGCGCGAACGCTATAATGGGGTGGCAACGAGCCCCATGAGCCCTCTTTCTTTGTTCCCTTTGGCCGTCTCACTTTTCCGTCGGATCGTACGCAAAATGTTCCCTCCTCTCTGTCTCTCTTTTTCTCTTGCTCCGTCATGTACGTATTGTAAAGTGGAAGTACGTAAATCATGATGCTGACTCGCTCTGATTAAAGCGGGGTATTAATCGGTGTTGCAAATATTACTGATTTCACTCGCCGTCGAAATAAATTTGTGGAGAACGAGGTGAACCTAGCTACTTCGGACTAACGACGAACGAATGAGAAATTAAGAGAGATTAATTAGTCAAATTAAATTGCAAAGATTGAGAATTTTCGCCGTGTAATAATTCTACGCGTGTATCGATCAATATCGAGAAGTTAATGTTGCTGAACGGTCTGTGAAAGTTTTCGAGAATCGTTGCTCGATTTATGACTGCTGCCACTATGTTTTCTTGTCGTTTCACACTTCTGACAGTTTCCAAGTTCTTTCACTGATGGGATTAGTGTCTTTCTAAAGGAATTTGTCAAGTTCCAAGTTCTTATGGTTGGGGTAAGGTTAGTTGATTTCTTAGGGGATTATTTCTCTCATTAGTCTCTGGAAAATTGATTTTTCACAGAAGGGGAAGGGGATAAATTCGACATGGTTGGTTGAAAAGTAGAGGCCGTACTTCGAAAGAGGTTCCTTCGTAATCTCTGTATAAATACCTATCGCACGACACTTTCCTCTTCTCTGCTGCTCAAATTCTTTCATTTGCGCCTACACTGTTCTAATTGGATTCATGTTTCACGATTCGCGTTGCTCTTTCTTATCGAGTATCGTGGAAGTGTGTTTTCTTGCAAAATGGGCTCGTATAATATAATTGCCGTGAATTAAATTATATAATAATTAAACAATAATTACAATATAATATATAATAATATATTAGAATAATAATTATATAATTAGTTATTAAATTATATAATACAAACTGCTCGTTATAATCACTGTGACAATTTCAACGAGCGCGAGATCAGATCAATGAAACTATAAATTATATGATCAGATCGATAAAATATAAATTAAATAATAATTGTAATAATAATATATCATAATATAATATATAATAATAATTATTATTATTATATAATTACTTATTAAAATAAGTCACAAACTGCTCGTTACAGTCACTGTGACAATTTCGACGAGCGCGAGATCAGATCAAAACTATAAATTATGTGATCAGATCGATAAAATATATAAATTAAATAATAATTATAATAATAATATATCATAATATAATATATAATAATTATTATTATATAATTACTTATTAAATAAGTCACAAACTGCTCGTTACAGTCACTGTGACAATTTCGACGAGCGCGAGATCAGATCAATGAAACTATAAATTATATGATCAGGTCGATAAAATATAAACTAAATAATAATTGTAATAATAATATATCATAATATAATATAATTATAATTATTATTATTATATAATTACTTATTAAAATAAGTCGCAAACTGATCGTTACAGTCACTGTGACAATTTCGACGAGCGCCTGATTAGATGAATAAAAAACAATAAGCAATAGAAATCTGTATCGGAATTGGAAAAGGTAAACAGAGATGAACGGACACGCGCGGCTTGTTGAGTTACACGTGTAGCTACATATGTCGATGCGTGTGGCAGCCGATGGACGAAATAAAATTATCTTAACTGACCTGGTGTAACAATTGCGCTATTCAGAGCAACCAGCGGAGATCGAGCGTTGACAAGGAACCGTGTATAGCCGGATAATCGTAGGTGCGAGTCCCGATATCAGAGAGATGAAAAAGGCCGACGGTAATCCTTGCCGACTCGCACACAGCCGCGAGCGCGCGCGCGCGTTCTCACATCGAAAAAATCCAACAACGTTTTTCCCCCCTTCGAACAACGTTTTCACTCCTCTGGGACTCAGACGGACTTCCTTTTTCCTCCTTCGTTTACTTTCCTCCTACTTCTCTTTCCTCGGGACGTGTGAAAGTTCAAGCGGAGTTTCGACTCTCGGTTAAAAAATCGGGACACCGTCGGGAGGAAATCGGTTCGTTCACGTAGATAGCGTGTTTTAATCGACTGTGGGTCAAAAGTACCTGTAGTATGTACGATCCACAGGGGTTCGGGGTTCTCTTTCTTCTTCGTTTTTCGCTCAGGCGACAATCTCCCCGCGATAAAATGTCCGTCGATAAGATTTAATGATGCTTCGTGTTTGTTTACGATTTTTTTAGCACGAATGATTATACTTAATATGGCAAATATTTGCCATTTTGAACAATATCTACACGGTCTGCCAGCCGAGGAAAAAACGATGCTCGAATATTTGTACACGCTTGACTCTTCGTTTGCCTTTTTTTTTTTATTCCAAGTCGTTCGTTCATCAATATTTGAGTTTACCGCTGTTTTTTTGGAAAATTTCAAATCAGAAGGCAGAAATTCACGTGTAGCATGCATCTGGAGCTCTCTTTTCTTTTTCTTCTTCAAATTACTGCTCGTAGAAACATAAAAATGGTATCTAAAGAGAAATTTACTTTATACGTATTCTGCATGGAAGCTTCTCGTTTTGCCAATTGTAAGTTCGCTTTTCACCCAATATGAAAGAGTGTACAACGATTGTTTCATTTCTTTTCTATTATCTACTGCGAAAATGTCCCAAGTGCTCGTACACACGATAACGATCGGGCGCAATCTGAGCAAAATTCGACGTGTCATAATCTATTGTTTCCAACGTTTGAACAGCCACGATACTTGTGTATCTTTCAATCCCTGGTCACCTACAGTGTGTAACAGATACGGAAATCTCCATTTCTCCTGCGCACACACTTAAGCCAAGTCAAAGTTACAATATTTAGAAGAACGGCTGTCATACGGAATCTTTTTCAGGCTCCGTGTCAAACTTGGTCGGTGTATTATACACGTGGATGTAATTAAGAAATTATTTCAATCATTAGTATCGATATTAAATTAAATATCCGATGCTGGTTAAGGTTTTATTAAAAAGTTGCAAAGTGAGGATTTCAAAGTCGATGAATTCTTACGAATAACTTTGGAAAAAAAAAAATGGAGATCACTAAGCGAGTAATTGATACGTGTTGTAAATACTAATACAAGTTGTCTGACTCTAGAGTAACAAATTCAGTATTTTGTCTATTTCACATTGAAATAAAACTATGTTACTTCGATACACTTTGACTGAATAACAACACTGAAATTTACGTTGAAACGCCTATCAAGTATAGTTGACAATTGTGTCGATTTACAAGTGACAAAAAATTTGAAAAACAAACGAGACAAAGTTTTGAAGAAAAATGCAAGGTGAAATCCTCGAGAGAAGCAAAAAGGAAAACAGTATATATAGTAAAAGAAACTTTGGATTTTACCTTGGCACAAACCAAAGCGTAACATAGTGATCTCGGTGATTTCGGCGCCAGCCATGCTGGATCCCAACAATATACCATCGAAAAGTCTAAGGTCGAAGCTTATTCGTGATGTCTCGAAGGCCTCGAGCACTGTTATCGAGGAGTGGTGGATTAACGTGCACGCCTTTGATCTCGCCGGTCACCGAGGCCTTATCTAATCGTTTTCCTTTCTCCCGTTCCATCTCACTCTCTCACTCTCACTCTCTTTCTCCTTCTCTCTCGGGGCGTTTCGCAGCAGTTTCAGTTTCCTTCTCATTTTACGTATGTACATATTTCGTACACTCTGGCGTGTAATCGTTTCGAATGCCACGTCGAAATTCACGCCTCACGTCGGGCTCCTCTTCCCTCTTCGAATTCTCGCCATTCCTCCTCGAATTCTCGCCTGCGTTCGATCAAAAAATTCGTACGCAGCACGAACTTAAAAATTAAAATCCACAACGAGTGTTCAGACTTGTTGTTGATATTTTTGTGATCTCTGTAGTTTCTCTGCGAAAATTACAGTATATATATATGTATATAACTTCCTGGTGTATGAAAATATAGAGTTTTTATTTTTTATTTTTTTATTTAGTCTCTAGTCTCTGTGTGTATATATGTATATATATATATATATTACATGTGGCATGATGTAGCAAATTATTACAAATCTCGTTTTATTTATACAATTATTAATAGTTCGAGCTCGTATGATCGTCAAGAGAAAAAAAAGGTGTTATCTTCGTTAAAACCGCGTTATTGACAAAAGAATTAGGGAGGCAGATATTAAATATCTAATATAATGTCGACCGTTATCTATGTTTTCTGATTTTTTTTTCTCCTTCTTTTTCTTTTACAGGGAGGACTCGAACGAAAGACAAATACAGAGTGGTCTACACAGATCATCAAAGGCTGGAGCTTGAGAAGGAATTTCATTACAGCCGTTACATCACGATCCGCCGAAAGTCAGAACTGGCTAGCAGCCTTTCGCTTTCTGAACGACAAGTAAGTGACACGTGTACGTGTATGAATATTTGCGACATTAACGTTACAAAACCTTCAGAGTCGAAGAGGAATTAGAAAATAAGGAGCACGTGCTTTTACTTGTATCCCGTATGGCCTCTAAAAATAATGTATAATTCTTCAGTAAAACTCAAACGACTTCCATGATCCATCATATTTCCATCAATTCAACTTTCCCAAATTTCTGAGATTTCTTGGGATTTCTGAAATTTATCTGCGTTTCGAACTTTCGTCGTCTAACGATGAAGATAGTAACTTGTTCTACTGTTGCAGGTGAAAATCTGGTTTCAAAATCGACGAGCGAAAGAGCGAAAGCTCTTGAAGAAACAAGTAGAATTAGAGCACAGATTGGAAGCGGCAGTGAACGGAGAGGCGAGCACATCTATGGCTAATCTAACGATCAGCGGAACATCAACAGGAGTAGCGAGAATGGAAGGAACGTCGAATGGTTTGCACAACGCACACTCGTCGAGCCTTAATTTTGGGCATTCGTCTCGTTACGCGCCTCGAAGTCAGCCGACGTGTACTATTGTTTCTGCCGATGTTCATTCTCAATCTCAGTCTCAGCCACAGCCTCACTGTTCTTCTCAGCCACAGCCACATTGTTCTTCTCAGCCACAGCCACATTGTTCTTCTCAGCCACAGCCTCACTGTTCTTCTCAGCCACAGCCTCACTGTTCTTCTCAGCCACAGCCTCACTGTTCTTCTCAGCCACAGCCTCACTGTTCTTCTCAGCCACAGCCTCACTGTTCTTCTCAGCCACAGCCTCACTGTTCTTCTCAGCCACAGCCTCACTGTTCTTCTCAGCCACAGCCACATTGTTCTTCTCAGCCACAGCCACATTGTTCTTCTCAGCCACAGCCACATTGTTCTTCTCAACTACAGCCACATTGTTCTTCTCAGCCACAGCCACATTGTTCTTCTCAGCCACAGCCTCACTGTTCTTCTCAGCCACAGCCACTTCCTCACTCTTCTTCTCAGTCTTTTGCCTATACTTCTCAATCTCTTCCTCATCCACACTCTCAATCTCATCTTCATTCTCAGCATTTCTCTCTACCTCTGTCTTCACCTCTTTCTCAGTCTCTTCCTCTCTCCTCACCTCTTTCTCAGCAGTCACCTCTCCCCCAAACTTTTCCCCAATCTTTTGCTCAATCTTTCTCTCATTCTTTTGTTCACTCGTTTCCTCAGTCGTATCATCAGTCTTATCCACAAGCTTATCCTCAACCGTATCCTCAGGCTTATCCTCAGTCCTTCCCTCATTCTATTTCTCAGCCTCAATCTCAGTCTGAACCTCAATCTGAACCTCAGTCTGAACCTCGGCTGTTGTCTCGGTCGCTGTCTCGGTCGCTGTCCCGGCCGCTGTCTCGGCCTCAATCTCGACCTCAATCACGATCTCAATCTCGGCCTCAGTCTTATCCTCTGTGTCAGCCTCCTCATCATTCATCGACGCAACAGCATTCATTGTGATCTGAGAAACCGGTCGTCGAAACGTGGTCCAATTACAGCTGACATTGCGACCACTCTTCTCGTTCATTAGTTGAAACGACTGTGTTCGTAACGATGGTAGGGTCGAACTTTGTTTTATCCATTTGATTTTACTGTCTCAACAGTTTCGACAAAATTTGAACTTTAGTCTATTTACTTAAAATATCGTCGATGAAACGTGTTTCGAGCAATTCACGAAATTAATTTATTTAGTTATCTAGTTAATTTAATTATTTAAATCTAATTAATTTAATTATTCAAATCTAATTAATTTAATTATTTAAGTCGCTATTAATTTATTTAAGACGCTATTAATTTATTATACAATTAATTTCTTAAATTAACAAAGTTTTGATTTAATTAAAAGCCTTACTAACATTAGTTAATTCATTTCTTGAATAAGGAAACGAACGCAAGGGTAGAATAGTCGCGAAAGAACAGGAAAGGACTATTTTTATTTATTTACTATAATTTCTATCGCTATTACATCGCAATTGTAAATATGAATTTAAATGTTAATTATAAAATACTAATTAAGCATTAATTGTATATATTATGACAAACTGGAGAATGCAAAGTCCATCTTTAATATATTAATACTGTTATACGTTACATATTGATATTAAATGATGGGCGTTTTTACTTTTTCTAACTCTTTATAGCGTTTACAAATTATTACAATATGATACACATGATATTAGTAAGTTCAGTATTTGGTAAATATCTGTAGCAAATGAATAATATTTTAATATCTTTTTTCCCTCATACTACTCATCTGCAACGAAAGAAAGATAATCATAACTAACTTCTAATTAATCTTCTTCTTTTTTCTATTCTTTCGTCGAAGATAAGTAATAAGAATGAAGAAGAAAAGATATTATCAAGAGGTTGTTCATTAGTTGCAATATTTGTTGCTATATATGTTCGTTACTCTATTTTCTAGATATTTACTAAATACTTAATATTATGTGCTATAATAGTATTGTAACTATTATTATAGCACATAATATTGTAATTAATAATAAATGTTATAAAGAGAAGGAAATAGAAATATAATATTAACATAACGTAATATTTCTGTTCAATAAAGACGTGTTTACTTCTTATTCTTAGATAGATCATCGACTTTTCTTCTATGTAAATTATAGCAATGTTTAATAAAAGTTTTATCAAAGTAATTGTTCCTAAAAAAAAAAAAAAAAAAATAAAACCAATGAAAACAAAGAAATGCTCTCCCAGAGAGAGCTTCAATTCAAATAATCGTAGAAGTTCGTGGTCAATTCTAACGTGACAAATATAAATGAAACTGGTTCTGGACTAGTTCTGACACAAATTTCCCTGATACAGAACTATTCTCAACAAAAAGTTCCGTTAATTTCCAACAACAATGAAAAATTTCATCAACATTCAAATCCTTCAATTCTCGATCGTGAAACACTGAGGATCTGCAAAATGGTAACAACATTTACGACGTGGCCATTTGTTTGCCAACTGATGTCGTTAAATCGTACACAAATCGCAGCGTAAAAACGTGTAATGCGGTTTACGAATGGTACCTACCAACCGATTGCAAAGCGTGTATTCGCCGGATACAACACACAGAGCAAATAAAGCAAGAGGAGACGAAGCTGCGAAGGTGGCAACGAGTCTCATGGGAGCCCTCGACTTAACTACCAGATCGATGTCCGACCCCAAACCACGCTTCATCCCCCTGAAACCAACCCCTGCTGGCTTACATCGCCACCGAGTTCTCGCCTCTTTCCTCTGTTCTCCATCTTCTGCCGCTCATCTCTGTCCTTTTTCGTTTCTCATCTATTTTCTCTGTCATCACTCCTCGTAATATCTCCCCTTTCCTCTCCTCGTATCACTTTGCATTTTTACTGGTCACTCTGCAATGCCACTAATGTCTCGCGATCTCGTTTACTTGTCGAAAAGTAAAACTTCATCTGTGCAGTTTTTGATAGATCAAAGCAGAATATAACCGAGATGATGGAGTTCCTTTCAAGCTATACGTCCATCTCTGCGCCAAACTTTTCCCCCTAACGTAACGCAGTGTATCTGTCTATGATTTACAACCTGTACCATACAAAATCAGAGGAGCAACAGTCCAACTAAAAGATCTAAAGCGTAAAAATCCACGATTCTGTAAACTTCGGGAGATACACAAAGGAATCAGCAAGTGCTTCCTCTTTCCTCAAAGCTTACCGAAGCTTCTAACGTTCTCATATACATTATTGTTTCAATAATCGTGTGTTGTGTTTCAATATCATAATATACGATTAACAAGAGGGTGATGATTAATGCGAAACAAGAAACTCGAGAGTACTGGTCATTTAAATCGAGAAAGTCAGCAGAATATTACATAATATTGTAATAACCATAATGAATATTATATTAGTAGATATTCTACCTTTGGCATCTCGTTACATTTTACAATGTGATTTCTACAGCCTTAAATATCGTGCCAGCGTATAAAAATCCACGATCTAATAATTATAAAACCAAATGTCACACACATTTTCAGAATTCGATTTTATCAAGAATATTTTACTCCGTATCTTGGATTGATTTTTTTTTTTTCACGCAGCGAAATTGCCGGAGCATTCTGTGTTTCTATAAATACAAATTCCACAGTGACGCGATACGAAATGTTAAAACTCCGGATCGTCAGCGAAAGATAAAAAAAAAAAAAAAGAAAAAAGAAGGAAAAAAAAAGAAAATAAAGGGATGCGCAACGTCTTTGGATTCGTAGAGGCACCCGTCGGCAATCCTAACGTAATTGGACCCCGAGACGTAACAACGTTTCAACGTCTACCGAGGAATTCCGTAGGATAGCTTTTTGTTCGAGTTGCGTTTCTCTGTCCAGTCGGTCCAGTCGAAAACACCAAATAGATATTTTTATGGGAGGGCTATAAACGTTCTGAATCGAGTATCGATGGTTCCAAAGGGACTAATCTGCGGATGAAAACTGTAATAAAACGTCTCGCCCTTGCATGTTGTATCTGAAATCCTTTTGCAGTAACGCGCGCCCTTGCTCAGGTAGCATTCTCACTGGAAAATGGGAAACTGTTATATCTGTTTTCGTGTCATAAGTTAGTTTCGGCAATGAAACCTCACGAGATTATGCACCTTGCTATTCTTGTTGCATATACATATACACGTATTGTATATCGATGTACTACACGAATAAAGCATCTGAGAAAGAAAATGATATTTTTCTAAATAATTTGGAATTCAGAAGCGTTACGAAAATCGTAGCCGAAGATATGAAAATTGTACGGAAAGATTTTTTATGCATCTTAATATATTGTTTTGGCATTTATAACTTTCTATAATTAACGTAACTAATGGAATTAATTAGTATAAAAAAAAGGTGAGGGTATAAGATAGAGAACGAATTATTTTGAGAAGATTTTTCATTAGTGTTGGCGAATATATTTGTAAATGCGATAAACAAATAAATAATCTTGATGAAAGATAATCGACGGTACCTTATGTGTCAAAAATAAAGTTTAACAGTATGAATTTAATACCAAATTTATTCTATATAAAAAGAGATTATTTTCAATCTTTCGTTGCAACTTATTTGCATGTATTTGTATAGCAATTAATTTTTGAAGTCTTTAAATGATACTTCTCAATTAGCTATGATTTAATTAATCATTTTTATCTTTAATTAAAAATTTTTAATTAATTAATTGATAAATTTACCACGTTAAATTGTAAGTGGCGCTAAAATCCATTTACTATTTTTCCTGGTATCGGTAATATAGAAAAAACAAAATCGGTAATGGAGTAAATGATACAGAAGTCGATAAAATAGAAACTGATGTAACAATCAATAATCTAGGAAATAAAACAAACCTATTTGTGATAATCACTCAACAATGTCACAGACAAAGTATATGGTACCTCATATACTTCATATATAGGTTTATATATCTCGTCTGTGTTACGAACTTTTGTGATCTGAAATACCGACATACCAGAAAATCACTGGTTTTTTAGCGCACTCTACGTTTTAACAATGGTGAACTGGGGAACTAGAAAATATCATTTTCGTGTCACAACCTGTCATACCGATTTAGGCAAATTTTGCATCGCATTGCACTACTAGTGATGAGAATTAAAATAAAAAAATATGATGTTACGAGAATTATTTATGAATTGAACGTGATGATACTTCATCAATGAAGGAATATAACGATTTAAAACAGATTGTTGAAAATTGGGATGAAAAACTTAGCATATATTCGACTATTAACATCCATTTAAAAGTATTAGAAAAAATTGTTTGAATTATGGTAGTTTTATGAATAATATAATTAGATATGTTGTTTTATTTACAAATATGTAAATTCACAACCTGAATAAATTATTATAAACAGCCTAATTAATTTGTTATTGTTAATTAAAATGACTTTATTACAATTTACAATTGTAATAAAGTTGATTTGAGAAAATTACACTGTGTATGCCCGCCATTTTGTATACGAATCAAATATAGCGCTCTTTCGTCAACTAAACCTGCGCAATATTCAAACGATGACATGCGCAGAACATGTTGAAACTTGTCCGTGATTGTCACAATTAAATATTAAATAAATATTATCAATTGTCCAATAAAAAGAAAAATAAAACAAACGTAAATATGTCTGCCTTTATTAGAATAAGTCAAATGCAATCGTACCTTCGTGAAAAGTTATTGGATTTATCCTTGATCGTCGTGGCACTCTTCAAATGCTTCGAAATTTTCCCCGCAATTAACTAACATTCTGTACAAAAGAAAATCGAGACTTTCAAATAAATGCATAAAAGAAACAAAATATATGAAAAAAGAAACAATGATTAAGATTAAATGTCGTTCTGGAGTTCATAGTATGTGCTACCAGTAGATGTAATGATCGATTGAGGGAACAAAGATAATTTAGTTATAAATTACAATAATATTCGATGAATTATCAAAGACAAAGATAAAAACATACATTAATTAAACGAAGTTGACAATGAACACGGGCGGCGAAAGAATGATGAACGAATACGGAATCAGTAAATGCTACACAAAGTGATACATCGTAACACCACGATTTTAGACAATAGACTAACTCCGCGCAACAGGTTCGCGTCGCAAATTAGAGGGGGAAGGTGGTACGATATAAATGCGCGCGTTAATTTAATTTGATCAAATGAACGAAATGGAATCTTTAACAATAGTAGTAAAAAGGAGGTGACTTAAATGTAATTTTGAAGTAATTTTCTTTATATTTGTGTCACATGATTAAAGAACTATAAGTAAATCCAAAATATAAATAAATTATTCAAATTTACATGATTTTATGTCACAATATAAAGATTATAGAAAGCACATGCAAAAATATCTATAATGAAAAAGCAAAAGATTGAGCATTTCATTAGCGCAATTTTTTTTTCACAATTATAATAATAAAATTTCTGTAATTGTAATGAAACGGTGCAACTTGTACTATTAAATTATTTCATTGTATCTAAAACATATTTATAACAAAAATTAAGGTTAAAATTACACAATACATTAATACACTAACAACAGGAGACTAGATTCGGTCTGTATGTATTAGTTTTATGATAAACTATGACAGTTAACAATCCTTTCACAATAAGGATATGTCAAGGAATGAATCTTGTTATATAAAGTAAAAGTGATAAAAAAATAGTAACATATTGCTTGTATAATCAAATTACTACTTAAGAATCGCCCGTCGATAATGTATTAACATGAACCTTTATTTTCGTTATAGTATACTCTTATATTATTTATCTAAAAAATTGACATAAAATATATTCACAATATATAGGCTGATTATGAAAAACTATTGCAAATTTTAAAACATATTTACATAATTTCATTCTCCTTTTTCACAAAATAAAAAATTCCTACTAAACACTGACATATAGCAATTTTCCCTTTATATAAATTTTGCTATTTTATATAGTTATTTTGATTTTTATACATATAATTTAAAATTTTTATATGAAAGTAAAAAATGTGTCACCTCTTCATTGTAGGCAAATAACTTATATTCGAGCAAAATTTATATTACGCACTTATAAAGATCTATATTTTCTCGCTATTTAGGAAACCTTGTACTCTGCTACAATAGAGTAGCACAATAAAATTTTAATTTACAATTATTAATATATATCATACTTAGAGATTATGTCTCCCGATAGAAATAGTACAAATATTTTGCATAAGATCGTAATAACAAATTTCGTTCCGTAAGCACAAATCATTCTATTTCTTTTTATAATTTCTATCAAATATTTGCCTAGCACAGTCCAGTTGAAATTCATTGCCACAATTAAACATTCTCTAGACGAAAAATCTATTATTCATCATATTTTGGCAATTAATACAAAGACAGAATAATTTTATGAAATATGCCTCTTATGTTTGTGTATTGTTACATTAGTTGAATATAATTTTATATAATAAATTGTACGATATTAGCTAACTCTTTAGAAAGCGTTTCTCCTAAACATGAAAGCATGTATCATTGTCATTCATACGTAAACTTTATTTTTCTTATTGCTCAGAATATAGAAATACTATAATTAGTATTGTGCGATAGTATTATATTTTTGAGCTCTCAATAAATCTCGTTTATGACGATTCATTCATCGAATACTTCCAAGTGAGAACCACTCAATTATTTCGGTTGTTAAATCGAGACGTCCAAGTGGTAAGCGTATTCCACCAAGAAATTCATTTTCTTGTAGTGTATCATGATTCCATATTGTAGCTTCTAGAGTTCTCTCTTTAATCACCTCTAGAGACATTCTATATTCCAACTGTGACAAAAAAAATGTATATCTAAGAACTTTAATTCAAACAAAAAAAGAAAAACAGAAACAGTTTAGCTGAATTCATTACCATTTCCATGAATGAAGGATGACAATTTTTCTTCACAACCTTTGTTTTTCGTTTTGTCTTCTTTGTAGGATCCGGTTTAAGATATACTTTAACATACGTATTTGGTTCCTGACAATTCGCTACTTTTGGTAAACCTCTAGCATGATACACCATCACGTAAAATGCTCCACGTGTATAGTGAAGAGACATTTTAATTTGTCCGCTTTGCACATTATCTCTTACAGGTTTCTCAGCCCACCAATTACCAACTAATTAAAAAAAATAAATAAATACAATTATTTAATTATACAAGGATAGTCGCATTCAAATATTGTATATTATCATATTTAAGAAAATTTTTTGTACCTTTTACTTTACGTAAATGAATGTCAGCATTCTGTTGATCTCTCAACAAAGGATGAAAGAAAGTATATACCAAGTCGCTTTGAGAAATTTCTGGTGCCATCTTAAATAAGCTTACAAGAAATTTCTCAATATCCGCTCGTCGTTTATCAGCAACTTGCTTTATGTTAGATCTTCCGACACTTATACCACTTGGTAAACTATGTAAAATATTCATATTAATATCATGTTATCTATATATTCTACAATAGAATCAATTTTTCAATGAATTGTGATTAATTACGATTTTATCTTATAAAAATGAGATAAAATACACATTTTTTTTTGTAAATTTGACTACAAAGAACAGTTTTTCATATCAAAGATTTTAATCTGATTAGATAGTATGAAACAAGATAGCATTAAAATTCCGATATCATGTTATAAAAACCTATCAATCAGTAGCAACAATAAAAAACAATTTCATTTTACGTTTACACTTACTGGAATTTGCTTGTATTACTTGTCTATTCGTTTGAAATACAAATTTTGCACTAAAGAACAGGTATGTACTATTAAAAATACATATATACATATATATACATATAAGATTTAATTCTGCATTCTTTTAGAAAATAATATCAACTAATTAAAAATGGGCATTAAAGGCTCCCGTGCTCAAGTAACAATACAAAACACTTCGTCTAAAAAATCAACTGCACCCGAATTTTATCGAAAAATACATCAAAATGCATCAGGATCACAGAAAAACACAAATAATATTAAAAAAACTGTTGCTATTACAAATAGTACTAAAAAAAATGTTACTATTAAACAACCCAAGTCTTAACAATTGCATTCAATATACAGAATAATTTAAATTATTACAAATAAAATCTCCTGCATGATATAGATAAATTAAATTACTATATATAATCTCTACAGATATCAATCACATGTGATATATGAATCACTCACACTGATTTATTGATTAATAATTGTAATGTGTATTGTACAAACTGTATTAAAATATAAACATAAAATAAAGTATATTTTACTTACCTAGCAAGTTTTGCAAGAGGAAAATGAATACACAGTTTTTGATAAAATTCACAAAATTCCTTATATGATCGGAATAAATAAGTAGGATCCGCATGGCCCTTTCGTTGTATACGCAAAATATACATATAATATTTTTCAGGATCATATCGTTTTTGATAGCCATGTACTTGTACACTCGTCAATTGACCTTCCTGTTGCATTCTATAACAAATGCATATGCCATCTCAAATTTCAAAAAACAATCTCAAATTTCAAATTTGTATTTTAAAAAATATATTATAAACTTACGTATATGTACGTGGTATGAAAGACAATAACGCTCCATCGTTATGATCGCCCGAAAATCTGAGTTGTGCTAAATTATGCAGAAAAAAGTTAAACTGTGTAAACCAACTTTTAAGTGAACTTTCTATCATTCGAGCAAATGTTGCAGCTGCTTCAGGATTTGTTTGTTCTGGAAGAAGAGCTTTCTGTACGTAACTAATTGCATCCACAGTCACACCAGGAATTCCAGACGAAGTCATCTGCGAATTTGTATAATTATTCATTTTAGATTTGTTTACTAATTCTTTGATTTCGATATCATTAAGCTTTTGTTGTATAACACGTAATTTATATAAATTAGTCATATTATTTTTCTGAGACAATAAACCGTTCATTTTTGAAACTTATACTTTGGTCTTTGCTAAAATCGAGTATATTAAATATTTATATTTAAAATTAATATTATAACTTATGACATGTTTGCTTTACACATAATTGATTAAGACTGCTGCATTATTCGATACTACGGGACTAGAGATGATAAACATAACTACGTACAACAGTATATTGTTTAGCGTGATAAGCGGACCACTTTCTGATAAAATAAGTGGATAAGTCCTTCCGTTGCGGTTTCATTGTTCTCATACATATCACTAAGTTAAAAATATATTTTCATTTTCTTTTCTTTAAATTTAATTACCGTCAATATTTCAGTATAAATTTTGAAACTATAATTATATAAATAAACATACCAATCCAAATAGATGAAGAATTAGATTTCCATGTTTTCGTACTACATTAAATGCTTGACAACATAAGTCCACGAAATGATGAAATTTGGCTGATGGTTTGTCTCCACCATTTATAACATAAGCCATATCAGATGTTAATACAAATGGTGTCCTATCTCTAATTAGAAATATGAAGGATTATAATTTATTATCATAAATATTGGATAGATGTAAATAAAAACATACCTTTTAAAATTTCCAAACATTTGCGCATCACCTAAGAATTTTCCAAAATCAATATGAAACAAATGACCCGACGTTTTTAACATAATATTGTCATTGTGTCTATCACAAATTCCTAAAATATACGTCGCAACGCTATAACCCGCGCAAGATGCAGTAAAATTTTCTACTGCTCGTTCATATTCTAACTCTGAAGGATTATGCTTCGCCAACCATTCAGCAATAGGGCGATCTTTAAACGATCCAGTTAGGCCAAACTCAACTTGTATTTTTCTTAGTGTCTCTGCATTTGTAACCATTTCTATCATTCCACGTTTATAGCCAGTAGGCACGCAGGCAAATGTTACCATTTTAAGATCAAGACCTTCCTTTAACCAGAGTTTATCCATTATACGCACCATTTGGAGAGTTAACATGTCTTGTTGTAAATCGTCTCCAACCTTCAAAATAATTTTCAATATAATGGAATATATCTCAATCAATTGTAGATGCTCATTTATATTAAAGTAGTAGAGCTTACTTTAAAGATTGCTGGACAAATTACATCATCACAGCTAATAAAGTTGATTTTCAATGGAAGAGTAAATGACGGAAAGTATGAGCAACTTTGTACATTTATACCAAATACTTGTTTACTAGGAGATAATGGTAAACAAGTACCATCATCTTCCATTAACTGACAATGTATATTTTGCAAACCAACTTTGAGCGCATCCAGTCGTAACGATTCTTTCGTCTGCTTAATATTTTCTGCTACTTCATGTAAATTCTGGAAAATTACATATGTGTGTGTGTGTGTGTGTGTATGTGAGAGAGAAAGAGAGAGAGAGAGAGAGAGAGAGAGAGAGAGAGAGAGAAGAACTTTACTTTAACAAGTAACTGTTGAGTAAGAAAACTATTTCTCAATGCATCTCCAATTACAGCCAATAATGCCCTCAACATCAATTGTAATCTTCTGTGATAACGTGCTAAACTAATGTTTTTATCGTCTTCTGGTGTAGTTTCAGCAGAATTCTGAAAATAGAATACAATAAATATACTCGTTCAATTTCCTAAAGCAAAAGAAAATTATTCCAATTTGAATTACTTGAGGACTTTGTCCTGGTAACGCTTGTGTTAATAACCAATAGATATGATGAGCTACCCGCGGAGAAAGTAAAGCTCGTTCTAATAGAAACTTTGTGAGAGGAGACGTTTCATATGTTTCATGCTTCAACGCCTGTAATAATTGTGGTAAATAATCTACAAGTTCATCATTGCTCAATTCCCGAATCCATCCAACGGCCATTTCTCTAACTTTCATATCTGGAAAACTATAAAGTATTTTTAATTAATTGTATATTCATCAATCATGTTATATTCATATTCTTAGAACATTGAATTACCAAGGTAACAGTAATTGCAGAGCTTGAACAGGAGGCAAAGGACTCCAGATTCTAAGAGATGCATGAAGATCAGGTAAACATGCCCAATCCCAACTATGTGCAGCTAAAAGTACTTTAGGTAAAGCTTCAGGTTTATCATGTAAATAATGCCGCTTTTCCCACAGAATTTCTCTTTCTTCAATAAGCGGTCTATTTAACAATAAATATATAAATTAATATTCGGGGCTTTAATAAATTAATATTTGGGGCTTGTATTTAATTTAAAAATATACTATACCTTGAAAATGTAGTTTGTTGTGTAATATCTATTAACAATTCTTGTGTATTTTGGTCGAGTGAATTAAAATCAAGAGATTCTACATCATAATCGCGTAATTCTGTAGGAAACAGTACTCTGCCTCCATAATCAGGTAATTCTACACCAATAATAGCATGCGTATCTCCATGAGGATGAATTCCAGGGGCGGGAGCAGGACCTAATCTTTTATCGGCGATTGCTGGCCAAAGTGACAAAAAGAAGCTTCCTTGATTCATAACTCTGCAATTAAAAATGTACACAAAATGTACACAAGTAAAATATTTTCTTAATAATAAATATAATTAATTACCCTTCGTTATCAAAGAATTGTATAGCTCCCCATCCCAGCTCTTCTTTTTGCATGGTATTTTCTGCTGACGAATTAGACTCGTGTTCAGTCGGTTGCAATGTCCGGCCGTATAAAACCAACACTAATCTAGCTTCTCTTGGTACTTGACATACGCTTATTCCCCGAAATTCCAGCCTTTTGTAATAAACACATTGTTAATAAAAATAAAAGTGATATTTAATAGCAGTTTTAAAAATCATTACCATGAATTAAATAAAATTCTTGGATAAAAATTAGAACTGACTGCCATAGGTTCAGATAAAACTGGATTTCCAACAGGTCTTGTTCCATGAAATATTTGAGCTGCGACGATATAATCGTCGTGTTTCCACGATCCTGGTAATCTATGTAATGCTCCAACACGAACTAAGACAGTATCTAATACTTCAGACGATATTAATGTATCTATCATAGAAAAATATAATGTACATTAATTCTCTTTACAATTTATCATTTGTCAAAATAAAATTTTATAAATTTGATATTCTTACTTGTTGGAAATTCTCCTCTGCTGTTTAATTCAAAATCGACTCTAAATGCATGACAGTAAGTTTCTACAAGATCTTGAATTGCATCGCGAATTTTTCGACAATGAGATGCAATAACATCTGGAAATTTTGTTCTTAAAGTTACTACGGAATAGTCACCATCTTCATGTAGAATCTCTGGTTTCTTGCACTCTATATTTGCTGTATGAACTTGAGGTAAAAATTGGCAACATGCATTCACAAAATTATCGACAGCTTCGGTAATTTCAAATGTCTCTATGCTTCCCATTAATGCGCATACTGCTTTTACTGCTTGGACAACACCACGGGGTTGTAATTGTGGTAAAAGACTGGAACCATGATTAGTAGTTGCCAATTGTATAGCAGCAGTTTCCACGCGTTCCATTTCTTTTTCTACAGTTTCTATAATTTTTTTATAGAAATATACATAATTATTACTTTAATAATTTTATACTTTTCTTGTGTGACAAGAATTTCATAATTATTTTTTGTTTTTATACCTAACAAGATAAGAAGTGTATCATACGAAATAGGTTGTACTGGTTCGTTTGGAAGAATATCTTCTAACTTGAGACATTGATCACGATTATCATCTTGAAGCTATTAACAAATTAAATATTAATACATATTACATATTATAACAAATAATTATAAATTAAAATATTTTTATGATCAAAGAAATACTTACTGTTCGTGCTATAGATCGTTTTATTTGTGTTTTAGTTAGAATAGCTAATTCGATATCTCTTTCTAATTTGATACACTGATGTATATATTCATATTGAGCTAAAGTCGTATTAGGTGCAAAATATTCTGCTAAACCCCATACTCTCAAACAATATTTCTCTATATTTACTATATCTTCATCTTCTAAGGAACAAGCGACATTAAGAATAACATGCTCAACGCTACAATTTACTGAAAAAATTATGTACTGCGCATTAAATCATTGAAATTTTTTGATAAATTTTGTATTATAAATTCTATTAGCTCACCATCGCATGTAAACGAAATGGACGGAGTATTTTCGTCAGAATCCATTAATTGTGGGTGTACAACTAATTTTATACTTGTGCTTTCGGGATATAAGTTTTCCATCATCGGACTAATTATATGTCCGATGTTTGTACTGGGATTATTAAACGGAAATTCACCTGAATATATTTTATAGATTAATATATGTTGTCAATGTTATTGAAATGCTAAATTACTTTGCTAACCTCGAACAGATTTTATCATTTCATAGAAAGCTCTAAGATCGCAATCACGAAGTGATGGTCTGGTTTTTCTCACAGTTACATTTTCATACAAGCGCGTTTGTCGTTTCTGGGATATAAATGATTAAAATTATTAGAACTCTAATTATCAATTATTCATTTAGACAATTAATCATTTGGAATATTTACTCTTCTATCTAAAGAAGTTCTTCTTCTTTCAATAGTATTCCAAGCTGATGAATTTCTAGGAGGTAGAGGCGGTGGTGCAGCTGGAGATACCGCTGGAGATTTAGCAGACTTTTCCACAGCAACATATACTGGATCTGAATTAACACTTTCGTTTGTGCTATACATGTAATCGAAAGGATCGAATGGATCATACACCGATCCACTCACTTGCGATTGCATTTCTATTTGAATACGTCATATTATTATTAAATGTTCATGTAATTATTCCATTTCTAAATCTACATTTTAACAAAATATTACCCTCTTTATGTCCTTGTCCACTGTCGTTTTGATCTTCAATTTTAACAAGTAATGGATCAAATGCTTCTAGTACACTAACTCGAACATTTGTTTTATCTTCTACTTGATCAAAAGAACTCAAATCTATAAGATTATTATTTGGCTTTTTCTCTATCACTTTTAATACATTTAGCTGTTCATCGTCTGCACAGAATGTAGGTTTTTGAATACCACATATAGAGGGAGTAACACTTGGTCTATAATTCATAGGTAGCGGAGGTATCTGTAAAAAGATTATTAAAATGTATTTTTTAAAAAATGTTAAATATTAGTTAATATTTGTCTTTTAAAAATAAGTAACAGAGAAACTTAAAATTAATATTTTTATACCTGAATTTAAAATTTATACGCAATATATACCTGAGAATGAGTAAGAAAATAATTTTTAAAATCATTAAGATTCCATGCAGGCTGCAAGAAATGTATCATTAACAAAATTATTGTTGTAATAAAAAACAAAAAAAAAAACAAAAAAGAATATATATATATATATATAGTAATCATTGAATATATATAGAAATATCATAATATTTACTTGTGGTGTTATATCAGGTACATTACTGCTAATACTACTAGATCTTGACATGACAGGACTAATTTTTGGAGTTCCTGGTGTACAAGGTGCAGTGGAAGATCTAGGTCCTGGAGAAAGTGATTGATATCGAAAATCTCGAGGATGATAACCTGCAGAACTAGTGCTTCGTGATACCCTCCCCTGTTTTTTCAATAATGAGGGATGAGTCTCCCAGTTTGGCTCTACAATTGTTTTCCTATTATAGAAAAATAATTATTAATTAATAATAGTACAATGTTTTTATAAAATGATTAATTATATTCTTACGGAGGTGGAGGTGGAGGTGAATAATAATCACTTAAATTATCTTGTTTCACTGGACTTGTGAAATTAATCAAATCAACAGTGTCTTGACTTGTGGTGGCTGTTGTTGAATTTCTTCTAGATGGAACTGGTGGTGGTGCTAATATCACAGCATTTTTAGATTGATTGGTATTAAAGGAACCAGGCCTTGGTCTACTTCTACACTGAAATCTAAATAACCATTGTTATTAAACACAATTTAACCCTTGTAACAAATAAATGATTAAATTCATTGCATTTACTTCTCAGTTTGTGGTATGTTATCTTTTTCTGATGAACTACTATGTACAGTGCTGTTTCCATCATTTTGTGGAATACATTGATGCTGGATATTATTAAAATCTGATTGCTGCTTTTGTAATTTAAATTTCTCTAGTGCCAGACTCTCCAAACTTAATGCTTGGGCACGTTCTAAATCCTCTTGGAACTGACGTTCATAATCAATCACCGCAGATCTCTGAGTGTCTGTTTTTCTACTGTAGTGTGACATCTAGAATTAAATTAAAGACTGATTAGCACATTATAGAATGGGAGAAGCACTAACATAGATGTATACATATACGTATATTCAAGTGCAAATATGACAAACTGGTAGAGTAAGTTACTAATTATAGAAATAGATGTAAGACGTACATTTTAAAAATACTTTAACCTATACCTGAAACGCATTTGCAAAAGCATTTTCTTAGACTATCAAGAAAATAAAATTAAGTACTAATATTAATTTGCTAATATCCTAACACATTCCAATTTATAATACTCTTCATAATATAATGTTGTATATTAAAACATAATGAAAGAAAATTAGACACATCAAAAAGAAATTTCTCAGCATTAGTTGCAATCATATATTTCATGCGTTGATAAAAGTGAAAGAAAGGTATTGTTGGCATGGAAGTTATCATTCTAAGAGCTGTATTATCAAATTGAAATGACAGAAGTGTTATGCGTCTACGTAAACAGATTTATGGCTCACCCTAGCATTATTTTCAGTGGAGTGTTTCGTTATTGAAAAATCGTCGAATAGAAAAGCGATACAGTTTGAGAAAAAAGCACTGTCACTTAATCAAGGACATTTTCAATCGTATAATTAACTATCATGTATAAACGATCTATTGTACAGTGGTACTATATACAAATCAAAGAGTGCACTGACTTGGAGCCACGGATAGACAATGTACTAGTAGAAGACACAATAAGCGTATCGTATGTACATGCACGATACGTCTTACAATCAATACAACGATACGATGTAACGAAAGACTGACTATGGTGCGGATGTAATTGAAAGTGGTGACGGTATACAGTTAGGTTACATTAACTCTTTCCGGTGTATCGACTATTTGGATGGTTAATCTGTTTAACCTGAGCGGCAAACCTTATTTGATTAAAGCTGATTTATACATGGAACGCGTAGGATTGTTTACAGTTAGGAGTATACAAGTTTGTGTTGGTAATATGTATAGATGTATATGTAAACTTAAATGCCTTGGATCTTATGTAAAGAATTGTATGAGTACTATACACTAATTTCGTTTTCTTTTAATACAGGGTCCTTGTAGTTGTGATTCAAAAAAAAGAAAAGAAAAGGAAGTAATAATTATGTAAAAAAAAAAAGAAATTGAAAATATAAAACAAAATAAATGATAAATTTTTAAACTTGTCTTTCTTTGTCTGGAAGTTTTATAAATAATAAAATTTTATTGTTCATCTTTGATTCATTCCTGTTTATAGAATAATTTTCTGTTATTGTTCATTATACTTCAGTTGGAAATTAACTACGTTCACAATACATACAAATGTATAATTATAATGAATTAAATTCAGTTTACTCAAGAACAAAACATTATTCAAATGTATATATTTTATTATATATCTTGGATTTATTTTTTCAATTTCTTCCTTTTATATATTTACTGGTTTTACATATTTTTTGTAGATTTAAATTACCAATAATCTTTCTTAAATGAATGGAATATAAACTATATTATCGTTATTTAAGTAGATGTTAATATACTAAAACTGCTGAATAGAAGTAATAATACCACACCTTACAGGACTCTCTACCTACCGAACGATTCATTCACGACTTTCGCCTCTCAATCATACTGTACTTTTAAATACTTCACATAAACAACGCATATTTTTATCATGTATACTCAAAGGTAAATACATTAATGCATTCGGACTAATCGCGCATCTCAGAATCGCTCTTCATTTGTAATTGATACATTAGATTAAACATTTAATCTCTTTCGCTTAATTATTCATTATCTATCACACATCTGCAGATCCATACTTGTCACGTACTAATACTTTTCATTCGTATGATATTTATTACGTAAATACATTCTAACGTTTAACGTATAAAATGTTTACAAAAATATAAACGTTTTATTTGTTTAATAAAATTTTTTTTTAGTAGATAGTGCTATTGCACTAACTATAAATAGCATCCATTAGAAATGAAGCATATTCATAATTACTAATGAATTGCATATAAGATAATTATAAATACATTGTCGATAAATAAAATATCATTGAAGTATCATTAACTATTGGGAAAAACGATGCTAATAATTTTGAATAAATATTCATTAAGTATAAAAATAAAAAGAACAAAAATTAAGATTAAAATTGTTCTACTGGCCGCATTAATACTAACAAAAAAATTGATATTGAGGTATTTTAAGTACACGATAGATATTTTGCAAATTTAAGAACATTGCACGATTTTAAGCCAGAAACCTTTTTCGCTGGTTGTCACGAGACTTCGTCTACTGAATTTTATCGGTGTAATTGTTCTTTCGCATGTTTCCACTCTATGTTTTTTAAGAAATGAAATTATCCCCACTTTGATCTGCAGCAATGCAAACCTCATACCTGAAATAAATAAGTGTATAAGAATTTAATTTTTATTACGTCATTTAATATATAGCGTAAATTATTCATTCTTTCAAAATGATTTTCGTTTGATACAACAGCATAAATTAAAAGACTTTTAAAAAGTTTGTGTTCCATGACATCATATCTTTACAGCAAGATATATCTTTTTTTAATCATTAAATATTTGCAGTCTCTTCTGTCCATTATCTTAAAGAGATTTGTCAAATAATTTTTGAACATTTCTGAAGATGTCAGTCATAATTCAGAAGTAATATACCTATGCAATTTCGAGGTCCTTCACCAAATGGAAGATACGTGTAAGAATGCCTGGTTCGTTTGTTCTCTTCTGTGAATCTTTCAGGATCGAATGTCGCTGGATTTGGATAATACTTTGGATCGTGATGAAATCCATAAATCGGTATGATCACTCGCATACCTGCTGGTAATTCAAGCTTACTTCCTGGAACCTGGTACTGGTGTTCGCATCTTCGAGACAGCATAGGAGCTGGAGGATACTTTCGAAGCGTTTCTGAGAAATTTAAAACTCAAATTAATTCTTCAACAATGTTACTTTAGTCCGGACGAATTTTACAAAATGCATGCTTAAAAATTTGTACTTTAACTTTGACGAGATGATCAAATTCATCAGAAGATCATAAAGATATTAAAATTCTTTCTCGCTACAGTAAAAAAGTGAACAATTCAGCTATTACATTGTCGAATATTCTTCAACATTTTAAAGGAACAACTAACTCAAAGAAATCGCGTAGCTGATGATGGCATGTAACATACAACTGCAAAGTAAAGAATGGCGCAATCATCGCGAGAATGTTTCATGACATTTCAAGGCCTGTAATTTACGTGAAATAAGGTCAGAGGAAATGGATTTTTACCTGCAATGACCATATCGAGATATTTCATGTCTTGTACAGCGTCGTAGGTCAATTTGCCATTTCTGTTCTCGATGGCATCTTGTATGTCACGTCTCGTTCTCTCCTGAATCTCGGTGTTCAACGCGAGCTCGTGTAGGCAGAACGCTATGATGTTGGACGATGTTTCATAGCCAGCGATGAAAAACACAAACGCTTGCGCTGCAATGCTGTTCTCGTCCAATTCTATAAATAATAACGCGATATACGATTCATTATCGGCCACTAATTCGATAAATGGTAACCAAATGGTATTTTGATATGGTAACTGCTGGTAATGCGTTTTTTAATCGTTGACAGTGAGTTGGCATTATTATACATCAGATTATCGCAAAAAAAGAAAAAAAAAATGTATTTTGGAATATTTGTGGAAAAACATATTTAGATAATCAATCGGTGATTGAGAGTGAAATACATTAAAAGCAAGATTTTTAATTGATTACTTTTAAATTGAATAAATATGACGTATTAATGCTTTTGTTTTTTGTCATCATTTTAAAGTGATGATAGTCTTTTAAATATCGATCAATTAATGTGTTATTACTAAATTAATTACCAAATTTCATATAGTCACGATTAATTACAAATCATTACTACTTTACACTTAGTAACGTAATACAATTACATGCATCGTACATACAATTAGTAAAAGCTCTTTGAATTTATAAAAATCTTCACATTTATTCATCAATTTGTTTTTCGAATGTAAAATTTTTGAATTATTTTGATCAATGCTAATCGTGTTGAAAATATTTGTATTATAACATTTGATTGACACGTAACGTTTATATAATTATAAATTTTAATTATGAATCCCCTTAAAGCCCCTTTCTTGGAAAGTTAATGAAACGCTTTATTAAGAAATGTTGCATTTCATTGGCATTACGTAGCCAATCATAGCGGCCATATGGATAAAGCACTTACTGTCAATTTTATCTTGATTAATTTGTTGCAGAATGGTATCGTTTGTGGCTAGTCATTACAAATATTAAAGAGTGTGCAGCTTATACACACACACACACACACACATATTCACTGAAGACACTTATCAATTATGTAATTCTCTTCTTCCATTGCTACAATTATGTTGCTAGTACGCGATGCACAGTCAAACTATATTTTTATTTATAATATCATACGAATTAAATTCAACGAAGTTCATTTTTGTTAATTCTTTGGTTTAAAGACAATAATTATTCATTGCAAGTGTACTACTAAATAAAAATGCGAAGACGTACTAAAAATATCTTTCACAAGGGAAACGTACAATTAAATTTTAATATCATTCGTTGTAATGCTATCAAGCGTTTCCTGCCAACAAGTTCATTTATACAAAAAAACGTGTGATTCGCTCGACATTGCTTTGGTAAAAAAAAAAAAAAAAAAAAAAAAAAAATGTGTAAAACGACGTAGCAGTATCTAAACACAGGTCAGACCACATGTTAAAGCGAACGACAACATTTCTCTTGTACTGTCCGCGATTTATCTTCGTATAAACTAATCTATATAAACGATAGGAGCAGGCCGATACACCCATACGACAGTTTATCCTGTTGCCACGATTTCGCAACAGTCTTCGTGTTTTTCTCCTTTTCGACTTCCATTATCAGTGGACTCGGCGCGTTTATGCAAATTTGGACTTTTAGAAACGCGAACTGAGGCAATGCAGTTTGACCAGACGTCATTAGAAAATGAACCTTAAATACATACAAAATTTTTCTAAGAAACATATGACGAATGTATATGAGAGTGACTGTTTTTTTTTTTTTTTTAAATTAAGTAAGTATGATACATCACAGCTGTGTCCAAGTGCATTTCATCTTCCTCTATTGTCCAATTTTCGATTTCTATTTACCACCGTTTCCTACGCCGTTGTTTAATTTTCCATAAATCCTTAAATCATCAATTTAAGCTTCATTAATTTCCATACCTGGCAACCTACCTATCTCTTCTCCGTCCTCGTCATTCCAAGCCTGCCCGTTCGTAGACTCGTCCAACGTTCCTTTATTCTTCAATTCAATCAACAGATCCATAAAATCGTGCCTCTTGATACCGTGCTCCTCTCGCTGGCTAATCATCTGCGACACCATGTCCTTAAAGAATCTGCTCACTTCCGGATCGATCACTTGAACGCCTAGGAATTTGTACAATTTGGGCAGCGCTGTCCTCAGCATTCTCCAAAGGGTCGCTGTGTAACTTGGCCTCGAGAGTTTTTTCGCTGCCCTGTGGAACTCGGATTCCTCGTCGGTGAGTGCGTTTATTTGTATGCCGAAAGCACAGCTACCGATGACGTCTATCGTAAATTTCGCCGCCAGTTCGCGAATCTCGTACGGGCGATCGGTCTCGGAGGACGTGTCGATTAATTTTTGAAACTCCTCGCCGCATTCGGCCAGCAGGTAGAACATCCTTTTCAATTTGCCGGACGAGAACGCCGGGGTCAGTTTCGATCGCAGGCTCTTCCATTTTTTCCCCTCGAGGTTGAAGAGATGGGCGGACAGCGGGTCCTAATTTATATTAACATCTTATTAAACATATACGTGCAATTTCATTCAGTAGAAATTTTTCTTTATAATATATATTTTCTGATACTGTAAAATATTGTGCAAAATATAGGTTAAAAAAAAATAATTTAAACATTAAATTCCAAGAGTTAGAAATTAAAATTTTCTTCAATTTTTAGGGTATCGTTTTTTTTTTGCTCTCTGTCCTTTCTTTTCAGTGAATACAAGTGCAATTTCATTCAGTAGAAATTTTAGGTTTCGACGTCCCGTGAAACAAGTTGATCTTTATAATATATATTTTCTGACACTGTAAAATATTGTGCAAAATATAGGTTAAAAAAAATAATTTAAACATTAAATTCCAAGGGTTAGAAATTAAAATTTTCTTCAATTTTTAGGGTATCGTTTTTTTTTTTTTTGCTCTCTGTCCTTTCTTTTCAGTGAATACAAGTGCAATTTCATTCAGTAGAAATTTTAGGTTTCGACGTCCCGTGAAACAAGTTGATCTTTATAATATATATTTTCTGACACTGTAAAATATTGTGCAAAATATAGGTTAAAAAAAATAATTTAAATTCCAAAGGTTAGAAATGAAAATTTTCTTCAATTTTTAGGGTACCGTTTTTTTTTTTGCTCTCTGTCCTTTCTTTTCAGTGAATACAATATGAGTCAAATAAAATTACACTTGCTCTGCTTTATCAATTAAATTCCCAATGAAACCCTTCCTGTTTATCGCGACTCTTCCAATACAATAAAATATTTCCCAAGCAGAGAAAATACATTTAGCCTTTGAAAAATTTATTTGATTCGCCAACGCTCGAATATTCCATGCGTGGTGACCTATTGTGAACGCGGTCGCGATTTACGATAGAAAGTAAAATATTCTCCTTTTACCTGCGAGTTTATCGGTATGCCACGATTCGAGAAGCAGGCGAAGTTTTTCACAAAAATATCCTTCACGAGGTCCGGATCCCGTAGGATCAGCATAGGGGATCTAACACGAAACACACCGAAGTATCTCTCGTCTTCGAACCATTCGTACATCCCTTTTATACTTTCCGGTAACGATATCCGGAACAGCAGCATGTCTGAGAAATTCCCGAACAACACTGTGGGCTTTCGGAATTGTACACCGCGACTCTTCCAAAAGTCGAACGTCGAGGTGAGGAAACGATATATAATTCCCAGGAGTAATAGTAGAAATAGTTTCAAGATATCCCACATTTCGAAATATATGTTTGTCCAATTAGTCACTGTTCAATTAGTTATAAAATTGTGCATGTCCCTCTAGTTCCTTTTAATCAATTTAATCGCTTGCCACTTTTTGTCTTGACTTCTGTTCTTAATCTCTTCTTAATCTCAGCGTTTCAAACTTCTTTTTTTCGCTGAATTATGAAATCCACTGATACGAAGTTCACTGGTATTGAAATACGACCAACATAACGTTTTTTTTTTTTTTTTTTTGTACGTTACTAAAAATAAAAGAAATTGGCAATAAACGACGCGTAGCAGCTTACGAAAGTGTTTTGTACTCTTGCTCAGAAAATTCGGAGCAACTTTGTGACTAGCGTTTACTCCGATTCAAGTTCCAACAACTAACAATTGTTCTAAATCATTTGTTATTCCGCTAATGGTGAAACGTATCGACGAAATACAGTAACAAAGCAACGAGATTTATAGAAGATCAAGAAAAACCGATCGATTTCTTTCGAAACTTGTACGCTCTGAAATTTTAAGCGGCGTCATTTTACACGAAAAATCGTCGATGACTTCCACATTAACTCCCTGCCTTATAATTTCCTCTCCAATATTCTCATCGTAATCGTAACATTATTTCAGGTGCAAAATATTCATAATTTACATTTCAATTCGCTTCCAAGATAACATATAACTTCAACTTAAATCTCGAATTGAAATCTCGCGGAATTGCAATTTGATTTTTCCTTTGAATCGTAGCGTGGCTCGATATTGCAAGACAGTCTACCTAACATTCGACCATCGCGATACATAATGCATGCACGCAGGTTCGGGTCAGCGGATATCGGTCGAACGTTATCGCCGGCGAGGTCAATAGGAAAACAAAGGATTACTCGCGACGTCGTGTCGCAGGCGGTTCTCGAATTACGCAGTTCGATTTACACCGATTGAATCTTCGGTGCTGTTTATAGAGGTGCAAGTTACTACACTTGTCGGCTGTGACTCACGCAGCGCAGTATTTGCACTCTCTTGGTCTCTCCCCGGTGAAATGTCAGCTCTCCTCGCACGCGGCTCGAGTTGACGTTTCGTGCGGGGCACGTGATTATCAGCAGGTCACGTCGAAACGAAACGAAACGTTAATTCGTCCCGTTTAACACCGTTTCGAAAACCAAATCTACGTCTCGCTAATCGATTCTCGTTACCACCTCGACCGCGTTGTTGCCCGCGTTTCAGCGAGTTTCCACGCGGCCGATCGACGTCACGCTTTGGAAATATTTATTGGAAATTACGCGCCACTGCTTTTTCAAAATAATTAGTGGCGAATGTTAGATCGCGGAGTCACAGACCATATGTAGGATAGACGCGTGTACATGATATGTAGGATAGAAAAAAAATGGGACACTGAATGAAAAGTTCAATGTGTTACACATAGTACATCTTAGGTATTCTTGAATGACTGAATTAATAAACAACGAATAAATGAATTCGTTGAGTCGACAAATGAAATATTTGCTTGTTAAAACGACACATCTTTCACTTTGGCTGGCGAGATATTCCTCTCGGTTTTTTAAAGACGTCAGGAGGCAGTATACACGTGCGATTAAACGCGACTGCAATTAAAATACATTGAATGAAAAGCTAATTGCTCAATTATTCACCGTAGTGACAATCATCCACGATCTAACAACTGCAACTCCCAAGACACTCGACTGTACATACAACTGCCATTAATTTCTCCGATGATTGGCAATCGATCGTCACTCCAAGGGGAATCGAATTAACTGATGAATTTAATTGAATATTTCGCACGAAGTAACTTGAATTAACGATTGAATTCAATTGAATTTAATTGAATATTTCGCACGAAGTAATTTCCGAACACGTGTGTAAAACACTCAACAACGACACGTACCGTACGCGGAGAGCGATGCAAAGTGTACGAGATGCGATTTAACGGGGTTAAGGCATACTGCACGAGTTTCAGGGACAGCGAGGAGAGAACCTAGGGAAAGAAAGGAGAAGCAAAGGAAAGGGACGAAGGAGGAATGGAACGCGTACCCGTTGCTGAACGAAAGGCTAAACTGCCACCGACAAGGAGAAAATCATGAACGCACGCACGCACGCACGCACGCATTTACAGAGAGACCTTACACGCCTGCCTCTGCCCCGGCTCGAGTTCGTACCGAAACTCCGTGTTCCGATCGGCAGCCGCTCGTTTATCTACAACGACGCTTTTTGTTCCCTCTCTCCTTCAACCGTGATAATTAATCCAGAGCTAGATGCGTGTTGCTGGGTTTTTACGCGCCAGTTTCCGGTTAAGAGACGATCGATCGTATCATAACGCGCGTGGCAATTTCACTCGCTGCGTCGCCAACGAACTGGAGAGATTATTAATTATGAGAGTTTGAGATACTTCTGATCGTTCGAAGACCGAATTTCAAGATACGAAACGAATTTTTCGGAGTCGAGTCGCACCGACGTGCGACAATTAATCTTCATTCGAATGTTGGCACTTCTATTTCTATACCCCGAGACTGCATCATCGAATCTTTTTACGATTAGTAAGTCGTTAGAGCTGTTAAATTAATTTGGCGGTTAGATTCGTATCGCAGTGTGTTTCGATATTGTTTTCTCATTACAGTTATTGCTATTGTTCGAAATTTAGTGATTTAAAACGAGGCGGATTATAATGTATTCAATGCATGTACGTAAAACGGATCTCCGTTCTAGAGAATCACTCTGATGAAAATATGAATTCGTACACGAAACATCCACAATCTTGCAATTTATAAAATAATTTGCGATTGGACGATGTCGCACAGGAATGAAATAATCTCGAGTCTAACAATAAGTGGTTCCGCGATATCGTGCAAGAGTTGAAGGAAATGGAACGTGCCTAAATCGGCGGTATAACAGTTGGAGAAAGAAGAAGAAAAAAACAGACGAATTTCGCGCGAATGCGTTGGTGGGATAACACGGTTTACGTTTCGTTTTGAACACGTGTCTGTCGGCAATCAGCTCCAAATGAAAATAGATCTTACTTTTACTACGAGGTTCTGCGATCTCTCCCGCCCTCTGCCTTTAGAATGAAAACAGATGGTCGAGCATGGGAAACCTGGTTCGACTTCTTCCTGCGTGCCTTTCTCTACCTTCTATCTCCTTATGATATATGAGACTGGGTTACCAGAAAAATAGAAGTTAACGCGAATGGAAAACTCGTTGCCACGATATGCAACCTACCGGCGCTACCTTCTCCACCTGCAGCGTGTTATTATTATTTATTGGACGAAGCGATAGCACCGCTGAATTAAGATTGGACTACAGTTTTTGACATCGAATATGTAACGCTTGCGAGCATGTGGATTTTATGAGTAAGGTTGTTATTGATTGGTACTCAGGGAAAGAATGTACCGATGATTCGATGGTAAATCGAAGTGGAAATTTGTCGAATTTCCCTGACTATTAGAAAGAGAGAATTTCAGTGACACTCGACCAAGTGAGCAATTTTTTACTTTTATCGATTATTTCTGAATGTTGCAGCATTTGTTACAATTATTTGAATTTGTTGAAATTGAATTTCGTCTTAAAATTCCTGACTATAACTTCCACGTACGAAAGCTTTATCGCACGTAAGCAGATACAATCGACAGCTTAAAGATTCAGTGATTGATTGTAGCGCAAAAATGACGAGGCGCATATTTCAGATAAGCTTGGCGAAATTGTTTTAAATAAATCCAATTTCATTTGCGATATCATAAGATACACGTACGTGAGAAATGTACCCCTTTGTACCAAAATTTGTAAAAATAGTTCTTTAGTCGTTTTCGTGTGTGTTTTTTCGTCTGTCGGTATTTCAGGTACCTCGTCTGTGGTCTCAGTCAACGATTTGACGCGAGAGTGCGCTAAAAGATTGTGTTTTATATCGGTATTTCAGAGCATAAAATTCCAGAAGAATTATTTTTCCAAGATTTATTCCGTGTCTGTGATCAATGACGATGAATTAAACCTTATCAGAGATCTTATACATTTTGTCTGTGAATTAAATATTCAGTCGATAACTTACTAAGGGAAGATATTGTAATTTAATTTCCTATTATATCGTATGTAGATAAGTAAGATTTATATTTCTCGATAGGGTGTTTCATTGTTCGCCGCGGTGCGGCTATAGATTTAAATTCAAATTCCCGGAACTTTGTTCTAAAAGTTCCATAATAGTAGGATTTTTAGTATGTGTCTCATTAAAGTATTTTATTTTAAAAGTATCGTAATGTTCAAAAATATGTCTTGTATTTCGGTCTTTCCAACAGTTGTAATGTTAGTGTGAAACTTCGTTTGTTATTTTTAGAAAATTAATTTACAAAAAAAGAAAAAGGCTATTAAAGGTGTAAAAAAAATTCCAAATATGCATATTTGATTTAATTAAATAAAGTTGAATATTCTTAAATAAAATTGAAATATTCAAAAGAGAACAAGTGCAAAGTAATTCTTCTATAGAAGTTGTGATGTAATAATTTTTACAACACTACGATAATTTTATACATAATATTTTTTTTTTATGACTGCGATTACGATTATCATACTGTTGACGTTAAATTATATTTCCAGATTTCATTTGGAAAATTGCATTCAATGCATTATGTAATATAACGTGCAACAGTTGGCGTGAATTACAGGTGTATTATGAACACATTGTGCACAAGTCCGGTCTAATATATAAAGCGAGTGTCGTTCTCCTTTTGTAACTAATTTCCAACTCTTTCGAAACTTCAAGAGTTCATTCCGACAATGATATCGATTTACTGCCTCATTTTTCTTTTTTTTTTTTTCGTTTAATAATTTAAATTAAAAAAAACCAGATCACTGTCGAGCGACAAATTTAGCAATTAGCAATATTTAGAAAATTTTTGGGCGACACCGCATCGTGAATCACTGTCGACACATACAAGTGTCTCGTCTGTCTCGACATTTTCTCTTCAAATAAATAGAGGATAATTTTGGGAAGTAATTCACGAGGCGAAAAAGGTGTTTCGTTCATTTCATTTTTTCTTTTTTTCTTTTTCTTTGCAATTTGAGCCAAACTAAACGCTGAATCTCGATGTCGATTGACCCACGATTCTCGGTTCTCAGCACCTGGATGGCTCCCAAAGGCTACATACCAGACGGCGCATCGTCGCGCTGCTTTATCGCAAAATTCGTAACCAGATGCTTGAAGGCGATCCACCGGCAACCTTCGCCTGATCGTGGGCGTCGCTTCGACTCGCCACGAAACATTATTTTCGAATTGCCCGGTGGGAAACCTCGCTCGAACCTAACTCTTCAAGCTGAACGAAACCGTATTGAGCAATCGAACGACTCGCGAATCACGCTAGATAGTCAGCTCGAGAAATAGGCAAACATTTTTCCGCCCAAGATCCGAGATCCATCTCTATCGACTCACGAACGAACAGACTCAAATGAAACAAAACCAATTTCAAACATCCGAGTGATCTAACTTTAGACTTACAGCTACACCAGCATCTCAAAAGGTATAAAAAGAATCTTGCTTGTTAGCAAGATCTCCATCGAACAACATTTTCAAGTTTGCCTCGAAGGAATTTCGACTAGGTTTGTGGGTGAGGGAGGATGTTTAACCGACTTCTGAAAGTCAGAAAATTCGCGAAAAGGTGCCGGGGGATTTGTCGAATGTTAATGAAACAACGCGTTGTGCGGATTTCCGGAGGGAAAACGCGAGGGAAAAGCGATGGAGGCTGCCATGTTTCGCGCATGCACGGGCGAGGATCGCCGTGTCGAGGCGCGCCGTGGCTCAGCAGACTCCGAAATGTTGATGCTAAATAAAACTCCTAGCTGCTTGGGACGATGCCATGCGTTCTAATTTTCACGAGAGGCAGATCGCTAGCCCGGGACGTGATCCGCCGCGTCGTTCGAGCCGGATGATTCGATAGTCTTTCGAGCCTCTCTCCGGGTTACCTGTTCTTCGTGGCGAGGTGAGGGAAGGAGGAAGTTTATACACAGGTCAACTGTGGGAAAACGTGCCTATCTGGACGAAACACGGCGATTAAAGCGAAGATTTCGATCATTCTCAACGAGGAACACAGCGGTTCCCACCGACAGTGACAATCAGTTGGATTAATCGACGAGTAGGGTAGGGGAATTCTCGTCTCGTGACGAAGAAGAGGAATGTTTCTGAACGCCCAGGGAAATTAGGAACTCACAGTGACTTGTTGATGTGTTCTCGGTATTCTCAGGAACCAATTAATCGTAAAAGAGAAAGGAGCAGACTGATTATTTCCTGAATCGAAACACCTGTGACGAACGATGATGAGTGCGTGTGGTTTCAAGTTAAAGATGAAATGAATTTTTTTGTCAATTAATGAGAAATTTGCGAACCTGTGGCGATTAAAAGTTGACGAGTGTGCGTGCGTGCGTGCGTGTGTGTGTACGTGTGTTTTTAATTCCAAGTGAAGGAAAGAAGCAGAAGGAAAATTGCTGAATCTTCGACGATTAAAGAAAATCCTTCGACGAATCGTAAATTTGACTCGTGCGCTTGATCGCGAAAGAAAGAAGCGAATAATCACGAGGCTTTTCCAGCGGTGAATCGTGGGTATTTCCATGCGAAGGTTCCGGTGACATGGCTGCCGCCCTTTTGGGCAAGTGCGTTGGCTTACTGGCACTGGTGTTGCTTCTTTACAGTTGCTGCTATGGCTTCCGTATCCGAGATCACCCGTCGTTGTCGTCGTCGGCCGAGCAGCCTCATCACGCCACCTGCACTTCCATCTTTGGCAGATGCCACGAGAAGACGACGATCACGGCCACGCCGAGCAAAAAGTGGCACGACATTTCGCGGCCTGCCACCCTTTCTAGGAAACCACCTGTCGAGCTGACGTCGACGGGAGACGAAGCACACGCGAGACCAGAGAGGGCCAGACCTGTCTCCACCGACTCGAGAGACAAGAGTATTGATAACGACGAGGACGACGACGACGACGACGACGACGACGAGGAGGTGATCGTGGAGGTAGAGGAAGATACTGGCGAAGAAACTGCGAGTTACGAGGAAACAGCTGACGAAGACGACGAGGATGATGATAGAGTTGAAGAAAACGATGATGATAAGGAAGAACGCGAAGAACAGGAAGCAAGTGGAGACGAAAACAAGGACGATGACGATGAAGAGGAAGAAGAAGAAATAAGAGAGCGAGTAAGTTTGGACAAAGGCTCGAGATCTAAGAGACAGGAGAAGATTAAAGAAGATGAAGAGGAGAGAAGTGAGAGAATCGATTCAATGAAAAGAGCTGGGCTGAAGAGAGAAATGAAATCTAAGAGACAGGAGGAGAGCGAAGAGGACGAGATGAAATACAGGAAGGTAGCTGCGAAGAAACTCGTGGAGGACACGGAGGAAGGTGAAGGGAGAGGTAAGAAGGTGGATCCGAAGAAAAGAGGAAGTTTAGAAATAGAACTCAAAGAAACGGTGAGGTCTAAGAGACAAGAGGCAGAGGAAGACGAGGAAAAAAGCGAAGAAGAAGATGATGACGATGAAGAAATGCGCGAAGAAGATGAAGACGAAGACGACGACGAAGAAGAAGAATCAGAGGAGGAAGTATCAACACCGCCGCCACGAAAATTAGAGAAGGTCAGGCTCGCGGACAAGGACAAAGTTAAGTCGGCCGAAGTATTATCGACTATAGAAAAACCGAAAGAGGCGCCGAAAATAGAGAAAAAACCGGACGAGAGCGCAAAGAAGGTGCTAAAGTCACCGGAAAGGAAGTCGACGGAGGAGCCATTGAAAGTAGTTGAAGCCACGAAGAAAGCGGAGCCCGTAAAGATAACGAAGGCTGAAATCGAACCGAAGATTACTGCGAAGCCGGAGGAGAGAGCAAAGATTCCAGCGAGGACAGAGGAAAAAGCGAAGGTTCCGGTGAAACCGGAATTGTCGAAGACGCGGGAACCGGCGAGAGTGAAATCAACCGCGGCTCAAGCCCCGGTAAAAATCGTGGAACCTAAACGACACGACAGTGAGTATCGCGGCGATGAAAACGTAATTATTGCAATTACTTCGATAAATTGGGTTAACAGGGAGTAATTTCTTTTTTTTTTTTTTTTTTTATTACGTACCGATTTAAAAATTAATTTCTGTACATAGACTCGCAGGCAGAAATCTACCGTTATATCCTCAAATTCAAATATAGCTCAAGATTTTATTTAGACGAAAGTCTAGTCTTCTTCCAAAAACGAAAGAAACTCCGAGTCGTGCGTTAAAATGGTAATTAAACGATCATTGAGCAGAAATTTTAGCAACAGCAAAATTAATTCGCAGCGAATTACTTCCCTCCCGCCCAAATCTATAAATTAAATTTTCGATCGCTTCGAAAATTTCGCAAATTTCCTGCCAAGTTTATTATCGAAGCGGTTTCATCAATTTTCCACTTGAGATTTGCGAAATTAAAACGAACGAGACCGTCGAGAGAGAAATTCTCGTCGAATCGAAGGAACATACGACGATATCGTGTTGCAGAAGATGAGCCGAAAGTAGAAACGAAAACGCACGTGGAAGGTTCTTTCACTTTGGCTCGATTGAACGACGCGATATTACGCGTGCCGACCTTTGTGCCAAATTTCACGGCCGTCGAGAATTTCGAGTGTCAGCAGCACGGCAAGATTTTCCTACGACAGTTACGTGGTTACAAGTTATGGGCGTTGCAAAGTAAGTCCATCCTTTCATCGATATTTTCACTCCAATGTCATTTTTGCTTCTCTCAAGCTATTCCTTTACTATTAATTCTTTTCTACCTTTCTCTTGTCCAACAAGCTCAACGAAAACGTTCCGATATCATAATTCTGTGAATATTTGATTATCAATTGGCGGTTTGTCTCTGTGGAATCAGTGTTAGATTCGAGCGCGAAAATTCCATCGGGCATGCTGCGAGGGAACGTGAACCAGCTTGGTGATTTTGACGAGTGTCTGGGCGTGATGGCCCACGTGAAGTTGAACGAGAAAACGATAAGAGTGCAGGGCAAATATTGTTTGGCCAATATAGATTTGTATCCGTCTGATCCGGACATGAAGCTTCCGGTTAATATGATGCAGGCACGTTCCTTCATCAGAGGAAGCATGTACGACGTAAGTGAAACGTTCTATTTTTTTTTTTTTTTCAATCATTTTACAAACCATCGGCGATACTGATCTTTGCAATTTTTGCGACAACGAAAGTGACAACAAAGTTATTGGATTTTTTTAAAAGTTCACGTTGAAGCTATTGTCATCAAAAACAGAAGTGATTTTCAACGAGAGACTGTCGCTTTTTTTTCAGCCTGGTCATTTTATTCCAAAGTTCACGACAGTGAACTGGGCGTTGTGCCTTCCAGCGGCCTGTTCCGCCGAAGACGCGCGAACCGTTGTCGAGCAAGCGTTGGACGATTACAATTCCACCGCTGGAATAACGTTCATGGTGGACGTGAATCCCAACATGTGCTACGTGAAACAGAAATCACGGAGTTATTCGAAAGAGACGATCGGTGTTCTGTATGTATTGCACGTTTGTTAATCGCAGAATGAATGTCGACTTGAAGGGACCCAAAATCGTAGTTCAGTAATCGGTTCGTCCGGTTTAATCTTCAAAATAAAAACATACGCGCCTCTCGAGGTGCGTGATTCAAAGATTAATTTCTATATTGTTCGACGTTTGTAATTATTTATATTTATTCAGAATAGAAGATAAAATAAAAGAAACAACTTTCCTCGACGATCGTGGATCCCTTAAAGAATTTTCACGTTATTTCATCAAACGATTGCGATCCAACGAGAATATGAGGTATTTCATTTCTTCCTTCTGCTTCTCGATTTTCTCTCCGCAGATATTTCTACGCAATGGTCGTCTGCCTCGTCGCCGTAGCAACTATGAGAGATTATTTGGTGGTGTCGGAAGGAAAAGGTAGATTCCCATAACATTCTCTGTATATTCCCATCTGTAAGTTAATGCGCTTAAAAGAGAGTCCCCGTTAGCCTCGCCACGCTTCAGCTTCGAGTCGAGCGTGTCGCACGTGTCGTACGGTGAAAATCGACTTTGTCATTTGTCACACGATCGTCGTTCTTTACAGGAAACTATTCAGAGAGGATAATAATGTCCTTTTCCTTGCGGAGGACCTGTAGATCTTTGTTCAGAGAAGGAACGAGCGACGCCGATATCACGTGCATTCATGGAATAAGGGCGCTCAACACGATTATACTTTACGTTGCTCATCAAGTAATTATCATCTCGAGATTGCCGTTTGCCAATCGAATCGAATTCACCGAGGTAAGCACGACGATTTGAATTCTCCCTCGGAGAAAGTCTCAGGACTGTGCAGCGTCTTTTATATTATATAATATATACATATACAGAGAGTATTATAAATATTATTGACATCTTGTAAATCGCTAAATAACTTTTATTGTCATAATGTCTGATGTTGAAATACATATGTAGGTAGCAAACTCTCCTATCAGCTCTGTAATAAGAACATCGATCGTTTACACGGACGCATTTTTATTGCTTAGCGGTGTCTTAACTGCTTTCAACATGGCACGAGAGTTCACGACGCGGGGTGAGATTCGATGGTTTTGCCGTTTTATTGCCAGATACATCAGGTAAACTAATCGTCGATCAATTTCACCGTCGAGGATTGCCTTTTCATTGTCAAAATCCAATGACACTCAGAACTGAAAGATCGTGTGCACATACGTACGTCACTTTACATTCGAAAAACGTAGACTCTCTCGAATCGTCTGAAATTGTCCCTCGATGACACACGTTCAATTTCGTTACCTTTGTTATGCAACTGATTCGTTCTTTCAACGAAACGTGGTGATTTTAGGCTCACCCCAGCGTTACTGGCAGTGGTGTTCTGGTACGCGTTCGTAATGGAACACGCTGGCACGGGGCCGCAATGGAACAGCCTCGTAATACCGAACGCAGAACTCTGCAAAAGCAACGCGTGGACGAACTTATTGTACATACAGAACTTCTTCCCCTTCGAAGAAATGGTATCTATCCAAATCTAAAGTCATTCTCGAGAAACAAACGAAACATCGCTGATCCAATCGCGTTAACCGCGCGAAATTGTTTCGAGAGATTGTTTCTATCGGAAAACGATCTGGCTCTCATTTACAACGAATATTCTCTTGATCGATAGTGCGCAACTCATACCCATCAGTTGGCTTTGGACATGCAATTGTCGCTATTAGCCCCAATGTTGGTATTCTTCTTAGAATGCAGGCCCGTCATTGGGATTCTTGTAATATTTTTCTTCGTCTTACTGTCAGCTACACTTCGTTACGTGGCAACGATGAGCAATTATCTTTCCATCGTTGTTTTCCACGGAATGTCGTAAGTTGCACGTTGATTTTTCATTTCTTTTAAAACTGATCGTCGGTCTTTTGCTGAGATGTGAATCCTCGGTTTTCAGAGTGAAGCACCTTTACAGGACTGCCAATTTAGTTTACGCGTTGCCGTTGCACAGAGCGACGCCCTACGTATTTGGCGTGGGACTTGGCGTGCTGTTGCGTTACACCGGGAAAGAACTCAGGATCCACAAGGTACTTAAACTCTCAAATCACACCGCGGACAATCGACTTATTTCCAATCTGTAGTCACGCTTGATAATGATAATCGACAACTTTTGCCGCATAAAATATACAAATGTACAACGTATCGATGTTAAGCGGAAATGTAACGCGTGTAAAGTATAGCATGGTCGACGAGATTTGTCTATAACCGGAGGAGACCGTGACCCATCAAGCGAGCGTGATGCATGCAATTTCAGGTGTTAGTGATCTTGGGATGGTTGGTCGCGATGACCTTGGGTTCTTGGGCGTTATTGTCACCGTGGCACTTAGCCAGAAGGGACTATGTGTACGATGCTGAAGAAGCAACCAGTTACAACGTGATCAGTCCAGTCCTCTCGGCCTTGGCTTTATGCTGGCTCATCTTTGCGTGCTACACCAATCACGGAGGTCTCGCATCTTTTGTCCCTTTTTTTCTTTTTTTTTTTTTTTTTTTTGAATTACGACACACTCTCCTTTCTTTCAACGTCATTTCTATTCGTAGGTATATTAAACAGATTCCTCTCGAATTATTGGCTACTGGTGTTCAGCAGGATATCGTACGCCATATATCTCACGCAATTCGCAGTATTTTTCTACAACGTTGGGACCACCAGATACTCTAGCGAATTTCAGCTCCACACAAGCGTACGTAGCAATTCCAAAAGGACACGCACTTTGTGTCATCAATTCAGAGTATTGATAATGTTCTTTTTTCGAAATACGTATTTCTATATAATTTTTTTTTTTTTTAAATAAAACATCGAAACGTAAGGAAAAAATTTTATTAATATTTCAAGTTCTAGAACAAACATTCCCACGTTTCAGGCCTAACTTTCGTTGGGCACTGGAGAAAATCCTTTCCCAAAATTCTCACGATTTTAAATTAAATTCAAGTTCAAACATGATTTTTTCATTACGTCTCAAGAATTATTTCTCTCATGTGTTGGCAAATTTGTGCTCTTTCTTCAGTGATTTTTGGCCCACCCTATATATCTAGAATTTATATAATCTATTCCAACGACTTGACCGATTCGACCGCAATACCGAAACAGATTTCACACCCTTTTAGGTGAGCGCACTGGAAGCGGCGACAGTCGTGATCGTCTCCACGATCGTAACCTTGTTCTTCGATCTACCGATGCAAGATATCAGAAACGTGCTGATGGAAAGCACGGACCTGAACGCGGCGAAAACGCCGGTCGTCGAATCTCCAGCCACGGAAACCTCCAAGACGCCAGATGCCACCAAGTCGGCACAACCGCACGAGAAGAAGATCTTCGAAGAAGACGAGGTAACCTCGACAGGCTGGGACTGGCAAAGAGACATAGTGGACGGCGGCGCGAAATACTACGACGAGAGTGTGGAAGACGAGGAACGCGTGGACATGCCGATTTTAAAGAAATCGAGCGGAAGAAGGCGATCGTTGATCAGTCGAGAGCCAACCGAAGCTGACGCCCCGCCGTCTCGGTCGAAAGACGGCAGCAAGAGATTCTCAAACGGCAGTAACGATTACAGAGATCGCGGGAGACGAAGCAGAAGCAGGGATTATCAGGAGAACGAGGCACTGAGGTGAGCACATTTGTCACGAATTTATTACAGAGGAATCGAACGATTGAGAATTTCGTACTTTCGTTCTTTCTAACATTGTGTCTAGTCACGGGGGTTTTAAATTCTGTAACGTTGCACGATACAACAGATGGTGTGATTGAACGGCCAACCGAGTGCCAGTATTCAAGATTCAAGTAAAATAGTTCAAGATTAAAATTAAAAGTAAAAGATTCGATTAAAATAGATTAAATTATACAGTAGATGTTGGGATTATTTCGTTTCGAGTACTGACGTGCTCTTTCGTCTACTTTCGAGCTGCGCAGAACACGTTCGAAAGCTTTCGTAGAACTTTCGTCCGAAATCTTTTCAGAGCGCAACACGAGCGAGAAGAATCCGCGAAACGAAGCAGACGCTCCCAGTCGCGAAGCCTGGACGCTAAACGATTCTCGACGCGAGACAGCGAGGACGACGAGGAGGAGGAAGATGAGGGGAAGGACTACTCGAGGACCAAATACGAGAAAGAAGAAGATAATCTGAGATACAGGCGATCGCAGTCGAGAGGTAGATCCGTGATCAGAGAGCCGGACCAGGCCAAGGAGCCGAGGAGACTCTCAAGAAAATCCGAAGAACGCGAGCCGGTGCAGAGGCAGGCAAGAGTCGCGAGGATCTTCTCCTCGGAGAGCGACGAGGACCAACGACAGACGAGGAAGGTCGAGAGACGACAGACGGAAGCGAGCGTCAGCGACGAGGAGGATTGGGAGAGCGAGTTGAGGATACGTCGAAAACAATTCATGGAGAAACTGGCGACGAGAGATCCGTCGTCCGAGCAAGGGAGCCTCATCTCTTTGCGCAGATCGTCCGCCGAGGGGAAGCTGGCGTTGCTGAAGGATCCAACAGCTGACGACAACATGGATTCGTGGACGGTGAGCGTGGGCTCGCGCGGGCTAGCTCAATTGGGCTCGTCTCAGGAACGTAGCGAGCCCGAGGACGAGTACAGCAGGCAGAGACGAGAGTATCGCGAACAGGCTCCACCTCCCAGAGAGGACGTACAGAGCGAGGAAGAGGTGATCTGGGATGCATCGAGAAGGAGATCGTACACGAGCAGCAGTCAGATGACTTCTCTCGAGGAAGACGACGACGTCGAGAATTACAACTTCGTCCTGACGAAAGACAGCAAGAGGACATCGCTGCAAGATCTTTCCAGACTGTCTCAGGAGGATTCCGATCTGGCGGAGTCTGGTTGGAACGTGATAAGGAGGGAAGGTGAGAACGTACCTAGGTCATCGTCAGGTTTGTACAAGAGAGAGTCGATTGTCAAGAGCCAGGCCAGCGAGGAGGACCCGGAGTACCTTCTGCCCGAGAGGCCAAAACTCGTGCAACAGGAGAGGGAACACCCGTTCAAGAAGGCGTGGCAGATGCAGAAGTCCAGGTCCGAGGAAGACGCCTACGTCATCAAAGAATCGAAAGAGTCGAAAGAGCAAGCCAAGACGGAGGCTAAATCGAAGGACGATGGCAAGACGAAGGAAGGTAAAGACGGAGGGGAACAGTACGACGACACTGGCGAGTTTGCCGATGACGAGTCAGAATCGGCTATGTTGACTCGTAGCAGGAGCAGCGACACCGACGAGAACACGAGGATGAGCTCGAAGTCTGAAGAGATCGAGTCGATCTCGACTGACAACGAGAGGAGCAAGAGTTCCAAGAAAGACAGCGTCAGATCGTCGGACGTGGAGGAGGATTCTTCGAGATCCAATTGGCCATCGGAAGAGGAACAAGTTTACAGAACAGGTGTCAGGAGTAAATCGGAGGAGACAGAGTGGAACTGGGAGAGGGAAGAGACTTGATGAAAGCGATTGAGATTAGAAAAATGACAATAAATGTAATTTAACGAGGTAAATTATTCTGCTTGGATCTGGCCAACGGGAAGAGAAAAGCAAAGTCTCGAATTTTAGCTAGGTCTGTGACGATTTGGAAGACGAAATGGATTCTAGAGTCGATGACAAATCGTTTGACGATTGAATTGAAATTGAATAAAATACATAAATGACAGATCACTGTTGCTTTCTGGTGGTTTCAAGCTCAAGATCATTTATTCGATTGAAAAAAAGAAAAAAAACAAGGGTTAACATTATGACTGATAATTAGGCAAAGTTTTGTGAAATCACAGTGTCATCGGTCATTGGAATGTGAAAGACAAGACCAAATTATTAAACATTCTGTATTCTATAGAATGTAACAAATAAATTGTTCGTTACATATAATACATACGTACACATATAAGATAGCATCGTGAATGAACGAAATACTGGGAAATTGAATTGATAGGGTTCCTTTGAAACTTGCTTGTTGTACAGAATGCGAAAAACACTGGTAATAAATTAAAAATTGCAAACTTATTTGACCAACTGTTCATTTCAAAGTTCTCTCTCAATATTTCTGGGATATTTCAACTACTATTGAAAATAAATATGGGATTTAACATAATACGCAGTGTCCAATGTTCGAAATCAGTGAAGATTCAAGTTTGAAAAAAGGATTAGAAGGATTATCCTGCTTGCTTACTTTGTTCCTTGCGACGGGTAAAAAATCTCGTAAAAAAATCGCGTGTCCAACAATCTGTTTAGCAGTCGAAAGACAGGCCTGGAACCCTGGGAATGCTCAGATCAGGAATCAGCGAGTCGTGGAGGTGTAAAGACATAGTGAGTAGCGAGTTTTGAGGGTGTGTAGGTCAAGAGAGAAAAGACGTAGCGAGGTTAATCCTAACATCGTTCGTGTCACCGTACCATCAAGGCTTCTGTTCCTATCAATTCCCAATTAAATAAAATTTCTAACTTTGCTTAACAGCATTAATAAAATATCCTTTGTATCAACAGCTTTAATAAAATATCCTCGATATCCTACAAAATTTAACAACCAACGTTCTAAAACAACGTGTCGAAAATTTCCCGCTTTTCGGACGAGAAAGAAGCAAAATTCATCAGGGCTATTCGGGTTCAATTGGCCGGGCGTAGAATCGTGCAGAAGGCAGCCGGAGAATTTACACGTATTAAACGCATCTGTGCATCGAGCTGTACGACAACGCTCTATCAAATTATCTAACAGAATTCTAACGCGAAATATACGAATACCCGAGGACTTCGATAAGTGGTTCCGGGTCCCTAGGCGTTTCTCAGGTATGAAACCACAAAATGGCATAGCCGTCGCGTACACGAACGTTCGTGGAATTCGAAACGGTCGAAACGCGAGCGGTACGACCTTCCACGGATCACTTGCCAGCAGTTTGGACTACCATGCTTCACGAGGCCGTGGCTGGTGAGCGAAAGCTTGGAACGGGACCCTTGAGATTCTAGAATCCAGGGCCGCGAACTATATGACCTTTCATAACGAAGGAATGCGACCGGCGGGTTCCCGATTCACGCTGTTCCCGATCTGTCAGCTCCCCCCGTTTCGTTAGTTGAAGAATTTTTAACTTGCAGGTCGAGGAAACTCGAAGAAACGAGTCTGATTCGTCGCTTTTCGCAATTGGATTCGTTCGAGCAAGTTACAGAAGACGAAAGAGAAGACTCGCGCAGGCCTTCTGGTAAATTCACACCGAGACCGAAGGCGTTAAAGACACAGCGAAATGTTCCCGGGAGAATTATCCCAAGCATCTGTGCAACGTCATAACCTGTCAGCTTCGAACGATGTGTAGCTGGAGAACACCATGTACACAGCTGCCAGTATCCATACGCGTACGTGCACGTGTATCAACAGAGACGCGTGTACACGTGGGGTGGCGAATCAACGGGCGACGATGGAGAAACCACACGATTCACATTCATGGACCACGAACGAGGGATTCTCACGTTCGCTGGACTGTATTTTTTTATTTTTTCTTTTACTTCCACCGAAGAGACGGACAGTTGTCAGTACTCGAGAGTTTCTAGAATCCGACGATTTAGTCGCTGAAAATAAAATTTCTGAGTTTGCCCTGCGGATCGGTTAAAAAACCATTGTAACGACGATTCGTCAAAGATCAACAAAATGAGCAACAGACGAAGATATTTCACGCGAAAGATCAACGTCGATGCGACGCGACGTCGTGTATTTCGCGCGCAGTTTCAAGCAGTTCGACGCAACAACTTACACTAACAACAGTGCCGGCTTCTCCAATGTTCTCCTAGTTACTTTGCGAGGGTTGTGGCGTATTCGCGCAACAATCCTGGCTCGTGTAATGCTCCGACGAAAGCTTTCCTTGCATGAATACCCAAGTATGCAAATTCCACTATGGCATTAGACGTTTCTCCTCGTCTTCGAACATCACTCGAGGGTCCCTTTCGTTAGATGTCCCCTCGCATCCTCTCTTTTCTCTCTATCGTCGTCGAGACAGTTAGGACGGTACTTAATTTATATCGGATCTATGATACGGACCGTGATTACTATTTCTAAGTTGAATTTTTGTGCAATTACAATCATTTGCAGCTTCTGGTATTTCTACATTTGACTACGGAATGTAGCAAGAATTTTTTTATTGAACATCTGGCAAAATTCAACGCCTTGCACCGAAAGTTTTTCGTTGTCATCTCGGAAAGAAAGGAAGAAACACTTGAAAGTAAAAGTCCAGTTTCTACCTGTTTAACACTAAAACTATCGAGGTGGTCGAAATTCACTGATTCACAATCTTCGTCAGATACGTTGTAGATGTAAAATACACCAATAAAATCTTGTGTATTCTCTTTAGTGTCTCTGATGAAAATTCGATGCTCCAGTCTTTGGTTTCAGTTCCGTGGCACACGTTTCCACCACAGAATCCGCGAGCTGGTTATTAATCAAAAGAAGTTTGCCTTATGATTCGAACGTGAATTATCGGGACGAAAGTGTGTTCGAACGTGTGTAACTCGCTCGTAGACCGAGTGCACGCGTTCGGCCAAAGCAAACATCTTGAGTGGCCAAAGAGGCGCCTGTGTTTCGCCTGCACAGAGGCCGGACGATGTGTCTGCCGTGGCAGATAAGACAGAGGCGTGCCTCTGGGTTTACCGTGGCACGGTATTTATTTTGGCAAGTGTACTACGCGGAGCACCGGTTCCAAGGAGGAAGAGCACGCTGTTGTGCTGTGTGCAAGCCGGCGAAACGCTACAGGCGAAACGGTAAAGGAACGCATTGTGGAAATCACCGATTTCCGCAGTCTGGCCACGTCGCGCGCCGATGGAGAGAAGAGGACTGACTGTCTCGTGTTTGCACGATCCGCCAGATGTACGTACGTATGTATGTATGTACATACGCAGTGTCTCGAGACACAACTGTGTCGTTTCATATGATGACTTTAGCTTCATCGAAAGTTCCTCCAGCTGGTACGAAGACAAATTTCAACTCTGCCGTGTTGAGATCATTTAGACCAGGAGCAGGAGGCATAACTTCAGTAATTAATTGAAATGAATAATACAAGTATATACACGATTGTGTAATAATAAAAAAAAAAAAACAAATTGTTGGATGACCAACCCAGACAATATTGGATCTATGCAAATACTGACAACGAGCTAGCAACAGAAAAACTGTGGACTGTGAATAGTTGGTCATAAGGGCAAGATCCAATGGATGGTCATCTATGCTCCTTCCCCTTCCACTTGACGATGATAACCAAATATATATATATATATATATAAATATGCTTCAGAGACATTCGATAGCATTGGACATCATTCATCATATACTAAGACATTCTAAATCATTGTAAATCATACTATATCATACACGACCGCGACTCTAAGGGAATAAATTCTTCTAAATTATAAGCGTGTTGATTCAAAATAACTGTCTCCAAGTAAATGAGTAAAAGTATCTTCTGCCTTTCTCTCACTCTGTCTCTTTCTGTCGTTCGTGATATTTCGTCGTTCAACGGGACGCGACGTTTCGAAGTTTCGCCCGGGCCTTGGCATAGATATTAGAAATCATCCGGGGAGAAAAGAAATTAAGCGTCGCATCGAACCGCAAAATCTCCTTCGAGCCTCCGGAGGTCGGAGAGGAACGTCATTTAACGCGAGAAATACTTTGAATAGCAATATCCATTATCGCGGAGTTACACCCGAACGAACACCTCGTTCCATCGTAATCGGATTAGGCCTTGAAAGACAGAACGAGAGGGTGCAATCGAGTTTCGACGATAGACCGACGAGGACGATAAAGAAGCGCGGAGACAGGAGATGAAAGAAAAGAGGAGAGAGGCAAGAGCATTCTTCAAAGCCGTCGCCGGCTTTAATCCGCCGTGAGAGAAAATCTTGTAAATAATCGAAGCAATTATCCAACTTGGGTACAAAGAGAGAGAAAGAGAGAGACTTCCCTACGGTCTCTCTAGGATCGACGAACGATGAAAATAAGCCGGACAGTTTTATTTCATTACCGCGCCCGAGACTCGGCTCGGAGAGTCGATTGATAATATTGGCTCGAGTAGATGAGCCAAAAGCGAGACGCCGGTGCCTTCTCCTCGCGACGTTAAGGAGATGTCTCTTCGTGTTTAGCCGTCTCGGCGCGCTACGGGAAATTGCCGCTCCGGAAATTGGGTGGCAGACCTCCCAGCGAGTGTTTGACGTCGCGCGACAAATTGAAACCTTACTACGGCCACGGAAATGCTCGCGTACATATAGTACGTATATTGCGACGACAATGCCTCGCTTCGAGAATATTCGGGATCGCGCGAGCTACTTTGAACGTTTGAACAACAGTTTTTAAAAGTGAAAAACTGAACGATCGATTGTCAACGGTAAGCGTAATTTCGAAACCTTCGAAGCCCTTCTTTAGGAAGCAAGTTTCATCTTCCTCAAACCTCCTAAATTCTGTTTCCCTCGGGCGAATTGATTTCTCTCCAGATACTTGCAGTCTCGCGAGAATTCTGCAATTTTGCAAAAATTGCATCGAAACAAATTATTACACAACTTGTTACCGTGTTAAAATATTGTTGGATGACCAATCCAGACAATATTGGATCTATGCAAATACTGACAACGAGCTAACAGTCCACAGAAAAGTGGAATAGTTAGGAAATTTTTTAATTCCTTTAATATTAGGATCTCCTGATATAGCTTTTCCTCGTATAAATAATATTAGTTTTTGATTACTTCCACCATCTTTATTTTTATTATTATTAAATAATTTATTTTTTCCTAATTCAGGAACTGGTTGAACTGTTTATCCTCCATTATCATCATATTTATATCATTCATCTCCTTCTGTTGATTTTACAATTTTTTCAATTCATATAACTGGAATTTCATCTATTTTAGGATCTTTAAATTTTATTGTTACAATTTTCATAATAAAAAATTTTTCATTAAATTATGATCAAATTAATTTATTTTCATGATCAATTTCAATTACTGTAATTTTATTAATTTTATCTTTACCAGTTTTAGCAGGAGCAATTACAATATTATTATTTGATCGTAATTTTAATACATCTTTTTTTGATCCTATAGGTGGAGGTGAACTGTGAATAGTTAGTCATAAGAGCAAGATGCAGTACTTGGTCATCCATGCTTTTTCCCCCCTTACACTTGATGATGATAACCAGATATATATGAGGACATGTTTTAGAATACTAAACAGAGACAGGCTAGAATACTACAGAATAGCATAGTATAGCATACCATAGCTAAGCTTAGCATAAAACATTCTATATCATTCTAAATCATTCTATATCGTTAAGAGCTTATTCAATCATATTCAAGAGCCTTAAACATTCTATATCATTCTATACCGTTCCATATCATACACGACCAGGATTGTAACAAGGAATAAACTCTTCGAAATTGTAAGCGTGTTGACTCCATTACACGCTTCCAACATGAATCCAACATTCCTCAAATCTCCAAAATTTTGTTTTCCTCGGGCGAATAGATTTCTCTCTAGATACTTGCAGTCTCACGAGAATTCTGCAATTTTGCAAAAATTGCACCGTGTGAACTGCATCGAAACAAATTATTACGCAACTTGTTACCGTGTTAAAATATTTTACGTTAGTCGCTGTTGCAACGTCGACTCTCGACGAAGGAAGGAAAGAGATGAAACTCGTTCGAAGAGTTCAAGAGTCCAGGGGATGGATAAGTGGCGCTTGACATTGAATTATGAATGCGTAGACGACACCGAGCGACGGGGAAAGGGGCGAGGGGTGTCTAAAGACGAAACGATAGCGTCAAGAGGGTGACGGTGGGTGGTGGAAGCGTGCCGCAACCGATGCCACATCGTAGGTATTATAAGTTCTGTCGAATCCTTCGTGGGAATGAGCGGCTTGCTCTTGCGAGACTCACCTCTGCATTACTACTAGCTCGTCCCAAGTGTAATCTCTAAGCTCCTAAAAGGTGCTCCTCCATCCTGAACTCAACCACTCTCTCTCTCTCTGTTGTACTCTATCTGACGGGTATTCTCCCCTTTCTGTAAATCTGGATCGGCAAATGATACCGACCCGATTTTAAATATGCAATATGCACGCGCGAAATACGTGCAGCGTCTGAAAAGAAACGGAGACGAAGTGCGTAAGCACGCGAGATGATCAATGAAACGGTACAAAGAAGACAAGCAAAAAAAGTTCGTCATTGTGATAATACTGATGACGTTTTGTTGAAAATTTGTACAGTCGCCGAATGAGTTTTAAATTCTTGCCATCGTTTGTTTATAAACGTGGGGGCTGTGTAATTGAGGATCGAGGTACCAACCACGGACCACCCACGATAGTCGCGATACCCCAGCAACCATAACCTCAAGATCGCGGTAACTACTCGGATAACCTCGAGGTCGAGAGAGCGGCTTCGATCCACGCCGAGGTCGAGCCACCGCTAGCCACGGACCACCCTGGAGCCAAGGGATTCGTCACAGGCTACTCGAGAATCGAGGACCATGGGTGAACTTCAAGGTGATTGTACGTAGTTTAGTCGCTCGATCCTCTAAGTCTAGTAGGACTCTTGACTTTAGTGCCGTGGCTGCTGCGGCGAAATCCGCGCAATTCCAAGCACCGAGAGGTCGCGATTAGACTGCGGTTTTTTAAAAGCAATAAAATATAATACATTGTATTAATATATTTAAATTGTTTAAACATTCCAGATCACTACGCCATTCTGAATTGCTTCACAATGAACATCATCGAACATATTGTGGCTTCTATAATCGTATATTCATTAACGCTAATAATGCACGTTGTTCGATCGATGTTTTTAACCATTCATTTCCATCGTTTAAACGCTCATTACTTAGTATCTTTTTATAATTTTTCACTTATTAGTTAGTCTCATACCTGATTACATTTAAAATTTTTATAATTGCGTCACTTTATGTATCAATTCTTTATCCGTGGAAAACGAATAAATAAACAAATAATATATTTATAACGTACAACATATGATACATTTTGAAATTTGACAATTATACAAGTGGACCGTGTATTATTTCTAATTTGATGTAAAAATTCGACAATATCCTCGCGAATTTGTATTTATTCCCTAATTTTTGAAAGTTCTGTTGCGAAGCATTTAGAACGAGCAAGCCATAGCATCATAAAAGCTAGCCCTTGAACTTGACTTTTTCCTTTTTTTGGGACTTCGTCGGTCCGAATGAAAGAATATTCTCACGTTACATTTCTAATATTATTTTCAAGGTTGCTTCTCGATATTCATTTGTTGAAATGACAGTACACACTGGCAACGAATATACGACGAAGCACGTTTATCGCTCGACAACCGCGAATAATAACCAACGGAAGAAGAAGCCACGTTCATTTTATTCCCGGGAGAATAAACGACACCTTACCGTTACAGAGATCTAAAAACCATTCGACGGAAAAATTAGTGGATCCCACGAGGACATCGATTCATCGAGACGGGGCTGAAGGGGCTGCTGATGCCTTTTAGCGGCAATGACCCGCGAAATTGCTTTACGCAATCGGCCATTATGCGTCTGAAAATTTCGCGAGGCATTCGAGAGATCAGCCACGGCCGTTTGATGTGATACGAATATTATATATTGTTCATTGTCGGCCACGTTTGATTGCACCGATCGCGCAATTATCGATGCCCCCTTTGCCCTGTAATAAAATTCAACCGCACGCATCTGCTCACCGATCTATCTACCGGAACGCGTGACGCGCAAACGTGCCAACAAATTGTTTTCAAACGTGTGTAGGAATGCACGACGAGCGACGATCAAGCAAAGGGAATAAAATAGAGGAGAAACTTCTATGAACGTGAAAATATTAATATCAGTTCGTCTCGGTATTTCCTGACACACGCCGTTGCACAAGTTATTCTTAACAAGTGAAAATGAATTTTTTCCCCCTGCCCCTACCAGACACGCGCGTGAAAATTCTCAACTGAGTTTCAGCTCGGGCGCAATGTTAATCTGCGAAAATGAAACGAAGACAAACGAGTTTTATATACGAATATTGGGAACAAATATTTGTCGAGAAGTAATAACGTAAAAACATCGGACCGGGATTAAAGATACAAAACACGATTAAATTGCACTCGTGCTGTATATTTTATAGAGATTAAAGAACGCGAGAGCATGGTGTTGATTGGTAGGTTACAACGTTGGAAGGCGAATCGACTATGCGATTCCCAGTGGTACGTAAGGGCGATCCTACGCTTTGCCACCCCTCCTTTGGGATTCATTGTCGCGCGATACAATGAACAGAAGCTTGACTAGGGCGTGCGTAATAAGAAATAAATTTTCTAAACGGATGGAGGGGTACGCGATCGAATAAAATACCCGTTGTGCTCTGTGTTTAACATGCGTGTTAATTTCACAAGTCAAACGGCAGATCACGAATTAAAGTTTGCAACAATTTTCATCATTTGCAACTGTAGATCGAGCTGTTCAAAGTTCTTTAAATTTTCAACTCTCGTTCGACGGATAATTAACAACTGAAATCATTCGTCGATTAATTGTCTACGATCGTAACACGGTTTAAAAGCATTTGAAAGCAGCGAGAACAGAAATTCAACTGCGGCAAAGGTAGAAACTTTTCAGCAGAAAGTTAGGTTGGGAGAGGAGCACGTTGGTTCTTTGGTGCCTGGCTCTCCCGGTGATCTATTACAAAGATAGGAAGGTCCTTTTGTGACGAATAAGGTGCTTTATCTACTATACACGACGCTCCATCGGATGATATGGCAGTTCGTGCAACAAGTCACGAAGCTTCCTGACGTTTTCTTTGTAACTAAATACAAGAAGACAGAAGACAAAGGGCTTAATTACTTCGCAACGCTATTATCCGGATTAAAGGCGGGAGAGAGAGAAAGAGAGAGAGAGAGAGAGTGTCTATTAAAGAGAGTACAAGGCCCAATGGGAAAAACTCGCTTCAATAGCGAGTCCTAGCATTCAATCGGCGAATATCGATCACGCTCGCGATAATTACCTTAGATTCGTAATTATTTCGAGAACGTTGCGCTTTCAAATTTCGATTCAATCTCCACCTCTTCTTTCGTTCGTACTCCTTTCGATTTCAACTTCAAGGTATTTTGCATTATGATCAGCGGGGAGATGCATCTGTACAAATTGTTCGATCTTATTAAATAATCAAATTTTTCTCCAAGCTGATTTGATTAGTAAAATTCCAGATAAATTTGCAATTTTTACTTGACAAGTATACAGTTTCTTTTGCCTTCTGGAATCGAGATTTCTATTGACTCGAATGCTTCGCGAAAGAAATTATATTTTTAACGTTAAAGCGAGAGAGAGAGAGAGAGAGAGAGAGAAAACGCGGAACGAATTTCAATCGAAGAATGCGAATGTGTTGGATAATTTTCGTGCTGAAAAGAATTATAATTGTAACTCTGAATGTGTATGCCGCGGGCATTGCTCCGATGGGAGGTTACATTCAAGTTAATAGAACAGTCTGCAAAAAAGTCTACCTACATACTTAAGGCTCTTAAGATCCGCTCCAATTCCCGCTCTTTGAAAATTTTCCATCCCGCGGTATAAATCTCCCGGTTTCGAAAACTGTTATTTCACCGCGTGGAACACGGGAAGGAAAATCTATCGTGAAATCCTCCGAGAACCGTTGGTTGTAGATTGAACATCAAAAATCACAAATAACGTCTATGTAGCGTTGAAATCAATGAAGTCGAAAATTTCCGCGAAATTATGGAAACTATTTGAATTCCCAGCGATCGAAAAGACGTAAACACCTGAAAGACTTTATTAAAACGAACGCGTCACTGTTCAATTGCAACACTTGGGAACGTTCGTATTTTCGGGCGCGTTGAAAACCGCCATGGCCCCGTAAAATCATAACCATCGGCTATCCACGATCTTTTTTCCCTTCGCGGTGGACATTCTTCGGTGTCTCGTTACGGGGCTGCACATAGGGTTCGGAAAACGCGCGCACCGTTACCATTATCATCGGTGTCGGAGACCGTCATTGGCTTAATTGGTGTTGGTCGGTCGAACGTTTGGCCCGGCGGTCGGGCATGTATTCGGTGCAACCGTGCAGTTGAGCGCAGCCACGCGTGATTTCCCTCTGCACGGCCATCTGCACGCATCACAAACCCCAAAAGGGTGCTCTTTCACCCGGCCAGCGTCGGACGGGTGGCGCGGCACGGTGGGCGGCGGCAGGACGCACACGAGATATTGCCGGTTGCCCGGGTGAAGAGTCGAGATGGCGGCTGCGGTGGTCTGGAAAGCGACGGTGCGCAACTTCCAAAACAAACACGCGACTTGAACCGGTGCTGCTGCTGGTGGTGGTGACGGTGGTGGTGGTGGGAATCGTTTTCTCTTCGTTGGAAAGCTGCCCTGGAAAATCGACACGAAATTTTCGTCGAACCGGCGAAGGCCAGAGACCGAGTTATGCCCCCGTCGACTGCCCTGTTTCTCTGTCTTTGTCCCGCGTCGTATTCCGCAACTCGTCGATCCCAAATACTCGTTATTTTTTCAACGTGGCCAGACGAGCCGGGATTTGTCGTCCGTTTGTAACGAATCGAACCGCGAACCGTTTCGATCACGCGCCACCGTTTTTACGCTCGGGCATTTCTGCCGTCTCTTCATTTCTTCTTTTTTTCTTTTTTTTTTCAAAGCTGAATTTTCGGGAATGAGATCCGCGATTTTCGTTCCATCCGTAATTTATAAAACGATCGTGAGTGCGACGCTAACAGATCTGATTGGTACGTCAGGCAGATACGTCAGTAGTGGGAGGGAGCACAATAATTCGGGATTAAATTGTTTCACTTGTAAATTCTCAATTCGATTCAACATTGTCGTTGACGTGTGTCACGAAGAATGCAGATCGTCCGCCAGTCTAAGGTATTTATTCGACGGACGAATCTCCTTTCCATAAATCTCTAATTTACAATCACGGTCCTATATTCATTTAGATTCCTCTCGCGTGCTCGACATTAGAAAATGTCGGGAAGCGGAGCGTAGTTCTCCATCTCGAGAACGATAATCCTTCTTCCTTTTATTTTATTTCTCATGCCCCAGTTTAATTAGTTCCCCGATAATACCTGCTATCTCCTCCGCGCAGTGGAAAGAACAGGCCAGCCTTCTCATCCCTTCGTTCCTACAATACTACGCCTCTGCCTTCCCTCACCCTCACGGCCGAGCTTTTTGCACCCTCGAATCGTTCAAAGACACTCGTCCGACCTGATTCCACGGATCGTTCGTTAGTTCGACTTAAGGAGACCTTTGATATATCTCGGATTTTATGGTGATGAGACCGAGATTGCGAGGCGACGGAGAACCGTAGGCAAATGAAAAACGAATATAGGACAGAGAAAACGCACGAATGTCACCTTTTGTTCAAAAAAATGTCCAAAAATGCCCAAAATTCCAAAACCGCCGAGTATTCTTAATTTCCAATTTTTACAAGTCGGAAGAACGAGATTCTTATCGACTTCCGTGCTCGTTGTCAAATTTCAGTTCATTCTCTGGAAAATTTCCACCTTCAAATACAACAGACGGTTGCAGCAGTAGATAATCAAAATTTACTGTTCTCCGTAATAAAGGATCGGCAACGAAATCAAGAAAAATTCTAAATCCGTGTCCCGTGTTTGCGAATTCAAACCTCGTCGAAACGAGATTCAGCATGCATCGAATAGGTTTACCTGGCGATGTAACGTCGAGTGTTATGCCGAAGGTTATGAGCGGCAAGTGGACGAGGGGGTGGCGGCGGTGGTGGTGTCCGTAACTCCGGCGGTTCCCTCCTTCTGCGAACGGTGTTAGCGTTGGTACCGGTGGCGGAGACCGGAAAGTAATTAGGCTGCAGGCGAGAGATGTAGCGGATATTGTAGCACGTTGCCTGTTACCTCGCTACATCGTCCACCGACGGCTATACAGTTGTTGTTATCTAACTTAAATGAACCGTATAATAATATCGTTAGAGGCATTTCGACGCAAACAGCAGCCAGCCTCTTTTCGTTACTTTGCGCAAGTGTAGCGTAGAAACAGCGACAAGAGTAGTACACACAGTTACGCGTAACGATACGTACATGTTCAGTCAGATTCGCGGATGAACGATATAATCGCGAGATATAGCACGTGGAAAATTAGAAACTTTGGCGAACTCGGGAGGATTTAGATTAAATTCGAGAAATCGCGAGATTTAGGTAGTCGGGAACTTGGAGACACGCGAAAGTTTGGTTCCTTGAGCGCGAAGATTCGAGATCGCGACGTTGTCTCGACGCTTGAAATTATTCGAATAACTATGTTTCGAAGCTGACCGCGCGCAGGTGTGGCGCGGACGAACGCAACGTGGAAACCTGAGCGGGCTGGTTCGCGCGGTCGACGAAGGAAGTAACGATACGTGTAACGCAATCAATTTCGGTCTGGTCGCGTGTCAAATGCTTGACCCCACCCCCTGCCGCCCACGCTGTGCCGCTCATTCCCGGCGGGGCCGAAAAATTCCGAGATTTTCCACGGAATAAACGGCCCGTTTTTTCGCGCTCTGATGCGCCCCGCAGCGGGCAAACAACGCCTAAATCGTTTGAAAAACAAGCGTCGGTGTTTTGTTTCCAGCGCGTCGAAGCGGTCACGCCACGACCCACGCGCCGCCAATCTGTCATTGACGACAAAGTGACTGACGACGAGCAATTTTGTTAGACGAGACCTGCCCGGCGAAACGCTCTGTCGAATCTACCGACACCGCACTACAGGCTATTTCCATCCGTTAGGAATAATTAAGGAGCTTTTTTTTCGGACGCTGGGGAAAAACGATCCATTCGACACGAGCGTCCGGAGGTAAATCCGAAATTTTTCCACTCCTGGATTCTCAAATTCCCAATTTTTTTTTCTTCTTTCTTTCCTTTTTTTTCGAAACTAAAAGCTTGAGTTTCTTCCATCGAACTCGATCGAGCTGACGTGCGTTTTTCATTTTAAAGAAAACTGTTTAGAGAACACGATCTTTTAAAGTCACAGAGTAGACGCGAGTGGAGATTATCGATCGGCCGAATAGCCTGGCCGACATAATTCTGAGAATCACGCGGTCTTCGAAAAACGCTGTTATCGCGGCCGGCCATTGCTCAGGCAAGTTCCCTCGAAAACACTTACCGCGAGGAAGGGGAGGGGGAACAGTTGAATAAGCTATCTCAAAATTGCATCAACTCTCGACCCATGATCTCCAATTTAACACAGACGGTGCTCCAATTACGAAGTTGCCTGGCTTGGCTCGCTCTTTAAGGAAAGTGTACAACGTTCCCAAGTTTTTTTTTTTTTTTTTTAAACGCCGCCGCGGCGCTCTGGCGAACCAGGCGATTGTTAATCTCATTATCCCTACGACAGCGAGTTTATCGTTTGTTGTTTCGAGGCTACTGGAACCATAACGTCGACGTGGAACAGCGAGGCAAGCGGCAGGATGAAAAAAGCCTCTTCTCTACGTATTAGAAAGTCCTAGGACAGATCCTAAGATTTTCTCCGACATTGGAAAATAATAAACAAAAAATAATAGACGTTGGAAAACAGTTCGTGCAATTTGATGGCGTGCAATTTAAAATTCATAGTCCGCGTGAAACGTCAAAGTTTTCTGAAAAATGCACGATGGTGTATGTTAATTCCTCTGTCGAGGTGCATTCCATCTGGTTCTATTTGATTCCTCGATCCGTCCAACGTCTGATATCAACCGCCATTGTAATTCGACCTGAAAATCATGGGTTTAACACGATCAGAGTGCTACTCTCTGCCTCGGTGCTCCGGTTATCAGGCTAACCAGCAAGTTGGAAATTAAACGAGACTCGGCGTTCGAGCAGATGAAACAATTTTTCGGTGAGGCAAAGAGGGGTTGGAAGCGAAAGAAGGAAGAAAATCGGAGGCCTACAGGGACGGGGGGGTGGAGAGAGAGAGAGAGAGAGAGAGAGAGAGAGAAAGGGAGAAAAAGAAAGATCGAAGAAAACGGCAAGAGCGTAAGAGGGTAAGTGGGTGGGATTTTAGGTGGGACGCTATCTCGACTTATTTTCACGGATCGGATTTCTTCGGGCCAGGGGTAACGGTATCAGCGGTTTTCACGTCCCGCGGCAATTACATTAAAAGTTTCTTTAAGGGGCGCGTGAATTGAGCGGCAAGTCTCTCTCTCTCTCTCGGATAAAGAGAAAGAAAATCTCAATCTGAGCGAGAGACGGGCAAAAGAAAGGGAGAGAGGAGGGGGAAGGGAGATCAGTTGGACAAGGAGCGAAAGAGTCCATTTAGCGAAAGGAGAGAAGAGAGCAGAGTCGGAGAGAGAATAAGAAATGGCCGAGACGCCTGCTAACGATCCACCGAGGTTTTTATCTCGTCATCCCTTAACGGTTCTCTCGTTGTTATTTAATGCCTCGTCATTATAACTCTGCCCTGCCACCCACTCTCGCGCGCTTCTTATTCCATCTTCGCTATTAATTGTTCGTTCACCCCTTATCATCGAGGTCGTGTGCTCATCCTTGAACGAACTAGTTTAGAATTACCACGCACGAAGCTACAGACGAGGAGTAACTCCTCGTTGACACAGATACTCTGCAATTTAGAAAAATTATACAATTAATTGAGATGTCTGACACGTGTCCGTGTTGCTCGAGTTGTTTTTCTGCCATAGACACTAGCTGCTATATAAGCAGAGGTCGTCGACATTCTAACGTAGCAACGGGGGGAAAAAAAAATCCGAGACGAGAAAGAAAGAAAGAAACGAGGCTAGACTATCGACGAGTAATTAAAGTCGCTCGCCAAAGAACGAAGGAATTTCAAGATCTTTCTCCTCGTCTTTGGAAACGACTTCCTTGTTCTCGTCTGGTACCCGACAACCAACCACCGATATCCGAGGAACAGAGAGTGGTCCCGATTGGTCGTTAGAAGGATCGCAGACGATCTCCTCGCAGGCGAAAGAGGAGGCTTCGTCTCAGGGAACGATAGTCACCCGATAATTCCGCGGAAAGAGCTCCAATAATTTTGATATGTAAATACAAGACCGGTATCCTTGTCTCGCGGTATCGACCTGATTAAAATATCCGGAGGCTCGGATTACTCGTCGTCGTTGGATTCGCAGAGGTTCGTCCCAGACATCTTATCCCTGCTTTAGGGAACTCTCGCCAGTATTCCCTTCTCTCTTTTACCCTTTGTCTTGCCGCTGCTTTAAATTTCATTATCGAATCATCGAAACTCGCTGCGCTGAGCAGGCTATTCTTATTTAACGATGCAGCCGCGTTTAAGACGCGCTTTGTCTTAAGGTTCGATGCTCATTTCTGAGAGAGAGAGAGATGATTTTCAACCCGAACGTGATTTACATTTACGACGCTGGCCTCGTTAAACGACAATTTTTTATGAAGATTTATTTCGTATTGCAATGACCTGACTTTGTGATAATTTTTCAGAGAAATCTATATATATATATAATTTTTTTTTTATAGAACTTTCGTCAAGCCTAAATTAAATAAAAGTCAAGGTCCAAACTGTTACGCTCCCCAATAATCTAATTTAAGAATCAAACCTTTTCTCGTGTACCCGCGAGTGACGCGCCGCCCCCATTTCTTAGGCAATTCTCTTTGTTTAATACGCGAGCAACCAACCCGTTTACATAATTCTTTCCGGAATTCGCGTCCGCCAAGTTTCCCCTTTCCAAAACCGATTAATACAAGCAACCGGCAGCAGCAGCAGCAGCAGCAGCGATAATATCGCAGGGATATGAAAAATGCATTCCTCGCGGTGTAGTTGATGGCGCGGACCAGTCGAGGAAGAAGGGGGCGAAACTTTCGAGACCTGGGCTTCCACACAGGCTTGGGCGCAGCTTCTTCCTCAATGGCGAGACGCGGCGAGAAGAAGAAGAAGAAGAAGAAGAAGAAGAAGAAGAAGAAGAGGAGCGAGAAGGGGTGGGGGATGGTTAGCGGTGGTTAAGGGGAAACGAAGGAAGAATCGACGGGGGAACGAAGGCTGTACCGTGCCAGCCACGACACGTCCCGTTCTTCCTCATAATAATATTTAATCCGATCCATTGCATGGTACAGCGGTTCGCTCTTACCCCAACCTTCCGAATCTTCCAAGGTTTTCCTGCCTTCGAGAAAGACCCGCCATCCTGGATTTGTCTCCCGCGCCAACGGTATGGATCCTCGCTTTATCTACCTGTTCGACTACGCGTTTCGTTAAAGGGAGGACTCTACTGAATGATTAATTAGCTTGTTGAGGAAAAATTCACCAATTGGTTAATGTACGAAAAAAAAAAGAGAAAAATGAAATAATAAAACACAGCAGTGATATTCATAAATTATTTGAATTTCCTTCGACCGGTGCCCGGCAGAACAGAGAATATCAAAGCGGACGCCCGATCAATATAGGAATGTTCTACTTATTGGCCTGCTCGCTCCTTATTGCTTGCTTTCTAGATTCATTGCTCTCAGTTGACATTTAGCGATCCATCTCCCCAAATAAAATCATGCAAAGAGAATCTTAAATATTTTAAATTTCGCTTATAAGACCTTGTTACATTGATCACACTTTGAAATTCATACGAGACCTCCAAGTAAAATTGAACTATAAAATTGTTGAAAAATTTTCCTGTCAACAGAAAATTCGGCTCGTTTAACGCGATATTTAAGGTTCGATCACGCTCAAATGTTTCATTACATTAGCAAAACAAAAAGACGAGGGAGATATATTTCTGAAGGTGGAAATTAGGAGTGGAATAAATTTTTGGTGGAAATATGGAAACCGCTTTAATCTCGAACACACGAGCTAGAAACAGTGCGGTTTCACGGGCTAGTGCATCCGCTTTGTTTACCGGCTGCTAAATTCTCGGCCAATTATATGAGGTTTGTGACGCGTCTCGCGTTTAGCTTTTGTATCTTTACCCCCGTGACAGAGGTCTCGTTAAATTTCACCTTGACTCTGAGGGTGCCTGCCTCGGTCGTGAAGTATACTTCAAAGGAAAGACAGAGGTAAACGCTGTGACAACCCCCTGAACGTATGAAAGTATAACTGCAATTAGTGCTAGGAAACGGGCGGCCCCGGTGTGCTTCTGTAAAATTGTAGTGCAGAATTAACAACGTACTCGTGCCGTGTCTAAGTTTTGATGACAGTCTCATTAAGAGTGCAAAACGTTCGACGCGCATTTCTCCACCAACGTTTCTCTTTCTTTCTCCACTTTTCAGACTACACAGTGATTTTTATTAAAAAGGCGAGAAAAGGAAACAACAAAAAAAAAAAAAAAAAAAGAATGGCAATTGAGTTTTTCCTTGGAAAAAGACCGCGTAAGAGTGAGTTTTAGTTCTGGCGTTTTAAAGCCATTAAAGTAATATAATGTTATTAACGCAATTATTTTGAAAATTTTCAAGTACCTGCAATAGTATAAAATAAAATAAGTAAATGATTATAATGGGCTCTTGAAGAGCTTCGTTCTTTTCGTATTTATAAAATTAATAAAAACCTCGTAAGAATTCAATTATTTAATTAAACAAGACGAAGTTTTCACAATTTTGAGAGGAGGTTTTTGTAGTTCTCTCATCAACGGTAATTGCAGTGTTGTTAAATTAAATTCCACGTTGGAAAAGATTTCGACATTAGCTAGATTTAAATTTCCTGTGAAAAATATATTTTCCACGCTGTTTGGTAGAGTGGAAAGTGTTCAAAGCGACTCTTGCGAATGTTTCGAGTTTTTAACGCTTCGCGACTTCCACGATATTTATCCACCATGTATATGTAGATGAATGTATGTTAAGATTGTAGGTACAAAAATTACACCGCGAATAAATGCGAAACGTTTTTAATAGACCACGAAAATATTAAATGGGAACGAGTTGCTATGTAATTTTTTAGCTATGTTCGTAAAACTTTAAATTCTGATAAAAATTCACAATGTGATTAATCTCTGTTTGATGTACTCCGATTGAATTTTGAATATTTCCTAATATAGGATATATAATAGAGAAATTGAATCTGTAAGTGCATATTTCACACTTGGTGTCGTCGTGCCAACATACTGTCCCAAAATTGGTAGTAATTTGGAGGATGTCCAATTTGGAGCGGAACTGAATGAGAAATCATTTTTAAATCCTTTCCAGAAATAATTTAGCGAAACTCTTACATTTCACTGTATTTTTTGAATAACAATTCAAAATCTATTGCAAATCTACGTATCTTAATGTCTGTCTCAACTATTAATAAAGTAATGTCGAAATTTTATTCAAAGTTGAATTTAATATTTGTCCAAAGTATTAATAAAGTTACTAATAATTTTGCTAAATAATCTTGCAACTAATTGTTCTGTAAAGATTAAATTCCTGACCAACGCTATTATCGAGTAATTATACGACTCTTTTTCTCGAGACTCAGCCATAAAGCGTGGAAAGTCTATCATCGGCAGATTCAGATGACAGTATCAATTTTCAAGGTCCAACTCTGAAAAAGTCTTTTCCGAGGTAGCGAGAGATGGCTCTTCGATAAAGCTTTATCGAACGAAAGAGGAGCCGGAGCTAGGTATGCTGGGGCCATTTTTCCATAGCTTGATCTATGGTATCAATTTGACCGCGGCGAATTCTTGGTTGACGTTCGAAATCGTTATTTATTACTCGCCAAGTCGATGGAAGCCACTGAGCCGACCGTGAAGCGAATCGGTTCGAGAGATCGAAAGTGAACGGGAAGCTTTCGTTTCCATGCGCTCGCGTAAGTTTATTAACTTCGAAAATATAGCTTCCATCAATATGAATTTTTAACCGTATAATAGAAAATTTATTTGAAACATCGCGCGATACATTGTCGAGTTTTTTTCAATTATAAAACGTTACTGATCTTCGTCCGAAATTTGTACAAGTTACTTCGTACAGTAAATAAATCGTATTCATTCAATTTTTTCCTGTTAGTTTACATTTGTTCTAAATAAAATACCAACGTGGAAAAGAAACGTATATCATTTGTAAAAATTAAGAATCATTTTCACTGTGCGGTTGTAGCAATTGTAAAGATGAAATATCTAAAAGTGCGTTCACGCCAAAAATTTTCTCTCAATTCTTAATTATACCGTTCCAAACTTGTTAGAATAACAATTTCAAAAATATGAGTCAAACATGCGTACTCATTCACGTGGACGTTAATGAAAGAGTAACAATGAAATTTCGCGTAAACGTGTCAATTTGGTTGGCTGGAATATCGAAACGTGAACGACGTGTGCACGTGAAAGGGGCCGTGAACGCGACTGGAAACGGTATTAGCGCGGGCCATTTCAAGGAGGAATCGATGGAAGAATCGGTACGGTGGTAAATCAGTTATGGAGGTTGCCACCTGCATCACGCCGTGGGCGTATTTCAGATAGACAGTGGTTGTAGGCAGGGGGAGTACGGAGACACGAGAGAATGGAAGCTGACTTATTATCGCGACGACTGGGTAGATTGGCCCGCGGTATGAATGATAAATCTCCACTAGGCAAATACAGTAATTTAACATTCGCTAACGAGTCATCTATATGGTAAACAGAGGGGTCCGCCTGGCAGCTCACGGCTGCCTATACCGCAACCACCTCTGCTGCCACAATATTAAATACCTCTCGCCCGCGCATGGATTTAACCGATGAGCTAACATTTGGGCGAGTTCCCAAATTCACTTTTACCACGATACATGCCACCCGTGTACAGCTAGAGACGTTATTTCGGGCCACGTTGCGCTTCCTCTTTTCTCGAATAATATCTATCGGACGCGGAAACAACCGGAACAGCTGGGTCTTTTCACGCTTTTCATATTCCCCATAAAGTTTCCGATCGTTCGGTTCGATGCAGATATTAAATCGTAAAAATTATGCTTATTTTTAAAACGTATTAACAATGCTAGGAACAATTGCGACATCTCACGATTCGTAACGTTAAAACAAACACGATCATCATTGTACATTACCCTAATGCGATAAATATTTTTCATTTCTCGATTTTAATACAAAAACTGAAAAACTAATAAAAAAAATCGCGATTTGAGCAATTTGACATATTTTTGATATGTAAATGGCTATAATGATTACTATAATAGTAATAATATAAATAACTCATAATAACTAATAACAATTACAAACGAGCACAGTGGCAAAGAAGTAATAACTTCTCATGCTCTGAATGGATTTTCAATCAAGTCAAATGGAGATCATTAGCAATTGCCATGCTCTCTGTTTTCTTTGACAATCTCCTTATTGGAAAAAATAAAAAAATACAACGCACCTAGAGAAAACCTATCTTGAAATAATAAATAAAGCACAAGAAAATATTACTACTCATGGGTAAATACATGGTCACTGTGCTCGTTAACAATTCTACACAATACAATCCGTATTTGGATCTTTCATCTTATAACGTGACTGAGTGACCAGAGAAACAAAAATATTTACTCACGGTTAGATGCGAAGAATATCATGGACTGTTGTGATCTTATGAATTCTGTATCATAAAATTGAGATCGTCGAATTCCACGAAAGAAGGCAAGACTGAAAAAAATTATAACAAAGTGTATAACAAAAATAAAATATTACTAGTTGTTCTTTAAGTCAGTCTTAATTATTTGAAAAGTTTGAAATAAGAAAAGACTGGTATCCATTAGATATTAAATTTCAAATTAGACTTTTACATTTTAATTAATAATAATTAACAAGAAATATGCATGTGACTCACGATTAAATAAAGAATGTCATCGACGTGGTTGTTGGAAGGTTATTGTAGAGCCAGTCATTGAACAGGAATCAAATATCCATCGAATACTAAACAAATATTATTACTTATTCAATAAAACAAAGGAAACAAAGGTACAAACACATCTGACTTCACAAAAATAAATCAAATATTATTATACTTGGTGAACAATTATCGAATCCATCGTTAACTGTCATGGCGTCCTTCCGAAATTCGTGGCATCCCTTTGATGCTTCGCATAAAATCTTCGTATAAAAGGAAATCAAAACTTTGAAATAAGCATATGATACATTATACTGAAGAATAGAGTAAAAACGCACCTCAATTGAAGGAAAATAACAATAAATACGAGCAATGAAAAATAATACGCAGTTAATAAACATCACGCAAGACACACGTCTTAACAATTCGATTGTCGTCGGCATAATAAACCCTCCCCCCACCCAGTGCAACAAGTCACGTCACGAATTAGTGTAAAGGTGGGGGCACGAGTATTCACGAACAGGATTCGGCCCATTTATGAAAAAAACAGTGTTCTACGAAAATGTTTTCACCAATGAATATTCATTTATATCGTACACATGAATATCTATCACGCCGATTTAATTTAATTGGATTTTATTTATGCATGCTTCTCTTTTCGAAACTAATATTTCTACACGATAATATCGCAGATCGATCACGACACGACAGATTATATCGATTATTGAGTATCGTAGTAAATAACTGCGAAATTTCACCGTTTCGTGGCGCTGCACTAAAGTTATTTACCACGTTTGTGTACGTCGTTCAATTTGGAAGGGAAAAGATAAAGTATATTATTAAAGTACATTGTGCCGTGCACAAAGAATTGTCAAGAATAGGCGAAATGAAAGCGTAAACCTGACCGAAACCTAACCTGTATTGAACATTCTACACTTTGACATAATACGTGGAATACGTTCATCCGTGCGTAGAGATGAATTTTCGCATCGACAAAGGGCCAAATCAATGGAGATTTCTAACAAGTAGGTGATCTCTTTCTTTCCCTTTATATTTTCATGGTAACGTGACAGAAGCGTGAGTGGGGCAGAGGTGCGTACAGCGAGTTGCTGAATACTGGCAGGGTTGGAATTTAATTTTCCGGTTTCATTGTGAAGAACTTATATCGCCTAAAGGTTTGTGCGCGCTGTGATGCCTCTCCTGCTCCCGTTGCTGTGCGTTATTATCGTCAGGCAACGAATTGTGAATGCTATCGCAAAGCGTGCGCACACGACGATGCGTATTGAAGAGATATCTTAAAAAGGATTCCGATGTTTAGTCTGTTAAGCTTACTTACTTTGGGAATATTTTATAATCTCGAAAAGATTGTTTTTTTTACAAAGTATGTGGCACTGGCGTACAAATAACATTACCTTTTGTTAGAAATTTATTTTATCATTGTCACTTCGAATTTACTGATTACTGAAATTATAAAAGAATAATCTTATCTTTTCGCAGCATGCGTAGAACGTGTAAAAGATTAATTAACTGGTGCATAGTACTTGACACTCGTCAAAAGAAATATAACATATGATAAAAAGGAATGTGCATCAGGAGTTAACCTCCTGAGACTGCGGGTAAAACAAAAGATACACGATGCGTAAATGCCATCTGTGATCGTTTCATCCAAACAGGTACATATATATCGATAGTATCGATATTTTCGATAGAATATTCTTTAACGTACTTCAATGTAATTTAACGTATTTTTTAAAAGGTGTGACATAACTTTTGTAACAATTTTTTAGTGACATAATGCTGTAATATTGGGATTATAGAAGTAACAGAATAATAAATCAAGAATATGCATTCTTTCATGTAAGTACAATAACATGTTTGTGTTATTTTTAAATCAATACATCCAAAACTCTGTCAATATTATACGTTCAAACATAACCATAATTTATACACTTGTGTAACTTAAAATTCTTTTGTTCGTCTTTCATTGTAATTATTAATGTTAAAAAATTGAGAGTTACGAGTAAAAATACAAAAAAACATAAGAAATTGAGAAGACGAGGAATATAATGATTTATTGTAGTACTGTAGTATCTGAAGTGCTCTATATCTTTCTTTTTCTTGTCGGCGATTCCATTTAAATTCGTTTAATTTTAAAGGAGTAATTAGAAAAAAAGATAGAAAGGAAGGAAAGGAAGGGCCCGGTAAAATCGGAGAAGGAGAAATTCGAGCTGGCAACATGAATATCTTTTTATCTCTCGGCAGCTGTACTCGAAGCTAGGCGTAAGTGCCCATTCATACTGGCATTCAAATTGCGAGATGGAAGAGCTGGCTCCATTATTTTTTATGGTGAATGCGAAGAAAGGGAGGTGCTCGCGTTTGTACTTCGCCAAGTAATTACATCCCGTGTTGATCGCCCGTGATTTTTTCTTTTCTTTTTTCTTTTTTCATTTCACGATGATTCGCCTCTTCTCGTCCTTTCGCTGCTTTGTTTCCTCCTTTATTCAACCGGCCTTCCCGACTTCTTTCTCCTCCTTCAAGCATATCTTTTCTTGTTAATTTCACGAGAGCTTGTTGATAGTTATTATCAGGCAATTTGAAGGCAAATTTGCATTTAGAGAGATTTCAGATAAATCAGCAGATGCTTTTGATGCTAATATTGTCCAAGAATTTGAAGCCAGGTCTTTACGAACATTTGTATTTAATAAGTTTGTTAACTGTATCTCTTTTTAAATATATCTTCCTTATAATCAATTATTGCATCAAGTACGTTGGTTTTTCAGTGAATTAATCTTCAAACGTGATTTTAAAATTTCAATAAAAAAGGAGCAATGAAATGCAGATGTTAAAATGTTGTGACAATTAAGATCTAAAGAAGTGTATACAGAAAGAACCAGCAGAAAACTTGTTTCTGTTGTAAGAAATAGTTAGTAAAATAAATAGAGAAGAAAAAGACGTAGCTCCTGAGTTAGATACGGTCAACAAAGCTCTAATGAAACTTCTAACGAGTCGAATCTTATTGTTATTCACAGTAGTAGTACGAACTAGCAAACGAACAAGCAGAAGAGATATAGTATCGTTGTGAGGAACGTGGTTAGGGTTAGGATCATTCAGTTTGAGGAGTAGGTAAGTAAGTTTAGTTACTTCGCGTGCATAAACACACGGCATTACTCGGAATAACAGCGGACTCGCTCAGTCGGACTCGAGTGCTTTTAGGTAGAACGTTCCGACCCAGTGCTTTTTCATTAGCAAACTACCGTCGAACATTGATTATCAGAACCTATCGTGACGTAATAATTTGAATATTATTTATTTCTAACTATTCTATTCTGAATATTAATATTAATATCAGGGTAGAGATAGAGACTTTCGAGTAAAAGTTCGACAATTTCTTTCATATAGTTTTTAATAAGCAAGCATTTGTGATGATCAACGTTCTACTACAAGCAATCTGCTTTTCTGTTTCGATTAAACTATATTTAGTACGGTAAAGGAATTCCAAGACAGGAGAATTTCAATTAGGTTCTTGGAGATTCATTCATTCAAATTTCCTATTGTAATAATAATTCGCGCAATGCTGTATGATTAGAAATACTCATTTATCAACATGGAACGGAAATTAAACGACTAACTATAATATCTCCATTTTAATACGTAAATTTAATTTGTTCCCCGACGAAATTTGATCATAAAATCCAATCCACGGTGTCGAAGATTTTAATTTGACCGGGGACAAAGTGATACGGAAATACTTCCTCAAACAGCGTAATTATGAAATACCTTTTGATATGAAGATTGCACCGGGGAGAAGAACAATGGAGGTGCCAGGAAGTGTGGAAGACGTAGCATTGGAGACATGGAAAGAGAAAGTGAGGGATAAGGATAGGGTAGTTGGCTTGGATCGAGACGAATTCGGATTATTCTCAATTAATTAAATACCGACCAATAGCTGAAGCTTTCCTGGAGAAAAAAGGAGAAAAGAGGGAAAGAAGAAGTGGTACAGAAGAAAGAGAAGGAGATTCCCTATCCGCTGAAAGGTTTCTAGTTAAAGACGAATTAATTAATTCCCCTGGCCGATGTTGTAGGAAGAGTCGTCTGGAAAGAGAGGTTAGAGATTAAATTTGCCCCGGCCGACTTTCTTTCACGCTTAATCCCGTCGCGTTACATATTGAACGTAGAGGAAGAATAAAAGGTGCAATGCAAACGAATTTAGAATTCAGCGAGGACCTTTTCTGAATGTATAATTCCGCGGTTAAAGCGGGCCGCCCCGTTTGTAACGCGGAATTTCCTGCACGCTTCGAAACGTGCCGCCTGTGTATATAACATTGAATTTCTAAATTGAAAATGACATAGACGTGCATGGAATTCCTGCCGCGGTGCGCTGCCGACGTTTAAAAGTCGAAACGCAAGGGGCGATGGTAATTACGGAAGTATGCAGGTGTACTTCATAAATTACGACGAACTCGAGATTGAGATTGAGATGAATAATCATCTGTGAGTGATTCCTAAATTTTTAAAATACACGTTTCGGACGTTTGTTGCTGCTTGTTTGTAGGAATTTTAAAAAAGTTAATAATGAGTCGACAATTGGATATTCATCTTAATTAGTACGACGAAGTATTTGGAAAATTACACAGTGTAACCACTGTGATCCCTTTCGTTTCTCGAAAAGTATGGGAATCGTATTTGGAATCATCGTGATAAATCACTTCATAGAAATTCAATGAAAAAGAACGAAACACGATAGAGGCATTTGACAGGCGAAATTAGAAGGCAGGGAAAGTGAGCCCCCTTGTTGGCAACAGTTGGAAGGAAAAACAAGGATCGAGAGACGACGAGGTCGGGGACAGAAGGGGGATTTCCCGAAATCGTGCGAGATTAATCCAGAGTGGCGTGCCGCAGGCGCAATTACAGGCACAAACAATGGCACCACGACAGCGTCATTGTCCTGCATACGATATAAAAAAAGAAAGAGAGGAAGAGAAAGGGGAAAAAAAATGCGAGGTCCCTAGTTTGTAATCACATGCTACAGTTGTCTGAGCGCTCTGAGTTTGAGGAATAATTTCAAATAAGCGAACAAAAGGACATACAGCTTAATGAATGCAGCGAAATGCAAATTATACAATATTTAGATATCGTCCACAGTATTATGTCACTTGATGTAATATTAGAAGAAATGAATAGTTACATTAAAGGCAACAGATTATTCTAAGAAGATAAAAGGTTAATTATTTTTGACGTGCTTCAGTACTTTCTTTTTATACAGTATTTTATAACGACTCAAAGTCATTGTAATTTTTGATAAAAAATTGGAGAAAAATATTTCACTTTTCAAATTTGCCTCCTTGTATTAGTAAAGAAAGGAAATCAAAATGTTGTCTTTGGATTAATTCATAGGGGGATTGGAAAAACTCATAGAAAGAGGAGTTTGAAAACTTAATGACAAATAATAAAAAGTAGTGGGAGCTAAAATAGGGTAATGAAACTCTTTGGTATCGTCATTCACCTTTCCTTCCCTTTTCTCTGTCCCCTTTTTCCTTAACATTTCTCCTTCTATATCAGCCGTTGCGGCTGCAAGAGAATTACTATTGAAAAGTTACTTTACAAATTAGAGTAAATGAAATTAAAAAAAGTTTCTGCTTTGCAGCCTGAATTTCCAAGGAAGTTTGCCAATGGTACTCTTGCATTCGACCGTGCTCCGGCCATGATGAAAGGAGGAAACTATTTTCTTTCTTCTCTGTAACAACCTCAAGTCCTTCTTTTCTACCTTCGAGCATGATAACATTAATGACATTATACGCGTGAGTACCAATAAGATCTGACCCGAATTAAACTTAGAATTTTGTACGCAGTTATTCAAATCTTATAAGAAAACCTTTTCTATATTCTTTTGACTCATATTGAAACATGTTAAAATGACTTTATACATTTAGGAGATGGAAAATTCTAGATATCTTTCAGAATCCAAAATTTACTTTGCTACAATGTTTAATTTCCAAATTTCTAGACCAAATCACTTTGGAATATTATAATTTTCCGAAGTTACATATTTTAAAAAAATAGTCTAACTGTTTGCAAGAATTACGGAATAACTGAATGCAGAATTCGTAAAAGCGTACAAAGAGATAACGGAGTGATTAACTGATGGTCTCGTAGCTGATTTACTTCTTATCAAAATATTGGTTATCCACTTATCGGTCTTATCGAGTTTGCGCCAGATAGAATGTGCCCGAGAGGAACGACGCTGCCGCGGGCGCTTGACTTTTTAATTACGTGTCATAAATTGGCCGACACGCTCGGCCCGTTTCAGGACACTCCATTTTCTGGCTGGCCGCAAGTTCGATCTACCACCTTCGTGCTTTGAGATAAGCTTCACGCTGCTTCCACCATAAATTGTCTCGCTTGATAAATCGACCGGCCTCCCAGACCAGTCCTGGACACGCGTGTAACGCTCGGCGAAATAAAGACAACCGCGAGGAAGCTTGTCTTCTCTCGATTTACCTCTATTATTGGAAATCTTTTGTCGTACAAACAAGCTTCTAGATCTATGATCTTCGAACTCGATTTTCATAACGTTTAATGAATCTAGAGTACAAATATAATTCTTCTCGAATTTGCGTTTGTTCTTCGAAATCATGCACGAGATCTTACTTTATTTAGGATTCCAAGTTTGCAAATTTCAATTCACTAAATGCCTCTGTAAAAGTAGAATTGGCACAAATCTCTTTCGATTTTTGCCCACGGAATCGAACGTCCAGACAAATTCCAAAGGTAAAAATTCCTTCCCGCAACGAAAAAGCGTGGGCGGTTGCGGTGGTACATCCGCTTGCGATATCTGCGGAGGAGCACTCGGGCTAGCAGCGTGGCGGACGCCGATGATTCATGGCGTTTGTTCCGGGAAATAAGTAGCGTTCAAGCGGCACGGGCAAGGGTGGGATAGGGTGAAACGAGAGGGAAGGTGGCTGGTGTGCGGTTGCGAGAGGCACGTTGCGCGATTGACAAATCCGAGAACTCATATGCAATAAATCGCGGCCGTGAAGCGGGTTGTCCCCGCGAGTTTTTTGTATTTATGGCCGGCGAAGATGCAGCCGGTGGCACGAGAGGTTGGCGGTTAGAAAAGAGAAGGGCAGCATCGAAGATAGGCAGCAGCGTCTGCGCCGGCATCAATGCCAGGCAAGAAGGTTGCCAACTTTTCTCATGCATCGATATGAATATAAATAACCGTGAGCCGAGGACCACGCAGCTCGACTCACCCTGTTTTCTTCCACTTTTACCAATCCGTTTGCTTCTTTCTTTCTAGGTGGGGCTCCTGTTGGAACTAATAGGCCGGATCACAAATCATAGTTTCTTTCATATGAATGTTAAATTTATCGATTATATTGTGCTAAATTCATTGCACTGGTAAATTTATTTCAGCCGTTGTAATCTGATCTTACGTGTGGCTACTTACCAGAGGCTGAGGTTGGCTGATCATAGATGCGTACTCTTCGCACCAATAGATTTATTTCAAGCAAGGAAAAACAATATAACGTAGAGAGTGAGAAGAAGCGCGTTAGCCGGCTGTTGTAAATAATCACGGCGAGGAAACAAACGTCTTGGTGTACTTCGATGGAGTGTAACTCGACTAGGAGCCGTGAATCTTCGCTATTGCAACGATAGAATGAGGGAAACCTCCCCCTCTTCTCCCCGCTCTTTCTCTTCCTCTCTCTCTCTCTACTTGCCACGGCTTTCCTTAACGAATGCCACGCAGGTACGATTGTTTAACGCAGCGAGCGTGAGGAGTGAAGCTTTTAGTCAAGACGAATGAGACGACTAGCTCAGTCTCGGCACCAACAGCAGGAAATTGCGTTTCATTGTAGCGAGACGGTGTTTGCTTCCAAGCTACGATACCTACAGCCACCGTTCGCCCCCTGTTCGTTCTCCACCTCTCGTTCTCCTCTCTCTCTCTCTCTCTCTCTCTCTCTCTCTCTTTCCCTTTGCTTTTCCACCTTTCGTTCTCTTCTCCGTCCTCCGTTCTCGTTCCTCCTGTTCGTCGTTCGTCGCTCGGAATAAGATACGAATGACAATTACACCAGGGAGCAGATATCAGGCCTGTGCCTTTGCCTAGAGCCTCGTTTGCAGGACCTTAAAATTCTCCCGGTCGCCCCGCAGAAAACTCATTTCCATTGTTTCTACACCAGGTCGCTTCTCCCCCGCTTTACACTCTCTTGGCCAACTTGTCTCTCGAAACGTGTAAACAAATCGATCCACGAGAACAAGCCGATCCGATGCTCCTCCTCCTCCTCCTCCTTCTTCTTCTTCTTCTTCTTCTTCTTCTTCTTCTTCTTCTTCTTCTTCTTCTTCTTTCTGCGATCGTATTAGATGAGAGACGCGGGGATTTGTTACGACGCGATGGGACGGGTTCGCGAGGATACTTCAGAATCGTCTGCTGTTGTCCATTTGGACTTGTACAGTTGCAGTTCGAGTGATTTTTATTTGCTTAAGAGCGCATTGTTGGAGAATCTTTGACGAAATTTAAAAAATGGAGGGAATAAGAGGATTTCTCTGTATACTTTTAGAAATAGTTCACGAGGTCGTTGTGCCACATTCATCGTACCATTATACTATTGTAAAAGAAGACTAACGAACAAAGCGGTCGGCGACGTATTCGAGGGAGAAAGAAAAAAAAGGGGGGGGGGACGGCAGGGTGGATGGTACAGTAGGAAGACAGGCAGTATTATTGCTTTAATCGATCAGCTCGATAATTCTATTACCATTTGCGTTATTCAAATGGTATTTAATTTTCCGCAACGTTACCTTTATTTCCCGATTTACATTTCATTCGTTCGGAATTGTCTCGTCCCCCTCCCCCCCTCTCCCTTCCCATCATACCTCTACCAACTATTCCATCTACTCTTGGCGCTCGTTCGAGTACATTCTTTTTTCTTTTTTTTTCCTTTCGTTTCGTTTTTTTTTTCGGGGTCATTTAAAAACTGCGGTCTCTCGCATCTGCATGTCGTTAACCTTTTTACGGTAGCGCTCCTTGAAATTCGATTGTCCCCCGCTTGAAATTGCATTATTGACAATATTGAAATTCAGTTAATCGTGTTCTTGAAATTTGATTACAGGTGTACGTTGAAAACGCCACGTTCCACGGTGTTTCGGGAATTTTCATGGATAACTATGATAATGTGACGCTTGGAAATGGAAACGAGAGGATACGGGTTGAAAGTGTCGGGTAAGTGTGATGAAAATTTATCATTCATCGCGACGTACGCCTCTGATCAGAAGTTTGGTGCATATTGGAGTGTTCAAAAGAAATCCTGACTCGTACCATTTGTTGGTATCGTTAGGCTATAGACGACTTGTAATTTATAAAAATTTACTAAAAAAAAAAGAAATTAGCAAAATTTAGATAACGTGAGAAATGTATAAAAGAAATTTAGCGAAAGATACACTGAACTTCTGATAGGCCGATATCGGTTTCAAAAGTCTTAGTAAACATCCATCTTCGATCAAACTTTTCTACAAATTATGAATCTTAAATTTCACACATCTTTCGATAAAATTTGTGTAAAAATGTGCAGTGTACCTGTGCCTTTTTTTATTTTTATTTTTATCGCAAACGTAACGATTGCTCGTATTATTATCACATTAACACTGATCTGACTCGCGCGAGGCGTATAATATTGGGCAGGAATCCGATCTTCTTTGTTCTCGCTGGTTTTATACGACGCCATTTCGTATTGACGCAACGCGACAGGATTTAATTCCCTAATGCGGCAACCAGAAGAGGCGAAGGAAGGAATATTTCATTTTGCTATTCGCAGACGTTGATCTCGTTATATGTATATTCGTAGTAGGAAATGTAATAAAATTAAGTTGCCAACTACTATCTTCGAATGTATACATACTCTGATATTAAGTTGAGGACCTCTGTGCCAACAGTTCTGAAGTCAATTACGATATTGGTCTGTCGTTTGCACAGGCGCAAACTTTATCTACGGTTTGTCTAAACTTCCCTCCGCGTTTTACGCCGATGCACCATAACATATGCCAACTTTACTTTACTCTTTTCAACTTGCCAGAGAATCTTCTAATAAATATATGGCCGTGAGGATATTGGCGTTGCGCTTCCGGAAGTTTCATATTTCCCTCTGCACTCTGCTCCTCCGGTTTTTTAATAAATTTCCATCGGATCTCAAAAATTCGTCGAAAATCACCGCAGTAACACTGCAGTCAACAAGAAATTACGTTTTTCAGAATTTACTCGATATTTGCAAAGAAATATATGTCTAAGATGAATGAACAAGAAAACACGTACGTAGCACGTTTTCTGAAATACACTTCGATTCATTTGCTTTCGTTTTAATCGACACGAATGTTCAATGTAATATTTCCTTTGCACTTTCGTTTAATACGTTTATAACGTTAAAAAACGTTTCACTTGGCACTTAATTCCTGGTCGACGTTGCAATTCAGCCAGATCTTTAGACGATAATTGAATGGAAAATTAATAAGATCCGCGAGAGCTACGAAATCCTATAAGCCATCGTACAAAGTGGAGTGTACCGTTATAAACGAGGGGTAGGCGCTTATAGTAGGAGTTAAGCGAAGAAACGTCGACAATTTCGCGAAATTGCCGCGCTAAACGCGCTCGATTTCAGAAAAAGAAAAAAAAAGAAGAGAAAGAAAAAGGAAGCTCTCTATATTCCAGAATAACCAGAATATTCTTTTTACACCTGTATCACGTGATTATTGACCAAATCTCTCGTTTGTTAAAAAAATTGAATAACGTTCGTTACTTGCGGAGAATGCAAGTTTGTAAAATATCTCAGATACTTTGCGCGCACGTAAATATACACATAAACTGCGTCTGAAGCGGGTGGAAATAGAAAAAAAAAAAATCAAGGAATAACATCGATTCGACGGTAATTACGTGAAATGAGGGAAGTTCTGGCCTCTCGGTGCTATTGGTTTCTCATTAGCGGGCTTGTTTTACCTAGACGCCGTTTCCTGCAGTTCAGGTAGGAAAAGCGCGCCGGGCAAGAGTAATAAAATGAAATAAAAAAAAAGAGAGAGAAAGAAATAAAAAAAAGAAAGAGTGTTCGCGCCGAAGATTAATTTAATTAAAGCATCGTCGAAACTGCGAATTTTCAGCAGGTGGAAACAAAGGATTGGCAAGAAGGGAAAACAGCCGAGTAGTCTCCTGGCGCGGTCGAAAAACTTTCAAGTACCGAGTAAGAGAGAGAGAGAGAGAGAGAGAAGGGGAGAGAGCCGGCTGAAAATTCTGGTACCTTAGCTTATCCAATCACCATAGTCGATGTCGGTTTTCTCGCGGAGTACCTATCGGAAAGTTTCTTTAATCAAGTGTTTGATCAGTGCCCGCTTTTCCTTGTATTCATTGTCTTCGCTCGTTGGCAATCCGGCCCCGTTCGAAATAGCCTTTCATGCCTCGACGTTGCCTTCACTCGATCCTGCATCGATTAAATTTCCCTCTCTTACATACTGTTGTCTGTGTACGATTATACGATCGCCACTTGTAATGTTCTCTCGAAACAATTATTCTCTCTCTGTTCGTCCGTGATAACATTTTTCGTCACGCTTAAAGAAAAACAAATTAATGCAATCGCATTCGAGAGGAAAAATCGTCCTCCATTTCTCGTTGAAACGAAACGAAGCGAACGTTACTTGTAATTCCGCGAACGAGAGAGAAACAGAGTTATTGATATGCTGGGAGAAGGCTTCGATTTCCGGGGAGGATCGATCAAAAGGAACGACTCGCGAGAGAAGGGCCCGCGGTATCGCGGGGCAGTCGATAAATTTGGTAGAAGTTTAATTTCATTTTATAGGCGCGATACTTTAGCGAGAGCGGCCGCACTTTACACGCTAACAGCCGCGACGGTGTGTTTTCGCCTTTCAAGGTTTCGCTCGTTCAACCAGGAGAATTATACATTTACGCCGCCTTAAATCACGCCCCGAGTATTGCCGGCATCAAGCGGAATAACCGTACATTCAGCTCTGCATTCCAATCGAAGTTTCGAGATGGAAAGAAAATTCGTCGAAACGCATTTGTTTATTTCGAAGTTCCTCGAGTCGCGACGACTCCTCTTTGCCGTCTTCGGGGGGAAAAAAATGTGTCGACGCGATCGTTGCTACAATTTCCGCGCGCGCGGTAATGATTCCCCGTTGAAAAGGATGCGAAATGACGGGGGGAGCGGTTGCGAAAAGAAATAAAAGAGATGGTTGGAGGTTGCGGAATTATATCAGCGGCCGTTCAAGCCGTCGAAGCCGGCCTCCTCGCCTTATCGATAATGCGTCCTCTGGAAGCAGCTCGGTCTTTGTAATAAATCGAGCTTCGGGACGCAGTTAGAGGGGATCAAACTGACGTCTCGGATACCGAGACTCTCTCTCTCTCTCTCTCTCTCTCTGGCGTGCTTGATATCGCCGGCATAAATCGATATAAATTTCCAAGGATTCCGGACCTGCTCGATTCGGCCAGGATATACAGACTCGTTTTTCAGAGTTTACCATTCTCGCACGAGCTGGAGAGAAAGAGAGAGAGAGAGAGAGAGAGAGAAGGAGTTGCGTGCATTCACGCGCATTGCTAGAACCGAGCATATGCGTTTTATGGCGGCTTATACGAATGGTCAATCTTGCAAAGTGAATATTTCCCTGAATTCGAATCGGTTTCGAGGATCCCGTGGCGAGGGTGGTACCGTGGCCCGGGACAAACTTTGAAACGCACGGCAATTCATTTTGCCGAGAGTTGAACGATACTCCATTGGATTCGATGTTCTTCTTCCGTCGTGGGGACTTGCCGATTTGGAATCGTTTCGAAGTTGCCAGGACGGGAATCGATGCGACGATTCAAAGAAATATACGAGGGTTTTAAATCTTCTTGAATCATCGGTGTTTCGACTTTGAAATAGGAACGTTTTAATCGAGGAAGATTCACCTCTCCCAAACACCCAAATGTTCAAATAATTTTACACCTCAGCCACAATTAATATCTGCCCATTCTTTTCTCCATGTGTGTGTCTATTCTAAAATGTATTTTCGATTATACCTTAATATAAATCGGATCGTCCTTAATTAGTTAAAAGAATCTCCACGCGAATCAATAAATTCCGACGAAGGGAGAAAGGATATCTCCGTTTAACAGTTCGTGCAGTTTTTCCGGCCGAAGCGCGCGCCCTTGCGCGATTCGTATCAGTTATGTACGGCACGACGCCCGGGCTTCTTCGTGCACGTGCACTACGTCATAATCGAATTTCGAAAACGCGTTGCCGCGGCCGCTCTCTGCCAGTCCGTTGCGGCTAACTTCGCCGGTTTTCACGCCGGGCCAGCCCGGTAATTCGATTTCCACGAATTATCACTCATTTCGCAAAAAGGATAAATGTAAACGTGAGCCGAATCGGTGGATACGGCCCGGGCTTGCTGCGCTTTCCCTTATCCTCCACCTTCCCCCTTTCTCCACTGCTCGGCGAGGCGATGCAACGTCCTGTTCAAAATATTTGATTCTCGCACGGCGAGAGGGCTTTTTCGAGCTTTACGACCGTTTATCGTTCCTTCCACGGTGCTTTCATCGTTTCTTCCCGAGGGTAATCCCGCGATTTATCACGGCGTTTAACATCTGGAAGCAATTGATTTGTATAACTGTGACGATTTAATAATTGGACGTAATGACGATATGTATTTCTCGCCTCTTGTACGATCGACCGGTGATTTTCGAAAATTGGTCGCGCGAATCGACGGCCGGGAAAGCGAGGCGAAGAGTCGCAGAGGTCGCAATCAATCTCGGTACAACGGTTGTTCCCGACGCCTCGTACGTTACGGAACGGGACGGCCACCCCTTTCCCCGCCCTCCCCCCCTCTTCCCCTCACCGGTAGATTCATATTAAACGATATAAAGAAACAGGGCTGGTGATTTATGCGCACAAATTGTCCTGTCAACGGGCTGTTCTTCCACGACTCGAGGAAACTGGCCCACGTAACACGGGGCCGCGCGCCCCGGCTCTTCCCTTTTTGTCGACATCTTATTGTCCTAACCCCCGCGTTCTACAATATCCGCTGCATTAAATCCCGCTTCTTCGCGATGCTACAGCGCAATATGGTGCCACGCTCTGTCCTACATTTCACGTCCACATTGTCAACCTCGTTCTGTCCTCTGCGGTAGTTAGAACTTTCTTCAATGGCGTTTCGTTTTTATTAAATTATCACAGACTGATTGTTCTGTCGCGTGCAATAGAAAATATTGTAGACAGAAGGAAGGAAGTATCTTTTTATTAAGTTTTGGAATATTTTCTCTGGGTTAATTGGAATTTTCCTCAATGGCGTTCAGATGCAAGGAGAGTACTTTTATGGCAGAACTCGATTGATTTGAATTTCCAAATTGATCGCAGAAATTAGAACATTCATGTCCGAAAGAAACTTCATTAACCACGTTACAAACGATCGAATGTCGAGGAATGAACAGTGTCGCGTCAGTAATGAAGAGAGCAGCTAAAAAAAAAAAAAAAAAATGCAAAGAATCTGGTCATCATTGGTATAGTGGTGGTTGAGTGATGGTCTTTGTCCACAGAGGGCATACCACGAGTAAATCGGTTTCTTTGAGCGACAGGAATTCAGCATACGTCCTGGCTTTTCGCTACGCGTGGAATCTCAAGTACAGTTGTTCCAGGGGAGCAGGGGCTGAAGAAATTCAAGGTCCGTGCCTTTTGTGAAACTTTAACTCGCTTGAGACAAAGTCCTCAAATGAATCAGAAGCGAAGCGGGCTGACCCGACTTCGAAACGAAAAGAAGAATACTTTCTTCCTTCAGGCGTTTGCTGGCCGCAAATAAACGAAAGAAAAGAATATAAAGAGATCCGGCGCCTCGATTCCATTTCCCCGCTAGAAGGTTTCACGATTTTTTTGAATTTCGGAGCTGTCTCACCTTGGTACAAGGTCTCATATTAAATAACCAGCACCTATCAGTCCCTGTGTTTCCGCAGATGTTGCCGAGAGGTATTGTTCTCCCTTCTCGATATTCAGTCTCGTGTAATTCTTACGTTCTACCCCCATATCTCTGTCGCACGGAACACCCTGTGAGGAAGCTGCGTGATATTTCACGACACGAGCAACAGTGCGCACTGCTGAGACTTTAAAATTTTTGCTCCTTTCAATTGTCAGTCGTTGAAGAGGACTCTGTCGTTAACTTTGTAGTATTTTAGTAAATCTGAAAAGATTGAAACAACAGAATTCCAACTATTCTAATTTGAGATGATATGATCCTTTAGAATCGTTGTCAATTACATATATATAAAAAGACAGCATCTAGTTGTAAAGGAGGGTGTCGAACGTTCCATCGAACGTACTCGGTAGTGTAAACGTGCTTCCGGTTCCGCGTACACCTGTACGCATTTGTACAAAACGAACGAGCAACGAACAAAAGGAAGATAGGGAGAGAAATGGAAAAAAGGAAGAGGCAAACGCACGTAGAGGAGGGTACAGGGTGTCTCCGCAATCATTTTGTCAGTCGTCGGTTTCCTTTGCTTAAATTTATCGTTACTCCAAAATTCTTCAAATCGATGAAAAACTTCAATTTTCTTTTCTGCGTGGTTCTAATCTCCTTTCTAACGAAATGTCTCGTGAGCATCGTGTCGATTTATGTCGATATACAATTGAGGATCAGGAACGTGCTTGGTCAAAAATAAAAATCGTAATGTCCGGGGATTGTCGAAATTAAAAGATATATATTCTCTTTCAGTTCTTCGTTAATTATCGGGCAACGCACGTTTGAAACGCGATCTCAGTAAAACGCAACGAATTTCGCAACGATAGGTGGCTCGAAAACTTGACAATTCCACGAGAGACACCCTGTACAGGGGTGCGTGTACGCGGTGGCCTGCGCGACGCGATAGAAAATTGCTCGTTCAGTGAAATTCGGACGGCGGCCGAGCAAAAGCTTCGCCGATCTCGAGTAATTCCTGCCTCGCCCTGCCTCTTCCTCACTTCACCAGAATGGAGGTAATTACCGGATTTCGGCGAAATCCATGGAGCGTAGGGCATTTAGAGCTGTTATAGTTTCGACGACTCGGCACTGGCAGCGACCGGCAGCTACTGCTGGTGCTGCTGCCGGTGCTGCTGCTGGCCCACGTCAAAATGAAACACTGCGCTGCTGCCACGGGAGGAGGACAGAAACGGTGAAACGACCAGCGACGAACAACGAACGAACGCCGTTATAACAAGGGCTAGTTAGCGCCACCGCCGCATTACCCTCGCGTAGTTCTGCCGTAGCACAATGGCGACAAATTTCACGCGCTATATCATCCGGTTCCCGCACACCATCGCCGCGAAACATCGAAGACAAAGTGAACCACCCGTGAGACGAGACTCTAGCCCACCCTCTGCCTCGATACCCTTTTTCCCCACCCGTTCGGGGGGCTTCCCGATAGAAAGCCCTAATAACTACTAATTCTTCGGGGTTTGTTCCGGTCGTTTGTCCGCTCTCGAGCTCGAGGACGGGGAATGGATATTTAGGGTGGAATTGGTTCTTGATGGCACAGGTTTGATTTTCGGCTGATTGAGGATGACCGAAGGACAAAGGGCCAGCCTTGGGTCCTGCCTTTCTGCTTTCTGCAACGTGTTAGGTAGTTTCACGAGAGAGAAATATGAAGGTATTGCACGACTCTGATGGAAACAGAAATTTTTCCAATTATTAGCCGAAGGATGGATCCTAAATCCTAGACTCAAACGACCCATTACGAGTCTCCTAAGGGAGTGATTGTTAAATTTCCTATTGTCAGACCTTCCGACAATCTGGAGGCTAAATCCTAGACCCACGCCTCAAACGCCTATTACGAGTCTGGCAGGGGTGGCCGAAATAAGTGGCTTGCCGGCTTCGTTGAGTACAAAAGTGCGCCGGCCGATCACATTTGAGCAAGGTGACAGTTACCGGAAACGGTGATGGTGACGAACTTATATACCACGGCGCGGCTGTTCCCGGGGGCCTTTCGATTCGCGATTGTAAATAGTGGGCGATGTCGATCGGCCGCCCGCAGGGGAACCAAGTGTAATTTCCATCGGATTCGAGAGCGACGAGAGCGTTAACGCCGCGCCGACCTACCCCCGCCGCGGAAATGAAGCCTGTCACTCAAGCCGAAGCCGCGAGGCCAGAAATCGCGACAACTCCCCCGTTCGCGGGTGCTGCTCTCGCCCCTGCCGCGAATTTCTCCAACCCGCTGGCAATTTCTTGCCCCGGCGAGACGACGCTGCGCTGGGCAGACCTCCGTTTCTTTAACGACGTGCGTGCACGCTCGACGACGACGAGAGAGAGACGCGTATTGTACGTTTCTGTACGTACGTACGTCTGGTTCCGGCCTGTCAACGGGGATATTAACGGTTTCGACGACGGGGAGAGGTGACTTGGAAATTGAAATAGTTTATGGGCTTTCGCTAGGATAAGATATACGGTGAATTGAGAGTGGATTGGCGGCGTTTGTGGCGCCACCGGATCGAAATAGAATTCGCTGCTGGAAGCTTGTAGAAATCGTGCACGTGCTTGAGGTTCGAGACCTATGGAACTTTGGGGGGGAGGGAGGTTTATGAGGCAAATTGTTTAATGAATATGATAGCTGTCGATGCGAGTGAGGGACAGAAGTGGAGATAAAATATCGTGTCTGTAATTTAGATTATATACAGGGTGTCCTCCTCGAAGCAACGTAAGTTTCATTTCTTACATTTCCCTCTATAGCAATGACGGCGAACCTATGACCCGCGGGTCAGACACTGACCCACGCAGGCTTTTTAAATGACACACGCGTTGATTTCTATAAACTTATCATCGTATATATAAAAGAGTTTTAATTATTTTTCAAACTCCTCTTTTCAAAAAATGTGAAGAAAATTACAAGTGTTCGGTAGCAGCTTAAAAGTGAGAAATAAATGCATAATTGTGTTTTATGGAGGATTTACGACTTGGTTATGTATACATATAGGTATTTTAAGTCTTAAATGTTATACGAGTTACTTGTGTCCAAAAAATTTTACTACTAGATCCCATTCTTAGAATGAGTAGCTTTGCTAGTTTTTTTATATAATAAAAGAGAGAACAGACAATAGAAAATATTAAGAAATAAAGTATATGTATCTAATGTATAGTGCAGGGGTGACTGGGCACGATGTCACCTCCCTTTTATATCAATTTTTTGACGTCGACATTTATTTTTTGCTCTTCACTTGCAAAAGTAAACGTTGCAAAGCAAAAAGGAAACGTAAACTTTTTAGAGGATTACAAAAGTGAGAACCAAAGAAAAGTAGTTTTTAACCATTCTCCCTTCCCCCCTTTCCAAGTGACGCCACTGACTTAGTGAGCCACGAGCTAGCACTAAAAAAAATAACGAACAAAATTTGACCTACTTCTCGATATGGTTCGCCGTCACTGCTCTATAGCGACTAATTTCAGTGAAAATTGCATGGACAACGGTCGCAGTCGAAACAGAACATTTCAGCAAGTAAAAACGATCTTCGGCTCTATTCGAGTCCGTGCTGAAATTCCATATGGCAGAGCCGTAAAGATTCTATTTATTCCATCCTGTAACCAGCCGCGGTGAGTAACGTTTACCGAACCGTAAATACCTTCGACACGCGGAACGCGTGTTCGCGATCCTGCCGCTTAGTTCCAGCGCTTGATAACGTCTTCCTTCGATCGTGTACTCGCATACGGTATATCCGGGGAGCCTCGCGCGCGTGCAGTAACGCGGCGAAAACACGCGATCCCTTCGATCCATTCCTCAGTACGCGCGCGTGTGTTTGTGTACGCGCCGCATCGAGCGTAAAGCGGCTGCTTCTCCTTTTTCCGTCTTTCTCCCCTTTCTCTTGTCTTTCGTCCCGGACGGCGGCGGATATCGGCGAGGAGAAGGAAACCTGCGGCTTCCGCGCGGGATTTCATTTCGCCTGGCTGATGTTTCGCGAGCCACTCTCTCGAGCGACTGCCTCTCGTGGCGCGGGGAGAGGGGAGAGGGTGGGGATCGGAAAATGTGTATGGAAAACGCGATCCACGGCCGTGGATCTTGCGGGGGTGCTTTGTCTTCGTCGAGACCGGCAAGATAGGACGATAGAGCCGGTGCGTTTATGAGACGCACGTGAAACACACGAGCAAACGTTAATTGCGACCGAGGGGGCGGGAGGGGGAGAGGCGAGGCAACGTGTCTGGTGATTAATCGCTCGGCGGGGACGGCGGCGGTTGGTTGCAAGTGACTTATTGGCGGTACCTTTGTATTTAAAATTTATCCGATTTTCAGCATTGGGTATGGTCGGAGGATACGTAACCTAACCAATTAGGGTGCCACTGTGTCGCACCGAGCAAATCTAAAAGTAAAAAACTCGAAACGTGTCGGATTTCATCGACAAGATATTCGTCGTATATACGTCGTGACACGTTCGAAAGAAAGAGAAAGCGACGAATTTGTTGTATTGCGGTTCGGTCACTCGTTATGGTCCGCGAACCGGTTGTGCCAGCGCCAAGGGGTTGAAAATCTGCAGTGTCGCGTTGTCGCGCAGACATTCCGAAACAGGCGGCGACGATATCACGAGTGCCTGCACTCGCGGATGAATCTCCATGGATGCCTCGCGATAACTGCGAAACTCCATCGAACCTTTTCACCTCTCGCATTAAAGGCAATCCATCTTACGCCGCATATTCCGTGACATTTTCGTTTCAATGTGCCTGCGCCACAAGCGAGAGAGAGAGAGAGAGAGAGAGAGAGAGAGAGAGAGAGAGAGAGAGAGAGAGAGAGAGAGCGAGTAACTGGGAACTGGGTTTGCGTCGAAATAATCTCGCTTTATCTAACTGCGGACTTAATAACGGCGTTGTCAGGTGATAAATCAAACGATAGGGAGAAAGAAGGGATGGAAAACGGGGAGAATGGCATCCGTACGAATGTATATTTTAAGCAGGTAGCGCGAGCGCGCAATAAGGAGAAGGGAAAAGAAGGGTTGGCGGAGGTGGGTGAAGAAGGGCAGGGTTGGTGTAATCTACGGCGTTGCGAGGCCAAGGGGTAAATTCATGGTATCCCAGCGATTATCACCCCTCGACCTCTTCGTTACTCGCTATGACCCTTGGGCTCGCGTGACCTTCCAAGAATCTTTGCCAGCCGGTGTCCTCGAGGGTGAAACTGTCTTGCTACGTCGTGTATGCGCGCGTCAGTGCCACCTATTTGACGTTCCGATGACAATCGTAGCGAGAGATAAAGGACACGCGTCGTGTATGGGGGTGGAGAATACACACGTTCACTTTCATACCTTACTTTTCTTTTTTCTTTCTTTTTTTTTTTTAACAGAATTTCGACAAACGATCGGTTATCTCTCAAACACGTAAAAGTTTGGAAAAGTTTGTAGCTTACTTGCTAGAGACAAAATTTAACTCGAGCTTAATAGTTGAGTCTCCCCGTAAATTCCGGGGCGATTCTCGGCTACTAGAGCCGTGGAAATGCAGGCAGGATCGTCGTATCGAATCTGGGTTGGTTGTCTCGTTCCCAGCTGGTTAATTGGTACGTTTCCAAGAACACACGTAGCGGGGATGATACTTCTTTTTCTCTCTCTCTCTTTTTTTTCTTCTTCGTGGGCACGGCAGGCGAATACGCGAAACGTTGTCTCCGCGTACGGAAGATTACACCCTTACCAACCCTTAGAAGCTCTTAATTAATGGCGCTGGCATGCCACACGGAGGTCTTGCTGCTAGGCAAGCCGGTGTAAGGAGGGTTTATGCTACAGACTTGTAATCTCATGATGCCGTAACTTATTCTAAATGCACTAGTGGGACCCAGCCAGAGATATCCTCGGCTGTTGTCTAGGAAAGGCAAGTTTCCACCTTCCGGGCCGGGGTGTTGGTTCCTTTACGTTCGCGGTACCAGTTGCCGGTTGACGGTAAAACGCACCTGACATTTCGGCGGCACGGCGGAATACCGTCGGACAGCTGTCTTACGCAGTCCGTTAACAATGAAACCAGCGGGCTAATTAAGCCGAATGTATCGCGATCGCTGCGTATTCTGCGTGTCGCAGCGAGGATGGAATTTCGTGAGTGAAATGTAGAAGAAACAAACGTAGCAACTGACGTGATGAACAACGAGCGACGAATTATAACGCTCGGCACAAGTGTAGATGCAACGAGTCTTTTAATTATTGTTTGAAATTTGAAATATCGCCGAGATTGGCGCGGATGCAACGCGACTTTTTATGGTAATGATAACTAGGTATCTCGCGGCGCGCGGCAACTTCGTAACTTCGGCCATTCCAGGTCTGAAATATCACGGACCATGACTACTGTCCACAACGTGGGATTTACTCGCGTGGAGTTTATTACAGGGAATAAATCCCTTTGCCGATGCGGCGGTCACGTAGTTGAATTATTATACGTAGCGGAATTTCAAACGTAGCGCCGGTGATTTCCTGGCCGAACAGGATCCGAACCCGGTCCGAACCGACGTCGCGAGTCATTAAAATTCACTGAAGAGCGTGGAAAATTCCACGCATGCCCTATCAAGCGCGATCGAACGCAGATCGGATTTTCCCGCCGGACGGCGCGAGAAAGGGGTGAAAGAAAGTATTTACAGGCGACTGTGAGAAGTCCAGGTGATGGCTACGGTTGTGCGAGAAGGTGCAGGGATAAGTGGAAGGCGTGTGCAGGGCGCCTAGGCACACGGAACAGTCCGTGCAAGCAGACTCCAGATGTCTGGCTATAGGGGACGTTAGTGAGCTACGACTACGTTGGTTCTGGCGAGGCTCTCGGGGGTGGAAAGCGGCTGCCTTATCTCCGCGCGCCGAGATTGACTTCCTTTCTGCCCATTCAACCGCTCAAATGAGTTCCTTTGATAACTGTTGTGTGATCGAGTGCGCTGAATACTGAAGGGTTTCGAGCTACAGCCCGCGAATCTGCCAGGGGATGCTCTGGCTCCTCGCCCTCCGACTTCGCTGTCGGAAGCCAACCTTCGGAAGCGAAAGAAAAAAGAAAAAAAAGAAAAAACTCCTCGTCAGTTGTCACGCCGCTCTGCCCTTGAAATCCTACTAGCCGCTACCGTTCTTCGTTCTAACCAGCTTTCATTCTTTCTCTTACGTCAGAGTGGGTCGTCAAACTGTTTGAACACATCGTCGCGGAGAATTTTTAGGTTGGAGGAGAACTACCAACAAAAGTTTTACGAATGAAATTTGGTAAATTAGCTGTCTCCGAAATAACACAACAGTTTAATAATAATAAAAAAAAAAAGAAACATTCCCCGAGATTAATGTACCCGCAAATTCCTAAAGTCCACCGTATCCATCATATTAATTTCCGCGACGCGTTCAACTTCTCTGAATGTGTGTCCCTCTTCTTCTCCTTCTTCTTCTTCTTTTTTTTTTTTCTTCCGGCGGGTATCACTCGAGAGACGTCGTATCATAAATAAATTACGGGCGGAAAGTTTATTAGTTTATTAGTTTCCGACAAGACGAGGGTGTAACGTAATTACATGTAAATAAATGTATGGGTCTGGATAGTTGGCCGGGTCGGAGTTGGCCAGCTCCGGTAAACTAAAGCCACGATACAGGCGTTGGACGGCCGGTGTATACATTCGCCTGGATGTGGAAACCACTTTGGCTTCTTTCACTCTCTCCGCGACCATCTTAGCCACCACCTCTTCCTTTTCAACCGGGCTTCTCCGCTTCTACGCTTCTTTCTTTCTCCCCCCTGTGTCCCGCGACCGATCCTCACCGACGTCCCTTCGCGCGGTGTTCCGCTCGAGACGGTATAATTTCCAGCGGCACGTCGCAGCGCAGCGCGAAACTTTTTCTTTAATATATTCTTACACGCGCCTCCGGATTAGATTAAAACGGCGAATGCGCTGGAAAGCGGCATTGGCCAGGGTCGCGTGAAATAACGCCAACGCAGTCGTATTTGCGTGATTTATTTAAGTGGCGCGCGGCGTTTAACCGGGAGGAGGGGCAAAAGGAAACGGAATTGGACCAAACGGAGAAATTGGTAGAGAGAAAGAGAGGAGAAAGAAATCCGATTAAACCACCCCCGTTTTGTGATTATTCGGATGGGTTAAAAGAGATATTAACCTCTTAACGGTGGAGCGAAGCACCGGATTAAATCGTGAAAACTGAGGCGTTGAATTAATTTTCTTTTCTCGTTCGTTCGTTATTCAATCTTCGTGTCGTCTTTGAATGTGAAAACGTTTTCGCTCGCGTTAGAATTGGGCGTTAGAATATTGATGGCGCAGGTGATCGTCGAAATGGCGGTAATCGGTGAAAATTAATACCGATTACTAATTATATACTCAATCAATTAATCTTTAACGATAGCAATGATAATACAGTTTATTGCTGTAATTCTAACAAATGGTAGGCGACATTAAATATTAATAAGCATTATTGACAGATTTCCAATATTATTGGTTCGATCATCAATCAAACAATCAAATTACCACGTCAATTATACACGGTCGATCGGTTCCGTTCGAGTAAAAATTCCGCTCCGATATTGAACTTACCGAACCATCGGAAAGCGACGAAAATGTTTTCTCTTCTGTTTTCAAAAAGTTTCTGAAATATCTGTTCTTGATCGAATGATCGTTGTCGCGATTAATTTCAATGTTCCGTGCTCTGTCTCCTATCGATTCTCGTTTCGCGTTCTTGGGCAAACGGAGTGAACGACGCGTTCGTGGGCTCGAAGGGCGAACGTGTTATTAAAAAGAAAATGCACCGAGGGAGGGTTGGTACGCAGTTTCTCGCGTCACGAGGCATTAGATAAAAAGGGGGAGGACAGCGGCGCAGCTGTTGCCGTATGGTTGTTTCGTATCCCGATTACGGGTAGCCTCCTTGTACGCGGCGGAGAGCGTATTATTTGGCAGGCCTTTGGCCGTGAGAAGCCGCGAACGCGTTCGCAGCCGAAATTATGTGCTCGTTTACTCCGCGGGCCCGTTATCATGCGAACAGTTATGACGCCGCAAGCCACCGCCGCGCGCGTGGCAAAATTACATTTCCAATTCATGAAATGTCAGTTGTACGTAGGACGTAGGATGACTGAACATGGCCCTTCGCAACACCGAAAAAGAGCGTGGCGAAACTACTTCCTTCCCACCGTCCCCTCCTCACTCTCTCTCTCTCTCTTTCTCTCTGTCTTGCGACCACGTGTTTCGAAACAACGAGGTCGTTTAATCGGATATGCCTGTCCAATTTTCGGTCCACTGACGCCGCTCTTGCAAGTTTCTAAATTAGCTGTTTTGCGCGTATGGAACGAGAGGACGATACCACGAAGTTAGATCACGTGAAATTGGATCGTTGAAAGATCGTCGTCCCGTTTAAAAATTTATCGTCCCGATGATGTCGGATTTTTAGAACTTTACTCGACCGCATTTGCATTTTTGTGCAGTCGTACGTCATGTACAATGAATAATTTAAAAACCGGAGTAGAAAATTATTTCGTCTACGAGACATTATTAGGATACTTCTATCCTTGCCCCCTTCACGTTGCCATTTTCAAATTTCCCACAAATGTATGGAAATTAAGTTTTGAATTATTGACGAGGAACAAAAAAAGATACACAATGTCCACGATAGTTCTTTTTTCAAAAGGTGAAACTCGAGTCGTGGCTTGACGGAGGCGAGGGCTGGCAAAATGTCGGGGGTAAGATAAATTTCCACCCGTTCTTTATCTTTTACGCATGAATAAAGATAATGATCTCAAGTTATTGGAAAACGGCGGCGCGGCGAGGTGAATTTTATACTTATGGCCTATCGATAACTATCTCCGGTAATATCGATAACTTTTACAAGAAGTAAATTACCGGGACGGCGTTTTTCGGAGATTCGATCATACGTCGGTATTACTAATATTCTTTTTCTCTTTCTCTCTCTCTCTCTCTCTCTCTCTCTCTCTCTTCTGTCGGTCCGGGAAAGGATTCCTCGGCGAATCTCCTCGAAGACCTTACACGGCATCGATAAGGTCCCAAATCTATAAGGGGCAAGAAAGATAAGGCCACTGTAAGGTATGGATCTTCGGGAAGTCCATTTCGAAGGATTTCTCTTTCCCCCCCTGTCCGATCGAAAAATCGTAAAATGATTTTTATCTCTTTCGTATCAGTGAATTTGAAAAGGAAGAAAGCTTATTGACCATATTACAATTTAATATTAAATTATTTCGAAGCCTAAATATTTAATCTTTGACTAGAGAGATTTGAAAGAGAAGTGGTGTCGTTAGAAAATTGGGGGGGGGGGGTTCGACACAACATTCGTTAAATATTCGTCGTATACCACTTGTTACCCCAAAGTTCCAGACTTCTCGTCGTTCTCTGCACGTGAAATTAACATTCGAAATTCGGTGACACCTTGTAACAAGCGTACATTTGTTACTAATTACGTTAATGAGCGCTTGCTGGCCGAAAATGGCAATCAAAGCGGCGAGATAGTCTGTCTAAAACGATCGAGTAACGAAGGTTGTCCGCGTTTCCGAAGGATTCTCGTGGGTTGGAAGACAACCAGGGCTAGAAGTTATAATCGAGCTAATCAACGATCGCGGTACGTAACGGGTCCGTCGGATAAAGTGGAAACGAGATAAAGTTAGCTAAGCATATGACAAGCCAGACGTCGTTGCGTACACCGACGTATTTACTGGACGTTCCGTTGGACATTCTGAGGATTTGTTTGCACAGCGGATTACGACCGTTCGCAGGCGGTACCGTCGTCATCCCTCTGTACACCAACAGTTGACACTACGCCTTCTCCCAAGGCTTAATCTCATAAGATGGTGGACAAATTGACGCTGATTGGGTTGCACGATCTCATCATTACGCTCGCTTCGCGTGAATCTCGTTTTGTACTGCGGAATTAACACAAAAAAAAGGATGAGCGTCAGATAAGTGCATAGAAAACGGATGGTCTCTCTCTGAAGTTTGCATTTGACATATCAGTTCGTTAAGCATGCATCACTTTTTATACTACGTGTACTCAATGCTAGGAGCATTTATAACAAAAATATAAAATTTCATTACTGTGGCATTGAAGTTCCCCGCGAAGGTTTGTGGAAACGTAAATTTAACATTTGAGGAGATTAAAGATACATATGTACGTATTTTCTGTTCCATCTAAGTATAAATTATTTTAAGGAGGATATAAGTATATTGTTGCAAAAAGATTGTTTCTACTGAATACTTGCGTTATTATAGTCTCAATATACTATAAACTACGTGTATTCAATGCTAGGAGCATTTATAACAAAAATATAAAATTTCATTACTGTGGCATTGAAGTTCCCCGCGAAGGTTTGTGGAAACGTAAATTTAACATTTGGGGAGATTGAAGATATGTACGTATTTTTTGTTCCACCTAAGCACAAATTATTTCGAGGAGGATATAAGAATATTCTTGCAAAAAAAAAAAAAAAAATCGTTTCTACTGAATACTTGCATTATTATAGTGTTATAGAATACAATTTCAGCGCCGTCGTGTGATTAAAAGTGTCGTTCCAGAATTGATTTATATTCGTTATATACGTCTCTAATTTTGACATGATGTTCTCTCGTGTTATTTAATGCTGATGTTGAACAAAAATGCGGAAATTCTCCAACCGAAATACTCCAGTTTTGAACGACCACGCGCAATTTCTTCTAATTTCCACTATCCTTCGAGATATTTCCTCTAAAATATCCTAACTCTTGTGAATGAATTGCAAATGTACGTAATAAAACGTGAACTCTTCTCGTGATTTATCGAAACTTCATTTGACACGTAGGTTGTCCTGGCTGACCAAACAACAGGATCTCCGAATCGTACCACTTTTCCCTTTATTTCTCTTTTCCTCTCGTTCTAAAACGTGTAAGGTCTACTCGCTAATTTACGGCCGTAGCATCTGCGAGAGGGAAGACAGTTTAACGAGGAATCGGCGTGATTAAGTGAAGAAAAAAGGCATTTGTTTTGGCGTGAAGTTGCGTTGTTTGTCACCTCTGATATATGAACGGCGAAAGAAAGTTGGATAATGGTTGCCTCGGATTTCGCTCCTTTGATTGTGAGACTTATTTATAAAATGTTCGTCCGATGGAATTAATTCTTTTCTTTTTCGAACATCGTGGAAAGAGATTGGAAATTTATCGAGAAATATTCTCAGTGAGGCAACATTCCGTCGAGTTGCTGAAAAATATGTTATTAAAACACGTGAAATTTTACGAGTAACTTCGACTCAAATGCAATACCGCACAACGGGGCCAATCTTATAAATAATTTATCAATGATTCGTAAGATTAAGCACGCGAAGTGATGCAATTTGCAATACGGGAGAGAAAATTCGCCGTTATCAACTTTCGAGGAACAACAGTTTGGTAGAAATTGGCGAGTTTCGGAAGAAAATACGTGGCGTGACGAGTGACCCAGAGAGAGCGATAGAAAGCGAAAGCCAGGGGAAAAGACAGAGAAAACGAAGGGCAAGCCGATTTAATGCGCAGCGGGAGCGCAATATTTTTCAATAAGGAAGTCCGAGACGCATTAAAGGCACACCCGGTATATATATCACGACGATAATGACGCGCTTTGCAGCATCGCTACCCCAAACGTTCGGGGATGAGTTCTGGCCAAGTCGAGCAAACCTTATAAATGCCATCGCGAAAACCATAAAGCTATGATGCACGAGCTCAGTCAGAGGCAGAGTTTCAGTTTTTGCTCCCGCCATCTTCTCCCTTTCGTTTTCACGGGGCGGCTGGTTGGAACTTGGTCGACCGTGACCTTAAACCTCGCTCGCGATGTCACCTCCCGAGTCCATTTTTCCAAACGATTCGATTTGACATTGAATTTCCTCCAAGTCTTCTCGACCAGATCTGTCGAATGCGCGAAAACGACAAAGAAGTTAAGTTTCAAAGAACGAGTCGTCATTGGTAGAAATTGAAATTTTTGAAAGTCTTCTCGATTAAACGAATCTGGCGAAGACTCGAGTGTCAGAAAAATTATCATCGGTAGAATCCCGAATGAAAGATGGACAGATCTGTAGATCGAGTGAGCGCGCAGTTCTTTAAAAATAAGCGCGCTGACACTCGGGATGAAAATCAAATTTGCAATCGAAGTGGCTATTGAGGCGAGACGAAGTGAGCATTCGTTGAATGCGAGTGATCCTGGGTATCCTCACGTTTGAAAAAGCTAAATTCGAAGCTTCTTATATAAGCGCGATTCACCGTTGCAGTGAAAAGGTATCGTGCGTCGAACGAACAAAAGGGGAGAGGGAGAGGAGGAAAGGAGAGAAAGAAAAAAAGAAATGAGAACGAGACGAGGGAAAGGGGAGCGGATTTACTGGTGTGGTAGTTTTATTTGTAAGCCATTCCGTTAGAACGCTGAATAATTAGGGAGGCTGGCTCATTATCAATGGAAACATAACGAGAAATGGAGTTTCCTTTTCCTGTCTAGACAAACCGCCATCGGAAGATGGAAGGCAAGAAAGTAAAACATTGGATGATCCAACACAAACAGCGTCTTCGTCGTGATTAGACCTCTCACTATTCAATGAGAATTATTGTTCGCTAGCCTCTGAGGAAAAGAGACTCGATGAGGATTCATCAGTGAAGGATCTTGTAGAAATTAATTAAATATTAGGTAACATTATTAACACACACACACACATATATATATATATATATATATATATATATTTAACATTATACATATATAAATATAATATTAAATATAATATATTTAATATAATATTAAATTATACATACATAAATATACATTTAATATATAAATTTAATATAAATAAATATAATATTAAATATATATATAATAATAATATGACGTAAATATAAAAAGACAGTAGTTGCTATTGAATAAATTCGAAATAAATCGTCGATCTTCTGTTCCAATTTTAAAAATTTATATTCAGAATAACACGGACAAATAATTTTTATCAGGTATTATCAGACAAACTTGTCGGATATTTGTTCGAAGGGGAGAATTCTAGTTTTCCCCACGCGATCAAAGCCGATGGACGAGCATTAATCCTTCGTTTTTCTAATCAACGTGCGCAGCTACATAATGGGACAGGAGTAGCAAATGAATGAAAAGGCGATCGTTTAGGGTGTCTCGTCGGACGCGTACGTGCACAAGGCAGGGTAGGTGGGTATTGGTGGCGACGGTAGCAGGCACGCGGTTATCGCTTTGACAGTTCGCACAGTTCGAAATCCAATAAAAAGCTAATTGAATCTGTGACGCCACCTGACTTCACTAATGAAATTTCAAAGTACCAATTTCACGTTACACCGTTCTGGCCTACCTGATCGAAGCCCTGGGCTGGGGCAACGCCACGGCCGTTTTAGCAGTCGGTCGCACCGCTTAAATTTCCCAAATTGGAATAAAATGAGCTTCCAAACTTAAGTCGTTCGCGCACGCCCGACTTTAATTATAATTCTGGCTCGATTCCAGATGGCCGTTGTTTATTCCAGATGACGAGATCGATCGGTCGAAACGAGCGGGAGGTTTTTTTTTTTAGAAAGTGAGCGGGAGTACGAATCGTTTCGGAAAACCGTTTTGCCTTTTGCACGTAGGTTCCTTGTTTCTTAGGCGAAAGTCAATCGAGGCACTCTTCCCTCGTAGATGGAAAACGCGTGGAGTTCTCGGAAGGTTTCCGTGGCGTGTAGAAAATCGGTAGAACAGCTCCCTCGGGGAGCTTGCATCTTGCTTGCAGCAAGGAAATATGAATTTCTCGCTCGAAGAAAGGAGTGGAGTAGAATGAAAAATAAAAAAACATAAGCAACGCCCAGAGTGTGCGAGAGATTATAACGAGACGAAATACGCAGAAAGATCGAGGAAATTTTATATACACGATGTCGAACATGATACAAGACGAGAAACGATGATTCGAGGCTCAATTACTGCTTTGCATTTTATGTCTCAAATTACGTTTTGTCACAGCGGTGGGGTTCTTTTGAATTTGTGATTACTTCGAGATAATGTTCGGCCGAGTAAGACGACTACTAAGTAGCAAGCTAAAAGACGATATAAATATAAAGTAGAAGAAACGGGCAACTGCTGCATGGCCGCGATATATCCGAGCGAGCCGTCCGAAATTACGCCCGCAATTACAGAGTTGAAAAAGTTTTTTTTCGGCGTGAAACAGCGGGCGAGTTTAAGAAGTGACATTCGTCTCTGGAAATTAACCCTAGCCGGCACGTGTTCGCGATACGCAATGGCCTGGTCCAAGCGGGGGGAGGTTACCTTTTTTTTTTTCTTTTTTTTTTAGCCAGCCGGCGTGAAAAGAACGCGACATTAGGCACTGGCACAATGAAATAGAAGCTCGCGTTGCCCCGTTCCCAGCGTCAGGAGATTTCGCCGAAAGTTTCTCTAGGAAATTATGCCGCGACTTTTCCAGAGATACGTGTCCCTGGCTACTGTCTCGCCACCCGGGATTTATAATCGGCCTGCAAGAAACTCGCTCGCACGCGACGAGTTTCACCGATGTGTATTTCTCTCTCTTTCTCCTCTTGCCTAAATTTTCCCGCTCAAACGTGTTATTCCACCGCACGCTATGCGTGAGAAATTACAGGCGCGAGTTTAACACTTTTATCTTTTTCTCTTTTTTTTTTCTTTTAATTTATACACCGTCTGTAATTTCGTTTGAATTTTCAACGAAACTGAACTTGCGAGAGGAAAAAGATTTTTCGAAAATGTGGCGCGCGTAATTCAAGGGGTTGTTCTAACTGCGCACGTTGAATGAATCTTCCAGAGATTACACAGAAAAGGTAAACATCATTTTCTGATCATGTTGAATTTCATTTAAATTTGTATAACTTTCGGGGTGATTAAAATTACTGAATTAGAAACATCGTTCGTTCAACGCACATCATCGAATACCGAAGGAAACAGTTTGGCTGGCGGTGATCCGCAACTTTCCAGCTGCGCAACTCTGGTTTTAATACAATTACGGGGGAAAACCTAATACCCCACGGGAATGCTATGTTTGTGTCAAAGATGGGTTTCCATCGTGCCAGAAACAAAACCGATGCGCCAAGAGCGAGCTATAATTAATTCTAAATAATGCATCGTTGGAAATTCCGCGCGCGATCGTATTTCAACGTTGCATTGAACGCGAAGGGAAAAATTTCACGTACCACCGTATCGATGATGTCCGAACCAGATTCGAAAAGAACCCGTTTAAAAATTCGTGAAAATCAAACTCAACGAAGACAACTGTACCAATATGACAATACAACTACCAATGTCAATGATACAACTTTATGAAAGTATTAACTTTGTATTTAAACTTTCTATCAGTCTAAACTGGCGATAATTTTTCACTGTTGTCGAAATTACAGAATTGTGCCCTTGATTGTAATTGAAATATCCAGCAAAAATCGCAGAGAAAAATAATATTTCCCGACCGGGTGGCAAGAACTCTCGCCAACTGCAATTGCGTGTTCACGTCAGCTTCGATTGATCCGACGATATTAATAAAAATTCGTTTGAACCGGCGCGGCTTCGCCGGCGGGGAAATTGCATCTAGATGCACTCGAGACGGAGAGAGGGAGAGAATGAATCCCGCGTTCCTCTAGGGGGGAACGGTGGAGGATTGCGTGTAGAATGTCAAATGGGGATCGCCGGTATTCGCAGATCGCCTAAATCACCGGCAAATGAAATTAATTTATCCGAGCCAATCTGTCGCGTCAGCGTTACGCTGGCCACCGTCAGGGCTGTATATACGCGTACGCGATGCATGCGACAGACAATATATTCGGCGCCCCTTGGCCACCGCTGGCCAGCCATGTGACATTGTAATCCACAACCATTTCAGAGTTCATCCAGTCAGGCCGTGCTTGGATAAAGGGCTCCCGTCATTTCCTGCGACTTGCGAATTCGATCACCGCCCCGGGGGTCGGCCTCGACCCCCGTGAAAAACCCTCCGCGGAGGGCTCTCGTTCATCCCTGACACCCCTACCTCCCTCTCTCGCCATCCACCCTACTCCCTCTTCCTCTCTTGTTCTCTCGTTCGAATTGCGTCCCCAGCAGGGACAGGGATCGCGAGATTTTCCGAGGAGTGAGAAATTTACAGCCGACAGTTGGCAAAATTTCACAGAGTTAAACGGAATTCGATCGACACAATTTCGATGTTTCATTGTTTTCCTCGGCGATAAATCGATCTTGCTCTCACGCGTGTCTCGCTTGTACTTTCGTCTGTTCGACGAAGCTCGACGAAGAGTCGCGTGATGGCGTCAGAAACGCACGTGGAGAAGCACGTTTCCGTTTGTTTTGAGAGAGGGTGGACGACCAGTCAAAAGCGTTCGGTGTTTTCCTTTCGAAACCGATTAATATTGCAGTAACAGCACGCGCATTATTCAGGGGATTATCCCTTTCGCTTTCGGTAGAGTGGCGCACTCGTGCGCGTGTCTCTTCTCGTACCCCCTCCCCCCTCCTCCTAACATTCCCGTAATCCCCGTATGAAATTGTTATCAGGAGTGCTGTAAGACTGATATATGGTGGATACACGCATAATACTCGAGGGTACCGCAGACTCGCAGATATCCCCGTAAAATTGCAACCGGCGAGTTATGCATATTCGGTGATTGTCTCTTTTCACTTTTCATCGCCGTCTGCTAATTGACCGGGGATCCGGGGAACCTGATTTCAGGCTCGCGTTAGTGCAACGTTACAAGTTGCCAAAATCACAACGGGGCAACGTTTCGTTCGTTGCCACACGCGAATTGTGAATCGAGGACGAAGATCCGACCGTGTGGCGGGCCGACGTTTAATTCAATCGACGCCGATCGTTTAATCGAGCCGCTAAATCGAAGTCGAACGATAAACAAGCGTAACTTGATTTTAATAAAACGATCCACTGCCGACCAGCGCACGATCGAGCGCGATCCGAGCGGTCCGTACCTAAGTCGCATTTATACGGATTACAGGTGAAACGACTCGGCGTATGTGTACGTGTGTGTACGTGTGTGTTCGTAAGCGGGCAATTAAAATCGTGATAAATAGCATTACCCGTCAGCGTATTCCGGCGTACTTGCCCATTAAGCAAATTAACGGACAGAGAGAGAGACAGAGAGAGAGAGAGAGAGAGAGAGAGGACAACCACTCGATTTAAATCCGAGCCGGGGTAGAATCGTTGCTCATATCGATTCCGCGGATAGAAAATCGTTCGGGAAGAGGGGGCGGTGGGGGGGGGGGGGAGAGGATTCCGTTTATCGTTCGGTCGCTGATAAAAATCGAAGCTCTCCGGGGCCATTGTCTGGCAAACGCGCGCCGGACCGTTCTTCGCCAACGTATTGCTCTCCACTTTCGTGGTTTCGAGGTAAACATCGAGCCCCCGCGATTTAATGGCCATCATTTACATCGCCGGTCGAGAGCTGAGTAATTAAACCCATCCAAACTCGTTTTATACCGGTGGCGCGCGAGCGCACGCTCGTCCGCACGCTCTATTCGATGGACCAACGATGGTTTCAGGCAAAGAGTGTTTGGGTTTATGGCCGGATTGTGAAGGGATTAGCAAACCGAATCCTTTTAAGGACTAGACCATTACCTAGGAAAGGCCCTCTGATTCTCGACTCGGATGCGTTTCCACCGACCTCGGTGCGACCCAAGGTTCGCAAATTTTCATAGAAATGCCAATTACATGGTAGATAGATTTTGAGAATCAGCGTGCAATGGCAATTCTTTCGAACAATTCAACAATATTACGTCAGTCTTACTCTTACTCAAACTATTTTTCTTATCTTTCTTCAACTTTGACAGCAAAAAAAAAAAAAAGATTTATGCACGTACGTGTATACCTAACGCGAGTATCGTGGCCGCGACACTCTCAACGCAGTCGAGAGACCGTTGCAGTGGTGGGGATAGCGCTAGCGGTCAGAAAAGTGGGGGGGGGAGGTAAGGGCCGCCAGTTAGCCACCTCTCGTCTACGCAGTGATATAAATTGAAATTTCGCGGACAAGGGGAAATAGACGTGGGCGAAGAAGCTGCTCGAGAGAGAAAATGGGAAAACGGACGAATGTTCCGCGCGCGCAAGAGTGTTAATGGACAAATACGTAACGCCTCTTTCCCGGGTTCGTTGAGAGAAAGGGCAAAGGGGAAAGGGATAGAAGAAAGTTAAAGTTTCTGGCCCCGGGGGCTTCTCCGGTTAGCACCGGGCGCCGAGAGAAGAGGATAGGATTGTTGCCTATCTCTTGGGCCATGAATAAAAACACAATGGATTTGCTGCTCGTGCAAGTGTTTCCGAATGAAACTGCGCAACTAATTAAAAGTTCACACCATTACCGTGGCTAATGATACTACGGCTGTATTATTAATCTGCTTTTCGTTTCGCGTTTCTCTTCACCCTCTCCTTGCCTCCCTCGAATGTTAGGAGCTTAGGAATTTATTTTCGCGAAGTAATCCTCCGAGAATCTTAACCAACTAAATTTTGTTTGTTTTCTTGTTCTTCGTTCGATAACTCTCTGTCTCAGGGAACGACGAAAGTTATTTCCGCGAGATACGTGAAAAAGACGAAAGGGTGAAAGTTCCACGCGAAAGTTCCACGATGCAAAATTTTCGTTCGTGGCTTCAATTTCGCGAAAGTTATGGTTTATTTTCTGAATCGGCGAGCGTGACGTTGCAGAGAGTTCGTAACGCGGGAACTTTATTAGTGGAATTAAAAATTTCCGGTTTTATAGGGTTTCGGGTGTCCTTTTTATTTTTTTTTTCTTTCCTTTGCTTGTCCTCAAGGTACGACAAATGTACCTACTCACTTTGAGGTGAAACGAATGTGCACCATGTATATCCAGGATGGAGAATTAAATTTTTTATTGTATTCCTGGAAAAAACCAGAATTTCCCTCCGGCCTTCGAAAGAAAAATCGTCCCATGTAAAATTGCCTTGTCGCGCAAATAAGGGTGTAAAAATTACCTTATAAAGGTTAAAAGTCCGAGTCTCGTCGTCCGTCCTTGTTTCGCGTTGGTTCACATTCGTGTTTCTTTATCCGGTACCGAATAGTTGTTTAAGAAAGTTCGTCTGTCCTCCTCGGTGGAACGTGGCCCTTTCCTTAAGCTGCCATTGCAGTTCAATTGTCCGGGCAGAGGAAGGAGAAGGATTCTATTAAAAGTTGACGACGACGACGACGACGACGACGACGACGGATCCGGACTTGCGAGTTTTAATGCACTTGTTATAATCGGCCCTCTTACCACGAAATACCGAGGGAACACACCTCCGTTCAACGGCTTTCTCTCCCCTCGCAAGTTTTTCCCTTCGAGCTTTTTTCTCTCTCTCTCTCTCTTCATCCTTTGCCGCTCTCTCATAGGCATTCTCGCAAATTAGGAAAATAATTTACTGCCTTAACGAACGAAGGCTCGTGAATCCGTCTTCTTCCTTTTTCTCTTCTTCCTCCTCCTCCTACTCCTCTACTTTTCTTCTCGAAGGAACATTTCGAAATGGCCTTTCTTGCTTGAAAATGAAACGACCAGTTGTCTGCATGATATCGATTCTTGCAGCAGTTGCTCGTGTTAACAGATTTGTGCAAATTTTTCCATTTTTTGCGGATTTGATTGTCGCTGGAAAATTGCTTTACTAAATTTTATATAGGAATCGTTATACTTTTTCCGTGTAATTTTTTTTCTTAGTACAGAGTTTTAGTTGCATAAAATAATTATTTTACGTCAGATTTTTTTTAAAATTTTGATTTCTCGCGATGCTTCTTAGAATTTCAAGTTTCAGCGAAATAATTGTTTGTTGCAATCTCGGAAAAATCCGCAAGGTGTTTCAAGGCTTTCACGCAGCGACGTAGCAGAGACCGATCGTAGGAGAGGAGGTCCACCGGTGTTTCTTTCATCGTGATCCTGAATTGCACGGCGGCTGGTTAGGATACCACTCGGGGCAAAGCAAAAATCGAATAACGATGCGAGAATCTTGGCTCTTGTAATAGCTATTCTGACGTAATTGCTCGGACTCGGGCAAGGCGGCGGGTGGGGCAGCAGGAGGAGTTCCAATGAAAAGAAATCTGCTTTCGTTAGTTGGGCGAAATAAGTTTCCGGGCGTTCGTTCAATGGCCTTCCCCCGATCTCGTTTGCCTCGAACGTATGCCGCGGAGTCGAAGAAGGTGAACTTTCAATGGCCAATAAAAGGCAAGGAGTTTAATTCGTAATTCGTGCATCGATAGCCGGGGCGAATTTTGTTACCGATATTCGCCATCCATTGATCCCTCCCGCGAAAGTCTCCCGATAACTAGCTTTTCCGTACAATTCAGTCCAGTTGACAGAGAGTTGAGAGAAAGAGAGAGAAAGAGAGAGAAAGAGAAAAGGTTGATCGAATTAATTAACGAATGTTACAAAAGACCGTAACGAGAGTTGCTCGACGATGAAATACATTCACTTCTGTGTGTATATATATATATATATATATATATATACATAGCGATTGACGTGTCACGAAATAATGAGCTGTTCGAAACTGTGGACGAATCCTTAATAAGTGCTTCTGTTCGCAGCGTCTGGTGTTGGTCTCGGTGTTTAGTTTGGTTTTCCTCGTTGGCCTGTAACTCGTTGTCGCGACGTTAACGGCTTCCGTGCCCCTCATTTTCACCGTCTGCGTTTCTTTCTTGATTTTTTCCGACGGCGGAGTCTCTCTCTCTCTCAGTTCCATCATTCTCCCCCGGGGTAAAGGCATCCTGGACCCTTACTTCTTCTTGGGTCTTCACGTTGCAATAAATGGTTTCATTCTCAGCCCTGCGTCTCTCTATATAAAATCTCTTTCTCTCTCTCTTTTTCTTCTTGCAAGAGAGAGAGAGAGAGAGAAAGTGGAGCAGCGGCGTGCGACGATGAACGGATGGAATCAGAAAAATGCAGGCATCTCCGGGGAAATTAACGTAATGAGGTAGTTCGATTCTTCTTAGAAGCCAGCTATATCCTCTTTCTCCGCCTGTCCTTCTCCGTCTCTCTGGTCTCGTCGTTATTGGTTTCTTCGAATCGCTTACTTTCTTAATTCGTCCGGATCAGCCGAACAGGGAACCGAGCCGAGCGGGGTGTCTCGTTAAAGAGCGAATCGCCACCCTTTATCAAAAGAGCGTCCTACTAATTACTAACAGAGTGGACTCTATCCTTCTCTCTCTCTCTCTCTCTATCTATCTCTTTCTGCTTCTGTCTGCGTTTTCGAATTTAGATGGACGAGATAATTAAAGGGCTGCTTAGTCGGGCCGATATCTCGCCAGTCGCTTTGCTTAGCCAGGCAACCGTTAATTTTGTAAGTTCAGCAGTGAATTTCACTTCGAACATCGGATGACAGTCGACTCTCGCGTTGAGCTCGTCGAGCTTAACACCAGTGTGAATTTACCTTTCGTTTAGAAAGCACGAGTAAAATGTGTCATCTGTTATTTTTGCTTTTCTTCTGTATCGATATATTCGCCCGATGAAGGGACGTAAAGATATTCCTTTTTGTTTTTCACGTTTATCAACGAGCTTTTGAAAGACTACTTAATTAGCGGCGTATTTTTAAATAAAAGTCTGAGGACGAGCGGCGAGCATGTGCACGAAAGTCCCCATCGGCGTGCTCCGCATAGCACCAGGAGGGGCAGGTTTCATAGAAAACGTAGTCCGTATTATTGAATCGTAACTTTTAATTTGAAGTTCTACACGGAATCCGGAAAATACGCAAACGGAGCCAATAACACGCCCTACTTCTCCTACCTTCTGATCTCACTTTGAAACTTGGGCAAACAAGTCCAACGTAACTTGCCGGTATGTACGTATCCGGTATATAAGAAATCGAAGGCAAAGTGCCTAGGCAAGTTTCAACCGGGTCGGTCATTAGACTACGGAGGATTCCCCGATCGTTTGCTTCGCCGTAATTTTGTAATTTCGTACCTCTCTGTGCGCAGCGTCGTTCGCCATTTGTTTCTTGCTGTTTGGATAAAACGAGAGGAAGAGAGGATTGAATTTAAAAAGTAGAAAGCAAGAAAAATTGAATTCAGGACGTTCGACTTTGTCTCTTCCATGTTTCTGACGTTGACATTGAAAACTGCAACTGTATTTTCGACGAGAAGTCTCGCTCAGGTTTTTGCGGGGAAATTTGTCGGGCAGGAATAAGCAGAGCAGTCTGTTTCAATGTTCATTAAACGAAACAAATTTCACGAAATTGCCGCCCCGAAAAGAACGAGGAATTTGAAGGAGGGAGTTTCACCAGGTCTCTTATCCTTCGTCCAGAATTATCCTCGCATTTTAGGCTTCTAATTTCACTTCTAGTTTCAAGGGTCGCTTTGGAAATTCTCGACCGGATTCTAGATCGCCCAGGGTCCTCTCTCTCTCTCCCTCTCTCTGTCGACAGAGAAACGAGCGTAGAAATATTCCGTTCGAGTCTTCGCTTCGGTGGTTAATTAACGCAGCTACATTAAGAAGAAGCTGTTCAAAATCCCCTTTATCTCTCGTCCTTCTCTCTCCACTCTCCACCCATCGACGATTCTACCCAGCCTTGTTCCAACGCCGTCGTCTTCTCGGTACGTAGGTCCAAGGGAACGACTCTGTCGCCTGTCGGAAAATCCCTCGGAGTTGTTGCTGTTCGTGAATATAGGCGCTTTAATACCGCGCGAAACGCCCGCCCGGATATATGTACCGGCGTTCCGTGGAACAATAATCGCCGGCGGCAAGTGGGCGGCGCGTGCACTCGCAGGAGAAATCAAGCGAGTTTTAACGGGATGCTCGCGCGAGTTTCGCGCAAACGAACGAAGAAAACGATGGGAGACAGTGTTCAACGCTGCTCGAAACGGCTCCTCTCACTGTTTTCTGATCCCCGGGCCGCTCGGTTAAGATTTCAAGCCTTGTTAATTGCTCCGTGTTTTAGAGGAGAGGCTGCGTTTCTGTAATTAAATGCCGGCGCCGCTGTCCTCTCGACTCCCCTTTCTTTTCCTTCCAGCAATTTCGCCCGCCGTGGGAGATCAGTTTAGCGTGATTGTTACGTGCTCTATTTGCTTTATTTCAATGGTGGCGGTATTCTCCTCTACTTGTACCACTACTTTACATTGTATTCTCACCACTGTTGGCGGTATTTTCCTTTTTATCTCTCTCGACTTTCTTTCTTTTTTTTTCCTTCAGATAATTTGATCTCTCGTAGAACGTCAGTTATGTGTGACTGTCTTATCTCAATGAAGGCGTATTTTCTTCTACTCGTATTACTAGTTTACATCATACTCTCACTATTAGCATTTCATTGTTACATGTGGTTGTTTTACTGAAGTCACTGAAGGCGCATTTTCTTCTATTTGCACTACTAGTTTGTATTATATTTTCAGTATCGTCGGCAATTTCTGATAATTGTTTATCCCTCTTGACTCTCTTTACTTTTCCTTCAAGAATAATTTCGTCTCTCTCATGACCGTTTTCTTCCACTCGCTACTGCTTTACGTTACGTTGTTGGCATTTTCTGAAAATTGCCAAAAGAATTTCCAACCACGTTGCATCAAGAACTGATATTAATTAACACTATTCTCAATATCTACTTTCAAGTTAAAGTAAAAAAAAAAAAAACATTTCTCTCTCTTTAAAAATACTCTCTACTCTGTCAAAGAGGAAAACTTGAATATCGAAATCGTTGGAGAACGATCGCCAGCGATCGGCGGCTTGGCTTCGTGTTCCTTCCGCGGCAGCGCTGCAACACGATGGTGCCGGTTTCTCTTCGGCTCGTTTCCACATTTTGCTCGCACAGATTCTGCCGCTCCTTCCCCCCAATTCGGTAAGATGGCAAATGATGGCGTCATTAGACGGCGAGCTAGCCGGAGAATGGGCGAAGAGGGCAACGGAAAGAGAAACGGAGAGGCGGAAACCACAGGCAGGGCTCTGGGTATAATATCTTCGCAGGCGGCTCGAGAGACGGCCGAGGCCGCGATATTGCAACCGCAATGCGTACCGCTTCCTGCCACGCATGCGCTTACTTTATTGCCTATCGGTGCGCATCCGGCCTCACGGCGAATCTTCGAATTGCTTCTCGAACCGGAGATATCATTTTAGAAGAGATTTTGAAAGAATTCCACACTATCGTCCTGTTTAATTCAATTCTTCGTTGATACTGAAATTCCTTCGTCGACGATGTTCGACGATTAATTGACTGAAACAATCTTAAGATTAACTGATAATTTTCTCGAGTTTCATTCCTCGCTGACGTGCAATGTTAGTCAAGTTCGACCGGTTAATCATTGAAACAATTTCGAGATTTTCGTCAAACTTTCTTTCGAGTTTTCTCGTTGCCAAAACGGCCTCCTCTGCTAGAAGAGAGAAAAAAAAGGAACGCGGAGATGAGAGCAGAAGACGTGCTGATAGGAGCGAGAGGAAGCGAGCGCAATTGCCGATATATCGTTAGTACGAGAACCGGATGTTAAATGGAGAATTATACGAGGCGCGCAGGGAGAAGCTGGCGGAGAAAGACGGAAGGTAACCAGCGGGAGAGCGTGTAAACGAGCAAACGTGCGAAGATTCCATTGATCGGTATCTCGACGCACCGAGCTCTCCTCGGGAAAGCAAATGGTTTCCTGATTAAAGAATGTTGCTCTCGTAGCGATCGATGTAATTGGCAATTTGTATGCTTCGAGAAAGGCAAATTTCACTCGTTGAACGGGTAGGACGTACGTACTTTGTTCGAAGAAAATACTATTATTTAAAATTCATTCCTCGAAATATACAAACGTTTAATTCTTATAAGAATAAAATATATCTCGTTTCCTCGGAAATGTTCGAGCAAAACACTATCTAAAATTCATATTTATAGAAATATAGAAATATTTTATAATTTGCTTCTTGCATTCGTAAAAATGTCTGTGAAAGTCTTGTTGATTCTGATAAAACTGAAACTATCAACTATCGACGAAAAACGGGCTGGATCTAGCACGTTCGACGAATTCAATGATCCCGAGGTTAACGACACGTTGATCGCGACGAGGGACGCGTTTCTAACGCCCTAACGTGGATCTGTAGTGTCTCGTGGTGTCTCCTCCGTACTCGGTAATGTCCTCGCGGAACTGTACCGGAGACTACATTATCCCCTGTTGCACGCCGGGCGGGCAACATCCCCTGACCAATTGTCCCGGCCGTAAATTACCAGGGCACGGCAGCGAATTCCGCGCGGGATTCCTCGTCGTCGCACTTACAAGCACGTGCGCGTGCTCCCGAACGCGTAAACATCTCTCGTGACCCCCCGTCTGCCTCGTCTACGGATTATGCGCGTGAATTTCGAAGGTTGCCGCTGGTGATAGTGGTGCGTGGTGAAACGCGCGTCAAAGAACACCGTGGCGAGTGTGCCTTTCGCCTAAACGGTTCTTACATTTTTTTTGTAGCCGTCGTTTGAAACGTCGAGAACCTTTATATTCCAAAATTGCAACATTTTCTCAGTAGTTTAAGTATACCGAGTATAGTATAACCCAGGCGAAACGAACAATGGATTTATTACATGTCAATAATTTCCATCCAGCGATATCATACCGACGAGTACGAATAGAAAGCGGCGAATTATTGTTACGACGGTGTTGGTCGCTCGTTATGGTCCGCAATCGAGTTGCCAGCGCGAGTGGGTTGAATAACCATCTGATCCGTGTCGATTGCCAGTTACCGAGATTCCTAAATTCACAGAAGTCTTGAAATAAAAACTCGACCGATCCTTTCGTCAATTAAGCTACTCCCGCTACTCTCGAGCAAACTTGGAAAAAGGAAAGGGACGAATGGGGGAGGAATGTCTCACTGTGGACGCGAGAGCAGCTTTCAGCCATTCACGGCATTATCATATCCAACAATTTTGCCGAACGTCTAACGATCATTATGCCTGTCTACTCGGCGGCGATGAAAATCTCATACCGGATAACGAAAATCATTCAAATCGTATTTATGAATTCGAAAGTTTTTCCGACAAACCGCGCGGGCGAGCCACGGCCGCGTCCACGAGCGAGGAAACTTTAAATAAAATTCATTTGGGAGATTCGTGATCCGGCATTACCATAAATTTGCAAGCTATCCACCGCGGGGACTTGGAATTTATTTCAGCTTCAGCTAGCAGGACAATCCTAAGAGGCAAAAGAGAGAGAGAGAGGAGAGAGAGAATCACGAAATTCCGCCGGTGAACGCACTTTCGAACTTCTTTCCACCGTCGCGTCGTAGTAATGGTACTTTTAAGTTGTTGGACGCATAAGGAGGACATTGTTATACGTGCAACGCTTGATTATACTGCAGATTCGGGTAATTTCGGCAACTCAGTCCCCTACCCGTATAAACAGGCGATTCCTTCTTACTTTCTATTTGCAAATCTCACGACCCTATGAGAAACGAATTGCATTGTTTTATTCTCGCCAAGGCAATCCCATTTTCTGCATTATCCTTGCGAAAATCCTTCGATACTCGCGATTTTTAGCAGATATTTAACAGTGTGGACGTCTGACTGGTTGAAGATTGAATTTCCAGCTTTGGAAAAATCGTTTCCTTCCCGAGAGGAAATTCTCAATTCTCCGAAAATCTCAGACTGTAGCAAATCAAACGGAACGAAAGTGTAACGTACACGGATGCAAAACTCAACTAAACTGTAGAAAATGAGAAAATTCGACAAGACGAGTTGTTACAACGCAAAGAGAAAGAATGCCACAACGATCCGACCGGTTTTCAATGGTTCTTCGGCGATCCGATTTTCGGGGACAAAGAAGTTCCAGGGGTGAGCGGCAGCAAGTGTGATAGGGTATACAGCAGTAAGACGGGCGCTCGGGGGATGAAAAGTGGCGAGGGGGGTGGGAGGGGAACAATGTGGGTTGATGGATACGAAGCTCTTTGCACAGTCATCAGGGACTGTGACTGAGCCAACCGGAATGCCATTTTCCTACGTAACGTAAAACATTGTGAGCGTGTATCCCATCTCGGCTGAAAGACGATGAATCTTAATCCTCCTATTGACACGCCGAGTCTCACCGATTGTTCGCGACGCGCGACCCTCCCATTGAAATTATTTTGTTTCCACCTTTCGCGTTTCAACTTTGAAAATTTCCTGAAGACGAGTCAGAAATTTTCAGACATCACTGTCTCGTTATTTCGCGACCATCGTTCCTGAAAGGAGAAATTTCTTCGCGCGCGAGAGAGAGAAAGAGAGAGAGAGAGAGATTCCCGGTTACGATACACGGGTGTCTTCGAATGAAAGAATCGTGTCGAGGAAACGGGGTCAAAACCGAAGAGTCGTCTTCGCGATAGTTGGTAGTTTGATGGGAACTGGATCGGATCTGTGGCGCGGGGGGAGGAGGGGGTGGCTCAGCCTCGGGGCGGAATACACGGGCGGGGTGGCGAAGAAGCCCGGCTCGTGTGTTACAGTTGCGCGAGTTTTAAGTTTTTTTCCCCGAGCACTCGCGATGCTCTCGCGGATTTTCAAGAGGTCGCGGTACTTTCGCGCGGCCGCGTGCACTTTTGCCTAGGCGCGCCGGTGAAACAACCCCCCTAGGAGCTAGGATGAATAACACGCGGAAACCCGATCCCTGGTGGCCTGTATTCACGCCGGCGGTTGGTCGTTCATATTTCGTCGACGACCTACTCGAATGCTTTTTGGGTCGAGTGGCGGCTTCCAGCGTATTTTCCACGTTCGCCGCGCCACCGTGAGGGCGGCGGTCTTTCAACCGGCGACGGCGAACGCACCGTAGAGAGGAAGACCAGCGCCGCTTGAAAGTCTTTTTCATGCGCCGCGCGCGCAGTTTCACCCGAAAACCGACCTCTAACTCGAGAGAGAAAGAGTTTCGAAATACGAATCGAATTCGAGATTTCCAGAATCACTTGGAACTTTTTGGAAATTTAGAAGCTCGAAGATCTGGAAATCGGGGGGAGATTGATCCTCGTGACGAGGAAACTTCGAAACTCACCCGGCAAAAATTTCGTATTCCCGGCGTTCTGATTCAGTGAATATTTCACGTTCCTCGACGAACGCGAATCGAACTTTCCCAAAGATGATTAGTCGCGTGCACATTCGTATACTTTTTCTCGATAACGTCTGCTCTCCCTTTCGAGGTAACACACACGGACGAAACTCTGTACGTCTGGACTGATATTCCCATCGAAATACGGCGAAAACATACAAATCAGCCGGCAGACAGAGATCAAGATAGACCGGTTCCTTTTGTCTCGTCGCGTTTCCTGCGGATAATAACGTAAACGGTGGTAAATCAAAATGATCGATGTCACGTGGCGCACGCGAGGATTCCAAGGACGTGAGGAGGAGGGGGGAGAATCCTCTAAGGAACACGGAACAGGGACTCGAAGGTAGAGAGACAGTGGAGGATAGCTATTACTATCAATTTGCATGCCTCCGGTCACTCGACCTGCCTTTATCGTCCTTTCATCTTGACGATGCCAGGGGCTTATTTCCGCCCATATATTTCTTGGACCCCAATAAGAGACTCGCCAACCACCTTCCTTTCCTCCCTTTCTCTCCCAACCCTACGCCATACTCGCCCCTTGACAATGGCACGAAGAAACTCTCTTTCGTCGTTTCGAAACGCACCTACGCATGGGGTGATCAGAAGTCGGTGGATCCTCGTGTTGTTTTCAAGCCTGGGTTCACTTGTACTTTGTACTTTAGCACTTTTACGTATCTACGGATCCTGTAAATTTGCAGAAAATTCTTTGTTGGAATTTGGGAATCCAGAAGTCTGGGAATTTTAAAGGTATAAAAATCTCGAGTATTTGGGAATTTAGAGATTCTTCATCTACGAATCTGAACAATTGTGAGAGAATTACTGGAATCTGGGAATCTACGAGTTCGGGAGTTTTTCTGAAATTTGTGAGTTTCACGAATATAGAAATCTCGTGTATTTGGGAATTTAGATTCTTCATCTACAAATTCTGAACACTGCAAGAGAAACTGCTGGAATTTAGGAATCCAGAAGTCTGGGAATTCCAAGAGTATAAAAATCTTGAGTATTTGAGAATTTAGAGATTCTTCAGTTACGGATCTGAACAATTGTAAGAAAATTACTGGAATCTGGAAATCTACGAGTTCGGGAGTTCTTCAGAAATTTACGAATGTTACGAGTACAGAAATCTCGAGTATTTGGGAATTTAGATTGTTCATCTATAAATTTTGAACATTGCAAGAGAAACTACTGGAATTTGGGAATTTAAAAGTCTGGGAGTATAAAAATCTCGAGTATTTGGGAATTTAGAGATTCTTCATCTACGGATCTGAACAATTGTAAGAAAATTACTGGAATTTAGGAATCTACGAGTTCGGGAGTTCTTCAGAAATTTGGAAATGTTACGAGTACAGAAATCTCGATTATTTGGGAATTTAGATTCTTCATCTACGAATTCTGAACACTGCAAGAGAAACTGCTGGAATTTAGGAATCTAGAAGTCTGGGAATTCGAAGAGTATAAAAATCTCGAGTATTTGAGAATTTAGAGATTCCTCAGCTACGAATCTGAACAATTGTAAGAGAATTACTGGAATCTGGGAATCTACGAGTTCGGGAGTTTTCCAGAAATTTGACAATGTCACGAGTACAGAAATCTCGAGTATTTGGGAATTTACATTCTTCATCTACGAATCCTGAACATTGCAAGAGAAACCACTGGGCTTTGAGAGTCTAGAAGTTTGGGAATTCGAAAATTTTCGGAATTTTAAAAGTATATAAATCTTTCAGAGTACAAAAATTCGGCGGTCGTGTGATTCTTCGACTCTTCAGATGTCTCTCTGCCAATCTCTTTCTCCCAATGGAGTTAAACAATCGCTCGCATTGAACGACCTCGCATTTACTCGAAATCGCGCGGTGTTCCTCCCTTCATTTCCACGACAGGGTGTAAATAACAAAGAACGGTAGTTAAATCTCATTGGTCGACGCGTGGAAAAAAGGAGCGTTGCCGAGGATGAGCGGAGAATGTACGTACGTATGTATCGAGTGGCGAAGCATCCACGTGGGAGCAATGCATCGGAGAAGGGGTTGGCAAGAGAGGGTCGGTTTGCCTCTCTGATTTACACCGGGCCAGACTTCTTCTGAATATTTAACGGTGCAAGCCTGAACATCGCCCGGTTCCGTCGTCCCGCTGATCCGGATCAAGGGAAAGTGATAAGTTACTCGGAGCTTCGTATGCGACTTCCACTCAGCGGCTGCTGTTTCGCTTTCCCTCCCTTTCTTTCCTTTTATTCTTCTTTTTCGTCTTCCTCTGCTGCTCTCGAACTTTCTGTGCCCCCCCCTGCTGTATAGTAATCTGCCTAGACAGTAAATTTGGTGTCTCTCGGTCGACTCTCTTTTTAAGAAGAGAACTTCTTCTGACCGATTTCGAAAGTGATTCATCGACTCTTCTATTTCCTAGCTGTGCACATCTGGGTTGACACAACGTTTGCGACAAGCACTGTTTTTATTTAGTTTAAAAATTCGTTGGGAAAATTAACGAAGAATATTTCGAGTCGATCGATACAGGATTATACCGCGGATATTTCTACGAAGGCAGTTAAATTCGAATTTCGAACGACGGGGATACGTATTCTCTTTGATGCCAGATTCGTTTTGAAATTTGGAGAATGAAACGACGAAGAATATTTTCAAGTCGATATACGGCCGGATATTTTCGCGAGGGCAATTAAATTCGAATTCATTCTCTGTTAGAAGCGTTACGGAATTCGGCAAACGATGGGACACGTATTCTCTTTAATGTGAAACAACAAACACCGGGCTCGCCAACCACGCTGGGAAACGGGAACGCGCAACATTAGCGGAAGTCTGGTACTTTTGGTCGCCTGGTAATGAATCGTTTCGGACACGGTCCGATTGCTGAATTCGTATCCTTTTCGCGCTGGTCTCGCTCGCGATTTAGACGGTAGTATAATAACTGGCGGAACGGGCGTCGCTAACATTCGGCAAGGTAGTTCGAATTTTAGTTTAATTGAAGTTAAGTGTCCATTAGAAACTCCCGCTCCCTGTCAGAGCGTACCGCCAATGTTGGCGTTACAATTCAAAAGTATCCTATTCGGGGGGAACCGCACGATGCCCGTCATTTAAATGCGGTTACCGATATTACCGACCGAGCGCGCTCTGCCCCACACACTTTGAAATGCGCGCAAAGCTTCCGCGTATTTATGAATTCAAACTTTTCCTACCTCCTCGGCTCGGCAGTGGGAATTTCCCCCCTCTCTGTCTTCGAACCCTTTCGGCGCGAAAAATTTTAACAGGCGCCCGACTCGAAGTTTCTTCGCGACTTTTCGGGCGACGCGTGAAATTCCAAATTCCGCCGAATTTGAAATACCACGAGTGATTCGAGACTGCCACTTTGCGGATCTTTTTAATTTAAAATTAATAGAATCAATTACCTTAGGGATTATAGTTATTTTTTTTCATATAGATCTCGTAGAGAAAAATGATTGCCACCTCAGTTAATTGTTAAATTGAGATAAATTTTAAACGCAGAAACTTAATAGCCGAGTCTCTTCGACTTTTAGAATCCGACTTTGAAATCTTTGGCGAACGTGCCGAGGGAAAATTTTGTTTCTACGATTTTGCGCTACGAACTCTCGCTCATCTATGATGGGACGCGAGCTTTTTTTCGTACTTTGCGTCGGCTATGCAGCTCCGGCGTTAAACGATAATCCGTATCGGCGAATTTTCTGCGAATTAACGAAAAGCCGCGTGAACTGGCTTCCGGTTGACCACCGGCCAATAGCGCTGGCGGCAGCAACGTCGCCGATAATCGGCTCGGATTTTCGATTTTTCGACACGGACACCCCACCGCCCCGTTCCCCGAACGCTCGCCGAAACGAAATTTTCACTGCTGACACCGAAACGCCTCGTTAATGTCGATGGAATCGTAGAAACGCGCACCGCGCGACAGCGTAATGCGGCCCTCCCCCCTCCCCCTCCCGCCCCCCGTGTGCGTATCGAATTTGTGAATGACACTAACGAGTAAATAATACACGCGCCGCGTTGACGTTAGCAAACAAGTCGGTTCATTATGCTCGTGTTTTGCGCCGTCGTCGGTGCGTTTGATTACTAATATTTGATCGATTCGCGCGCGTTGATTTTCCCGCCGACGACCTCGCGGAAATATTTCCAATTATTCCACATCGATTCCCGCCTATCCATCTTTCAATTAACATCGAATCTCTAGAAAACAAAAAAAGGAGAGAAGAATTAAGAATTCTTGAATTTCTCGCAGACCTAGTTGTCGTGATCGGTGATTTCACGAGTACAGGTGTGCTTTGCTCAGGTTTCACTTTCAGAAAAGACACAAACGACACGAAGAAGGAGAAAGAAAGGAAGGGAAAAATATCTGAAGAGGTGGAGGAGGAGGAAGAACGGGGGAGAGAGAGAGGCAAATAACACGCGGGGAATAAATTACAACGAGCGGCGGATTTTGCGAGAGAGGAAAATTACCGGCGGGGCGCGACGGCGCGAAAATATTCGTGGAGGGGGCAGAGGACTGTCCCGTTGCGGGCCGATGATTAATAAATCAAACTCTCACGCACGTCAAACAGCCATGATTGTAATTTGCTGCGATTGCTCGCGTTTCGCGCGCCGCTGTCCGCGTGATACCGCACCGCGGACAAAGTATAAAGCGGGAAGGGAAGGGTAGCGAGTTCACAGGGGGAGGAGGAGGAGGAGGAGGAGGAGGAGGAGGGAGCGAGTTACAAATTAAAATGCGCATAATTACGTGGCAATTATGACGTTTGCTTTTCGTCGATGCCGCGGCGTTGCTGGCTCGTGAAACGCGTTAATAACCTCGGTTTCGTTAATAATTCCCGGTCGCATTGGTTCGTTTCGATCCTGCCTCTCTTCTTCGCTCTCTCGACTGTCTGAGAGAGAGAGAGAGAGAGAGAGGGAGGGAGCGTAGTTTTTTCTTCACTCGACGAACAGACACTCACACCTTCGCGTGCCGGTGTTGAAAAATTTTCGGCACTCGTTGGTTTTACATTCGAGAAATGAAGCAGACGATACCTCGTGCCATTCAAAGACAACAATTTGTTAGTGAAAATTAACACCTTTGTTCGGAATTTTATTCAAGATGCCTCCAACTTTTGAATGACGCTGCGGGGTGATTCGGAATTACGTAAATTAATCGGAGAAGCTTTGAAAATCTCGTCGGAAGAACAAACATCATTGGAGGAGCAATAATTCAATTCAAGCAACAATTTTTACACAGTGAGAATAATTGAAACGCCGTGAATTCCATATTTAGGCGTTCCGACTAAATTTGCCTGAATTTGAAAAAAAGAGACAAAGAGGAGAAAAAAGAAATTCTATCTGCAGATAGACATTTTCCCGACGGAATGAAATCAACGAATAATTCCGCTTTTCGAACTGGCCGATGGCCGGTGATTTCGATATATAGAAATCGAGAAAATTATCGCGAACGTTATGGCGCGGTGCGTGGAGCAGGTGGGCTAGCCGGGGTTAGGTAAGCGGAATCGTAGCGGGCGGATTTTCGCGCGCGCCACGAGCCGGACTCCGGTCCGATTTGAATACATAACTGGCCGGATATAAACGAGCCTATGAATAAAATTTAAATTCCAATCAGCGGCTGAACAATGCGACAATACCCGCGGTCGTCCGGTAGAAATCAAGTCGTATAATGCGTTCGCTGGATCTGTCGCTGTCTGGACGTTGCCACGTTCATAATCGACGTAAAACGCATCTGCGTTTCGCGCCTCTCGATTCTCGAAAGAACAGCTCGCTCTCCCTTTCTTCCTCCAAGATTCTCCCTCGATTGAATTTTGACAATAACTTTTCAATTCGAGCGAAAAGTTTAAAAGCCAAATGGCACGCAAGGCGCCTAATCGATAATTCTGCAAAACGACGGGCGGATTTTTTTTGTTTTTTCTACGGAAATTCACATTTTTACAAGTGCAACCAGAGGCAGAAGTTTGGAGAGTTAATTTTAACTATCGGAGATTTCAACTAATTAAAATTCCGCTCTCGATCGGTATTACGACGGTTCACGCAAGTTGAAAACAGATTTTCTCGTCCTGTCTTCTTCCTTGTTCCTTTTTTTTTTCTTTTCGGTCATCGTCGAATCTTTTTCTCCAATCTAAAAGGGGGCAATCAACCGTTCCATCGGTCGTTTGTAAATTCCACGCGTGTCCACGGGACCAAAATCCGTAGTTACTTTCGTTTATGGCTGTTTAACGATAACCGTGTACCCGTACCAGACGACAGATACAATACGTCGTCAGGAAGATTTCTGGACATCTGTATTACAGGACCGCCTATTCTCTTTTTGCCTCTTCTCTTTCGTCTTCTCCTTCTTCGACGTTCGCTTCGAATCCTCCATTGCGGCGTCGCTCCTGACTTATTCCAGACGAGTAAGGGTACGTATTTGGCATGACGTCAAACGTGGATATTAGGATTCCCAGGGGTGGATGGCCAAAGGGGCCAAAAGAAGACGGAGCAATGAGTGAGCAACAGAGAAAGAGAGAGAGAGAGAGAGAGAGAGAAAAGGAAGAAGGGCTATGTGGTACCTGTTCGTGCGTCACATCCGTGACCAGCCTACCGGCTGCACGGGTCTCCGCCATCGTCATCCAGTTTCTTACCGTGAAAGGAACCTTCGGCTTTCCGACAACTTACAGTTTCTCATTGGTCAGGCTTCTCGAAATGTCGTGCTTTCTCGTATCTTCGAGAATGAGGATTCTACGCGACTTTTCACCTCGAAATTTCCCGATTCATTTTGAAAGCCAACGGGACCCTTTCCCCAAATGTCAGGAACTCTTGCTGTCTGGCGAGTCTGAATTTGAATCACGTGTCTCGCCAACCTAGCCAAGTTGCAATTTACTCGAGCTGAAGCGATCCGAGCCACCCTGTGAAACGAGTCGAGCGGTGGTCGAACGAAACGTTCGATCGGTATCCGTTGACTATCGTCGATGCTGTCGAGTAGCTGGCGACGCTAGCAACACGCCACGACGACAGCAACGGCGGCTGCTGCTGCTGCTGTTGCTGCTTTGAGGTCAGACGATAGCACCAGTAGCAGCAGCAGCAGCAGCGCGGGCTTGCTACTCTGAACCAACCAGCGCCGCATCAAGTATCACTCTATTTACCCGTCAAATATTTGTGCTTTTACCGTGGAGCGCGTATCCGAGACTCTGCTCTCCTCGCTCTCCTCTTAGCTATCTACTCTATCCTCTAGTGCCACTTTGTATACAGTGAACACCGCCGGTTGAATTTCCCTAACGAAAACTTGCCGAAAATTTGCAATTCGTAAAGAGGCAGCGCAGGGCTGTCTCTCCCTATCCCCCTCCCCCCTACCCCGCTTGCTCGCTCGCCCTTCCGGCGGCAAGAACGCAGAGAGCAGCAAGGAAGAAACGAGTTCGCTTTCCGGCCCGTAGGAACACGAGGAGTGAGAAACGTGTAACAAGAAGTGAGTACCGAAGATTTAACGGTGTTTCGTAGTTTCTGTCGTTTCGTGATCGATACGGCGGACTCGGATGGTCCGAAGGACCGCGTTAGAGACAAGCGACACGACGTTTCAACGATCAAGTCCAAACTTGGACGTATATTGGCATCCGTTGCGTCTGAATTTGTCTGTAGCTGATGCCCGAAATTTTCGTCAATTTTCGCACGGAATTCGGATCGATCGGTCATTTGTTTGCTAAATCGCGAATGTTCGCGCGCTTTTGGAAAATCGTGCTGGAATAAATGTGTCTAGACATTCTTCGTCGCACGTGATTGCTCGATTTTGAAAATTGGAAACGCGCGTGACTCGAAAATGGAAGAGTGGCGAGGAACGTACGAATCTATCGGCGAATCAAGAGACCGAATTCGACGTGGCTATTCGTCAACCGGAAGAACCCTAACGTTCTACCATTCCGCGATAAACCTGCAGCCCCGATTCCCTTCCGTAGACTACCCCAGCCATTAAACACAATGCCGCTGCTATTATTCTTCGCGGTGTTATTGAACGGGCCCCGCCATTATCATCGTATAATATCGCGATATCTTTTCACCCCGGCGATGGGTGTGTCTACGGAATGGAAGAACTGCCAAATCGTAGCCGGCTCGTTTCGAGCCTCATATGCTTGGAACTTCGCCGAGAATCCCTTGGCAAACCTCGATTTCCCTCGGAATTAATAGTTTTTCGAAAATACGCTCGCCGATATCGTAAGGGAAGTAAGGGAAGAAATTGTAAATTTCGTAAATTTCGCGTCTCCGTGGCATTTTCGGCAGTGCGTTTGAAAACAATTTCGTCTAGAAATGTGAAACTAATCCTTTGCGGCTGATAGTACTCCTTCGTTCGACTCGACTTTTCTCCGTTCAATTTGAAATTACAAATTTTAATAAATATCGACAATTTGATTGGACACTTGTCTCTCAATCCGGTCTCTTGGACGAGATTCTAATAAAGTTTTCTCGTTCAGTGGGAATCGTTTGGTTCACGCGGTCGGGCGATCTTTGTTAAGAGCCGCGGCGGAATCTTTTTCCAAGGCCTCGGCGTTTAATACGTCCCGATTTCTGCTCGGGAACTTGAGCAAAGAGCTAACGAAGGTGGGTGGGAAACGTTCCTGGCCAGTCTGTAAAGTGGCTGATCCGCTCCTCTGGCTGGCATAAGATAAACAGTGGCCAATTATAAATTCCTCGTATGCAAATCCCTGACTGTGAAGCGCCTACCTTCCTCTCTCCTACCTTCCTTCCGTGTGGGCGCTCAAGAACCGGAAGAGACAGCGCTCTGTCGCGAACAGTACGACGAAACGAACGGCAGACAGAAAGAGAGAGAGAGAGAGAGAGAGATGGATGGATGGATAAGAAGATAGATAAAAGAGAACGAGAGATACATCGAATTTCAAAAATGTTTCAAAAAGTGGATTTTAGGATTTATTTGTTGATATCGTTACAAATTCTAAAGAAACGTGTTTTCTACATTCGTTGGTAAAATAAAGAAAAGACGATCCACTGATTATTGCCGAGTGGAACTTTGGGCATTTTTCAATTACATTCGACTCGCTTTCCTGTACACGCGTGACAGTTTGCGATTCACTCGCGCCTTGTACTTTCAAGCAAATACCACCGACATTTTGAAAAACGTCCAAGACGCTTATTTCTCTTTTTTTTCTTAACATTCGAAACGATGGACAAGCGGAGTAGGAAAAATGACGGTCAAATATTGCTTTGCGCACGGACGAGAGATACATCGAATTTCAAAAATGTTTCAAAAAGTGGATTTTAGGATTTATTTGTTGATATCGTTACAAATTCTAAAGAAACGTGTTTTCTACATTCGTTGGAAAAATAAAGAAAAGACGATCCACTGATTATTACCGAGTGAAACTTTGAGCATTTTTCAATTACATTCGACTCGCTTTCCTGTACACGCGTGACAGTTTGCGATTCACTCGCGCCTTGTACTTTCAAGCAAATACCACCGACATTTTGAAAAACGTCCAAGACGCTTATTTCTCTTTTTTTTCTTAACATTCGAAACGATGGACAAGCGGAGTAGGAAAAATGACGGTCAAATATTGCTTTGCGCACGGACGAGAGATACATCGAATTTCAAAAATGTTTCAAAAAGTGGATTTTAGGATTTATTTGTTGATATCGTTACAAATTCTAAAGAAACGTGTTTTCTACATTCGTTGGAAAAATAAAGAAAAGACGATCCACTGATTATTACCGAGTGAAACTTTGTGCATTTTTCAATTACATTCGACTCGCTTTCCTGTACACGCGTGACAGTTTGCGATTCACTCGCGCCTTGTACTTTCAAGCAAATACCACCGATATTTTGAAAAACGTCCAAGACGCTTATTTCTCTTTTTTTTCTTAACATTCGAAACGATGGACAAGCGGAGTAGGAAAAATGACGGTCAAATATTGCTTTGCGCACGGACGAGAGATACATCGAATTTCAAAAATGTTTCAAAAAGTGGATTTTAGGATTTATTTGTTGATATCGTTACAAATTCTAAAGAAACGTGTTTTCTACATTCGTTGGAAAAATAAAGAAAAGACGATCCACTGATTATTACCGAGTGAAACTTTGGGCATTTTTCAATTACATTCGACTCGCTTTCCTGTACACGCGTGACAGTTTGCGATTCACTCGCGCCTTGTACTTTCAAGCAAATACCACCGATATTTTGAAAAACGTCCAAGACGCTTATTTCTCTTTTTTTCTTAACATTCGAAACGATGGACAAGCGGAGTAGGAAAAATGACGGTCAAATATTGCTTTGCGCACGGACGAGAGATACATCGAATTTCAAAATGTTTCAAAAAGTGGATTTTAGGATTTATTTGTTGATATCGTTACAAATTCTAAAGAAACGTGTTTTCTACATTCGTTGGAAAAATAAAGAAAAGACGATCCACTGATTATTACCGAGTGAAACTTTGTGCATTTTTCAATTACATTCGACTCGCTTTCCTGTACACGCGTGACAGTTTGCGATTCACTCGCGCCTTGTACTTTCAAGCAAATACCACCGATATTTTGAAAAACGTCCAAGACGCTTATTTCTCTTTTTTTTCTTAACATTCGAAACGATGGACAAGCGGAGTAGGAAAAATGACGGTCAAATATTGCTTTGCGCACGGACGAGAGATACATCGAATTTCAAAAATGTTTCAAAAAGTGGATTTTAGGATTTATTTGTTGATATCGTTACAAATTCTAAAGAAACGTGTTTTCTACATTCGTTGGAAAAATAAAGAAAAGACGATCCACTGATTATTACCGAGTGAAACTTTGAGCATTTTTCAATTACATTCGACTCGCTTTCCTGTACACGCGTGACAGTTTGCGATTCACTCGCGCCTTGTACTTTCAAGCAAATACCACCGATATTTTGAGAAACGTCCAAGACGCTTATTTCTCTTTTTTTTCTTAACATTCGAAACGATGGACAAGCGGAGTAGGAAAAATGACGGTCAAATATTGCTTTGCACACGGACGAGAGATAGAGATTCGTGAACAGAGAGGAAGGCAAACGCTCGAGAAGAAGAAGAAACACGCAGACAGGATGAAAGGGTGAAAAGAGGCGGGGGGTGGGACGGGTGGGTCTGATTGGCGGCGGCGTTAACTGGGAAAGCTAAGCCAGGAGTCAGCTCGTCGCTGCTGCGTCGTCATCCGTGTGACAACTTATAATTTGATAGAAAGCCGCTTCGTACTGCGCTTGTACCGGTTGGATACCCATCCTCGTTCCGGTTGCTGCCTCCTCGAATCTCCCCGTTTGCCGAGGCCAGTCGGTTATCTTCTCTACCCTAATGCCTAATGCAGCCTGCACACGAACGTCTGACACGTTACGCGTTCATCAAATTGCCCGTTGCTTTTTTTTTATCTCGCAGTGAAATCATCGTTGCGGATATCGCGCGAACGCTCGTTCGACGGTACGCGATTAAAAGAGAATTTGTCATTTTCTATCGGATCATTCTTCGAGATTAAAAATTTTTAGTTGGGAAGCATCGTGACAGCCGTTTAGTTCTCGCAGGATTTTCGATCAGAGCAGATTTATCTTTGAAGATTTGCCAGCACAAATCCCAGCAGAAACAGAAACGAGTTCAGAACAGAGTTCTTAAAAAGAAATCTCGCACTTTGTAAAATCATCTCGCGAAACGTGCTCTCGCGCCGAACTTTCGAGACGATAATACAATCTTCGTGTTTAAAGGATTGATTCGCTTGATTATATCGCGAATGTTTGCGCTAAGAACGGCACCAGTTTCGCCGGAGTTAGTCGGCTGGCTGCGCCTCGGCGCGATTCAGCTCGCGACTCGCCTGGATATTCAGGCGACGATTTATTATGCATGTAAGTCGATCGTCGGCGAGGGAAAACTTTCACCAAGACTTCGCGCCGTACGCGATTTGCAAAAGATGAGACTGGACGGAGGATATCGCGGAATCTTGATGGGGAATCGCGAGGTTCGTGTGTTTTGCAGTTTTTGCCGGTCTCGACGGAACAGCAGACCACACGGAGCAGAATTTCCGCGAATACGATATTACCAAAGTGTGGAACATTTTCTACTTTTCAACTTTATCAACCGGTTTCGCACGACGCTGAAAATTGGCCTGACTTGGAAACGGAATGAATCACGAGGCGGGCAAAGTGTTGGCCGTCGTCTCGAAAGATAATCAGATGCCGCGGACCGATTTTCTAGGCGAAAATGGTGTAAACTCAGATATAGCTGTTGCGAGATATATTCTCAAACGAATGCCGCTGTAGAAAGAGACTCTCTCTTTCTCTCTCTCTCTCTTGCTCTGTATCGTCGATGGTAAACGCGAGCAGAGGAGAGAAGGAAGGGAAAACGTTGTGCACGCTACCGTAACTTGGCGTCACGGCCGGTGAGCTTCATCGATCACCGGCCAACTCAATTTGTCTCCATTGATACCAATCTGCTGAGCAAGCTCGTCCCCCTTTCCACCTTCCATCCCTCCGAGTTTCCTCTTCCAACCCTGCTCATCCCTCTCTCTCTCTCTCTCTCTTGCTCTCTCTGTATTTCACGGTGGTTGTTGGCTGCTCCTCGCCCCCGCTCCTTTCTCTTTCGTCAACGAAATTCCTCCTTACAGAGCGTGTAACACACACGACCGGATGCCAGATCTTTCCAGCCTGGCTTTCATTTAACAGCGCCTCGTCTCATCGCGTGCGCCATCCACCTGTTTATCCGGCGGCAATTTATACCGCGATGGACGCCGCCCGACAGCCGGCTGCAGTTTTACCAGATCGATCACGCGATCGTGATAACGTCGCGACGCTGAAATTTTCACCCTCTCTTTCCATCTCCTGACGAACAGCTCGCTACAGTGAACATCTCCTCGGACGAATTTCTCTCTCTCTCTCTCTTTTAACTGCATCGATGTCGTAAACTTGAATTTATCAAAATTCCTGTAGCTTTTCTGACACTTTATTCGAAACTTTCACCCTCTCCTTTGATCTTTCGAAATGAAGTAAGCAAGTAAACTAGAATCTCTCTTTTAACATGTTCGATATGGTATACTTGAATCTACCAAAATTTCTTTAATTTTTCTGACTCTATTTGAAACGCTGAACTTTTAACCCTCTCTTTTATAATGTTTCGACGAAATAAAGTGAGCTCACTACAGAATGGATATCTCTTTGGGCGAATCTCTCTTTTAACATCTCCGATGTGGTAGGATTTATTTTAAAATTTCTTCAATTTTTCTTTACTTGAAACGCTCGACTTTTAACCCACTCTTTCAATCTTTCGACGAAATGAAGTAACGAAGCTTACTACGATCTCTTCCAGTATTGTAGACTCGAATCGAAGTATGCGTGATATGAAAATTTCGTCGATTCTTTCCGAGAATTGTTTAATCCAGAGTCTGCGGTCTGATTCTGTCAGAGTGATTATATTTATGAAAGGGAAAGTGGGGGGAGAGCGCGACCACGCGTTGACGGAGGAAAAGTGTCACGTGGAATTTCCGTGGAAACAGTGGTACAGCCCCGTATCGGGTCAGACCGGCGCAGGCAGCGGCCGGAGAATTCATCGTCTCTCGCTCGGTTCTTTTTCCTCGTCCGGGCCGACTTGCTCTCCGTTCCGTCGCGAGTCGAAAGTCAATAATCTGGAGTAATCCGTCTTTCCGGCAGAAGCTATTTTCATTGTACTCGAGATTCGCCGGTGAGTCACGGTCGGCGTGCGTTAATCAACTAAAAGCGGGTAGTCTGAGTTTACACACCGCGTCTCAATAGCTACTATCGTCTATCTCTCGTGCCGATGGCGCGAGCCTTCTCTCGGATCTCCTCGCCCGGCCAGAGAAGATGCAGATATGCGTGTGCACGGCCGTGCCATCGAACTGCCTAGGTAATCACGTGACATTAGCTGATTACTCTGACAAAGGCTGGAGCATCGTACTCTCGCGTGTATTTCTTTCTCTCTTTCTTTCCTTTTTTTTTTTTTTTTTTTGTTGGTTAATATTACAAAATGTCTCAAGCTTGCACAGAGCGTAAAAAAAAAAAGTACATTTGCACGAGTGTATGTATTTGAACATGAATTTGCATAAATACTTGCAAATTCGTGCACTCAGCGGGGACGTTTGTAATTTGTAAATCAGACAAATTGCGTTTGCCCGCGCTTGTAACGTGGAACGTCCGTTCGTTCGTTTTTCGGTGCTAATCGGATAATAAAGTGTCGTCGATACTTTGACAAAAGTCAGTCAGTCAGCGTGCAATTTCTTCGAAAAAATCGCGTTGCCGACACTCGAGACATTCACTCGGCAGTAGCCAAATTCCCTACGAAAGATTCTACTTGGTATTATCGTCAAGTAAGAGCGGAACAGCGAAGAGCTTTCGGAATCTCGACGGGGGACGTTCTGCCATTTTAGAATCTATAAAAACTTGCTGCTTAAAATTGTTTTTCACCAAAGTGTCAAATAATTTTTCTCTTTCTTTTCAAACTTCAGAGAACTTGCTCTTTGAGCTAAAGTAATTTCGAAACTCTTCTCGCGCAACGTTGCTAAAATCTTCATATTATTTTGGAAATGATGAAACGCGCGGTATGGTCTTCAAGTTCAATTCCAGTCCGGAATTCGGTCGCGCATAAATCGACGATTTCAAGGCTCGTTTTATCGCGTTCGAGAGAACTGTGCGTTCGAGGATTAAATATATTCGATTCGATTCATCGGGAGGAGTTGCTCGCTCGGACCTTCGATTTATCGAAGGTTTTTACTTAAACTAAGAGGAGCAAATAATACGATTTCAAACGATTTGCCGAACGATCGGAGAAGAAAGAATCGCCAGGGGCTGCCGAATCGAGAGATCGTCGACTGTCGTCAATGGCGATTTCGTATTTACGAGGCATGAATTTTACAACTGGTTCAGTGTAACGTGATTATCAGAATCCCGAGCCCCGGCTGCCAACCCCGGACGCGTTATAGCGTGTGTCGAAAACGCCAACACGTATGGAACCGGTCTGCACGCTCTATTTCCCGGCATGCATAATACACTTCGGTTTAGCCGAGTTTACATTCCCGATGTCGAATCGAAAGGAGTCACACCCCTTTCCGCAATTTTTTCTCGCTTCCCCCCCCTTTTTTTTTCTTTTTCTCGTGTCTTTCGAAAAGATGAGCTTTCAGTTAATTATTATATTTGAATATATTATATATGTTATATAATATAATTTTTATATATATTAAATATATATAACAAAATATGTATAATCATTTCAATGATAAATACTAATATTATGTAATTATTTCAATTAGAAAATAAATCACCAAACAGAGATTGTTACGATATTTTCCAAGTATCGGTTTTGAAACATTCAGGTACTAAATTTTCACAGTTGCAGAAGAATCGACTTTGCTTTTGTAATTTGCTTCGAGCACAATTGTTTCTTTTTTTTTCTTATTCCCTCTCGATTTTTAAATCGCGTCGCGATATCTGCTGCAATAAACCTTAAACTTTCCCGGGACGATAATTCCCGCGACTTTCAGTTTCGAAACTGGAGTTTACGATGGAGGGGGAGGTTTGGGGGGGGTGGTAGGGTGAGACCAAGGGCGGAAGCTCCGCGGGTCGATAGGCGCGATACGAACGATTTCGTCTAGACGTTCGGCTCGATCGGTCGGAAACGATTTGTCCCCGAGGCCGTACGCTCGGATTTCGGATATTCCGAAGCGTCGGAATCTTGGTTCGTTGATGGAAAAACGCGGCCGCGGAAGTCGATAACGACCCAGCCAGGTCGGGGATTTCGCGGCAGAAGAAGTGAAAAAGAAAAAAAAAAAAGAAAAAACGAGGGGAAAGGAAGGAGAGAAAAAAAACTTTTAAAGTAAATATCGTAAAAATTCATTTCCTACCAGCAATACGTTTCCATTCGTCCCCTCCTTTCTCCCCTTTCCCTCCCTCCCTCCCTCTCTCTCTCTCTCTCTCTGCACCCTCTGCTCGTTTTTTGTCACTTTTTTCGCCTCCGCGAATACAATAATCCCGGCTACTCGTGCCGCGGTAAGCGTCAGAGGGGGGTTGAAACGTGGCGCGCCAGGATTTGGCCAGCTAGTCCGGGGTGGCTGCACAGGTGTTAGCATACATCGTTTAAACGAGTCGGTTCTTTATGATGAAATTAAAACAAGCGAGTACAGGCGCGGACAGCCGAAGGGGGGAGGGGAGGTTAACCCGGTGGTATTTGTCGACGCGGTGGCGCCTAGCTAAACGCTAACTCTCTCTCGTTCTCGATTCGTTCAAGAGCCAGGCGATTCACCGTGGCGACACCGTCGATCCTGCGATTTGTGCGTGCGGCTTATTGAAATCTCAGCGCGTTGAAAAAACAAAGACGAAAAGACCACGCTCGGGGTTGAAATTTCCTTTCGGGGTGATTAATAAATAGATTAACAACAGCTAGTACAGAAGTCAGACCTAGAAGTCATCTGGAACTGTTCTTCTTAATTTCAGTCGTGACATTTAATTTATTTTCCATTTTATTACGTGAAGGAAATCAGGTTCAGAATTTCAAGAAATAACTATTTTTGTAAATACGAATGGGCGTAGCTTTTTTTTTTTATAGCTCTAACGTAAATTAACCGTCCACACATGTGGCCAGGGGCGTGAAGTTGTCGAATGCATCCGACAGTCAGACTCGCAACGACGCGATTTTCAGAGATAATTTCTCCTTAGGTTATGTATCGATTGTTGTATCGTCCTAAAATGTCATTCCTCACCGGAGTGCGAGTTCCCGCTTCGTTTGCGACGTGTTGAGAGAAACATTTTCCAAGGCACGGTGGAAATCGATCAGAAAAACGAGCATCGAACAGGTCCATTTTTCTCCATCACTCGGGCAACGGTAATAACGCGGGCGGCCGCCATTATAAATAACGACGGGCCGGGGGTCGCGCGGATAAAGCTCGCGTTTTTCCCACCGGGAAGGAAGCGCGCACAGAATAAAACGCGTCAGCCACTGGATGGGTTCGTCTCTCTCTCACTCTCTCTCTCTCTCTCTCTCTCTCCTTTTCCGCTTTTCCGGAATATTCCCGTAACGTGGAGGCGGAGGTCTATGCTCGATCTCCGATTATTGACACGGGGAGAAAACGCGATATCGATTAGTTACGAGCGTTATCGAAGGGACGAGGGGGAGGCGGGGGACCGGTTGTGTGCGCCGAGATTCGAAACACACCTCGGTGGGCCTCGTCACGAATACGATCCTCTGTATAGACCAGCACGGTAATTATCTGCTCGTAATTGCTAATCGATTGCCGCCAATCTCTGATCACCCGTGAAACAGTATCAATAGAGGGAGGGAATGGAACATCGTAGCCGTGAGATCGTAAGCGCTATTGATAAATTTTCATCAACCGGTTGTCGCGCCGGTTGATTCAATGAAAGACTGGACAGGAATTCCGCTCGTTTAATTACCGCCAGGGCTAAGTGCAACGCCGATTATACCAGCTTCGCGGCGCTTTGAAATTTTACGGGGGAAAATTATACTTCACTGCCGTTATATTTCATTGGTGTGATAACTGACTGCCGATTTGGCGTAATGATCAGTTAACAATTCTTTTCGTTCGATTAGACGAGCGCAAAACTCCCAAGTTACGCGCAGCTCCAATTTCCAAACGTTAATTTCAATGTCTTCCAGCTCGGCAAAGAAACAAACAAACAAACGATATTATCGTTAACGAGGAGAGGCATCTGTTGCTAGATGAACGTCCGAGCTCGAAATATCGCTGCGACTTTATCCATGCCTGGAAATTTACGTGTAACTTGCCGGTGCAAACAATTCCTTGTAAATTTCCAACTACAATATATAATACTTAACAAAATCGAACGCGCCAACTTACGCGCGCGATATCTTGCACAGGTTTGCCGGCCAACTTCCCATAACTAGCTACACCGCCACGGCAGGGCGAACTTAGGTTCGGCTGTTTTGTACGCGGCTGATTAGCAGAAGTCAGGCTACAGATTAATAGCATTTGCCAATCGGGCGTTAGTTACGGTTAGTGCGTTTCAACGCGGTACCTTGAAATTAGGCACGTACGATAATTAGACGGGGCTGGAGGGGGGGGGCTGTACTACAATATTATCCTATTGGCTATCCCGGAGATCTCATCGCGATGCCGGGGAATAATTCGTACCGTCAATAATACTTGTACAACGCCGCTCGTGACACTCGTGATCGATATGCAGTCAATAGCTGATTGGCCAACGAACAACTAACCCCTTAGATCCCGCGGGATCCATTCCGAATTCCATTGCAAAGTGCCTACTTGTTGACAGAAAAGTTCAGTCGCGTTTGCCACTGATGCCGATCGAAATTTTCGTGCTACAAAAAAGAAACGATAGTTTGTACCTTGAGTGAGTATAAAATAGTAATTACTGTATCGATACTATTTTAAAATTTCGCCTCCGAATTTTATTAAATAACACTGTGATATAAGTGGCGATACGAGTGAAACGAGTGCAAACATTTTATTGCAGTGTTACGAATACACTACTGTTTTAAAATTTCACATTTCGCCTTTGAATTTTATCTTAGACGAATATACAAGCGATGAGAAACTGAAGCAGTCTATTATTAATTAATAAAATGCTAATACGTATATTAATACACGACATTGGCAGAAAGTTATACCCTGTTAACATATAGTATATATTACTGTTTTAAATTTCACGTTTTGTCTTCGAATTCGCCAACGGACAAACGAACGAAAAAAGTAAAGGAGGCAAGTTAAAATTCCAAATAAAAAGAAAAAACATAATCTTCGGGGCAAGAATGACGTCTGCTCCTGAAATTAACAGGAGAACGTTCCGAGGATTGGGGATATTTAACACCTTAGGTGATCTGGCCGGGGGTGGCCAATGCGAGTCAGAAAGTAACGTTAACGTTGGAGGGTGGTGTGCGTCGGTATATGGACGACTGGGGAGTATTTCCAACTGGCCGAATCCGGTGGCTGTCGACACCATAGCGTGGCCGTCGGCGATGCATCGCTCGTGGAAACCCCCTAACGAACCGCATTTACATCTGAAAGGTGCGCCAATTACCCTGGCTGCGTTTTACTTCATCGACGTTGCGCGCGAGCCGCGTGGCTGCGCACCCTCCACCCTCCAACCACCCTCCCCTCACCTTCGCCCCCATAGCCCGCTATTTCATTCGAGCCCGCGATACCCCGCCATTTTCATCAGCTCGCGTTGATACCGTTTTGCTTTCGTTTTTCTCTTTTCTCTCTCTCTCTCTCTCTCTCTCTCTCTGTCTCTCTTTCCTTTTGGCGAGAAAATTAGCCTTGTTGCTCCTTGCTTCTTTTTTTTGGCAGCGAATTTTTTTTTTTAGCGGAAAGGTAAACTCGTCGTGCGGTTACTTTACTCGAGTCTCAGGTTTCGTGCTTTTGGTATTACTTGAGAACGTAACTCTTGAAAGACGTAACTCTCTCTGTATCTAGAAAGCAATGTTTCTTTACACTTTTCTTTCCTACGGTTTCCCTCTGTCTCGAGCGAGAAAGTCACGGAACTTTTTAGATAATTCTTTCGCAAGGCGATGGGTATTATTTGAGTTCTATCTACAGGGGCAAACGTAAATTCGTAATTGCTTTTTAAATTGCGACCAACATTCGGGAGAAATAATTTTTCAAACGTAGAAATGAAAACAGTCGCTAGAATTTAATTTAAAATTAACGAAATTAGATTTTTCTATACTTTGATGTTTTGTTAAAAAAAAAGATCTCTCTTTCAAATCGTAGAAAAAACTCGGAATTGATTGCCTCAATGAAGAATCATCGTCATGATCTAATTCTCACACATGGAATAGAGACAATATTCAAAATTACCTCGTCCCATATTCCTCTTTTCCTTCTCCTGCAAAATTCCCGATAGTTCTGTCGGTTAGGCGATAGCGACATGTAGCAACGGACGAGTTGCTGCTCAGGTTAATTTCGGTTTCTCCGCCACCCTCCGCTCTCGAACCAACAGCAGCGTGTGGATCAGGGGGTGGAAGAGACAGACACACTTTCGCCTTTGCGGCCTTTTTCGCTCTGCCATGTAATTAAATTCTCTCGCGCCGCCAGTATCGTTCGACCGTGTTGCCTAAACGTCGTAATTAACGCCGCGCGTGTATAATGATCGCGCGGCCCTTTGCGTTATTTCAACGAGCTCGCGTCGTCGAATCATCTCTGATCAGCGTGGAATTGCGCGCGGCTCGTTTGAACGCTCGGTCTGTCTTTACGAAACTACGGTTGGACAGTGAACTTCTTTTCCCGAGGCAAACTGTCTTCTCGTTTACTCGAAACACTTGGATTGAGATTATGGCAGACCGAATTTAGGAATTTAAGTGTCTTATAGCTTAGCTGTGAAGGTCGATCGATGAGAGGTAATTGATAAAAAATTGGCAAATGAAATAATTAAGCGTTATTAATTTGAAATTCGTGAATAGAGGAAATGGACTTTCCCTAATGAAAAGTGCAAGTTATTTTATGATTGAGTCACGCTACCGCGATCTTCGGTCGTTTCATTCTTTTTTAAAATAAATCGATTCAATTTAAATCAGTTTTCTTCTATAAACAACACAACATGTAAATAATTTCACCTACCGATTCTACTAAAATATATATTTAAACGTCATTCTCTGTACCAAAATTCGTAACCGAGATTATTCAACGAAACGAAAGCTTCGACCGTGGACAGAAAAAAAAAAAGAAGAAAAAGAAAGAAAAGGAAGAAAGAGAACGGTTTCGGTTCGCCTGACAAAGATACCTTTTCTTAACTGCGAGGAACGCGCGATGTAAAAACAGGCTTGACCTACTGACACCCAGCAACCAGCTGGCGAAGAAGAAAACGACGAGCGAGGAGACGTGTCAGGGAAAGCGAGTTCGCCTTTCAGCGGTTACTTAATGAAGGCGTGAAACGCGAGCGATAAAAATTTTAAACGGCAAAGCCTAACGAGTTTCGCGGGGCTTTTGTTTCTCGGGGGCGCGAGAACCAGCCAGATTTCGAACAATCACGCGCGTCTCCGTGACAGGAAGTCATACCTGGCAAGCCGTTCCTTTTTTTCCTTTTCCTTCTTCTTTTTTTTTTTTAAAAAAAAGAGCTTCCTTTCACGGAGCGAGGCTAATGCCGAGGCGAATGTCGATGAATCGTTCCGAGATGACGTCATGTCTTAATAATGCTTTCGGCACACGGTTATAAATATATCAAAAGAATTCCACCCCGAAAAACCTTATCCCGCGAAATAACGAGCGTTTTATACTTTCGTACGTTCGTTTCGCACCGTTTCTCTTTAACGTCGTTTTGTCAAAACATTTCTTTAACGTTCCCCGATATTCCTTTCAATTTTTCTTGGCACGTTCGCCTCATTAGACGATCATGAAATCGCGGTTTAAAAACAATTGCGATATCGACTCTGGTTCTTGAAACAGTTACGAAGGAGCGATATTCTTAACAATTGTTTCGAGGGACCAAAATTTCTTATGCTTATAAGTATGTTTTAATTTTTTACTCTAAACATTCATCGCAAATTATCAATTTCACTTTCATTGTTTAACTTGGGCATGTTTAAACAGATCAATCAAGTAGTATCATCTTCAAGTGGAATAAGTGCGTACGTGGTCAGAAAATTCTCAATTCCCAACGAGCACAGACATTCGTAAGTAGAACGAGCCCCCACGCGGTCGGACACTCGACAGTGGAATCGCTTCGCACGTGGCCAGATAACCGCCAGTAAAATGTGTCCGTGTGTCGTCAGGCATTCTCAAGTAGACTGAGTTCATACTGAGTTGTAAGATATTCGCAAGTAGGATGAATTGAAGCTGTGAATAAAATTAATCGGTAGGCGTAATTTATAATAAAGACGGCAACGATAGAGTCAGGCATGAAGGCAATATTTAAATCCCTAATGATAACAGGATTTCATCCACCTGGAAATAGTCGCGATACGTCGCAATTAACAGGAAACAGAGGCGGTCGCGCGCGGTTAGTGGAGCAATCCAAGAGAAACACACACACACACACACGTACAGTGTGATTTTTTTTTCTTTTTTTCATTCCTGTTTGCAGCGGAATTCGAAGCGTGACCGCGTCGAGACATTACTAAGGCAGCGCAAACACACAGGGGAAGAGTGCTCGTGCGCGTCGTCACAAAGCGCATCGTTTGTCGATTTCCTCTTCTCTCTTAGCGCGTAAACGTAAATTAAAAATGCCCCGGTCCTTCCGCCCGGCCCGTTTAATGAACGAACGACAAAAGAGCAGCGGTCGAAACGCCGCGGCAAAGGCGGACTTCTGACAAAAATTAATATCACCCTCTTTTCGTAGTCGACGCTTGTTACGCGAGCGCGCTTCGTGCAAAAGGCAAGTCGTGTGTAACGCGTTGAAAGCGGGCACTCGTGGCGAAAGTTTCGACCGGTGTTCCTTCCGTGTAACTTGACACTAGACCGATCCCAACGATCGAGCAACGTATCGAGCGACGCCAGCCAATTATTCGCCCGATTCACGTGTTTTATCTTCTTCTGTCGCGTTAACGCGAATTTTCAGGTGTACAAAGAGCCGAAGAGACCAGCGAACGGCCACCGACCAACAGATAGCGTATAGACTCGATCTGAAAAAGTCAATAAATGGAGGGATCGGTGGTAAATAAACGGCAAAAGGTTCTCGAGAGTATCATAGTCAACGAGGTATGCGCAATAACGAATCCTATAAAGTAAGAGGATTATACGCGGATATATAGGAGAAACGGGGCGCGTCGGCGGTGGTCCAGGTTCCTCCGTCGAGTTCGTGATGCTTTAACCGTTAATTCGACGTGGATTAATTAAAACAGTTCACAGGGGAGAAGAACCCTTCGTACCGGTTGTTGCTCTGAGACAGACAATAACGAAAGTAATATTTCGTCAGTGACGACTAAAACCGCTGTCCCGTACGTATATATATATCTATATATATATATATATATATATATATATATATATATATATATATATATATACACGTGCACACTTAAACGAGTGTTAAGCCGGCTGGCAGACGTTACAAGGGCTACTCTCTACCCTCGTCCTGATGAAATTCTCCGCCTGGAAATTATTTCCAAGCTTCAAGGCGAATTAACGAAGCACCTCGACATCGAAAGTACCGGCAAGAGGGTCCCTGCAACGGCCAGGCCAGTCCCCGACGAGATTTTTCTTATCGACGACGTAAACGTTAAACGCGTTCTCCTTACTGCACTCTCCCCGGGGAGAAACTTCGTTGCGTCGTATCAAAAAATATGTAATTCCCTGCTCCCTTCTCCCTCTCTCTATCTCTCTGTATATAGAATCCTTCAGCCTCTTATATTCCTCCTTTTTCTTTTTTTTTCTTTTTTTTCTTTTCGTCGTTCTCGAACTCTCGAGGTCGCACCCTCCTTCAGAAAGATCCCGTAACTGTGTATTTACTAGATACGCTTGAATCTTTTCTCTCGTCGAGCTACTTGGATTCTAATTGGGGAATGTGCATCTCTTGATTTGCTGAATACCACAGTTCGAGTCTCTAGGTCTGGATGTTCAAACGAAACCGTAAATCGCTATACTTTGGGACAGTCAGTAACGAATTCAATTCGCTGATTGATAATTCGAACTCGGGGGCTGACGAAACGCCATCGCGCGCGCGTCACGGTAACTTTTTCCAATTGTAAATCCTCGCGATCGCACAGTCGATTAATTCACGATCATTAGCGTGGCTCGGCGGGGGAGCCGAGTTGAGTGGAAACTATTTAACAGCGACATCGGGTTTAATTTCTGTCGCCCGGGGTTTAATCCCGCATTCACGTTAATCCGAGCTTCAGGATGCTGTCCGAACTACGTCGTAATGGGGACACAAGACTAATGTGCCGTTAATTCGGAAATAATTAGCGACCAGTCTTGCTAGCGTCGGGGGAGGGCATCTCTCCACCTGAGTCTAACGCCAAACCTCTCTCTCTCTCTCTCTCTCTCTCTCTCCCTTTAACGTGGCCTAATTTGAACGCGAAACACCGAGGATAGTTTTCCTCTGGCCGATTAAAAGTTCCTGTCCTTTTGAGCCTGCTGTGAACCACCACCCCCCCCCTCCCCCAACCCAACTTTATTGCACGCCGTAATTTTATATTTGCCGCGTCGTCGAAACTTCTGTTTAATTAATTAATCACCGGGGATCCGGCCGAAATTTTCAACAGGTAATCACCCCGACGATTTTACGAAGCGACGATTTCGTAGGGAATGCGGTCTCGTTTCCAACAGTTTCCCTGAATACCGAAAACGTATCTATTGTCAATTAATTTTGCATCGGCTGTGTTAATTAGTTCCGCGTGTCTGCGACTGGAATTACTGCGACGATCTCGCGAAACGGTGTGATTTAACGTTTCGAAGAATGTTACGAGAAAGTAGAAATTTTGTCAAGAACTTTGCATCAGAGATTCAAATTCGTTCATTTGCGTAGAATAATCGGAGATCTTTCTGTCCCTTTGCTTCGTGCAGTTTCGTCTTCGCTGGCGAGCGAATCGCTAGAATTAATTCTCAATCTCACGGTTCGAGAGATCGCCATCCAGACGCGATAACTGTTTTCGAGTGTCCTGCCATAAATCAAAGAACGCGCAGCGTTCCCGCTGTTGGAAAGTTCGAGGGGCCGAAGGATCGAAGTTAAATAGGAAAGAATTTCCTATTTCAGCGCGAGATGGAGAAAGGAGAGCGAGAGAGAGAGAGAGAAAGAGAGAGATAGAGGGTGCGGGAAACGCGGCCAGAGGAAACAGTGCTGTACTTAAGTTAATAATGTGGCCTGAAATAGGCCGGAAGCGTAATAGCTTTCCTGGAAATTAGCTTCACTTAAACTCTTTGTACGACTCCGCGCCCGCGGAACGAGGAGGCTCAAAGTAAAAACGTGAGCAACTTTTACGTGTGTTCGCTTCCTTATAAACCGCTAATGAGTTGGCGTCAAGACTGCTAATTGCTGGAAACGAGAGAAAATGTTGTCCAAAGAGTCTTCCACTCCCTTTCTCGCCGGGTTTTCTCTCCCCCCCTCCTTGATGAATGACGAATTCTCGTTGACGCGTCGACTCATCGACGACATATTCACGAAGCTCGAGTAGCCTGCAAAATAGTTCTCGAAAAGAAATTTCAGATATTAATTTAGATTCCAGACACGTTCTAACATTACTGATTAGAAACATGTAGAGTTTATTGTCTCGCGGTGAAGGGTGAAATTCCATACTATTCATTGAAATTTAAAAAAAAGAAATTGAACTCGAAGAAGGATAATAATAATTCCACGACGAAGAAAGAGAACGAAACGTTCCATAAAGCGGAGATGTTTAAAAAACAGATTGTCCAAGGTACACAATTCCCAGTCTCTCCTCGAAAATCCTCCTCCTCTTCGTCCATGTCGCACGCTGATTGAATCGGAATCAGGTTATCGCAGTGTGTCAAGCAGGATTCTTCCAATTCAGTGGCCGATCGTAACAGAAATCGAGGCGCGTTATCGTCGCGCGCGAACGACCTATTACCCGGTCTCATTACCTTTCCATCCTCGTGTTTCCTTCTTTATACTTCTGAAATCCTCCTTCCAACCGCCGCCCGGCACAATGCTGGATCCAAAGCCCAAGCGTTTTCTGTAAAGCGTGGCTGTATCGGAGCACAGCTATTTTCGTTACGTTCGACAGTTCGATAGGATGGAGCTGGTAGGCTGGTAATTTCGTAGGATTTTTCAATTAGACGAGAGGAAGTGGAGGGGGAATTAGTTTCATCTTGGAAGTTCCACACCGATCTCGCGGCAGATTTCATCTTAAGTTGAGAGTTGGTGGCTTACGGGGGGGAAGGCTAGCATTATCGAACAATGCCACTCGATGCCAATACCGTTTCTGTTAGAGGCTCCGATGCCTCAATGGGTAGCCCGGGTATCGCGGGATTGAACGATCCCCGCTATAGGACGATCAATTTTGATAATAGGCCGGCAGTCGAAATATTCCGTCGGAGGGCGAATTTTCCGAAAAAAATTGACAAAGCTCCGATAATGTGACCCGGCCGGCCGCTTTCAGTGGCCCGATTGAAATCCTCCCCCCCCCCCTCCGTTTTGCCACCCGGGCGAAAGTTCGGAAATTTCCGGACAAAGGTTTCGCGAACCGGGGCGAATTTCGGCCGGCGATTTTTGTTTCGTCGTTGCGTTGTATTTTTGAGCGGTACGTTTCTGCACGACGATTTAGATCTAACTGCAGCGAACATTTATCGCGAGAAAGGTATTCCGTGTATTTTAAAACTTTCTCGTGAAATTGAATTACTTTTCCCGCATCGAGGGGGGGAAAACTTTGGAACGCGAATTTTTTACGAATTGTTCACACTTGACGACAAAGAAATATTATTTCTCTATATAGTAACCGAGAAACTTTGATCAGTTATATATATATATATATATAAATAGTAATTGTTTCTCGAAGGTTAGTAGCAGGAGCGCTGAGAAGTTGTTCCACAGCTTGCGACGTGTTCGAAGCCATCACTGGTGGGGTGAAAAGGGCAAGTCGATTTTAATTTAACAGGAGGACAAATTAAAAGGCACGAATCTGGAGGGCAAAGCGCTGCCTCAGAGATTAACAGTTCTCAAGGATTTGGAAATATAAGGGGGACAAAAGGGAGAGAGGGGGGGAGAGGGAGAGAAAAGCTAACCCTTCGATCAGAACTACCAACCGCATATCCGATTCCCTTCGTTTGGAATTTCCGAAGGGAGCTGCTTCGTCCCGAGGGTGAGCACCGACTTGCCTAAAAAAAGGAAGAAAAAATCCGCGGACCCCACGTTTTCGACTGATTGATCAATTAACGATGATTACTACGCTGCGTTTGCCAGGGACTGCGTGGTTCGTCTACGCTCTGTTGCGATCGGCGTTGTGATTCTTCGTCGTTCATACGCTCGATTATCTTGCGTTCCACCCTTACTCCTTGTCGACCATGGGAAAATAAGAGACATCAATTCGAGAATGAGACGAGCAGCATCGAATCTTCAATAGCGATTCGTGACTTTGCTCATTGTTAATTGTTTATGAAGAAATGACACGAAGAACACTTATTACACGTTACAATTTTCAGTCAATTGAAAGCGAAGTTAAAGCCACCCCCCCTGGTTTACCGTGAAAGACACTTCGCGAGCCTGGTGAATGGATACTCGGAGCGACCACTTTTTCCCTGTCAGAGCTTCATCGAGTCCTGTTTGATGTACACAGGGGGGAGAGTAGCGCTTGTTTGCAACGTATTTTTACAACAAGCCGACGAGTTTTCTCTTTCAAGAGGCAGTTCTTCAAAGATCAAGTCTCTCTGAAAAAGAAGTCCAGAATGTAGAACTACGCTGGTTATTCGTTTATAAATATTATTGACTACAGCCTCGATAAAATATTGACGAAGCAACATATCATAACGACGAACTTGATAATAATCGTTATATTGCATTTCTCACTGGTGGTACTCGCTTGTTTGGAGAAATCGGTTCCTCTTCTTTCGATCGGCAGTAGGTGTACATACAGGTCATTTAACCACCTGCGCCGGCAACCGATTGCGGACCATAACGAGTGTACCGTATGCAATATAACTCGGTCGGTATGATATCGCTGGACAGAAATTATTTAGAAGCGATAAATTTATTATTTGTTTCACTTAAAGCTGTGAAAATATTACAATTTTGGAACAAACAGATTCTGGACGCGTCATTCCCAGCGCAAGAGGTTAAAACTCGGTGCCATCGCTGGTCGATGATGCCTCTTGCTTCTTCCAACCGCCGTGGTTCCTTTTTCTATCGTGCAGCTGCATAATTCGCGTTCGACGAGCCACCCTGGCTCTCCAACAGGGAAAACACTCCGTTCATCTGCTAGGATACACGCCGCTTTGATCCAGCCTGATTTCGATTCCCCTGACAGGTGATGCGCGCGCGTGTCAATGTGTGTATGTGTGTGTGTGTGTGTCTCCTCCATTCGCGTGATGAGTCTCGTTTCACTTTATCACCCTTCATCGTGCCAACGCAGACGAACCATAGAGCAGCTACTATCATCCGTACAACGTTTTTATGCCGGCTGCTTTAGCGGTTACGGTGTTTTTTAACGAGGAGAACAATAATCGGCAACGAAACAAGAGGATCGGGCCCCGAGCCAGTGGCGCTTCCCCGTTTAAAACCGCCCTCCCGGTTTTCACAAAGGATTCCATTAAATCGAACGCTTTAAGCGTAAGTCGCTCAAGCAGCTTCCCCCCTCCCTTTTTTCCGCCCCTCGTCTTGAGTCTTTCGTGCATACGCAATCGAACGCACACGCTGTCTGCGCAGAGATGCAATTGGTCGACTTGTCGTTTGACGATGAATTGGTTCGCGGTGACGCTCGGTATCGTGTCGATTAATTTATTGGGGAAAAATTGCAAAACTCGACGCGCATGTTTTAAATGAACAGGAGTGTTTTAACAATTAATATCCACGACGGCGATTGGCAAATTTTTGTTGAAATTTCAAATCTCTCGATAGTCGTGCAAAAGAAAGAAAGAAAAAAAGAGAGAGAGAGAGAGAGAGAAACGAATTGAATTGGGGAACGATGGTGGATTACGGTGGAGCAAATCAGGGGTTCGAAGATACACGTGTATATATGTATAAGCGTAGGGTTCGCTGGCGAACTCGTTTGAATGCGTCTGTCCGGCGTCCACCAAAAGCGCAATAGTTCTGTCGGTCTGGCAGCGACAATGGCATGCATTAACCTTTGTGCAGTTGTAACTGCAGTTGCGAGATAGTGGCCCCGGCCCTTGTCCGAGGGGAGGGGGAGGAAAGGGTCGCCCCAGTAGACCGGAGTTCTCTTGGCATTTACAACCATTTCGCGTAATCTCAACGAATACATTCAGCGGACAGTGGGCCGGTGTTAAGTGGACGAACCAATTATTGCACTGTCTGGCCTTCGTCTGTCGTACGTCGAACGCCACGCTGATATTTCCCCATCGACTTCAGTCCAATCTCCTCTAAGATTATTTCCTCGTTTTTTGTTTACGTCCACTTTTATCATTGTCAATTGATCGAGATCCGGGAGGAGAATTATTCAGTTTAATAAACGATGTCTGATTATTTTTCGTATTTTGTAAATGTCTTTGGTTCGACTTGGTTGCTTTGCCTTCCCGAATCTTGTTTCTTGTAGTATACAAAGAGATAAAAATTCGACGAAGAAAGCGAGTAAAACTGTCACATGTAACATTGTCGCTCGGAATAAAATGATAATTTCATTGTTTAACATTGTGTTTTATTCGATTCGTAGGAAAGACAGGAAGGTTCGAACTCGTCAGTATGAGATTGGGAATTTTCTAAAGTATCATCGGTGTTAAAATTGTCGAATGACTGCAGATGGATATAAAATGTCCGGACGAGGCGTGGGTGCCCGAGGGGCGGCGAGATTTGTTTCCTGGAATTATCACATCATTCTCGCCGGCCCGTACATCAAAAGCTTTCGCGTTCGCAAGCTGCAGGTCTCCCTACGAGCTCGATTCCCCCGGCTCGGCCCTCTCAGCCGAGAGCTTGTCGATGTGATCTAAGGACGGAACGCAATTACCGACATAATCGTCGGAGGTTTCCTCCCCTTCTCCCCCTTGAACACGCGGGCACCGAGATTCTCTCGATTCGAGATTTTTTAGCGGATCGCGCGAGACGACGTCAAAGCGGCGCCCCTATTTGCCTTCTCTTCGGGAGACCGTGAGACGTTCCGGTTCATCGAAACCCATTAGTCAACCGACAAGACGCGCGTACCGCTTCTCTTCTAGACGCACCCGCAGCTCTGCCCTCCGTCGAGTGTTCGAATTTTCAATTATTCGCCCCGTTCCTCGATTTATTAACGCCCAAAATTTATCCAACAGCCAGCTGGACGTTCCAGCGACGAGCTCGCTGTGTTCCACGTGCGTACAAAGTTTTTATACTATATTTCGTAGAATAGAATTTTTTACTATATTATTTATTATATTCACTTTGTTATTTATTTATTGTTGATTATATTTACTGTGTTTTATAGGATTTGAATTTTAGCGGTGTAAAGAGCTGTGACAGCGGGAGAGCTTAGTATCTTTCGTCGTTGCTGTACTCGGACCTTTTCAGTATTCTTCAATTCCTAAATTAATGAAATGTGTTTATATTTGTGTTTATATTTATTTTGAAACCACGCAGATGTTATTTTTTAGCTACACACGGTATATTTGGTTTTTTCAAGTACACGCGCGACGAAGAACATTACGACGAGGGAACTGGGTCAGGTGAGTACACGTCACTCGATAAGATGTACATAAATTCATTAAGGATTGAGTAGAGTTCGGATGAAGTTCGACAGGCGTTCGCCGATATGTCAGAGATCGAATTTTACGAGCGTTAATTTCGCAAACTCGCCTGCAAACTTGAAAATAACCTAATCGAAGCGCGTTGAAGATAGAGGCATAAGTTACTGACGTACTTAATAATTAGCGTTGAACAGCTCCTATGTAAGTTAATTGCGAATCATCTGGTTTGGCGGAGGAGCCTCTCCAAAAACTCTCTCTCTCTTTCTCTCTCTCTCTCTCCGCTCGCTTCTTCCTCCCCGGGAACAAATTAAATTCTCGTTTACTGTAATCGCGAGTTTCGCCGATAATTATAATAAGATCGCAATTTTCCACGAAGCAAAAATCCCCATCGCGCAGTCATGAAAGTTTCAAACGCTTTCAATATATATTTTGCAGGAAATTTTAAGCGTCGAGCATCATCTCTTTCTCTCTCTCTCTCTTTCTCTTTTAATACGTTTTAAAACTTAAATTTGGACACGGATTTAATATCCTTGTTTGTTTCACTCAACATTTTCTAAATTCAAGTTAATTGCTCGAGCGCAACACACACACACACACACACACACACACACACACACACACGCGTGGAGGAAAGAAAAAAATATTACCACCGACACTAATCTTCCCGCGCTTGTTACACCGGCAACTTTTACATATTAGTAATTTCCAACTGCGAATGTAGCGCAGTTCGTTTAATTCTTTTATCCTCGAGCGCAATGAAACTAATTTAGTAGTAGTCGCGACCGCTGGTCTAGGCTGTGGCTTATTAATTAAAATTGCGTTATATACTAGCATTTCGTGCTAATTAGTCGCAAAATGCAGGAAAGAAATCGAGAGACAAAGAAAAAAGGTATAGTAGAAACGCTCGTACGCACAATTTGCGACTAAATGTTTCAGAGAATAACTCTCGTTGTTACTCGCGAAATTTATGAATTTCAATTGTCACGCGCGTGAAAAAACACGTTGCGTGCACGGGCATTTAAATTTCCTCGCAATTCCGAAATTATTTTCGCTGGATTGTGAAACACTGTCGAGGGATGTGTGGTAATAAAGCCATCGAAAAGCAGTGGCGTTTATTTTGGAAGAGTCCTGCGCTGCGTGTAGGATCTGTGAGAAAAAAGGGTGGCCGTGTCCACGATGGGAGAAACTCTGTCTCCCCATATGGAGACATTAAGTGCTGGCTCTTGTACCGGGACTTGTTCGGTAGGTAACCGTGGTGCGATCCTGGGGGTTGCTAAGCACATTATGCTAACCCTGTGACAGCGGACGATGCATTAGCCTCGTGGATACGGATTTAAAGTGGAACGAAAAGTAATGTATGTAAGGCCGTTTGTCAAGATTCCGAAATAAATTGTTTTTGCTTCGTTTCAACTCGCTTGATAAAGGTTCCGGCTTAAACGCCGCGCCCCGGCGATTAATCCGTGCGCGTACCGCGAAACTTTCGAATTTTTCACGTCGAAATTCTTTCGAATTTTTCAGCTTTTCGTTTGATATTTCTCCCGAGATGTTCCCGTGCTTTTGCTACATGAATTTCCATAATGAGAGTGATTGCTGAACAGTGTTACAAGTTTAGAATCTTACACGGTTTATTCACCAGTTGAAATGTCGATCTTGCAGCTGACAAGAAACATTATAATATTTCAAAGGCAACGGGATACAAAGAGCGAGAAGTGGAACGAAAGGAAAGGAAAGAAGAAGAATAAAGAAAGAGAATGGAAAGGACTCGCGTTGATACGATTAGATCATGAAATATATATAAGGGATGCAGATGTGACGTCTAGCAGAAAGTCTGAACCCCGAGTCTATGATTATAGACAGGCTTCCTGATAAATTCATGAGATGCTCATTAAATCCCTTTATATTCTCTCTGCTAGTCCCTTTCTGTCATCGACTTATGGAACAATGCTTCGGGCACTGATTCCATTCAATGGGATCAAATTGTCAGAGATAGAAACTCTATCTAATTACGTTTCAACTTCTATCCCCCATTTACTTTTGTCACTGTGTTGTAACAATCGCAAAGCGAAACTTCTTCAATTGTCAATAGTTTCTGCCAGCGTGTAAACGATCGGTTGCTAAAACGTTGTTATTAAATCACTGCGTCAACTGGGAATTTCTTGTCGTCGCGGCGAGAAATGAGCTCGTTAAAATCAAACCAGCGATGCTGAACATCGCAACGAACTTAACCAATATTGCAGGTACGTTGGACAACTGGACCGCAAATTTTTACACTTTGAGGCAGCTTCGAGTCTCTTCGTTACGTGTTAAAAAAAAAAAAAAAAAAAAAAAAAAAAAGAAGAAAAAGAAATTAACCCAGAAGGAAGGGATTAATCACGATACGAAATTACTTGCCTGCGAATCCCAGTTTTGAAATAAATAAACTGATTGCACGTTTCGAAGAGTGCAGTAAACTAACAAGACCGAAACGCCCAGAGGAGAGACAGGAGCAGATGACAATCGCCTCTGAATAAATCACGCGGTCGGTGGGCAAAAGTAGAAAAGATCCCCGAGTCACGGACGCGTCGCTGCCGATGGTGCACGCGGGGGTAGAATCGATTGGCAAAGAGAGGAACGTTGGAGAGAAGGTAAGACAAACTTTCGTACGATCGTGGGGGGAGGGGGGGGGTGGGAGAGATGCACGCTTCTTCTTCTACTTCTTCTTCTTCTTCTTTCTCTTCCCTTTCCTTTCCTTCCAATTCCTTCTCCCCAGCTTTGTTCGCCTCCAGAGCCGATCCACCTTCGACGACCGTAGTCGTCGTCTCGGCGCGTTTCGCAGTTGAGCGGCGCGCCGCTCTAAGGAAACTGATATTGCCGGCAATATCCAGTTGTTTGCATTGATTCGGGCTGTCTGAGAATCCCGAAGAGCTATTTTCTATCTCTGCTCGGCTCGGCTCGGCTCGGCCTGCGCCTCTGCTTTCCAACACTATCGCCAAGCGAAAACTCAGCCGTCTCCCCTCGCCTGCGCCTATTCCCCTTTTTCGTTCCTCCACCACGCGTGCAGGCAGATTATTGGAAGAGCCGACGACGATTCTCGCGGCTCGGTTTACCCGTCTTGCATTATTTATTACATATACGTTTCTTCTGGTGTTTATCACTGTGTAATTTTTCTTCCTTCTGTCCTGCTATATATATAGTTTATAATAAAGACGAAGAAACTTTAGCCCCTTGCGCTGGAATGACGTGCCACGCGCGTCGGGAATTTTTTTTGTCACGAAATTGTAATATCTTCTCTCGGTTTTAAGTATATTTTAAGTGAAACAAATAATAAATTTACTGCTTCTCAATAATTTTTATCCAATGATACTTTTACTACTTCTCAATGATTTGTATCCAGTGGCCGCTCGTTATGGTCCGCAATCAGTTGCCAGCGCAAAATGCGTTAATCAGTTTAATCCGTCAAGATTAACCTAGAGACGGATGTCGAGGTGTCTGCGACTCAACTGCTGGTTGGAAAAGTGAACGCGAGGCATTAATTTTATATTAGGCGAGGGTTGGTTGCAACTAGTCGGACGGAAAGGGTGGGAAAAAATATTCATGGAGGCCGCGCCGGTCTAGGATACGCGGGACACGTGGTGGGGTGCCTAAAATTCAGGCGATCTATCACCGGCTGACGTCACCATCCTATAGGAACGACAAGAGAGAGGGTGTCCCAATGCAAACTACCCCCCCCAGCATTCGGATGATATATCCATCGGCACCTGTTAGACGACAGCGTCTGAACGCGTCCCGGCGCCACTCTCGTACTCTCGCGCGGATGCACGACTTAAGCCTTCTTACCATGAATTATCGAGTGCCGTTCGCTGGAAAGTTAACGTCTCTCGCACTACCACATCGCTTCTCGCTCTACCCCTGTCTTCGCAGAGGGGGGGGGGGCCGTGTGATATCCACGGCCATCTTACCGAACGAAAAAAACGATAAGTCTGATCACAACCGCTCTATACCGTGTCCTCGATCCTTCTCCAACTTGGTCATTCAAATTGTTGGCAATTTGAACTTTTTGCACAGCAGTTTCAACTGTGATAATTTTGCGAAATCATTTTTAAAATTTCACATTCATTTACCCTGTACAATAGCATCAACTTCGCGACGTTGGAACGGAATTTCTTTTTAAATTTAAATCGTTGAAGATGGAGACTGCACGGTGGTGCAGTATTTGATAATTTCGATTGACCAATGTTCTTTCGATTTATTGAATATGAAGCTTCGATCTTTTGCAAACTCTCTAGCAAACGAACGACGGAATCGAAGCTTCGCGGGAGCGGGTCGATGCTCGCTTAAATCAAATTGCGTGTGTCCCGATGCGTTTGTTTACACGTGTTCAGTTTCCTTTGGATCTTTATGCAAACTAGCAGAGAGAGAGAGAGAGAGAGAGAGGGAGAGAATCTTGGAGCGAATAATTTCTCGTTCAAGTGGGAAACGATAAATTTCGAGCAGGTTAGGGTAAAGGGCCTCCCCAACGATGTCCTGCAAGCATAGGAAACGCGGTTATTTACGGAGCGGGTGTGTTGCAACAGACACACACGCCGTATCGTTGCCCGTTTCCCCTCAATTGGGTTAAACCTAAAACCCCAAGGCTCGGAGCCGATGGTCAGGTTCAGACTTCTCGTGTTCCGAGTGCATCACGGGGTTACGTTTCCTTTGACCATGTATCAGGCTCCGCCTGCATTTCCGCTCGGACGATGCACGGCCTCCGGACGTTGTTTCCGTAAGAAGCCCGCGAGACTTGGAGACCCGTGCGCTTGACACGATCCTGAGGAACCAACCCTGTCGCCAACCTGTTCCGAGTTCGTTGAACGACAGTGAAGCGCGACATAACCGCGTTTAATTGGAAACTCTCGCAAATATGACACGACAACTTGGAAATACTTGAGAATTTGTAAAAGATCTCAGAGAGCAGGAAATGTTATTAAGTATCTATGACAGAATAGTTTTAGCATTGATAAATTTCAGAGAGTGTGCAATTTATAGGAATTTTTGGGAAATTTTGATAAACCGAATGTTGTAGAATTTTTGACAGTCTAGGGGTACGATGTGGTACAGGAAATAGACTTCGACCTTTAAGTACACTCTGTTTTATTATTTCAGAGAGGAAGAAAGTTTAGTATTTATGACAAATTTTAGAGAATTAGGAAACTTTGGAATTTATAGAAAATTATAGAATTTTAGGTAGTCTAAGGGTACGAAGGGGTATAAGAACGGATGAAACAGACTTCAACTTTTAGGATGTACTTTGTTTCATTACTTATAATTTCAGAGAGCAGGAAATTTTAGAATTTATGACAAATCTTAGAGAGTGGATAATTTCGGAATTTATAGAAAATTTTGAAGAACAGAAAATTATAGACTCTCGGGTAATCTAAAGGGTACAAGAAGCGATGAAATAGACTTCGACTTCTAGGATATACACTTTGTTTGTTTATAATTTCAGAGAACAGGAAATTTTAGTATTTATGACAAATCTTAGAGAGTGGATAATTTCGGAATTTATAGAAAATTTTGAAGAACAGAAAATTATAGACTCTCGGGTAATCTAAAGGGTACAAGAAGCGATGAAATAGACTTCGACTTCTAGGATATACACTTTGTTTGTTTATAATTTCAGAGAGCAGGAAATTTTAGTATTTATGAGAAATTTTAGAGAGTGGATAATTTCGGAATTTATAGAAAATTTTGAAGAACAGAAAATTATAGAGTCTCAGGTAGTGTAAGGGGTACGAAGGGGTACAAGAAGCGATGAAATAGATTTCGACTTCTAGGATATACACTTTGTTTGTTTATAACTTTAGACAGCAGGAAATTTTAGTACTTGTGACAAATTTTAGAGAGTGGATAATTTCGGAATTTATAAAGAATTTTGAAGAACAGAAAGTTATGTTATCTGGGGGGTACGAGAATCGATGAAATAGACTTCGATTTCCAGAACGTACACTTTGTTTCTCTTGTACACTCATTTATAAAGTCAGTAATGATTTTTTAAAGTAAAGAATTTACCTTTTTTTCTATTATCGGCAAACTACCGTTAATTCTCGCTGTTTTCGATTGCTGTTAATTTTGGAAAGACGAGATGAATTGATATAAAGGTTTTTAGGGGGCGAAAAGGAGGTTACAGTTCCGACATTTCGACGAAACGAATTGGTTCGTTAAAATTCTGTTATATAAGTATAATGGCGTCGAGGCGTATGTTTCCATTGAACGTGCGAAATACAATAAATTACGTCTATAAATAACACGGGGCCACGCGAGAAACTATACCGCACGGTGTTGCGTAGATACATAAATTCACTCGGTCCGATCCGCAAAGTGTTGAAATTTACGGCGAAAGATTTATTAAATCGTTGCTGGAAAGATGAAATATCGTATATTAATTTATTTCTCTGTGAAATAATTACAGGGGGAAAAAGAAATATGGAAACGTCGCCTCTTGCCGATTTTTTATTTATATTTCTCGCGTTTCCTTCTTTTCAACGAGTTCTTCATCGTTTTGCCATTCTGTTCTATTTGAAAAGATGCGTTAATAAAAAGCGATGCCTTTTAGTTATTCGAAATTATACTTTCGTACTAAAATTCAGATATAAAGCATCAAATAGAACAAATCTTCGTTCTAGTTTCTATAATTTATAGTAATTTTTATCTGCTGTGAAAGATTGGATGAATCTGATTTATGGAAAAATGCTTCAACGTTGCACTGTATTGTCGAATGGTGATTGGACATCGCAGTCGATGAATATGAATTAAGAAAAGTTTGATTGATCACGAGATGAGAAGTATCCAAGGGTTGGTTTCATCGCGTTCCAGAATGGTTACACGTCATTAACCACCCTTTTAGTGGATTTCGTAGTACACATAAGCTGAGGGTTATAATAAATGGCGCCAACTGGATGTCTGGCGTGTCAGATTTGTGATTGATCTGATCCGCTTCAATTCACGAATCTTTCTTCTACGAAACATCATGAATTATTGTCGCAGAATTTCAATTTCGCATATTTTTCTGCTCGATGCGATTGAGAAACGTTTGAAAATCTTTATTATTCTTCGTATATTGCCAAAAGAATCTTTCTGTCCATTTTCATAAATAAATACATTTTCTGGAAGTATTCCGTCACGTTATTAACGCGTGACGTCAAAAATTCGACATTCGAGCTCGAGCTACGTAATAAAAATCGATAATTAACTTTTTAAAAGTTAAATGACGAGCGACAGATTAATTTCGATTATTTCTCAAACCATTGTGCGGTTTCACGATAAATTTGTATTTAATAGTCGTCATCGTTGTTTTCAGGCGAGAATTCACGAAATCGGTGAATAAACGACGAGAGGAAGGAGGATATTTCCTATATTTTCAAGAGAGGAAGAAGGGCGGAAGAGTAAAAAGCGGAGTTCGCAGCGAATCCCAGCAGGAAACTAACGTATGGGGCCGCGTCACACAATCGACGGTTGGTTAACGCACGTGATCCATCTTGAATAATTAAGCAGCGTGGCCGCGTTGATAAAAGTATTCCATTATGCGAGTTGTCCGCCATTCCACGTTCGGATCTCTTCCATGGGTAATGGCAGTTCCTCGTTACCAGGTTTATTCCGAATGCATTGATCGATTTGCGGTGGTTCGAGGCGCTATAGCTTGAAGCTTATAGTCTTGAGCCTCGCGCTCGTACGAAATCGTTACGAATTTTCATAAAATTCCCTTTTCGATTCGAACGATTTCAATTCGAAGCCATCTCGACACGCGCAATTGTCTAGTTTTGCAATTGCAATTATAGAGTGTCAGATATCTAGACGGACGCAATCGACAACTCGTGGATTATTGGAAAATTTTCCCAAAGATGGACGAAACACAGATTGATCTATCGCGGAAGAGGAAAGTGGTGGGAGGTGAGTCGAACGAACGATGGAACAGCTCTCGACGAGGGCAAACTAATGATATCCATCGATATTAAAGTCGAATGACGTGATGCCGCTTACGTAAGGTCATCTGCATTTAAATGAAATCTTATAGGTTACTTCGAGACTCCTTCCGCCATTTCCCACGTTTACGAAAATGCGTGAAATCAGTCTCTCGAACGTCGCTTCGTTTCCCTACCTTTCCATCCAGATCCTTCCTATCGCGCGATCTTGCCATTTCGTGAAACAGTTCGCTTCAGACAGTGAGTGGAATCTTCGAACGTAGCGTAATCATTCAGTTTTTAGTTTCAGGATTGTCTTCGTATTATGTCAGAATGAATGCCGCGACGTGTGCAGTGATTCTCGTGGGAATTCACATTTTTGAGAATATCAGGTAAGAAATTCTTCAACTTTCGACAGTATTCGACTCGTTCGAGAGAAGTGTCGTAGTGAGAGCTTTGAAACGCAATTCGTGCAATAAGTTGATAAAATCATAATGCACGTGTTGAAATTAGCACTGTCGTTTTCAACGACTGAACTTTGTCCTGCGTGTCAGGGAAAAATTCAAACATCATCGCGTATTATGTGAGCGTTCGGAGCGGTGGATTTTAACAGCGGAGATTATTATTACCAGCCAAATATTTAGTCGAACATTATGAGCGATTTTATTACGATAAGATTCCTCCTTACCCGGGCTGGGAGCGAAATGACACTCGAAGTGAAAGGAGTCGGCGATTTAGAACTAAAGTGAAGTCTTTATGAGAATTTTTTTAGCATCGAGTGGCTTAGCTTAATGATCGCCAGGCGGATTAAACTGGCTAGTTGGCCAGCGGGGCACGGTCGATAAAATTGGTCTGCAAAGGGTCAAGACGGAGGTGAGCGAGATAGCTTTTCCTCCATCGATTGCGATCTCTCGTTGTTCCGCGCACACGAGAGAGAGAGAGAGAGAGAGAGAGAGACTTAGTTTCCCTCCTCCGGAGAACTTTATCAATGGCCAATTTCTAACTCTCTCTCCCCGTTCCTTTTCTTTTCGTTTTCCTGCTGTATTTTAATACGAGCCGGGAACAACCTGGCCCGGCGAAAACAATGGTACTTCAGCTGACGGTACTTTGGAACTTTGTTTTTAAACATACTCTCTCTCTATCTCTCTTTTTCTCCTCCCTCTGTTTCTGTCCCTTGAAATGTTGGAGACTTTTGGGCTTTTAATATGTGTATAACCCCACGAAACAAGAATTATAATATAATTTTTGTTAGACTAAACATGCGATTGTTTCACTTGAATCGTTATTTCTAGGAAGCTGAAAAGTATAAAAATAAACAGTTTTGTTACAATATTTACTAAAAGTTCCCTTCTTCGTTGCGTAAATGTAAAACTTTCGCGAACCAAAATCTTGCAAATGATCGATTCAAAAATTCGTGCAGATTCCCAGCCTATCTCAGACAGCGGTCAATATAGACAATTGAATTCTTATAACGAAGGCAATAGCAATTTTCTTAACTGGCGGTAATAGCGCGAACACGAAGAGGAGAAGAAACGTAAATGCATCCTTTAACACGGCCCCCCGATAAAAACACAATGGCCATCGTTGCCGCTCGATTGACCACACTTAGAGAGAGGTCTGCCGCCCATAGACAAGCCTCGATGCACTTTTATTTTTTTATTTTCTTATTTCTTTTCTTTTTCTTCTTCTTTCGGTCTCTCCAAGTTTTAAGGATTCTAAAGCCTCCGTGCCATTTCGACGTTGCGATAGGAAGAGAGTTGCAGCAGACTTTAACAAACGAAAAGATAGTGCAATGACAATTGTCACGTGAGAAACAGTAGACAGCTCGGAACATTATTTTTTCCGAATTTTCTAAATTTCTCACGCTATTGTACATCTTCCTTTGCCATTGTATGTATTTCACAGCAGTCAATGTGGAGCGAACGGCGTAAATTTTGAAGCGAAAGACGCCGAATTTTTCGTGCGTCAACAATAAAATTAAAAGAGCGCGTAAAGGTCTCGACGTTGCTTCAACGTAACTTTGTTTGGTCAGAAACGAAGCGTCGAATTTCACTTGTTTCAATTAGCAAACAGCTAGTTGATGTACACGCACCCCTAGACAACCCGATCGATACACCCGCGTGTTCTCAACACGGGCTGGTGCTCGAAAAAGAAAATTCTCCGAGAGTCTAATTTGCGCCTGGCGGCGTTCGCTGCCGCCGGAGTGGCTCTCGAGCGCAAGCAGAGATGAACGTTCGCCGCGGCGAGGCTACGAACATGGAGGCTAAGAGCGAAGAAAACGCGCGGATTCACCGCGAGGATCTCGTCTCGACGTTAAACGACGAGTTAAAACCGCGAGTGTGACCGGCGACCGTAAAAAAGGCAGAGCGACATGTTTCTGGACCTTCTTGGCACCCTCCTGTCGGCCGGCACTGCTTCGCTTCGAGTTTTGATTCATTCGGCTGTTAATTCGCGTCCATGATTTCGGAGAAAGCGAATCTGAAGGTTTAGAAATTTTATATATATATATATATATATGAAAATTTATAGCTATTTTATATATAATATATATTATGAATTTTATATATTTATATATGGAAATGTATAGATATTTTATGTATAATATATATTATATAAATTTTATATATTTGTATATGAATATGTATAGAAATTTTATATATAATATGTATAATATATGTTATATAAATTTTATACATTTATATATGAAAATGTATAGATATTTTATATATAATATATATTAATATATTTTATGTATTATGTATAATATGTATTATATAAATTTCATATATTTATATATGAAAATGTATGGAAATTTTACATATATATAAAAATTCGAAATACAGCGCTCCCTGTGATATTTCTTTAGTAATCGGTAAAAGCGGTAAATTCCAAAAATTTTCAAAAAACAGAAACCACATCGAACATCTCTGCAAATTTGAATTTTAGCCTAAAAAAGAGAAAAGGAAACTCGTGTCCTTTGTAACGATCATACGTGATTAGATCGAAATCTACCACCACAAATACAACGGTAATATTTCCTATGAATATGGAGAGAGAGAGAGAGAGAGAAATAGATGTAGTTTGCAAATGCGTGTACAAGCACAGTGGTCGTGAGGCTATTGAAAAACGCAGAGAAAAAAAATGCAGACGGGTTTTGCGTTTCAGCATAGTGCCTATCTTCGATATGAAAACCCATGGCAGCGAGTGCATACTCTTTCCGCGGCAGCGTAATGACGGAAACTTGTTACGGGGATGCGCGACGTACTCTGTAAACGTGTAATGAGACCTCCATTGACTTGTTGCTACGTATGTAATGGATCAAAGCGTCATTCATCCAAGAACTGAATACCTAAATGTTGTACGCTCCGCTTTGTCCAAGTCTGCAATTGCCGTTTACCTAACCGTGAACCGCGAGCGTTAGTTCATTTATAATCTATTAGCTCGTTAACTCGGAAATAAGCTTGGATAACGTGTCGCTTTCCCTACTTTCCGTCCTAATTTTACAGACGAGAGTTGAAATTAGAACGTGAAAGTACAAATGTCGAAGTAAAATCACGCGAAGATGCGAAACGATGCCAGAAAGTTTCAAAGGCAAGTTGTATTATACAAATTATTCCATTCAACGTTACTTCGATATTTTAATCATACTTTTGCAAACGTAAGTATCATATCGTATAAAGTAAAGCAAGAGTCATCGAAACGTCGACGTAAAGTATAAACGTCGAAATCACGATGAGAACGTAAAACGTAAAGGTCTGAGAGTCAAGTTTGTTTCTCTCGAATGTTGCTGTGTAATATTTTAATTGCTCAGTGTTTTAATCGACATTCGTGTTAGGGAACGTACGCGCGAAATAAAGTCGAGTGATTAACAAATTCCCCGGTTACAAGTTTCGACGGGAGATGAGGCGACCATGCGAGGCTCGTAAATCGGCTGTGCAATAACGATGGGAACGGCGAACGTGCCAGCCACGGCAGACACGGCTGCGTGTTGCATTAGAATCTCTTCCCCGTCTTTGCGTTCGTCTAGGACAACCGTAGCTTCCAATTATCTCGCGACACTACCCCTTTATTGCGTGCTCCCCCGTCGTTCATCCATGCGGTTCTCGTCGTTCCTAAACGAGCCGTCGTACTTGATAAAAGGACGTCAACCGCCGCTTCTAAACGCCCTCCTTCTCCTCCTCCTCCTCCTCCTCCTCCTCCTTCCTCCTCCGCCAATTCACCAGGTGATTTGTCATTCTCGTCGTCCTCGGGACGTCGACCATCATTTTTCTCATTAGTCCTCACTTGCTAAACACTTGGAGAATGATTCTCCGCTGAGTTCTCTCTTATGAAATTCCGCAGACACGCCAGCGGTGTTTTCGCGAGCACGGACAATGGAATTGGGGCCGAAGAATGTTATAAAATTACTTCCTCGCGAATTTGCCAGGTGATTTATCATTTTCGTCGTCCTCGGAACGTCGACCATCATTTTTTTTCTTTTTTCTGTTTTCATTAGTCGTAACTTGCTAAACGCTTCGAGAATGATTCTCTGTTACGAAATTTCACAGACTCACTGGGGATGTTTCCGCGAACACGGACGAAGACATCAGGATCTAAAATTACTCTCTCTCTCTCTCTCTCTTGTAACAGAAACTTGGCGAGATTTTATTCCTAATTAGTTGCGAATTGCCAAGTTCGAACATACCAAAATGCAAAATTAAATTGAACTCTTCTTTTCTAAGGACTTTCGGCATGTTAGATTCTTCAGACGTTCAGATTTCTCTCGTGAAATTTTCTCTTGGCCGAAATTGCCCTCTCCCCTCAAGTTCTCGAAACAACGAAATCCTGAAAGAGTACGAGAGCCGAATGTGACGCGAACAAAGTCGGAATCGTCGAGCGAAGAAGCTTTGCAGAGGGGGGTTTAACAACGACCCGGTTAGCATTAGGAATCTCCATAACTTAACGCGGCCGGACAATATGGACAATCAAGCTGCTTCACGGTACGTTGGCCAACAGCCTGCGAGGGTTGATGCCATCCGACGAAGACGAGGTGCGGTCAAGACGTGATCGGTTAGCCAAAAGAAGCTGCGACAGTTACCTGGGCGGGCCAAGGCGTCACCGAAACCTAGATTAGTCATGGTAGAGTGGGATATCTCGTGGAGAAGAAAAAAAAGAAGAAGAAGAAAGGTGAATCGTCGGCTCTGTTCGATGTCATCGAACCTAGCCGGGTTAAAAATCCTACGGGGCCGGCTAGAACGAACACACACACACACACACACGTACAGTGTGGCGAATTGTGTTCCGATTCCGGGCACGATCGGTCACCTGAAGCGAATTGCACTTACGTCGTACTTCGTTAGGGTGACCCGCGAATTTTTAAAGTCATTACCCGGTCCCCCGAGCTAACGGTATTTTTTTTTCTTTTTTTCTTTTTTTCTTTTTTTTTGCGGCGGCAGAAACTGATTTTCGAAGAACCGAACGGTAAAATGTAGGGAAGCGTTCGATCGTTGCTCGTATATTTTATAATGTTTATATTATTGTAGGAATTTCATGGAAAGAACATTTATTTATTTGAAGTTGAATAAATAAGATTGGTTTATTAATAATTATATGTATCGTTCCACGCTAGGTTCTTAACTCTCGCAACTCTCAGATCACTCTGTTCTGTTTCACGTCTCGACACTCACTCTTTTCTTCGTCTTCACAAAATTCGTCACTCGTACACACATACACACATACACGCAAACGCATCCATACCCTTAGTGTCCATAAACAATCTCAAGGCCCAGGCCTAACTTTCTCTATCGTTTATGTACACCGCATCTATAGTCGTCGAGGACCAGGGAAAGTCCTCAGAACTGCCCATCCCACATTATTATATTTATAATGTAATTTCTCGCAGTGGGAGAAACTGATTTTGGAAGCGAAAGAACCGAACGGTAAATAGTAGGGAAACACTTGATCGTTGCTCGTATATTTCATAATGTTTATATCATTATATTTATTATGTAATTTCTCGCGGCGGTAGAAACTGATTTTGGAAGCAGAAAAAAACGAGCAGGGAACGGTAAAAAAAAAAAAAAATAGGAAAGCGTTTGATCGCTGTTACATTTATAACATAATCGAAAATTCGTGTTATCTCTGTTCGTTGGACACGGTACATTTTTGCAGTGGTAGAAAACGGATGTTATAATATATATAACATAATCGAGAATTCGTATTATCTCTGTCGTTGTAACGATTGACCGATCCACTCGTTTCTCGTTCCTCATCCGATCGGTGAACGTGAACAGCTTGTGAGAGAGATCAGAATGGAAAAGCTGGGGGGGGAGGGATAATTAGGCAGGCGAAATTTCGCGGTGGAAAGAGGCACTGGTACGTAAGAGCAACGAGAGAGAGATAGAGAGAGAGAGAGAGAGAGAGAGAGAGGCATATAGTCGGGACGGTGGTGCGTAATATTCGAGCCAAGTGCCTCGTGACTACGTTCCGCTTTTACGTACCAGCTAGACGGGGTGCTAAGCTTGTCCACCGCCACCCTCTCCCACGCTCGCCGCAACCACTTGAATTAATCGCGGCGCGTTGCGAAAATAATTATTGCTCGTCGCTTGCCTACCGTGCCAGCCACGATAATTAACGTTTACACGCCGCGCTCTTGAGCGTTTAAGCCGCGTTTCTTTCCTCGTGTTGCCAGTTACCTCGAACGCCCGCGCTTCGTGTTAACCCTCGTCGAAGCGTCATTTTTCTCTCTCTCTCTCTCTCTCTTTCGTTTCTTTATCCTTCTTCTCCCTTCTGTTTCGTTATTTTCGTTTGTCGTATTATTCCGTTCGTTCTCGCGAGAATTCGTCGCGCGCGTGTGGATTGTCGAAATGTGGACGAACGAGCAGGCGCGTATCCAAGTTGAAAGTTGAAGTTCGTTTCTTCGCGCGGCGAAGAATCGTGCGCTGGTTGATACAGCACCAACTTTATCCACAGTAGCGGGCGAAACGATGCCTCTTGCGTTTATCTGAACGTTCCCGCTTCTAATTTCTCTCCCTGCTTGATTCAAGCCTCCAACTTTCCCTATTACGCTCGCGTTCCAATTAGAAACTCCGACACTTCACCGGAAACGTAGAAAAAAGACTTTCCGACCGAGAGAAAGGGGATCGCGTTCGTTTGAGCCTCTAATTTCTAACTCTGGTTCTGTCCATTGTATTATTAATGGAATCAAAAACTACCGTACTTGATCAAGGAGGACAGGCCGTTCCTGTTCCCAATTGTTTTTCACCTTATCTTAAATCCTGTTTGCGTTATTCTCCCTTATTTTCTTTTCCAATTAAAGGCCAGCCAGCGAAACGAAAGAGCCGACAAATTCGAGGAAAAGGGGGATGGCGGATAAACCGTGGTTCCTTACGTTGGCGGAGCGCGTGAAAAAATTCCGAAATCCAGCGGCCGGCTGCTTGAAACCGGCTGTTTCCTTTATCGCCGCTGAATATTCATACGGGCAAATGGGATTCTTTCTTTCTTTCCTTCTTTTTTTTTTTATCCCTCGCGCGTGTTCTCTCGCGTGTACGTAAAGCAGCTATCAGTTTAATTTCTTACAGCAAGAAACAAGCCGGATAATCGCGCGACCAGTCTGCAAGTGGAATTAACCCGTCAGACGTCAGTCGGTTGGCAAGGGTTAACGCGGTCAGATAAGCGGATAGAAAAATGTTTCGCTGTTTCTCGAGCTTGAGAACCGATTTCTCGAAGCACCCCCCTCCCACCCTCCCCCCTCTCGCCGCGTAACTTGATGATTTTGTTTCCTACGCGCGATTTTGCCGGGGCGATCGCTTATTATTTGCACGTTTGCACGCGAGAAGAGAAACTGCCTGAAGAAGAAGAGAAACGAGCCTCGTTTAGATACGCGTATTCGGGGCCCCGTGGAAAAATAATCGCGACGATCGAACGAGTGTGAGGTTCAGTGTCGAGTTACGCCGAGGACTCGGGAAATTATGAAACTCAGCTGTAAGTTATAAAACTGCAAGCTCTCTGTTACTCGCAACGATAAAAATTAGTTTGTGTTCCTCCGTGTGTATTTTTTAATGGATTAATTTTTCAGATGTAGCATTTTTTTTTTTTTTTTTTATAGACACCACAAACTCTATTTGCACGCCAACTCTATTGGTACATCTTCTAAGGTGTTTCCAGTGTTTTATTTCTGCGCCGTGGAACGAAGATACGAGCCAATTGTAATTGTAAGTAAATTTTCATTCCTTGTTCGTTGGGACATTGAAATTTGGACAAAGAACGTGGCTAGCTTTGTTCGCACATCGGAGTCACACGCCAGATATTAGTTTTCCACGGGGCACAACACGACGAGAACTATTCTCATTGCAAACCGGCGCTGGTAACGTTCTCTCAGTCACGTATCTGTGTACTTTGGCTACCGTACGTGAGTACAGGCTCGCTCACAAATTGTTACAACTTTCATCGTTTACGTATTACAACGTTGTGACTGGTTACGGATACGACAGACGCCGCCGTTACTTCCTGTTCCGTGCTGCACCACTTCTTGCCCCGTTTTTTACGTTCTCACGATAGTATTCACGTACCGTGACGATTTCTCGGTTTAACGCGACAAAGTTGTTCCAGTTGATCGTCCACTGAATTTATTGAAAGAAAACCATCGACGACTGCTCACATGAGAAAATCTTGACGACAGATTACGAATTATTCTTGCACCAGCTGTTTTTACGTATTGTCAAAAGTCACGATCAAAGTGATCGTGACCGGAAATAAGAAATAAATGTGTACGCGCTTGCTTCTTCGAATCGAAGACAGAATTTTTGATTAAATCAAAGTTAAGTTGAAATTCAACCAAATTCGCATGACGGTTAAAGTGCGAAACGTAATAAGAGATTTGCTTGCTCGTACGTACAATATATCACTCATGAAAAAGACTGTAGCTTACGGAAGCGCAAGATGGTCTTGGGCAGGGGGGAGGAGGGGGGATAGGGTTGGTTTAAGGCGCGGTAAGACGGGTCGAGTTAAGGTTAGGCAAGGGATGTTTCCTCGCAATTACGCGAAGCTACATCCTCCCGCTGCTTTATAGACCGTCGGTTACTAGAACCGCCACCCATCCTCCTGGATTCCTTGGTTGCTTACGATCCGACAAATACCCTTAAGGACTATCCGAATCGTACGTTTCCACCCCCTCCCTCCCTTCCTCTCTCTCTCTCTCTCTTTCTCTCTCTCTGTCTCTCCCCCGCACGCGCGATTAAACTTGACGTTAATGACTGGCGTGTCGTTTTTTGAATTAATCGCTCCCTCGCCTCTACAAAAGCTTTCTGAACTATTTTATTAGAAATCTGCGCGAAGTCATGTTTCTCGTACTTAGAAAAAAAAAAGGAAAGAAAGAAAGGAAAAGAAAAATGAAAATTAATGTCGGAGGGGGCCGTGATTTTTCGAGCTGCGCCCATTTGTCACAAAGGGGAGTAACAATTTTTATTCGCGAGTGTCAAGGGGTTAATTTGTCGCGCAGCTACGAGACGACGTCGATTGTTAAGGGGTGTAGCTAGAAGAAAAGCGTGGGGAGAGCGTAGAGAGGAAAGAAGGACGAGGAGATGAGAAAGGGAAACGACGCGTGAAATACAATCAGCCGCGGGAGAAAGTGGCCGCGTGTTCGAAAAGATTGGTCGGTTTGTAGGCTGGCGGGGATCCGTGACAACGACATTTTCTATTCGCGTTAAATTGTTCCTCTCTCTCTCTCTCTCTCTCTCTCTCTCTCTCTCTCTCTCTCTCTCTCTCTCTCTGGCCTGGTCGAATCGCAGAGGGTAGAGGGGAACCGACACGTGAGCGTGAAAACTGCCGAACGCACGACGCGCCCGTAATGTAATTCGCGAACGAGCGACGTCACCCGCAAGTTTCGTAAACCGGTTAGAATTATCAATTAATCGCGCATTCTGCGCCGCGAATATCAGGTTACGTGACGCGAATTCACTGGTAATTGGTAATATGCTACGCAGCTAGGGATCCCTCTGCTTCGTCGTCCGCCGGAAGCGTTTGTGCGCAACGTTTCTTGATTTTTACCCATTTATTGGGAAATTTAGACGCTCGCGTACTCTCGAGGATACGTTTTTTCTTTTTTAAATTTGTATGTTCATTTAAGAATCGTTTTATTATTGTAAAATTAGGGCTTTATTTCTTATCTTCTGTATAAACATATATTTATCACGTCAGTGTTAATTATGTTAATGTTTGCTTTCTCTTTGGTATTTGGCACGCTCTTCTTATGACTCCATCAAACATGTTACACCGTCTTCTTCTTACTTCTGACTTCTTTTGTTTCACACTATCAATCACACACACATATTCCTGTCTTTCTTATGTCCTCCCATACTAGATGTCGCCTAATCATGTAGTAATTATGATGATCAATAGATTAATATCACAATACTAACTCTGTACGTAACTCTGTAATTAATTGTAGTAGTTTATATAAAAATATTATCCATGTAACAAAATATATAATTACTAATGACAAATATCAAATAACGGAGATCAAATAGTGAAAGTTAAATAAGGAATGAACAATTAACATGATGATTGCAGCATATATAAGTTTCTGTAAATATTTCCATGGTGATGATAAATAGATTAATGTCACAATACTACAAACAAATAATAACTCTGTAATTAATTGTAGTTTGTATAAAAATATTATCCATGTAACAAAATATATAATTACTAATGACAAATATCAAATAACGGAGATCAAATAGTGAAAGTTAAATAAGGAATGAACAATTAACATGATGATTGCAGCATATATAAGTTTCTATAAGTATTTCCATGATGATGATAAAATTACCAACAATTTTTGAATATTCTATTGTCTATATTAAATTCACATCTCGACGGAACGATTTAATCAACATAGATGTTAATCTAAATTCTTCGAAGTAGAGGTCGACTACAAAACACGAATGTACCAGTATCCCAATAATTTGTCATCGAGGGGAACAAAAATATCGCTCGCGTGAAACTTTTCAAGTTGAATTGACAAATCTTCAAAATATTTTCGAGTCGAGATCGAGAGTGAGTTGTTGAAATATTCTACTGTTTCTTCTTCGAACGAGAAACACAGTGATCGCCATAACGTGCAACGCCTAGAGCGCGAAGGGGTTGACGCGTTCAACCCCCTCCCTCTATCGGCAATCGACTTTTGTGTTTCCCCGGCGGATGAACGGCTGCCAGCTTCTGTTGCGCCATTCCGTTCTCATATCTCTCGGCTATCATTCCGTGCGATTAAACAGAAACCCCAGGAGAGTCGAAAGTTTCTGAACGGGGGGCGGAGGGGGTGGGATCGGTTGAGAAACGCGGCGGTGGCGCGTCCCGTGACGCTCAAATTGACAGGGTGGTTCACGGACAATAGTTCAAGACTCACGGTTCGTCGAACGCTAATATAAATGCAAATCGACTGTTACACACTTCTGAATGTCTCGTAAAACAAACTGGACTGCCTGTAGAGGTCACTTGGACCCAAAAGAGAGGGAGAGACGCACACACATACAACGAGAGAGAAAGAGAGAGAGAGAGAGAGGAAGGGGTGAAATGGAAGGGACGATGGGTTAATGATCGGTTTCGTCGACGCGAATCCTGACAATCTGTCGAAAGGCAGTGTTTGCCGAGCACTGATGGCGCCGTGTAACGATAAAACGGTCATTGAGAATTAGCATTAGCACCGAACGATGGTGGCGGCGTTGTGCAGGTTTGAAAGCAGCCGGTGTTTTTTCACGACATCAAATGCCGGAATCAATGGGCACGGGTGGACGCGCTCTCGCTGAGCGTTGTTTGAATGCGCGAGAGATTGCTGTTTGCGATTCTTTCGTTGACCTTGGCTTTTATTAACGCGTTCATTGTCACCCGATGGTTGAAATAACTACGGCTTGCTGGCGAGCAGCGCGCAAACCTGCTTTTTTCAATTATTTCCCCAGTGATTTTGGAGGGTACGAACGATTCGACAATTTATTTTTTTTTTTTTTTTTACGAAAGATTGACAGATCTGTATATTGGGAATTTTCCTGGGAGATTTGAATCATTGTGAGTGAAGGTATCGATTGAATTTGTGTTTTCTCGTAATTGGTGAAAAAATTACCAAGCCTGAAGCTTCGACAGACAGAGAGAAAGAGAGAGAGAGAGAGAGTCCATCTCTTGTTCGTCGCGTTCTCCGTCCGAAACCAATTTCAGCGACAAACGACGTCGCCCCGACCGGCAAAAATTCGTCAGTGGAATCAGCGGAACTCGCCAATTCCCTCCAAAGGACGATGTAACAGGTTTCAAGACGACTGAAGAGGACCGAGAGACGGGGAGGAACCGGTGGACGGCAGAAGACGAGAGTCGCTCCCCGCCAAAAACGAAACGAGATGGAAAAGAAGTCTGGAAAGCGGTTGCTCGCGAGTCACATGCAGAAGAAGAAGATGAAGAAGGGGAGAGAGGGTCGTGGGAACGAGGATGAAGGAAACTCGGAGAGAGGACTAGGAAAGAGCAGCAGTTCTTAGAATTGTCTCTCACAATAAGAGGCTTGTCGGACTAAAAAGAAAAGTTTACCGGTTAGGGGTGAAATTGTACGGACCATGCGTCCGTGCAAGAATTTCTCTCGTCTCCTTCGGCATCTCCTCCCCCCTCCCCCCTCCACCTCCAACCTTAGCTCGCCCATACCTTAGTTTGTATAAACAAGCGGATTTCCAGCTTAAGCGAGATACGTCGAAAAAGGGGGGAGGCCGGCTCGTTTTTCGAGGAATTCGACGGAACGACGATCCTACGTGAGTGGGCGCGCGCTCACGGATTCTCGAAAGTTAACAAAAAAAAAAAAAGAAGAAAAGAAGAAAAGAAAAGAAAAGAGAGAGAGAGAAATAGAGAAAGGAAACATCTTATTGCCGTTTCCGGGCCCGAGACTCGCCAAACAATCCCCCCGGGGGAAACTTTATTTCCATAGATTGGGCGGCAGACTGGGCTGTTCCTTCCTCTCGTCCCGGATACTCGGATTCCTCTTCTACGCTCCCGTTCGAAATGACCGGGTGATTCGTTCCTGCGAGTCGAACGTTTCCACGCGCGTTCTTTAATTTCAATTTTTCCTCGCGAATCCCCTGTTTTGTCGTCAGGACGGCAACTTTGTTCGGGAAGTCGCGTCGAACGGTCCTGCTGTACCAACGAGTCGTCTGACCAAACACCGTCCCTATCTCCTTTCACGCCTCAACGAACGTAACGTAATTTGCAAAGACACTTTTACCTAAATTCTATCTTGAAAGATACACGTACCTGTGAAACTTTGAATTTGCGTGAATAATAGTCTGTTGGGAAAATTCCCAAACATATGTATATATAATACATTTGTATAAAGATCTCCACTTTCTAAATCTTCTCGGAAATCTTCTCGAGAGTAGACGAGAAACGATATAAAAGAAGAACGTGTTTATCGCCGTGTAGAGTGCAAAAGGTGAGGGAGTGAAAAGTTGGCGGAAGAAGCGCGTAACAAGGAAACGTTTCGAGAGAAAATGTTTGATACAGATAAGATTGAGCGGTAGTAACTATATCTCGTTATTGCTTCCGAAAGAATCCCGTGGAACGTCGTTAGGAAGCAGACACCACGTAACAGAGACTTAACGGTCCGCGAAAGTTCCGCTTTATTTGACCAACATGTCTTCTAAGTTTCTTTTCTAAGTTTCGCCGCTAACGATTTCTTCCGCCGGAGTTCTGAATCTTTCGAGCTCGGCAAACAGAGCTGGGGCACGGCTGCGCCCCCTCCGTCCTCTCTCTCTCTCTCTCTCTCTCTCTCTCTCTCTCCTGTCTGTTTCATTAAGATCGTAGCGTAAAGTTACATGACTATCTTCGGGGAACGGTGGCCTTTATCTCCCGCCAATTATAGAAACGACCGTGAAACTCCCCCCGCTTGGAAGAGAGAGTATTTGCCGAGGATCGGCCGAAGCTGAGTTATTTCAGTCAGCGTGGAATAATATCTGGGTCGCGAAAGCCTGGGTCTAATTCGAAAATTCTCCGCGGGAACTTGGTCACGGTTGGTTTGAACGTAAGAAGAGTATTTCTCCTTGTCGCTTCCTGCCTTTTACCCAAACAGAATGCTCCCAAATGTGCAGTGTCGCAATTGGAATTTAACTGAGAATTTATTTGGCAAATTTATGTATCTGAGAATTACGAGGATTTAAGGACGTGTCAACGCGCCCTTAATTGGTCGCGTGCTGTTCGATATTAAAATTTTGAACTCGGAGGATTGAAAATGAAAGAAAAAAAGACAGAAGATAAGAGTGCTATCTGAGGACTATAAATGACGGAAAAAAGTAAAAATCGAAAGTCAATTTAATTCCACGCGAGCTTTTCGATAAACTCGTCAAATTGTGTCAGAGGTATCCACAAAAAGGTACGAAATTTCATTTAAGAGTTTAATACACAGTTTCAGTCTATAGTATAATTTAACAATAGGCGCACCAAGTGTCGTTTATTATATTTAACTAGAGTAATAAAGGTTACGTTACAATGTCTACCAGATGGCAATGTTTCAAGTGAAATTCGACTTTACTTGTATATCTAATATAACAAAATCAATCGGCAACGTCGGGGACAAGTTGCGGGCGCATCGGTGGCAACCATAGTCGGGCCAGGATAGTTGAGACGCTGGCATTACCTCGAACGTTAAGTGAAGGTTAACTCGGCCCGTCTGCGAGGAGCTCTCGCTATTTAACTCATTGTTTCGGCGGGAGATGATGGGACCGGGGAATGCGACCACGGGCCAACAATATACGGAAACGTATGCTCGGTGCGGGGGATGCTTTGGTGGCTGGATAGTAAACAGTAACGCTTCCTCGGGTTCACACTCTTGGCAACGAGCAGCGACTTGCAAGCCTCCGGCTTGCAGTCCTCAAGGGCGCAGTGTGCCTTCAGCTGCCCTTGCGGTTGACCGAGCCCCCGTAAACCCCATAAATAATGACACGGCGGTGGTTCTCTCTCTCCTCTGGTTGCCAGCTGCGTCGCGTCGTTGCTTTTCAGTTTCGCTCTTGCACCTTCGTTTTCTCTCCCACCCTCGAGCTTCACCGCTCGTTGCTCGTTTATATCGCTGAATCGTTATTCTTACACGTGATACACACACACACACACACACACACACACACACCGTCGTCGCAAAGTCTTCTCTCTCTTTCTCTTTGACGTTTCATTCCTTTCTTTATTGTTTCGTTTTTTGACAATTCTTTTCTATTCGGGGCGCGGATGGTGATTCGAAATAGTCGAGACACTCGGAATTTTATTCGAAATTTTGCGTTTGTCATCGACGCGTTTCTAGGTTAGTCGTGGCAATCTTAATTTATAGCGATAATCACGAAAACTCTAAACTGATCCCGATTCGAGGACGAAATCCCCCGTCATTTTCTAAGCGACGAGCGCGCGAAAAAAATCGAACATCGACGGGGGTGGAAAAATCCCCAGTCGGCGGAGCCACGGCCAACGATAGACGATTAGTTTCTCGTTCATTTTCGAAAAGGCATTCAGTCACTGGCACACGGGAACATTTTTCGCCCGCACATGGCGGCGCGGTTTCGCGCAACACCTGCGCGGGCAATACGTTAATGTGTCAAATTGATGGACCCCTTTGTAATTAATAGAGGAAACTCAGAACGCGAGAGGGAAACGCCGGGGCCTAGGCGAGGGGGGTGAAAGGTGGCGGAAGCGCGCGCGAGAGATTTGCAACCGTGGCGTGGACCGATTTAAAACTGGCAACCGGCACACGGTAGTAGGCGCCCCCGCTAATTGATACGTGACCATTAATTACTGTGTCATTTCCGTCGAGCTGTGTTGCGGCGTGCGCACGTGCTGCTGACAAGTGTCTACGATACGTTTTCATACGAGAGCCAGTTGACACGCGCTGATACGCGCTCTCGGAAGAAAGGGCCAGCGAGGTAACCGACACTCTCAGCCTATAAATTCTCAGAAAGAGTCGATCGTCTTAGCTGCGAGCGACGAGCACACTCGATCACGAGTAAACGGTAATCTACTCGTCGCGCGAGAAGAGTAATTGCAATTTGTTGCTTAAATTCAAGTGAAACAAATTCTGACACTGGACTCTCGAGTTCTTTTTACATCGTTTCTAAATATTTCTCTTGCCCGATGTTCCTTCCTCGTAATTTAATTCAATTTTACAAGAGTGTGCTACGCGCACTCGGTGCTTGACGACGTATAATCGTCGTTTCGGCAATAAAATGTGGATACACACTTTTAGGATCCACAGCTAAGGCGTTAAGCAGTACATCACTGTTCGTAAGCAGGCAATTGGGTATTTATCCAATAAAAATGCATTTGATGCGTTATATGATACAAGGCAGGATGTAGAGAAATGTAGAGAACAATGCTTTATTAGACGATATTGAGCAACAACATATTAAGAAACAATTATTAAATATTAACCCTCCAATTAGAGTTCACTGATTCTCTTCTCTGTCAACGATTCGTATATCGACAAGCAACTTATTTGAGTTTGGTTGGAAGAAATCGCAAGTATTCATCTATAAAAATGAATATACTGTCAATGTCTACTAGCTGACAGCGACCGCTACCGGGCATTGTGAGTCTGAAAGAATATTCAAGCCAAAAGCATTACTTCCTAACAGTTTTTCATAATTTTTCTCTCCTGCGAGAATTGCAGCATTTATTTTTTTTCGTTTGGAAACCATGGCTGTTTACTTGCACGGTCTTTATCTCATTGCTGTCCCTAAACCCATTACAGTGTCGTCAAACTTTCAATACCGAAATGTGAAGCTAAGTAACTAATCGAAATCATTTCACTACATACATGTCAGAAAGAGTTCTATCCATATTTTAAGGATTTATCGCGACTTTTAAATATGTAATGAATTACAAATTTCAAATTACAAATAAACATTGGAAACCAAAACAAACAGACCAGTGGTTGCAAACAAAGTGAAATTTCAAAGTTTTCGGAATTCCGAATGAAGATTTTCGAAAATTTTTCAAAATAAAGTGTGTTTACATCAAAAAAATATAAATAAACATTGGGAACCAAAACAAACAATCAAAAAAATGTAAATAAACATTGGGATCCTAAATAAACAGACCAGTGTTTCCAAACAAAGCGAAATTTCAAAGTTTTCGGAATTCCGATTTGAAATTCCCGAAAATTTTCGAAAACAAAGTGTGTTTACATCAAAAAAATGTAAATAAACATTGGAAACCAAAACAAACAATCAAAAAAATGTAAATAAACATTGAAAACCAAAATAAACAGACCAGTGTTTGCAAACAAAGCAAAATTTCAAAGATTTCGAAATTCCGATTTGAAATTTCCGAAAATTTTCGAAAACAAAGTGTGTTTACATCAAAAAAATGTAAATAAACGTTGGGAACCAAAACAAACAATCAAAAAAATGTAAATAAACATTGGAATCCAAAATAAACAGATCAATGTTTGCAAACAAAGCGAAATTTCAAAGTTTTCGGAATTCCGACTGGAAATATTCGAAAATTTTTCGAAAACAAAGTGTGTTTACATCAAAAAAATGTAAATAAACATTGGGAACCAAAACAAACAATCAAAAAAATGTAAATAAACATTGGAATCCAAAATAAACAGACCAATGTTTGCAAACGAAGCGAAATTTCAAAGTTTTCGGAATTCCGACTGGAAATATTCGAAAATTTTTCGAAATAACGTGTGTTTACATCAAAAAAATGTAAATAAACATTGGAACCAAAACAAACAATCAAAAAAATGTAAATAAACATTGGAATCCAAAATAAACAGACCAATGTTTGCAAACAAAGCGAAATTTCAAAGTTTTCGGAATTCCGACTGGAAATATTTGAAAATTTTTCGAAATAAAGTGTGTTTACATCAAAAAAATGTAAATAAACATTGGGAACCAAAACAAACAATCAAAAAAATGTAAATAAACATTGGAATCCAAAATAAACAGACCAATGTTTGCAAACAAAGCGAAATTTCAAAGTTTTCGGAATTCCGACTGGAAATATTCGAAAATTTTTCAAAATAACGTGTGTTTACATCAAAAAAATGTAAATAAACATTGGAACCAAAACAAACAATCAAAAAAATGTAAATAAACATTGGAATCCAAAATAAACGGACCAATGTTTGCAAACAAAGCGAAATTTCAAAGTTTTCGGAATTCCGATTTGAAATTTCCGAAAATTTTCGAAAACAAAGTGTGTTTACATCAAAAAAATGTAAATAAACGTTGGGAACCAAAACAAACAATCAAAAAAATGTAAATAAACATTGGAATCCAAAATAAACAGATCAATGTTTGCAAACAAAGCGAAATTTCAAAGTTTTCGGAATTCCGACTGGAAATATTCGAAAATTTTTCGAAAACAAAGTGTGTTTACATCAAAAAAATGTAAATAAACATTGGGAACCAAAACAAACAATCAAAAAAATGTAAATAAACATTGGAATCCAAAATAAACAGACCAATGTTTGCAAACAAAGCGAAATTTCAAAGTTTTCGGAATTCCGACTGGAAATATTTGAAAATTTTTCGAAATAAAGTGTGTTTACATCAAAAAAATGTAAATAAACATTGGGAACCAAAACAAACAATCAAAAAAATGTAAATAAACATTGGAATCCAAAATAAACAGACCAATGTTTGCAAACAAAGCGAAATTTCAAAGTTTTCGGAATTCCGACTGGAAATATTCGAAAATTTTTCAAAATAACGTGTGTTTACATCAAAAAAATGTAAATAAACATTGGAACCAAAACAAACAATCAAAAAAATGTAAATAAACATTGGAATCCAAAATAAACAGACCAATGTTTGCAAACAAAGCGAAATTTCAAAGTTTTCGGAATTCCGATTTGAAATTTCCGAAAATTTTCGAAAACAAAGTGTGTTTACATCAAAAAAATGTAAATAAACATTGGAAACCAAAACAAACAATCAAAAAAATGTAAATAAACAGACCAATGTTTGCAAACAAAGGGAATTTTCAAAGTTTTCGGAATTCCGAGTGCAAGTGTACTTACCTATACTTACCCAGTATCCATGAATTATCCACAAGTGTTAGAAATGATTTCATAATAATTCACTTAGAACTAAGTTAACATACGAATACTTACCCACACTTACCCACTGTGAACTGTCCACACGTGTTGTAGATGATTTCATTGCATAATAGATTACTTAATAAACTATTGAACAATTAAAGAAAATATATATATATATGTCAAAAACTTTGAAATTTCGCTTTGTTTGCAAACATTGGTCTGTTTATTTTGGTTTCCAATGTTTATTTACATTTTTTTGGTGTAAACACACTTTGTTTTGAGAAATTTTCGAAAATTTGTTCATGAAAGTATCACATTTTAATAAATTTTTTTTCTAATACTGTTGAATAGACGTTAAGATGACAGAGAAAGAACTTCGTTAAATATGCCTTCTTGAAGATGGCAAATTTCTTTAGAGAACCAATCTCGCCGACGCTTAATAGCTAATTTTTTTCTCGTCGGGTTGCTATTTACGCCTCGATGCCGAGGGAGAACAGATTGTGCTCCACGGTGGATTTACTTTCGTGTGTTTGTTTCTTTAAAAACGTCGGGTATACGCGGGAATATCGAGGCGGAGAAACGAGCTTCGTGGAATATCCTCGGAGTAAATGAACGTAACGTAATTTAAAGTACAGCTCGGTGTTCTCAAGTTGTACTTATTTTTCTATCTTTACTGCGAGCGATAATCCTTAAGATTGTCGCGCTACGAATCTCTTTAATATCGAATACTTTACCGTTGATTGGAATTGAACAACGAAATTAAATAGCAACTAGAAGCATTGAAAATTTTATTTCGGACGCATTCAACGATACGAAACATTTATATGTACGTAAATATAGCGTTGCATTTATTTTCAAGAGTGTAATTATATAAAATACTGCTGAACTGCTTGTTGGATAAAATTGTCGCGCGACGGAGAATTTTTAAAGTTTATCGAACGAGGTGGAAGTTGGTATAAACGTTTCGTTTAAATTTTTCTCGACGAGGAACGTTTGTACGCAGGGGCGTGTAATGAATTTTCCAGGGAACACTCGACCGCGTATAAACCGTTATTATTGTCGGTAGTTTATCATTGGTCTCCGGAGCTCAGAAGTCGTTGCTTAAAACTGTATTATACGGTACTTGGTGGCGGTCGTAAAGCGTTCCTGTCGTCTCATGGAAGCATAGAATATTAAGCGCGAAGTAAACACATTCTACAGTTAAGCGAGCAGTGAAACGGGCCGATTCCGCGCAGGTAACTGCGAAATTTGTTAACGTGGCGCTTGCTCGCGTCAAATTCGTCATTCGTTCCACACTTTGTTCATCGTCTCAATCAATTGCTTATTATTTTAATTGTTCGACCCTATTTTCTCGAATTTCTGATAATTCTCCACCCCCCTCTCAGAAAGAAAAGAAAAAAGGAACGAAACTAGAATCTGCGTAACGTCGTTCGAAATTCACGGAAAACACTGATTGACAATATCTTGTTTAAGATATTTGCTTCATTTTTGTTATTTATAAAGGGTCCTACACACGTAATACAATCGACAACCTTCCGATAGTCTGACAATTTCCCTGCAGAAAGAAGCAGAACTAGAACTACCAACCAGCGCGTATCGTATTGTTCAAACTTCGCCGATACCGAAACGAAAAGTCCCCGTAGAGTACGTAGGATAGCTGCTTCGTTTTAATATTTATAAAGGACGTTGCACACGGGCGGCGGCGGCGGCGGCGGCGGCGGCAAACGGAAGCGAGCGGGATAGCTTGGGAGGACTTTAATCGAAATTCAGTTTGAACTCGGGCGGATAAATAGAAGTTTCTAGATCAAACGTCTCCGAGGCATCCCCGATCAAGGTGCTCGAATTTCTCAAATCGGAGGCAATCACGGCATAGTTGCTGCATCAACGCAATTATTGCCGCGGAATATGATAAGCACCGGTGGGTATCAGCTTGTGGGTAATGGTAATTACACAGAGAGAGCCTGCAGGCAGCCAGGGAGGTGGCAACAATACGCCGTGCTCCGGGTGACGCGGAACTATTAGCTCTGAATCTGATACCTATAATTGTAACCCTCTCCCGGAGATCCCTCGCCCTCCGTCCCAGACTCTTGACAGACCCAATTGAAATCGCCACGAAGAATCCAACGACGTGCTTCCTTTTCTTTCGACGTCTCTCTAACGGACGATAAAATCGAACTGAATTATTTCCACTATGGATATACATCTTGGGAGTTTCATCTCTTCTTCAACGTAATTTCTGAGTGTTTGAGGCATTTTCAAAAGAGGCGAAACGAATTTCCATTCGGGTTCCACTTCCTCGCCTGCGCCCTCTGCACAAGTATAAATTGCGGATATTTCATGCAAATTTATATTTTCGCGAATACGATTTAAAAAAGTAGAACGGCGGACGGTGGGAAATTGTTTTACCGCGCATTGTGGCGCGAGCATGTCCATTTTTGCGTCTTCAAATTTACGATATATGTATGTATAAAATGTTCTGGAACAGAACATGCTAGTCGAACGAGGTAAACGACAGTTACGACAGCCGTAACTCACTCCGACATCTGGTAAGGGATTTTATTGACGGTCAAGGCAATAACCATACCGACTTTCCCAATTTCCCTATCGTCCCTTCTAGTTGCACTTTCTCCTGCATTGAAGAAGGTGACTGGGATATGGAAAAGATGTTGCACGAGCAAAAGGAAAGAGTCTCTAGGTGACACCTTTGTCCGAGGTATGAAGGGAGTCTGGTACCACCGTCTGTACAAGCACAGGCACGCAGTCACGATATCAGCATCCCATGGTCTGAAACAGTCAAATACCGAGGTGTCACATCAGACAGCATGCTCACATGGTTCAAAGCAATTGAAAAAAGAGCCAACCTAGCACACTCAGCACTCGCAAAACTATACCCACTAATAGCCAAGAACAGCAGCCTCAAAAGAATAATCAAGATACGGCTATACCCAATGTGTGTAAGACCGATAATCACCTATCAAATCTGGGCTGCCGCTGCCAAATCATACACGAACAAAGTTCAGGTCGTGCAAAACAAATTCCTACGAATCATTTTAAACAGACAGAGACGCACACCAATTGCTCTCCTACATCAGCAAGCAAATATTCCCACGATAAGTACAATCAATACATACAAAACTCACTCTCCAGTGCATACAACAACGACCACCCAAAGCCCCCCATTCGAACAACGGACAACTGCCACATCAAGGAAATACCACTTAATATCAAGGTCAGACTACCAAAGCACGCCAATAACATGAAATAACGAAACACCCCAAAGGACTAGCAACTCAAGCAACCGCAGGTTTTTTGAAACTTTTCCTGCACTCTACACGTCAGCCCTAACATCAATAATATCAACAAACCAACGAATCAAACTGCCTAACATCAATAATATCAACAAACCAACGAATCAAACTGCATGCAGGTTACGGGGCACCTCAAGCCCAAGTCACTGCAAGCACACCAATCTCCTGGCTAAAAAAAACGATATCAGCTCGTTTCATACAGCAGTCATACAGTACACAGCAACAGTCATCGTTCAACCTTGTATATAGTTGTTAAATACAAGTGTTTAACTTATATTCGCATTCCATCAATTTGAAACCTCTCTCCGACAGAAGTGAAAAATCGAGAGAACTATCGGCACTTGACGGACGACATACACACCGTTGTACCCGTACATAAAATATTCGGGGAATAATTTCTACTTGCACGTCGTACGTTCGTAGAACATGCATAGAAATCTGCTGGCTTTCATTTCGATTCGTTTGAACACAAAAAAAAATCGTAAGTAAATTGAATGAAAATTCAGATGCTGGTATAGCTCTGTACTGGTAACTTCCGGACAAACTGCATCGAAATATTCTACTTTGAACGATTTATTATCCTGCTCTTCGTCGTTCGAAACTTTCTATAAACGCGCGGGAACCGATAATCGTCGGAATTACTCGCAACTTCCCCGCTACCTTGTCCAAAGAACAATCTCGCGTGCATTTAGAAGGAGAAACGGACGTATACATTAGACTAAAAGGGCTGCATTGAACTTCGGAGGGAAGTTCGGGCAACCGATAGATAACCGATTAGATGGGGTAGACGCTAAGTTTTCCGTATCGGAGCAATTACTACTACCAGAAGGGGTGGGTGGGTGGGTGGGCGCGGGATGGCGAAGGGAGGGAGAAGGGGAGAACTGCGGTAGAAGCCGAATCTGCCAGCTAAGAACATTTCCCCGTAACGCGATCCCATATATCTTAATCCAGATTATTAATTAAATTTGCCGCATAAAGCTGTTTCGCCTGGCAAACTCGGGGATATATTACCCGGAATCAGTGAATTAATGTAGCCACCAGCTACAAGTTGAGTGTGCACGCAAATATTTTGTCCACGCGGATCAACCGCCCCCTTCTCCACCCTCCTGCGCGTATTTTGCCGAAAAATAAAATCGCGAAATCGGATTTATTGCGAACGTTGTCGAGGTAACTAATATATATATATATACATATATATGCAATTTCAGTGAATCGACTGAATCGTTTTCGCTGCGTCTCATTATGTCGGGGGATGTTAGTGAGGCGACGTTCTGCAAATCAAAGTTTTAATTCGCGAGTGGTAGGTAAAAGAAAAAAAAAAAAAATAGGTCCTGCGCGGTTTTTCTTTTTCTTTTTTTTTTTTTTTTTGGCTCGATAAATCAGAGCGGAACCGAGTCGAGGTAGTTACGTAGCTAGTTGAAAAGGAGTTTGAGCGTCGTGAACTTGGTACGAACGGATGCATTACTGTTGGCCGACGCTGAAACGAATTTCAATAGAGAATGGCCTACGTTCAGGAGCGGTTCATTGTCGGTTCTTTGGCAATAGACGAGCAATTACGAGCGACGTGCATCGACGAGTATCGAAAGGCCGTGGACGGAAGAATGGAGGACTCGCGGAACTGTTGCGAAAGAAACTCGCGCAACTGCGAGTTCAGGTGATCGACGTTCAATTGCAATTTAATTACAGCCGCGGTTTTACAATTTGCTTTCCCGTTCGTCACCGTTTGCTCGATCAATCGGCGTTTGAACTGAGAATTTGAAAAAAAAAATGGAAAACTCGTCTAACCTCGGCAGACCGAAGCGCGTTTATTATACTTTAATCCGACGCTTTCGAGTCGATTCGATTCGCGTGGGTATTCCCCACACGCGCGCGTTTAACACGCGAAAAATCAATAAGCTCGGTCTCGATCGGCGAGAAAAAAAAAAAAAAATTCCCCGTGGCTGAATGGCCGCGGACTTACGTCCTTTTTTCTTTTTTTTTTCTTTTTTTTTTTTTTCATTTTCCCCGGCCGAGTTCGATCTCCATTCGCTAGCAAACGATCGTATTCATACGATGTAAAATAAATATACTCGGCACGGGGCAGCAGCGACTGTGATGACGAAGTACGAGACGTCGAAACTAACCTATCGGGGCCGTGTTCGCGCGCATTCACCAGCCAGAGTCGGATAAATATTTCCGCGTTTTGAATCACCGCTGAAGAGATCGTGCCCCCGCGATCTGCGCGTCGAATAAAGGTCGGCGCTGCGAATGCCTTTTGATTCTCTTTTTTTTTCATTTTTTTCATTTTTTTTTTCTTTTTTTTTTTTTTTTTTTGAAAAAAAGCTCGCGCGAATAGGCGCGGCGCGACCGGATTTCATTACACGCGGCAAATCGTCGGCGACGTATCAATGCAACCTCGTTATTCGCATCTCCGGGCGGATTCTTTGCGGATAATTGTAACGCGGATCACGATGCCGAGCGTGTCATATGCCTGACGTGTTCCTATTGACTCGGCCAGCTGCCATCGCTCGTCGCCGATTAAACGAACGTCAGTTTGCCAAGACACGAATGGAATTCGAACCAGGAACGGGCGTCCGCTTCGAAAGATAAAAATGAAAAAAAAAAAAAAAAGAAAACTGTTACAACGCGACCTGTTTCATTCGTGCGATTTCTTCTTTCTTTTTCCCTGTCTCTTCCTTTCGAAACTTTTTTGAACGATCGTCGCCACGCGTTTGCGCAAAGTCTGAGACAGATTTTTAGAATCTTCTTTCTACTTATACAGGGTGTTTCGTAACTTGTGAGAGCTGACTGTACGCCTAAAAATAATGAAAAAAAGTCATCTAAATATATGTCCTATCTGTCTTCGTTTATGAGATATAATGAATTCTTTGTTTTAATTACTTTTACAAACGATACTCGAAATGACCACCTTGCATTTGAAGACAAGCCTGTACGCGTCTTGTCATTCATCTGGTTACTCTCTCTATCATTCCTGGTGTTTCTCGAATTTGTCGGATGCCTTGCTCTATTCTATTTCGTAGTATTTCAGCATGTTCAACCCATGTTGCGTATACAATAGATTTTAAATGTCCTCACAAATGAAAATCTAATGGATTCAAATCCGGAGAACGAGCAGGCCAGGCAACAGGACCTCCACGACCAATCCATTTATTTGCAAAGTGTTGATTTAAAAATTGCCTAGCCACTCGGCTAAAATGCGGAGCTCCATCATGCATAAACCGCGTACAAAGTCTAATATCGACTGGAACTTGCTCTGATATTTCGTGTAAACGCGTGCTGAAAAAATCAACGTACTTTGTGCCTGTTAGTTTCCCATCAAGAGGGAAAGGTCCAATGAAAAATAATTTATCAATTATTCCTGCCCATACGTTTAAACTAAACTGGTGTTGATGTTTTGAATAACACGATAACATGTGGGTTTTCTTCATCCCAATTATGATTATTATGAAAATTGAATGTACCATCCCTGGTAAAACTAGCTTTCTAGAGTTTTCTCTGTTTATAAAATTCATTGTATCTCATAAACGAATACAGATAGGACATGTATTTATATGACTTTTTTTCATTACTTTTAGACATGCAAGCAGTTCCCGAAGTGGGGTCCCACAAGTTACGAAACACCTGTACAATAATCAATCTGGAATAATGATAATTGGAAAATTATCTAAATATCGAAGTTTAAAATCAGAGTTTCGTACGTGCATGAGATGTAGTTTTCACACTGAAATATGTTCCACGTGTACATGCGTGCGTGCACACATATATTGACAGACGTAACTTGCAATTATTTGAAAAGAAACGCACGTTGAGTTCCGCTCAGTTTGCTCAGTTCGGCGTTCCTTGGAACGCCTTTGGTAAATTAGATTCGACCGGATGGGGAGTTCCTCCATTGACTCGTAAGGATCGATAATGGCGGGACGGTTTCACGTGGACGCGCGGGGATCAAAATAACTACAACGAGCAATTAAACGAAATTCCGTGCCGGCTGATGAACGTGTGGGACAGCGAGCCTCGTCTGCCTGGCCAGCCCTTTGAATCCAGAGAATTTGATAAAATGATCAAAAGCACGGGTCACCTGTAATTTTTGTCCTAGCAGAGTCATCACACTTCCAACGCTGTTCCTCGTCAACGCTGTTCCCTGAATCGACGACTTGAAATCAAATGAAAAAACTAAACGCGCCTCTCCCTCCTCTCTCTTTCTCTCTCTCTCTCTCTCTCTCTCTCTCTCTCTCTCTCTTTTTCTGCTCTTCGTTTCATTCTGTTAAACCCGATCGTCTGCAATTCCAACGAAATCTTTCCTTCTTTCTTTTTTTTTCTCTCTCTCTCTCTCTCTCTTTTTCTTTTTTCAACAGCGACACGCTGGCTCTTTTACAATGGAGAATTTTACAATCCTTTCCCCTCTGTCAGAGTCCAGAGACGGAGAAGCGAATTCGCTGCCTCTTTCGCTCGATAAGACACCTGTGATCGCGAAATACTTCAAACATCGTGAAAAAAAAAAAACAAAAAACAACAAAAAGTTGAACGCAGCAAAGCGACGGCTGTATCGAAAAGTCTAAATGTATGACGAAAAAACAAAAAAAAAAAAAAAAAAAAAAAAAGGAAATAAAAGAGTCCATTCGAAAAATTGCCACTACCGATCTATCCGAGCCCCGGTTCTCCACCGCCCGGGGAACTTGGAAATCCGCGTCATCCGTCAACGACTCGGTCCCACGCCCCGTCATCAATATTTCCTCGTCCGAAACGAACGATGAAAAACAACGGAGCCACGGCCTAGCTTGACGTTCGTTGACGAACAAAAATTCGTCGCTCGAAAATCGGTCGGTCGGGGGGGGACGGCGCGCGCGTCTGAACTATCGGCGTTAGCAGCCCGGGCCTGTAATCGTGCAAATTGGAAAAGGGTTGAGCGTTGGAACGATGGCTTGCCAACCCTCCACGTGGACACACGCGCGCGTACACACACACACACACACACGCATACAGAAGAGGCACACACAAACGCGAAAGACAGAAGAGTGGCGGTGGGAGGGGAGGGGGTGGACGAGTGGCAATCCGTAGCGAAAATGCGACTCGCGCGGGGCTCGTTTCGGACGGACCAGGACAGCGCCAGCGGCTTTTAGTGTGAAATGAATGCTTGTAATTACGACGGGATAAAGAGGGTGAGAGAGAGTCGCGCTGGGTGCAGGGGAGAGATCACCAGCCAGAAGCGGACTGTGAAACATACACACACACACACACACACAGAGTGGTGAGAGTTGTGGAACTGGCGAAACTGCTCGGTGGGGATAGTATTTCGGTTGGGAGAAGAGGAGTGTGGGAGAACGGTTCGGTGAAGCCGCACACTCTGTCCCGCAATGATAGACTGTACCGATGCCCGTCGGTCAGTTCATCGGTGTTGGTAGAGGCTTCGCGCTCGCCACCCCTCCCATCCCACTATAATGTCCACTAATTGTAATAGCCACCCTTTGTGTGTCGCCGCTGTACTTTGTCGAAGGTGAAAGAACGATGAACCCGAATCAACCAGAGCTAAGTTCTATCCGGCGTGTGCGTGGATGGGAGAATCGTGGACGATGCCGTGTCTCACGTTCTCCGCTTCAACTCGTCGCGAAACGTACAGTCAAAATTGTGTCCGACGTCTCGGCGCTTCGAATTAAGATATACCCGTTGCAGGCACACGTTTGAGAGAAAGAAAATTAACGCAGAGCGTGAACAGTGTCAAGTACAATTGGAGTCCACAAATCACTGTTTTAAACTTCTGCAACGGTGTCGCGAAACTTGTCTTCGAAACCTTCCCTTCTAACACGTGGTATTTCCTCGAGTGTTCTGAATACTTTCGCTGGGCACTGTACGTCGCGGAAGGGGAATGAAAAGAAAAAAAAAAAAAAAGGTAGGTACCGCGAGAAAGATCGAGAAAGACGGTGAAACGAGAACGGAACGAGAGGGAAGGACGGACGAACGGTGGTAACGGTGGAGAATTATTTTTTTTTTTTTTTTCTTTTTTTTTTTATTCTCAAAATATCGGACCCAATCAGACACCGTGGACCGTGTGCGCGCGAATATAAATGCCCTCCATCTCGTCTATATAATCATGGGAGTGTGAAATTAACCAGCCAATCCTGGCAGCTAACCGCAAAGCCCGCGCACATCGTACGGGTCTCAGCCACCCCCTTCACCTCCTCTTCCACCCTCCCGCCCTCCCGGACAGCCCAACCCGATTGCCTCTTTCAGAATTTTCTGCGGTGTCTGAATTTAAATGCAGAGGTGAACGATGGATCCGGTTGCTGGCCTTTCGCCTCGGGAATCTTTCACCCTTCGATATACGGGTGAAACGCCACGTGCCATAGTCCGGCCATCGACGTGCTTTCACAGCGCAGGTGCGAGATATTTTCCTTTCGGAAACATTTGAAACAACTTTCAACAGTGACTAGTGAAATGATTGTGAACCTATTACTAAATACACTGAAATAAACAAGTAAATATATACTACGAAAATAAATATACTACTATATATAATACTACTAAATACTAAAATAAATATACTATTATATACCAAATATATTGAAAATAATAAATATACAAAGTTGTTGGTAAATAGTGTTGCAGGAAAAAATAGGAAATGTTTGGAATATAGTGAATAGCAAGACTATTCCTAAATAGTTGCAACAGCAATAATAAAAAGAATGGTGAACAACTTGAATAGGTGAGTAAAAGAATGCAAGAGAGTATTGTTATACGACAAATTGAAACAACACTTTCTGTCGTAGTATCGTGTAACAAATGCTGATCAAGTTTCATTAATAACATAATATTAGAATAAACGGTGGAATAAGTTACGTAGTAAGTGGCCACAAACTTTTCTCGACGAGTGAAAACGAAATTTTATTATAATGAAACTTGATGTTCAATTGTATTGTTTTATTAAGCGAGACGTTTATCTCGTTTGTGTTTGCATCATCTCGAATGAAACGATACAACTTGAACGTTACGTTTTTCAAGTTTTTATTACATAAATTACTTTATCGCGCGTACGTGTGTATTAATTCATCACTATAAATTATTTAAAAAAGCGTACTCTTTTTTTTTCCTCGGTTTAACAATATACGTGGCTCCGCAAAGCGCGGCTTCGTAAACACGCGAATTACCTGTTTGACGTTTTACTCGATGTTTGCCAAAAAAAAAAAAAAAAAAAAAAAAAAAGGAAAAAATGCGTCATAATTAACACATTTCGTATTTCATATTTTTTTCGAACACTCTTCCTCTCGTCTCTCCCGCGTGCTTTATCGACGTGACATTGCATACACACGCTCCTCCTGCAAACTCCCTCGATCATCCCCCTCTCAGATTTACCGACGACAGTACAAAATCCGCAGCCATCACTATTTTTAATTACATTTGCATGGGATTTGCATATTTCCTGTGCCGCGTGTTCGCGCCTTCTACGCAGCTTCCGCGTGGCAACGCGATTTTTCCAGAAAAAAAAAAAAAAAAAAAAAGGAAAAAAAGGAGAAATAAAATTCACGGTTGCGAAAGGAAACGAATCGAAACTGGCCAAGATCACCACAGCTTAACAGCTGCGACGAATTATACGAGTTATACCGAGCACGAATAAATAAAACAGAAAACGTACGACGCGATAATTTGTTTGTTACAATCGCGTGAACCGTTTTTCTCCATTCAGAAATTGTTTTCTGTACGAATTTTTCCCCAACGGAAGAATTACTTGGACGAATTAATCGGTCGAACAGATCGAGCGTGTTTTATGTATTAAAATACACGCGTTTTTGAAATCTTCCAAGAATGCAAGAAGATCAAATTAAGCGGAATGCAAAAAATAAATGCATCCAATGAAACTAATCTCGTAACAGTTGCAAATAAGTTCTGTCAAACACGACGACTAAAATAACTCCGACCACCGTCGCTCGCTCTGACTGATCGTGTCAGTAAATGATGAATCGAACATCCTTCAGATTTCAAACGAGAGTTCAACTCTTTAGATAAGAGATAAAATTCAGCTGAAATGAATGTAAACGAGGAGTAATTGTCAAACGATTCGAGCGAATCGTAGGGATCAGTTTTCGAGGAATCAAGAGAAAGAAAAATCGCGGCAGAAAGGTAGCAACCTCTGGCAGGAAAAATCAGTTGCCACCGAGTGGCTAGGGTACTCGGGGCCAGCTCTTCCACCCCGTTCTCTCTCTCTCTCTCTCTCTCTCCCTCCCTCCAGAACTCTGAGAATGGCGGAGATTAAACGAAACTGCCCCCCCTCCTCCTCCCACCCGCGCGGCACTTTCTGTTTATCGCGTCATATAAATACGGAATTAATTAAAACTGCTGAGTTAATTGAATTTTTATAACCTTTTGTAGGGAGGACGTCGCGCGGCGTGGCCGCGTACTGCGTTAACTGGGTAGTTACCGAGCCTCGACACCAACCCCCTATTCCCCGGTAAGTGTAATAGCGTCACGGAAATATTACCCCTTTTGTGGAGAGAGGAACGCGTCTATTCTCTTCCTTTCTCTCTCTCTCCCTCACTCTCGCCCCTTTCTCTCGCTTCTCTGGCTGATAAAATCGCCCGGAGGTATTTACGACGACGATGCACAATCTGCTGGCGAATAAACGGCCGTTGTGTACTTTTAACGAGGTACACTAGCCGCGACTCCACCGAGTACATACGTGGCGGCTGCTGTCGCTGCTGGCGCCGCGGTTACGGTAGCTGGTGCGAGTGTCGCGCACGTTGCCCGCTATCATTATCGCCGGGAACGGTCGAACCGCGATTTCTCTTTCCTTCCAGCTTTTTGTTTTACCGACCGTCGTTTCGCGCGATGTCGACTCGAATTGAAAGAGGGTGAAGAGCGTTTCGAAAGAATCGAAATTTGTCGAGTTGAAATTTTATCGGCGGAGTGGGGGAGGGGGTGTTGCAAGAATATATCGCGGACTATAAAGTGTTCTTTGCGAAGAGATTCTACAAACTTGTTGTACGGGACTGGAGCTGCAAGTTGCCCGGCTCGGCGTCAATGTTACCAGCAATGATCGATACAATGACGCCGCATTCCCCCGGTCTGAATCCCCGCTGCCAGGTTCCAGATCAGTTCACTCTCTCGTCTGGAAACCTCCACCTTTTCTCCTGACATTATATGGCTACACACCGGTTGAACTTTCCAAGCAAAATATCGTTGCGGAGCCTCGCTCGCGCAGAGATTGGGGGAGGATATTATCTAAAGCCAGTCTGCGACCCGTCTATATCGGCCCGTACGTCTCGTTGCCCCGTCTCGAATCCAGCGGATCTCCTCGCTCTGGATGAACCGAGAGAGCGAGAGACAGAAAGAGAGAAGAGAGAAAGAGGAGACGGTCCGAAACCTTGAGAGAGACGGGGCAGGGTTGGGGTGATCGGCGCAGAGGAAAAGAAGTCGGCTTCCAAAGGAATATTTATCGAGTGGATATTGAAATTGATGGTCGCTACCTCAGACATGCTAATCCGACGAGCGAGCGGATTTCTGATAACGCCCGACGACGGCCGAAGAAATAACAGAAGGGTAATTCAAATCGAAGACGCGCCGCCGGCGAGATTACTTATGAGGTTTACTTACGTGCCGCCACGTTTCGTTTCTCTTCTCTCTCTCTCTCTCTCTCTTTCTCTCTTGAAGGTGAAGGGGGTGAGGGTGAAGTCATTTTGTCAAAACCGCGAGAGCAAACCTGGCTGCCGAGAGCCCGAGGCAACAGGTACAACCCTCCCTGTGTTTCTTGTTCTTCGACTCCGCCTCTGTCCATGGAAATCGAGAACTTCGTGCACTCAGGATCGGCTGCTCGGCGCGTGCTGAAGCTGCAGGCTGCGGAGCTTCCATTTCGATTCGCTCGCGCAAGTGCAGTGGAGAAAGTGGCAAATTTGCTCTGTTTCGAAAATTTTTCGCAATCACTCTCGTGAAAAAGAAACACAGTGTTACAATAAAGTACAGTATGCAATAATCGGAAACAATGAAGCCGGCGATTATCCAACTGCCCGGAACCACGTCCGTGAACGAGAAACCAACGCTCGCCACTCTTGACTCGTCGCGGTGCGGAAGCACGGAACACCGGAAACGTTCGCTCCGTTGTTCGACGAAAGCACGGACGCGAGGATTCTCTGGAATCAATGACTGTAGGGAGGAGGGGGCTCGTCCCGACGGACGTTCATCCCGATGATTTGGCCCTTTAACGTTGCATCAGCGTAATGGACTCGTTCCGCAATCCCATCACGCCAGAGGTATCCAAGTTCCGTAGCTTAAAATAAGCAGAAAGTTGGACGGTGGGCGGTGGGCCGCCGGGGGTCCAGACACAGAAGTATTGTAATTATGCTAATAGCTTCGGCGCTTCGAGGCCCTTCTCTCTGATGTGGTCTAGCACTGGACCAGTCGTGCGGGCTAGCTGATCAAACCAACTTTTCCTTCTACTTATTAATATTACCTTGATCTTCCGTCCCTTCTCACTTTTCCTCTCGCGCTTTTCTTTTCCCCTTAGCCAGGGGAGAAACTCTCGTTTCTCTTCGGCTCTCCTCTCTTTTTCGGGCTTGAGGAAAGTACAGGTCTCTCGCTGTGAGAGAAGGGAGAAGTCTTGAGGATTTCTTCATTACTTATGCTCGTGCTTGCGCTCAACGACCGCCGGCGAATTTTTGAAACCAGGCTGCCAGGTATGGCACGGATTAGAGACGGCGAGGGGGAGAGGAGAAAGGTGTAACGAAATTTCATCTTTCGCGAAGAGTTTCTCAGTTACTCGGTGGTATTCGAGTGTTCTCTCGATTGTTCTCACTACGTGATAACAATATGCTGTATATGAAAATTAAATCTAATAATCTAATCGCCACAGAATTGTTATAAAATATTAAAACACACGTAAATATTCCAAACTATATGAAAATATAGAAACTATACTTTTGCAATTCATCGAAATGAAACTCGGACAAAAACAGATGGACTTTGGATAGATTAAAGATACGTATAATCGAGGAAATATTGATTTTCATAACTATAGGCAATAAAGTATGTAAATATTCCGAACTGTATGAAAATATAGAAAACTATACTTTTGTAATTTATGGAAATGAAACTCGGACAAAAACGGATGGAGTTTGGATAGATTAAAGATACGTATAATCGAGGAAATATTGATTTTCATAACTATAGGCAATAAAGTATGTAAATATTCCGAACTGTATGAAAATATAGAAACTATACTTTTGTAGTTTATGGAAATGAAACTCGGACAAAAATGGACATTGGATAGATTAAAGATACGTATAATCGAGGAAATTTTGATTTTCATAACTATAGGCAATAAAGTATGTAAATATTCCGAACTGTATGAAAATATAGAAACTATACTTTTGTAATTTATGGAAATGAAACTCGGACAAAAATGGACATTGAATAGATTAAAGATACGTATAATCGAGGAAATTTTGATTTTCATAACTATAGGCAATAAAGTATGTAAATATTCCGAACTGTATGAAAATATAGAAACTATACTTCTGCAGTTTATCGAAATGAAACCCGGACAAAAATACATGGACTTTGGATAGATTAAAGATACGTATAATCGAGGAAATATTGATTTTCGCGGCTATGTGTAGTGCGTGGATCTTTGTTCCTTGACCGAATCGAAAGAGTAACAATCTACGTACACCGTCGCGAATGAGATTTATTCCCGGTAAGAACATAAACGAGCCGGAGGGGTGTTTCGGTTCGTTGACCACAGCTGATTCAGCTTTGCACCCTTGCGATCCCAAACAGCACTTTATCATGCGTAATAGATCGTTCGGGGGTGTAAAGATGTACAACGAACGAACAACGAAACTCGATCTGATTTCGAGATAGAAATCGTGGCCGTTTTCAGGGTAAGAGGAAAATTGCGAGACTATTATCATTATTATAATTTACTCTCGTCTTTCGAATCTACGATCTTGTTTGAAGACACAAAAATCTAGGAAGCAGAAAATTTCAGGGAACGTAGCATTTAAATTCAATTAAAAGATAAATTGCAATTGCATCGATTTCAAATTGAGTTCACCGTAATAATATTCACGTTGAAGTTACGTGAGAATTTCATGAAACAAAGTCAGATCTCATTCTCACGGGACAGAGTCGAAAGAACGAAAGGGTTAAGAAAACGGTGGTGAGAGTCGAGCGAACAGAAGAGGACAGTGGTTTCGGTAAAATACGTAGCTAGACGATCGCTGGATCCGCGTCGCGAAGAACCAACCGGCGGCTAGGAAATGAGTTAAACGAAGTTGGTCGCCGAGCGGATAGAAGCGAAAAGCGAAACGAGTTGCGGTACCAGTGACAGAGTTACGTTGTCGTGTGTAACGAAGTAGATTAGTCAGTGTGACAGAGGACCGTAATTTCCTAGGCAAATGACACCGATCGTGGAACCGACGCGTCGCACTTCCACGAGGATCTCGCTGCTTTTGTAAAACGTTCGATGCACCGTTGTCATATCGTTGTAAAAAGAAACGCGAGGGACTTGTGTGCATTTCCGAACATACAAGAGCGAAAGTCTTTAAAAGTTTTTTCTATCGTTGCATAATTTATTGACAATTTCTTCAGAGATATTTGTTTTTCCTAAAATAAATATATAATATTATAGACTATTATAAAATAATAAATAAATAAATATATTCCCTAAAATAAAGGATATCAATTTCCCCTTGAAACTAGCTGCATGATTTTGTTTTTCTTCGCCGAATTTCATCGAGCTTTAAGTATTAGGGCTGAACGACAAAAATTCCAACACTTCATCCTTTGATCCTAATGAAATAAATTCAATAAAACGAGGAGAGAAAAATCATACAGTTTCAAGAAAACTCGTCGTAAAGGAAAGACTCTGACCTTCAAGATTATGGCGAGTTTAGTAGTCATCAAAGGAATTTTTTCAGCCATTTTTCAAAGACGTTTGAATTTTCACCTTTGAAAGCTGCCTTAATCGGCACGACTAGGTGTGACGCGAAAATGGTAAGGGGGTCGTAGGACCCACGAAAAACGTAAGACGGGAAAGTACATTGTACGTCCGGGTCTATTCATATACCACGTCTGTATTTCTATATACGAAAAGAACAGTGGGCAAAGGGTGTGTAAGTGGAGAGCGGACTGCTGCACTTGGTAGATAAAACAGAGTAGGGTCTGGAGCAAGCTGGATGCAGTGGTTCGAGCAACCTTCGTGGTCCAAGGCTCGAGAGCTCCTTAAATCACATGTAATCGTTTCCGACCACTCGCTGTCCAGACCCGTAGGATCAGACAGCGCCAGTTTAGACCAACGTGTAAGTAACCTCGGTCCAACCTTTTTCCCTCCCCCTTTCTTCGGAACGTTCTCCCGGAAACCGCTCGCACCTTGCTCTCCTCCCCAGCGCGATGCAGTTTCTGCTACTTTAATTCATCTTCCGATAATGCGTAACGGACGCACTGGCCTTCAACGTGAAATCTTACAAACCGGTAATTCGCGATTACGCGTTCCTGAACTTTTGACGAAGTGAGAGAATTTGCAAATTGAATTCGACGCCATTCAATTGTTCGAAAAGTCTCTCTGAAAAGCAAACGAGGGCAAACGTCGTAGCGGTTGGAAAAGTCGGTTATTAGCGGCCGCCGCAGCCATGTCAAAGTCACTCGAGCGATTGATGAAGCAGGGCAGAGGCGAGTCCACGGTGTCCTTGGGCGTACGGGGTGGTTGAAGCAGGTTCCCAGCCTCTCGAGACAAGTGGCACCATCGACATGGTAACGGCCTGGTAACTGCCTCGTAAGCTATCTAACGGAGCACCGGCGACTCGAGCGGTCGATTTTCTCGTGGTGATTCGAGCCTCAGCCTCAATGACCTCTTCATCAAGGATCACACGTCTGAATCCTCCGAGGTGGACCATAGATCGTTCGCTTGATCGAGCCTCGTGGAAATTCACGAGGACTATACACAACGTGTACAAGCGTGTGCACAAACGGATCTCGCAGGAACTTTCCTCACTTTCTGAGATCTTCTCGTAGAAAATCGACCGATGATCTCAATTTAATTTTCATTTACTCTTTAACCTGTGCCCGCGGGTATAAACATATTTGCACGACTTGAAGTCAGCTTGAACGTGTCAATCTCCAGGTAGACAGAGTAACGATTAATTTCCGACAACAGTTACTTTGACATAACGTTGCCGGCAAAAATTAAATTTTTACCAGCACTTGAACTCGTTGAAGATCGACGCCGTATTTCTCTTGATTTCTCCGAACGATCATTGTTTGGAGATGTGTGAAGAATCCAAGAGCGATCAGCCCGCCATTTGTAGAGTAAAAGAAGTCTAATAAATTCCACGATATCCAAGAGAATCCTCATAAATTATTGATTCTTTCGGGGAGAATCGCCGATGGCCGATAACGGTGGTCGCTGAAAGAAGATGAAGAAGAAGGAGAGAGAGAGAGAGAGAGAGAGAAAGAAAGGAAAGAAACTCTCAATAAGACGATTGGAGTTAGAAATGCAGATTAATGGGAACGGAGTGATCCATTTAGCAATAAGGGGGCGGGGGTGGATTGGGGAGGGCCATCCTTTAACCGAGACCAAACAGTGGCCTCGTAATGAGATAGCTTGAGCCACAATACACCCTTCATCCGAGCGGAAGAGAAACAAGAGAATAGCATTACCGGGGAAACGCACAGGCCGATCTCGACCAATCAATCGTTGCCGAACGTTGTATCGCTATCATCGTCAAAAGCGGCAACAACCCGTAACCACGGTTCGTGTCGATTACCCGCCTACGAACTATAGACGAAGCGCCTAAAGTCCAATTAGGCAGAGAAGCTTATCGGTTTGTAATCCAACGCTTGGTATCCGGAGGAGGGGAGGGGGGGGTGGAGGGGAAAAAAAGGAAGCTCTCTGCCTAGATTGCGAACCGTCTGAACCGTACGATCTCCCATCGGCGTTTACGAAGATATTCAATTTGCTCGATATTCAACGTTCAGATATTCATGCACGCAAGTTGGGACACGAGCATCGAGATTACACATGTAAAATTCCAAGTGAACCGTATAAGACTCTGTATTTGCTCCATATCTCGCCTTGTATCGATGTATTTAATCGACGAGTCTGTCTCGTTGATTCGAGTAGAATTTCCATACTGTGCGCCCATCTCTCAACAGCTGAGGCACGAGCAGAAGGAAATATTTTGTTCTACACGTTCGTGTAAGTTGCCCTCGCTTCTTGGTTACAATAGAGAAGCTCGATTCTTCACGATGGTAAGTAACGATTTCTGGATATATTTCTCCACTCCTTTCCCAACTCTCTAGGATTAAACGAACCTCTATTCAAACGGTGTCGGATGTCTCCGACAGATTCGAAGCTACGTGTCAACCTAATGGTCAGCCAATTCCTCTCGCGAGAAGATGGTCGAGAGTATCAATCGGAGGAGAGAGTATCCTCGCGTGTATGCGGAAAAATTGCCGGTCATTGTCACGTGTAGGTGGCAGTGGAGAATGTGTCGATACGTCCTAACAAGTTCTTACGCAGCGTCCATTGTGCTCTCAGCAGAAACTCTCCTTGAGAGAGAGAGAGAGAGAGAGAGTTGAACATCCTCCAACGCCGCAAACGCGGCAGATCGCTGGTAATTGCGTCTGACCGCATCGTGAAACCCAATTGCTTCGTATTACGCCAGTTCTATGGATTGTAATTGATTGTGCGATAATGTATTGCTGTTACCTCTGGCACAGTCTTCCATTTATCCCCGACGAAGCACATCGCGAGGAAAAGAATTTCACCAGCCTGCCAATCACTCATTTGTGGTCAATCTCTCGATTTTGCAAATTTACAAGAAATTCTAAAATTCTAGTAATTTAATGTGCAATTCATTCACAAACGATGGTGTTTGAGGGTCACAGGTGCAACACAGGCGCGCAATATATAGAAATTACAAATGCAATGTTCAATGTACAATGTAACTAATTTAACGAACTAGAAATCTTGTACTTTTTCACTACACAGAATTGAAATTGAACAAAATTGAAAACTTTTCGTCGCCAAAACTTTTGGCCGCGAATTGTAAAAATCTGCACAGCAACATGTCAAGAGTGTGTGTGAGGGCAGAGATTGAAAAATTCGCGGAACACATTTCTCCGATGCCGATGGGAAAGAATCGTTCGCCTCATTGAATGGAAAATATACCAGCCAGCCTTTTGTCGGAGCACAATGTCGGGCCTTACAGATCGTTCAATATTTTCCATCAACAAACTGCACGCGTTCATCTCGTTATAAAGTCTGTTTGATCGGCAAACATTGCAGCGCCGATGCATGCGGCCTGCATCACGTGGCCAGCGCGCCATCAGGAGAACCGGGAACCGTTTCAACCTCCCCCCCTCCCATCCCGCGCCACTTGATTGCCGAATCGCTTCTGCTAAAACGAACGATCTTACAATTTCACGCCGGCCGATCGTCAGCGAATGCCTCCGTGAATTCGGCGAGCAATTTCCACGGGGAACGATCGAGAGCAGAAATTCGTCGTCAGCTGTTGAATTTCATCGTGGAAGCTTCTTTTCTGTCGCGCTGAATTTGGCTGGGAATCTATCGCGTTTCACTGTAGAAAACGATCGATTTTCATGAGAAAACAACGTGAACTTAATAAAATCTGAATCTTTTTGATGGAATTAGATTTTAGTGGAGAAACACGCAGTAAACAGTGAGAAAATATATATTTATCAAGGGACTTTATGTGCGAACGTCCTTTGCACGTTGTTCGATCGGAAGAAGAAAGAAATGCGAGTGACCACGTGTAGTGGCATAGCAACAAGGATAGTACCGCCACAGCGGAACAACAGAAAAAATCAGAAACAGTTAAAAAATAAGTGGCGACATCCCCGAGCTTGTTGACCACCGACACTTTTAATTGACTCTGCATATTCTAAACAGTATAAAATTCGCACATACTCGGGCATGAATCACTAACCGTGTACACACGTGGGTTAATTGTAATATCTGTAATCTGGAACACGTGTCCACCGTGTTCGTTTACCAAAATTTCACAGCTGGACAGCTGCTCTTTTCTCTCTCTCTCTCTCTCGGTTTTTTCGTCTTTTTTTTTTTTTTTTTTTTAACGAAACGATACCCCCGGCAAACAATCAGGTTACCAATGATCGCGGGCACGCTGACGCACGTGCGTGATTGGCAGAAATTCATTTCGCGCGATTTACATGCCGCGGAAATTGCGTGTCTGCGCCGCGTATATCCCGGGGAGCCCTTTGTTTAGATGGCAGCGTTTGTCATCGCCGAGCCCGGGCATAGGTGAGCGGTTGTGTCGTCGTTGTGGCTCTCCTGCCACGACATAAGACAGCAATGGCTGCCAGCCAGTCGCCCTTCCACAACCCGCGAGGAATATTGGGCACAGATGCAGAGCCACGAGATTGTTGACGGGTCTGAGAGGGGGAGGTAGCTTAGATCCAAGAGGTTGGATCCAACGTACACGAGAGGGACCCATTATCCTCGCCCCGAATGTGTCCACGGTGCCACGAATTCTTTGAGACCGTCAACCGCGTCGAGGATCCCTCTGCAACGTACGTGCAAATTTCTCTCGAGTCGTCTGGCGAGATGAGCTTCACAATTCGAACGAAGAATTTCGAAACAACCTCAACGTGGACTAAACTGAAAAGAAACCTATCTGACGCACGTTGAACGAGGAGCTATTTCGTGTAGGCATCGACGTAACATTTCTTCAGCCGCTGCTATCGGTAAAAGTGCAAATTTGTTACGAAATTCACAGTCCGCTAATCTGCGTTTATCAATTCCTAAGTAAATGGTGTCGTCCTCTCTCTCTTTCTCTTTCCATCCTCCATCTCGCGAAGCCTCGAGACGTACGAAAAACACACACACACACACACACACAGTCGAGTTATCAAGACCGTGTTCCTTTCCCCCGGCGCGTTTATCCGAGCTGTCGATTCGGGTCGCGCGAGTCTCGCCCGATGGGCCGACGCTTCCACGAGACGCGCGAGGGTGATTGATGCTCGCCCGTCGTTTCACCGACGCGACTACATAAATCAAAAGCGCACGCCCTTGTACTCCGCGCCAATCTTTTTCTTCTTCTCGTCCTTCTTTCTTTCCTTTCTTTTCTTTTCTTTTTTTCTTTTTTTTCTCTCCCAGCAGCTCGGTCCGACTGTGCATGGCGTTATCAAATCCGTGGATGACAGACGAGAAGGTATTAAATACCGGAGCCACGATGCGCGAGCGCCATCGACTGTCATCGAAGGGAGAGGAACGAGAACGAACGAGCGTTCGACCTGTTTTCCCTTCGTCGTTTCTACCCTGTTTCTCGGTTCCCTCGGCGATTATGCGTCTCACTAGTCCGGTCGCCTGTCCCCGTTACGTATTATTCGCTTCCGCGTGCTACGCCTGTCCCTGACAGTCTCGCCGGTGGATGCTCTGCAATTTCGAAAGGCAACACGTGCGACGAGGAACGTTTTTATCCCGGGAGTTTGGACAACGTTCGTTTTATTAAGTGATGGATCGACGCGTGGCTAAGTTTCGCTGATACGGGCGATAAAGCGAGAGACGTTGCGATTGGGTCGTGGAAGTATAAGACTTTGTGGGGAAATACGCGTGCACGCAACAGCATGGATGCGTAGGACATATCGAAGAAAAAGTTGCTCGACACTTGTAAAGTCACCAAAGTATTTTACACTTGGTTGCTTCGGTTGAATACTTAAAAATCTATTGTCAAAATTACGTGCAAACGTTCAAGGCACGTTTATTCGTCAATGTTTTATTTGGAAATTACGAGCGACAACTCTGTAAGAATATTTAATCCAACGAGCTTTCATTTCCATCTCGTTCTCCTGGTTGCATTTGCAAAAACATAGAAATTCGCAGTTCGCTCATGATAATTATGCAAACTGTCGTAATTTCATCGTCGATTTCGCAAACGTACAAATACGCGGAACTGGTATCTTATCGCTGTTTCTTTCGATAATTTGTCAATCCGTTGATTTAATGGTTATTTCGATTGTCGAGTTACGGCGATATAAACCCGGCGCATCCAACTATTAGCAAAACATGAATATTATCGCGATGGATATTCAACACGTACGTTTCGTGATGTTCACGCTCGTTTCGTAGTCGTAATGTGATAGATTGAAGGAAAGGTCCGTGAATCATACAGGCGTCGCACATTCCCCGAAATATGATATTAATGACTTCGAATTTTAAAGGCCTCGAGAACAAGAACGTGCGGAGGGGGAGGTGGCGTACGCGGTGAAAAGAACGAAACGGCAATTAATCACGCACGGTGGTAATAAATGTGTACAGTGTACAAGTGACGCAGCTGTTAAAACTGCCGCTCATTGTACTTCATGCAAGGGATGCTAACGTGCAAAAGGGTGGCCTCGTCTCGCGACTCTTGCTGCTTGCCACCCTCTTTTCACAGCTACATCGTGTTCCTCGTCCAGGAATGATGCATCGATAAGGGAAAAAACGAAGATAATCGCCGGGGTACGCCGATTCGAATTCGGGTCCTGACCAATTGAAACTCTCGCAGCGAGAAAATGATCGTGAAATTCAATTTTCAAGCAGCAACCACGTCTCCATGCGTGGGAGATGGATTTCACACTTTTCGCGCAAGTTTGGTCTTTCGATATTTTAAATATTTTTGTCTAAATCTAACGATTCTTAATCATTGTCCGAATTCACGAAGTACAAACCGGACATGTAAAGTTCTCGAAGACCTCGAGACTGAAATTTAAACGTCTTTCCAAGGAAATTTTCTTTTTTTTTTTTCTTTTATTTGTTCCGTGTGTATGAGTCTAATTGTTCAGTTACAATTATTTTCATTTCTTATATTATTATTCGATACAGTTGTCGGCAATCACTAGTTTTTTTTCTTTTATGGGATTAGTTAACGATTCTTAATCATTGTCCGAATCTCTAACGACTCTTCACGAAGTACAAACCGGGCATGTAAAGTTCTCGAAGACCTCGAGACTGAAATTTAAACGTCTTTCCAAGGAAATTTTCTTTTTTTTTTCTTTTATTTGTTCCGTGTGCATGAGTCTAATTGTTCAGTTACAATTATTTTCATTTTTTATATTATTATTGTTTGAGATGGTACAGTTGTCGGCAATCACTAGTTTTTTTCCTTTTATGAGATTAGTTCCGTTTTATACACGTTTGGCTGAATTCCATTTGTTAGTTAGTAAGGTCTAGCGGGTGTTTCCTTTTCAGTATTCTGGATAGTAGGGAGTAACAGTCTTTTGTCAGGGGATTTTTATGATTTTTGATTTTGCGTTGATGTGTCCTTGCGCGCTTTAGTATTTCCTCTTTGATGGTTGGTACTCCTACGGTTTTTCTCATGTCATCGTTTCTGACATACCACTGAGCGTCTAGTATTGTACGTAAGATGATGGATTGTAGGTTTTCTATCATTTTTTTTTATGTTCGATTTGGCTGCCACGCCCCAGATTTGTAGGTCCAAACAGGTTTAATTATAATTTTGTAGATCAGTAGCTTATTTTTTACGCTTAGTTTGGAGTTTTTTTTTTTGGAGAGGAAATGAAACTCTGAACTTTCAACCACGCTGCTTTCGCTAGTGACACTTTCTTCTATTACATAAAATTAGAAAAAAGAGAGAGAGAGAGAGAGAAGAAAGGCAAGGTCTCTTCGAATGATCGATCCGAACGACAGGACAGGCAAAGAAAAAAAGAAAGAGAGTCTGTGCTCTGTCGGATAAATAGTTCGCTAGGCAGAAGAGAAAGCCAGACAGACAGACAGAGAGAGAGAGAGAGAGAGAGAGAGAGAGAGGAAGCTCTTATACGAATTGGCTGAATTCCAAGGACGAAGGAGGCCCTTCTTTCTTTGTCCTTCCACGAAACTTCCTTTCATCTCTGACCGGGATATCTCTCTTTCGTGCTTCAGGTTTCTCGAGATCTGAGGAATAGTTGAGAGTTTGCGCCGATAGTTGAACGGCAGGGTGGCATTTCGTTCCGGCTCGCGAAATACCGCGAGACATACAGGCGACCGCAATAGAATCAGGGTGAAGGAAGACCAGAAAGATCGCTATCGGCTGAATCGGACGCGGAGAACTCGACGCACCGTGCGCGCCGCACACACATTGTTTACGAACGGCGGAGCCTTCGTTTGCGAATCGACGGAGATCCGAGAGGGGAAAGTTTCTTGGATGCCGCGTGCTCGTTCCCTCGCGAAAATTCGCGAAAATTCGCGGAAGCTCGCCGAGCGTTTCGTCACTCTTCCGTGCTCGAATATTCCCTCAAGCAAGTATCGCGAAAGAATTTACGGGGCGAACCGCGAGCGCCAGCAACGATGAGAAATTGTCGATATTTTAAACTGTCGCAGACTTGTCAGGAAATAATTACGTGAACACAGTCCGTAATTTGGTCTCGCTTCGCCCTTTGAATACTCTGTTCACTTTTTTTTTTTCTACATTAATAAAGCAGCGGATGAGACAGTAAAGATACTTTTCTCCACGAAAATTGTCGAGATTCAAACGTCTCTGAAATCGTTGAAACATCGTTTCTTTTTTTCGCGACCTTGAAGAGTGAAATTTTTCTCTTCACAACGAGCTCTTGAAACTCGTCGTACGATTTTCATTGTACTTTGACACAGTAGGATTGGAATTAAACACAGCGTGAATCTCGAATTTTTGTCTTAATTAAAAAGTTAAATTCAATAAAATCTTGAGAAAAAAAAATCGTACAAGTTCTAAGGTATCGTTTTAGAGAGAGGACCTCGATCCTCAAGATCGTGGTGTACCTGACCATGAAAGAAAATCCCCACTACGAAATGTTAGGATTTCTGAAATCTCTTTCGTTGAGAATTCGAAAAGAAAAAAAACAAACAGCAGGTTTCAAGATCTCGTTGTACAGAAAAAACTTTAGTCTTCTAGACCATGGATCTGGTCGTCAAAGAAATTTTCCTACGTTCTCGCAGACAGTTTTCAAGAGGAAACATTGGAAGGAGACGATCGTGTTTATTAACGCAAGGAATTCTTTCAGAGTTATTGTTACAAGAGAAAATTGTTACATATGAATTTTTCAGCGAGAAAACTATCGGAATTGTCGATTATCTAAGAATCAAACAGAGAAAGGAAAAGAAATTCTGAAATTATTTGGCCAGACTATCGTTATCGGTTCTACGCGTTCGTTCTACAGTCTACTTTCAATATACATATATAATATTTACATTAATTTTTGAGATAGAGTACCTACGTCGTAAACTCCATTAACCGGAAGACACTATACAGAGATAATTGTTTCAAGGAAATGGCAAATGCACGTGCCGAGTGTATGACGAAATACCGATGCGCGTTTAAAGGAGCAATTCGAAGAAGAGATATCGCAAGTGGATCGATAATCGCGCATTCTTATCGTAACAATGCATTACGCTGCCGATGACAAATAATGTGACAAAATCATTAGCGCGCACAACTGTCATCGTTACGTGATAACTGGAAGACGCAGGTGCATTTCATTATATCCGGCATCGTTTATTAACAAATCGATCGCCGCCGGTTTCGTATAAATACCAGACAAATTCGCCGTATAGAGCAGTTCAATCGAAACACAATTCGAGCAGGTTAAGCAAGCGCGAAGCAGACAAACGCAAGACAAACGCCAAGTAATCATGCAGCCGAAAGTGTTGTGCCTCCTTTTCGTCGCCCTCGTCGCCACCAGTGTCACAGCTGGAATTGTTGACGACGTTCTTAATGGCGTGAAAAAAACTGCTGACGGCGTGGAAGGAGCTGTTAACAACGTCGTGGTAATTTGAAAAATTTTCGTATAAAGTCGTGCAATTTTTTTTTTCAATCGACAATTCTTTCAAGTCACGTACGTGAAAAGAAAAAAAAAAAAAAGGAAAAAAAATATACGAGAAAGACGAAGTTCGTGTCAGCCAGTTTGTATTTTATAGATACTGGTATTTCATTTCATTTCTTGGAACCACGTGTAAAATTCCACGCTTTCGAAGCTCTAGTTCTGTAGCCTGTCGAATTTACGAGACGAATCGTACGGTTAATGAAATGAAAAAACGAAAACGAATGAAAAATGTCGATCAATTCAATTCTATTTTATATCTCTATTCTCTCTGTGACTGAGAGCGTGATTTGCTACTTTCTTCATTTCTTGTTTCAGCAAAACGGACAGAAATCTTCAAACAATTCAAGCAATTCAAGCAACGCACTCCGAAACATCAAAGGTAATTTCCAACGCCTTATAATTTTCATTGTCGAAGAGCATTCGAAAAAGTCGAATCTTCTTCCGAAATTTCGAAAAAGTTCAAAGTAGCTCGTCAGAGCTCACATTTCTGGAAAAAATTCAGAGCCAATGTATTTTGTTGGAGTTATTATTTCTGAAAGTGATCCGTGCTTCTCAGCGCAAACGTCTCGCTCCTCTGAAAATCAAAATTTCCCTTGAAAATTGAAAGTTAGCCGGCAGTAGTATCTTTCCTGAACTTGATATTTAAATACTTGAACTAAATACTACAGAAATCCACCACGAATGACTCTATTAAATGTAACCATTGCGAGTGTTCTGAATAACTCACTGTAACAGGTGGCGCTAGTTTAGTACTGGCTTACGTGGCGCTAGTATCGCACGGTTCTTTTAACCAGCCCATTTCAATTCCAAACTTTTGTCAAACACTTTCTAACGAAACATCTTTTTTTGCAGTACCCAGGATTTCGATTCCATCGAGTCCAAACATCGCCCAGATTCCAGATGTCGCAAAGGGCGTTGAAGCAGCCCAAAAACTGCTTGCAACCAATTTGAACAGCGCAGGAAATCTTGCTGATACCCTCACGAATCTAATAACCGCAGCGTTGAAAGGTACACAGCCTTTAGCTGATTTATTGAACGTATTCTCCCAAATTCTGAAAGCATTCAGCCAAGTAGCAGCAGGAAACCCCTTGGAGGCTGGATTGCTCATCCTTAACAGCGGTTTGGAGCTCGCCAGATCCATGCTCCGCGTTGTCATCCACGTTGTCATCCCTATTGCAATAAACACTATTGGGATGAATTAAACAGTCAATGTTTGACGTAATATTGAGCGAAATATCCATTTCGTTGACAATCATGTATTAGTTGAGAAATATACTATACAAGTGCACTGAAAAGTTTTTGCTTGTTTCGTTTCATTGTTCTCTCTATCTCCATTAGATTTTATGTCAATTCCTTTATTATACATAATTCATTAGTCTCCGTGTGGAGATTGTCGAACGTAAAAATATCGATCGAATATTTCTCGTAGAGTAGAAATGACAGAGATGAAACTTAGATGGGCATCCTAATTTTCCATTTCCTCTGGATATCCTAAATTCCCAAATTCTAAAATTTCCAAATTCCTAAACTAACGCGCCTCTCACCGTGTTATTTGGTTTTAGAATAAACACACATCTGGCAAGCGTAGATATTTACGTGTGGATTGCAATTGATATAACGTTGCGTTTATTCGTACTCGTATCGTCTTTTTTCGCCACGCGAAACTTTTCTTCCATTTGACGGAACGTAAAGCACATAATTCAGGTGTGAAAATTCAGGGAAAACATCCGTACCGACGGCGAAGGTAGCAAAAACGAAAAAAAGGTAAATACGGGTTTCACGGTCGCTGACCGATTCATCCCTCCCGGTTCTCCTAACAATCTGTTCCCACCTCATAAAATTGTCATCGTGCGTGCATAAAACATGAGAAGACGTTCGAGCACGCAGTTGCACAGCTCGAATCTACACGTGGAAATGTAAGGAAAGACGATGGTACGTGGTACACTATCGCGCAAAAGTATCCAGCCACTTGCTCATTTTTAGCAACGTATGTGCATTTCGGTGTTTTGTAAAACAAGGAACATCGTCGCGCACTCGGACGATTTTTGGAATTTTTGCGCTTCTGGATTCTGCAAGTTTCTGAAATTTTGAAACTTTCGTACAGGCGAGTTCTGCGACTTCCAGGCAGAGCTGGAACTCTCTGGAACTTCAGGCCGCGAAGAATTCCTAGATTGTTGACAGACTTTTCGGGTTTGAAGATTTCTAAATCCCAAAGTCACTCGTGTTCCCAACATTCACAGTTCGAACACTCGAGTTTCTAAGCAGAGAAATTCCGAAATCCTCAACTTTTGAGTTTCGAGCTTTTCGAATTGCCAGGTTCCGTACTTCTCGAGCACCGTAATTGAAAATTCTCAGCGTCTGCGAGTGTTAGGTTCGTTGAAACTAGCCAAAAAAAAAAAAAAAAAAAAAAAAAGAAAATAACATCGAGCCATTATTAACAAAATCGACGAATTATTATCCATTCGCAAACGCCCGCGAAACGTGTATTTATGAAGGCTAGTGTACGGGCACGTGCGCGCATATATGCGCGTATGTATGGATCTCGCGGCGTTGAATGCCTGCGAGGCTGTCGATGAAGACTCCAGAGGTTTACGTGTTCGACGACAGCCGGCAACCCGGTGGAAACGAATGGCGCGGGAAAAAGGAAAGGGTCGTTGGAGCGCGTATTTCCACCCTGCCGCCTCCATCGTGAAACGCTAAAATACATTTTCCTAGCAAGTGTCGTCGCGGGAGGAGGCCTCCGCAGCTGCTGGTCGTGATATTCTACATGCGTAATGCTCGCGAGGATATTTCCATACATAAATTTCGGCCCGGGTGAAAGTAGGCGGCGGGCTGCGCGGTTGCACACGTCGACGCTGATGACGACGCGTCTCCGCGACGTGCTCGAGAATCCGTCCGGTGATCGCGCGTTCTCCCCGGTTACCGCTGGATCATTATTCTTTGTTGCCGCGACGCGAGTCTTTCGAGAGGCGTCGCGTTATCGCGGATGTGGCGAATGTTTTCTTCACCCATGTTTGGCGCAGGTTACCAGGAGTTTGCGTTCCCCGTTTCGCCAAGGAACCGCTGGTAAAATCGCGTGTAAGCACGTCGAAATCTCTCTGTTTACGTTTTACGTAGGAAAATTTCAGATTTCTTTCAACCGAATATCTTGTAAATTCACGTTTCAAAAATTGGAAAATCGTTTCACGTAGCAAACATTATACAAAGCAGATTTTGATATTTTATGTATTGTATTTGTTTTTCTTTTTTTCTTTTTTTCTTTTGCATTCTGTGCAATTTTAAAATCAGCGCGGCGAAGCTACTTCCAGAAATAAATACGCTTTTCAACAAATACGATCGGACATACACGTCTTATATTTCGTACAAGGATTGTGTTTCCTTCGTCACACGACTTGCGTTTCACTTGCAAACACACAGCTGCTCTGCAGTTACGGTTGTTCTACCGCGTCTCCCTCTTGATTGTATCTGAAGCCCATGTCTATATGTATATTCTCGCCGTTTATCAGTGGATTCTCGATGCACGCTTGGACCAAGTGTGCCACTTCCTCGCAGGTGCCGTAACGTTTCGGCGTCAGTTTCATGTTGATCCACTTCTTCCTTTCCTCCGGTTTCTGCGGTGCTAGATTTTTCACGAAACGTTTCATTGCCTTTTACGTTTTTAATTTGCAAACTCGATCTAATAAACTCTCTTTTCTAATTTTTCCCGTTAATACGGGTCAAATTCCAAATTTAGTAAGAAATTTAGTACAATGGCGATGAAAAGATAGTTAAATTTGCAAATTCTTTCTCTACTCTCAAGCACAGACGTACGAATCTTGCACATCTCGCGAGAAAAAAGTCGCCAAGGGAGTGAAGATTAACGTGCAATACAAGACTAGGAACAAAAAAAAAAAAAAGAAATTCCTAATTTTTACATTCGTAGTCTGCTTATTATATCAGCGAACCTGTCATCGGGCTGTCGATGTAACCAGGGCAAATGCCGATGACGCGTATCCCCTTGCACGCGAGTCCTCTGGCCAGAGGGATCGTCATGCCGGAAACGGCGGACTTGGAGCTGCCGTATGCGATCAGACTGGGCGGCGATTCGCACGCCATCATGCTCGAAAAATTTATAATGACTCCTCTCTGTTTGTTCGCGTCTGGCTTGTTCTCGGCCATCAAGCCGACCATCAGGCGAGTCACGTTGAACAGGCCCCACACGTTCGTGTCGTACAGGCATTTGTACAGATCCACCGAGTGCGGTTTCTTCTTCTTGAAGTCGTAGATCGGCTCGTGACCAACGACGCCCGCCGAGTTGATCAGCACGTTCACACCGCCGAACTTCTCCTTCACGCATTTCATGCTCTCCACCACGTCCTTCTCCAGCCTCACCTGCAGAACGCACGTTGTTCAAGCACCAACGTACATAGGATAATTGCACAGCATACAATGCGTCGCGGCTAATATACGTTTGTCGTTGGTTAATTCTTTAACTCCTCGCGGAGATTATTGGCAACAAAGATTCTCTCAAGATTCGTACAGACTCTACAAAGTTGCGAAAACTTTCAAACACCGAAATCCCGAATCGGCGAGAGGCGTGGCAAGAAGTGTTGAACGAGCGATCGAACTTACGTCGGTACACGTGAACAAAGCCTTTTCGCCCAGGCCCTCGGCGACTTTAGCCCCGTTGCAGGATATATCGGCCAGAACCACCTTGGCACCCTGACAATGAATTTTCTGCGCGATAGCCTTCCCGATCCCGTTCGCCCCTCCGGTGATGTAAGCGACTATATGCTGAAATTCGTTGGTCGATGATTTGCGCAAATGTATCCTCGTCGCGCCAACGATTCTCTAACGAGTCTTTTCAAACCCTAGGTACGAGTAACTTTCGGACTTTTTTATTTTTAGTCGACAGGCGAAAGAACGTACGCACAGATTTCTAGGAGTGAAAACGTTGACAGAAGAAAGGAATCTTCGAAGAAGTTGAAATGTGAAAAATTTTTCAATTATGTAATGTCGATTGTGATCGAGAAAACGATGAATTCAATGCAATAATTATAAAATATATTTAAATTCAATTTGGCAGAGGCGTCAATTTAACAAATTCGAAAAAATTGCACAAAATTGCGTGTGATGAACCGCGAAAATGATTTCGAAACGTCGAAACGATGTTTAACAAAATTCAGGAAACAAAATTTAGTTGACGAAATTTGCGCTATAAGGGAGAAGATTATTTTCGCGTTACCTGGAATTTCCCCATTTTGACATTACTCGGTTATGTTACACACCGAGCAGACCGTTGAAATTGGACGTCTCTTGTTCCTTTACTTCCCTTCGTGGGAAGTAGCTGCTCAAAGGAGATTTCAAGTTAGTCAAGTAACTGTTTTGCAAAGAAAATATAGAGAAAAGAAAAATCGGGAAGAAAGGTTAAAAAAGCCCGATGAATCGAGTTTTACTTTGCCGCTACTTACATAACTAATATTGCAGGAAACAATAATTTCCGGCAGATCTCTTCGCGCGTATGACAGTGAGAATTTTCCTTTTTGCAAAATAAATTGTCTTGTCATATTACGCTCTAGACGTGCATTTTTGTATTTCTGTATTTTTGCATCTTTAAATTTCGCAGAGAAACGAATATATTACGAGCTCAAAGAAAAAGGAGCACAATGTAGAAATTAATAAGAACAGTAATGGAAGCAATGTCAAACGATTTAAAAGCCTTAATTAATACCTTTGAAATATTCAGAAGCTACACATCTCTCTGCTTTCGAATAATTTTCAATAACACTGGTTTGTTTCCTGTAGCTTTCGTATATCTTCGCTTCTTGCACAGGGTTATCTACGAATCTAAGAAATTTTTCTAAACGAAAAGGATCAACAGAGACACGCTTGTCTCCCTTTCCTTTGCTTGATCTTAAAATTCGAGCAAACAACGCCACTCACGAGTTAAGCAAGCAGCGTCTCGTCAAATTTCTTCGTCGAATCGTCAATTATCATTCTGCGATAACAATAAACGATAATTTCTCATTAGCCTCGATGATGGTTCAAGTGACGAAAAATGCCAGTCGAGAAGGAACGACTGTCATTCTAATTTGCATTCGATACTCGGCGTCGTTCGCGGCGTGAGGAGATCTGGTTGGCGACGAAACGAACTCATCGGAAGTTGAACTCTCTTCTCTCCGTCTCTGTCGTCGAAAGATTTATATTAAAAATCGCAGTTTCTCTGTTGAGAGAGAACTAGAATTCTTCGTTTCGACAAAAATTCCCGTACAAAATCGAAAGGAAATTTCGCTAGCGAATTTTTCTTGAACGAGTGCACAAGATGTTCGAAGAATTTCGCGGTTCACGATCGATAAAACAGAGAAAGAGAGAGAAAGAGAGAGACAGAGAGAGAGAGAGTGACAAGTAATCCGTGGCAGCAGGTGTTATAGAGGTCTCAGGTTGTTCGACACGTTCCAATGCAAATGTCAGGTTGAGCGGTTGCAACCTCGCGTAATGCGCATGTTAATCGGTCGAGGCTACGCCGTGTACCGGCACCAACGGCATAATTCGCTCAATTTACAAGCCTTATCGCAACCGCTTGCATTTAATCGTCGAGAATTCGGTTATACCGTTCGGGGGCTGACGTAGCCCACGCCTTATCGGATCGACGTGCCGAAGATGAATTTACGCGTGACAAAAATCTATTTCCGCGTTAATCTCGCGAACGTTCGCCTAGCGAATTTCAACATGGCGAGTTACAATACATTGTGTAAATTTTAAAAAAAGAAAGAAAGGTAATTCGAGAATTGTTCAACGCACCGATCCCCCTGAAATTAATTGATTACGATCAATCGTCGATAATTTGCAAATTTGCAGTTCGTTTGTCAAGAGGAGTGAGATTTCCTTTTGATAAAAAAAAAAAAAAAAAAAATTGATGTGAAGATCGATTTAACCCCTTCGCAACTGATTCGCGAACCATAACCGTGTACGACAATTCGTCGCTTTCTCTTTCTTTTCAATATCGGTATGATGACACTGGATAGAAATGATTAAGAAGTAATAAACTTATTTGTTTTTTGCCTGGGTTACATTTAAACGTACTTGAAACTGAGGAAACACAGAGTTCTCGACGTGCGTGGCAAGAGGTTAAAACGTGGAATACTGAAACGATCGACGACGAAACAAACATTTCCTCTCGCCGACTTCGTTCGAATTAGGTTTACTTCATGGTTCCATTACGGAGGAAATGAAGACCAGTCGTACATAGTGAAGAAAGACCAAGAACGAACGAGCGAACGAACGAAATCGGTCACGTTAACGGGAACGACGACCGAATGGAAACATTCCGTCCTGATCGCCGACAAATTGTTAGTTCGTATGCCCGACCAATTTCAATCCTCCTCAACTTCCAATTTCCTGCGCGTCATTACCGGCGCTCGGCGGCTCAGAAGCCACGATGTTGACGACCGTGAGAAATCTTACGTTCCGGAGAAAACCGGCGAGTTCCATCCTAGCAGCTCGCTTCTGTTCGCGACAGTCATCGGGGCATTCGTTCTTCCGCGTCATATCCGCGCGCCTTTCTCCTCGCCTCTCTCGGCCCCCGACTAATCGTACCCGTAGCCGCCAATATTCAACCACGACAACTTCGGTGTCGAACGCACGATCGAGAACGTTACATACGTGGTCCCGCCACGCAGTATCCTTTCCACGAATTCCGTGGAGGTTAGTTTGTAGCGGCCTATAGCGTCTCGAACACCGACTCGTACAAGCCGCAAGTGGCTGTGCGCCTAGCGTCGAAGTCTAGCGATATTCGACGTTAAGCAAGCAGAATGCGAAACACTGCTAGGATGGGTGACCGCCCAGCCTAGCGAGTAGTTATGAAAACAAGCGTCTGGGGTAAGGGGTCGCTGCCATCAGCCCCACTGATGAGTCTAGGCAGCGACTCTGAGACGAAACGCATTACCTTTCCTCACCTTACCCAAATCCTACATCCTTCCAGCATCCTCGCACAATACAAGTAAATAAGAATGTGTCTAGGTACAATATATAGATACTCCCTGAAACCCTTCAAGGTCAAGGAAATATTCCACGGAGGAACAGGACTCGTGTTGAACCAAAAAACTGGGAGGGTATCACTGAACGAAGAGACGATTAGAAGCGATCTCCAAACAGCAAGCTAGAGAATCAAATTCACCCCGCAAGCGAAATCAGAAAATATTCGATTAAAATCCTGCTTTAACTCGAAATTCGAGATCAAATTGACCGATTGCTGGCTCGGCCTCACGAAGAAACGAGGCGGTAGAGGGAGTAGCTGGACGTGAAAAGGGATGGGGGGAGGGGGCAGAGGTCGCAGAGGTCGGACACCACGTAAATTGCATACCCGATTGCGGTCTACTGAAGAGTGGCGCCCTCCACCGGCCAACCCTCTCCTCCTCGTCCACCCTCCCCCCCCCAGCGACCCTCTCTTCGGACCGTAGCAACCCCAAACTGGATCTAACAAGCCAGCAACCACAGACTAGGTTCAGCTTGCAACGGGGGCTGCCACCTCTAGGGACTGCCGCTGGGTAAAGCCGGTGAACTGTCCCTCATGTCCTGGCTGGAATCTCCCCCCCCCCTTGCTTCCTTTTCTGTCTCTAACCGCCTCTGCCGTCACCCCCTCCCCCGTGAGAGACCCGTGAAAACCTTCGAACCCATTCAGCCGTCCTAACAAGCCCGTTTACGTTCAGCCTGTAAACCTAGTGACGTTACCTTCTCCTTCGCGCTGCTTTGGACACCGTGTTTCTCCTGATCGCGACACGCCGTGCCACGATCTCTTCGGCGATGGATTTATTTCGGGGTCGACATCGACGATGCAGATCGAGAGAGAGAGAGAGAGAGAATGTTGCACCTTTTCAGGGGGATTCGATCGAGATGTCGGACCAGACCTGACAAATTATTGGTTCGTTGTCAGTGTTGACACTGACTGTGAGTCTTAATGTGACTTGCGAACGCAATTCCAGAGTCATTTACGCCTTCCCTTCGGATTTGCCACGAACGAAAATATAGAAAGACGTGCTGAGAGCACTCTTTTTCATCGAGCAGATCTTGTACAACATCATCCTTGACCCATTGCAACGTAGCATAAAACTCTCTTAAAATTGAAAGTGTCGTTCCTTCTCGCGGAATCGGACAGAGAATACCAGGAAGTGGATATATCTTGTGAAATTCACAAAACAGTTCGGAACGAGCCATCGTGAAGTTGTAAATCGTTTTCGAGATGTTGACAATTAATTATTCAAACATGTTATAAATATATTTGTAGCGGCCTATAGCGCCTCGAGTACGAGTCTCGAACACCGACTCGTACGAGTCGCAAGTGGCTGTGCGCCTAGCGATCTCTAGCGATCTTCGACGTTAAGCAAGCAAAGTGCGGAACACTGCTAGGATGGGTGACACCGTGTCCAGCCTAGCGAGTCTGGAGTAAGGAGTCGCTGCCATCAGAGCTCCCAATAATGAGTCTAGGCAGCGACTCTGAGACGAAACGCATAACCTTTCCTCACTTTACCCACCTTACCCAAATCCTACATCCTTCCAGCATCCTCGCCATAGAAATAAAATAAAAATGTAAATATATAATATTACATACTTCTCCTTAAAATCCTTCATATCATTCGTTTCACCGACATTCTCCCGATACTCAATATTCATCATTTTTTTTTCTGCTTCTCGTAACAAAGAATCATCGACAAATACAGAGACAGGCCTCGACGGAGGAGGTTACAATTTTTTCAGCTTTGATGGCATTTGAAATAGCAGATGATAAACGGAATGCGAATGAATGTACGCGCACAATGGAAAATTCGGGTAACAGGCGCCGGTGAAAGAGGGACAGGCGAGTTCTTCTGTTGAAGGAAACGTGGCTGCGAGCAATTACTCGTTTGAAACGGTGATTACGGCACTTTATTTAACTTTCGTCGTTCGAAGGTTGCCTCTCGCCGATGGTTCTGGAGATCTGCCGTTGACACTTATTATGAAACGGTTTTCTTTTGTAACGCGCGATCCAAAAGCGGTAATTAGAGCGTCCGATAACTAGAGCGTTCGCTGCTGCCCCGCGAGAAAATGGCAGCCCGGGGATTTTCTGTCCGCAGCAGCAGCAGCAGCTGATGCCTGACTTTTATACGCCCCCTGTTAAACTCCGCTCTTGCTATTGTCGTAATTGTGCGCTCTCGCCTCCGTGAAATCCAGCGATTACAATGGCAGTGGTGCCAGAGGATTATCACCAGCCATTTCAGATTTCCTTTTGCCTTCAGAGGAAACGCGAGCGTCATCGTCGACGCTCTTCGCCCTTCCAATCCTTCAAAGTACAAATTTTCAATTCTCATCAGAATCACCGAACGTTCGAGTTTCGAGTTTCATCGATCCTCGAAACTATCAAGCTGAGGCTCCCTGAAATTCCTCGATCGTTCGAACCTGAATTTCCACATTTCGCACATCTTTTTCCTTGATCTCGCAAATTTCAACGGAAGGAAGAGGAGTCACACGCCCGAAAGCTTCGGCAAAGCGAAACGCGTTAATGTATGCGAAAGCACACGTGGCGAGAGCTTCATGAGGAAAGAATACGAAAGTGGTGTTTCGCGAACTTTCGAAATCCCATTAAAATGTAAAATACCGGAATTCTCCGAATGATCCGGCGGATAGGCTCGGTTAGGTTGCGCTTTCGCGCCCGTGCCGTCAAAACTCGCGAAGAATTTGAATACAACGGATGGCGCCGCCATTGTTCCGAGTAGCTGGCGAAAAACTTTCGTTTTAGACGAAAACTGCCATCAACCGGATGACCCGGGACTCCCGGCACGGATTCGATCAGTCGTTCGAACACGGCGCGGGTGTCTGAGAAATTGTTATTTTATACGAAACAGGTTTAAAGGTAGGCTCGATCTGCGAACGTTTCTAGTTTTATTCATCGCGCAGCAGAATTGAGAATTTAGAGTGTGAGAATTTCGAAGCTTGGGACAGAGAATTTAGGAATCGAGAATCTAATTTCTTTTTTTTTTTTTTTTTTTAACGAGAAGTTAATTTAATTCGTTGTAACGTAACTCATTTACATAAAGTCACTAAATTTCTCTAAGTTGCTAAGATTCTAGCTTTGCAAGATTTCCGAACTCGCAGAATCACCAAATTCATAAAATCTCTAAAATTCTTACATCGTCAGATTTCTGAATCCAAATTTTACACATTCAAATTTCCCTCACTTCGAAGTCCAATTGATTTCTTTACTTGAACGATTTTCCAAACTCCTCTGAATTCCAGGAATCCTTCCACGCTGCTGGGACGAGCCTACCTTCGATCAATTTCCAATTCTTATCTTTGCCCACAACCGCCAAGTTTCGCCCGTTGTCTCACCCTCCCCGTCTTTGTTTCAATTTAATCGGCGGTTCAGTAGGCAACACGCATGCAGAACGAGCGAGTGTGTAGTGTACACGCAATTCTCCTAACCTCTCTCAGTATACCTGTACCGTGGTGCAACGTACTTTAAGAGGGTTGTGTTTCAGGTGTCGACGAAGAAAAGATGCCCGATGAGATGGAAACAGAAGCGTGAGGGCCAGGGTCTTGGCAACCGAAAGACGAGGAAAGAAACGTCGAACCAACAGAAACACACGGCGAAAATAAGAGAGAGAGAAAGAGACAGAGAGGGAGTGTGTGTGTGTGTGAGAGAGAGAGAGAGAGAGAGAGAGAGAGAGAGAAGGTGGTAAGGTAAGAGGCTGAAGAGCCCATCTGGCTTCCAATCAGAGTGTTGCCACCAGCACATGTGTTCACGGCACGTTGAAGGTGGCGGCTCAATCAACGGGGGTGCATCTCTCTTTGGCCCTCCTCTTCCTTATCCACCCCTCGCTTCAGCCAACTTTATATCACATAATCGAGCTTCGAAGCCACGTCGTTTCTCTCCTCTCTCGTCGTTTATATATATATGTGTGTGTGTGTGTGTGTGTGTGTGGAAGCCTTCGCCTTCCCTCCGTCTTTTCTCCGACACTTTTCCTCGTCCGCAGTACGTACGCTCGGAGAGTTCGGTCTTTCTCTTTGAATTTGCTAGTCTATCCTTGTCAGACGCAAACGAAGGGGGGAGGGAGGGCGAGATTTTCTTTCGCGCGCGCGCGAGCGCGCGCTGTTTCGATAGGCGTTCGTTCGCTTTCCTCGACATCGGCGAAACCCTTCAAGACCCTTTTCAATTCCGGCGAACAACTTTAAGACGCATCAACGGCTTTATCTAACGCCGTTTCACCCTCCACGGCTGATTATCGGAGAGCAACGGCTCCAGAGATTTCCAGGAATCTCGCAATTTCTCGGACTCGGAGTGGGGAGCGACTTGGAAAATTATCGCGTTTGGAAATTTTGGAAATTTTGGAAATTTCGGAGATACGAGAGTCGACAGTGTCTGACAATCAGATTCGAAAGTTTTGCAAAAAGAAAATCCAACTCGGACTGGAGAAGTTATCGCAGATTAGAATTGACAGAATTCGTTGCCGAGGAGCGGCGGCGAGAACTCTCCTTTTTTGCTGGCGCGAGCAAACACGTTTTAATTCAATTTCTTTACTTACGAGCCTGATCCGGCGTGATCGCGCGCGTCAAACGAAACAATTGCCTCGCCCGTGGCGCGCGTGTTTGAAAGGGTTGCGCGGCCGTGATTGATCCCGTCGCTCTCGACCACGCGCAGCACAAACACGTTGCACAACGCACGAACAAAGGAAAAAAAACTCGTTACAAACGTTCAAACACTGCCGGGCCGGCTATTCGATTAAAGAGCCCTAATGCTTCTTCGCCCGTGGATACAAAAAGGCGTAGCTTCCGAGGCGATCCATCATCGCGTTACACGTTCTCTAACGTGTCAATTTCTCAACAACGAGTTATCACTTAGTATCAACCCTGACTAACTTATTACACACGGTGACAAGAGCATAACTGCACCGATGACGATGAAAAATTGTCGATGCAATTTCGTAGAAAAATATCGCACGACGACACACTTGGTCTCATTTTCAAATCGCCAGGCTCGAGCCTCGACGGTCGTGAATTTGTTCTTTTCGAAAATCATTTCACGCGGCGGATGAGAAACTTAAAAAATTCAAGCGCGTGTAGGGAACGTTGAGAAATGTTTCTCACGACTAAATCTACCACGGTCTTGAAGATTGAAACCTTTCTCTACAGCGACGTTTTAAAATTCGATTTTTTTCCCAAAATTGTTTTATTGAATTTGGAACGTTGGGGATTAGATGACTGGAAAATGTTGGGATTTTCCTTCACATTCAACGTTCGATGAAACAGCAAAGAAGAAATTCTGAAACAAGTTTTAAAGAATCATTGCGAAGGGGAAACTTCAATCTTCAAAACGATGGTGGTTCTAGTCACCGAAAGAAATTTTTAATACTTTTCCAATTTTCGTGGAAACATCGTGCCCTCAGTTTCCCACCTTTTACGTGACGTAAAATCACCTTCGAAATAAAAGCTTCGCTCTTATGATCTTTTCTCACGTCTCAGTTTAAATTGTGCGCAACGTTTCGTTGTTATTCGGTACAACTATGCTCTTTGCTGTGTCTGCGACGAATAATACCAGTGAATCGACGATTAGAAACCAGATTGCAAATAACCTGCCCCTTGGCAAAACATGGCAAACTAAAATAAAAGAGGGAGAAAATTGGAAAATTTGCTTCTGCAGCCCCACTTGTCCTTCTTTGCGAAAGGAAAATATCTATCGATACCAAAGTGCAAGCAACTGCCCAACGTATAGAATATCGCTAACGATATTTATTCCGACCCGGCGAGTGGTACACGCTCACCGATTCGAATGATATTCCATATGGACACGCCGTAGTATGCAAATCGTAGGTAGTACACGCGT